>CM062615.1:47408336-48077857 GCA_025617555.3 Puccinia polysora
ACAGCCTGAAAATCACTACTGAGAACACAGCCTTGTTATATTTTAACCATTATTTTAATACTTCAATAACAACAATAATGTAAATTAAATCAATCCAATCAATGATAATTTGAACTCCAGTGGAAGTCACATATATATAAACTCAAATTCTAAAAAACTTCAGAAGAGGAGGCCGCCTACAATCAATGGACCATTAGGTCTTGGTAATTCATTCCTTGTTGATCTGGGGAGTCCATTCTTAATTTGGTTTGATTTCTGGATTGATTGCTAGAATAACAAGACAGGGGGTTAATGTTGGAGAGAGTTGCAGTTGGATGACAGCGTACTGGGTGGCAGGGCAGGCAAAGGGTGTGGGAGGTCAATATCCTACCCAGGTATAACTCAGCCTTGTCTCTCTAGACTGATGAGGGGATGTAGCTGGATGGAAAATTCCCACTTCATGCTTCAAATATATAGGAAAAGATAATTTTGAGGCTCCATGTGGTAGCAGTGGGTCATTACAAATTCACATTTCCATGTGGTTCCAATAAGATGGATGTATTGTTCAAACAATAATTTCCTGGTGAATTATAAAGAAAGGGAATGACTTAGAGCCCCTTGAATATATCCATTCCAACCAAGGGGGAAAATAAAGTAGAATTGAACTCACTTTCACGCTTCAAGCTTAAGGGTTCTTGTATTCTTCACTTTGAAATATACTTTCCTCCTTTCCTCAGTACCATCTACCTCAGTCCATAAGTGTGACACAAACAAAGCACAAAATCAATGGTACCTTCCGCTTACCTCCTCTGGCTTGCGTAAAAACCTTCAAATCTTGGTGACTGACTCAGTATATACTTGCAAACCTTGCAGTTAACTCCATTCCAGTCAAACATCCATTCAAGCTCCACTCTTTCACCCCGGGTATCATGAGCCCTTGGAATTCCATTCTTGGACAAACACTCACACTAGTTTTCACCCATGCCTAGATAGCCACATCAAATGTATAGTTTGAAAATGGACTATTACCTTACCCCACATAAACTACATATTCACATTCAAATTGTTTCACATGTCATTCCTTCCTGTCCCATCCATTGCATCCTTTTATGCTCAGATTCTTGTGTCTTGCACCTATGCTATAGCCTTGGAAATGAATGTACTGTTATTTCATTTCCCATTCCGTTCATGTCATTTGTTGTCTCATTGACTCCTAGCTGTAGCCAGCCATCTATCAGGTTGTATCTAGTCACCTTTGGATTAACTTATAAAGGCTGTGTTGCCTGCCTGAAGATTGTCTCCTCAGTTAGTTAATTTCATATGTTCTCACATCTTTCTAAATCCAGTCATCCCATTGGGCTTGGCTTTGGTTTCCTTTCCATCAGAACATTTCTCCCCTCTTGCTTTTTTTTGAGTCACCCCATCATAAGTTCACACTTTTCAGTTAGCCTTGCTACCTTTCACTTTCCCTTGCACTTGGTCTCTTCCTTTGCACTCACAATAATATAAGATTGCCCTATAGTACGTGGGGTGTTTGTGTGACATTAAATTAACTAACTCGACTCCTCTACCGTAGTTTTCCAACCTATAGTAGATTTCTTCTTTTAAAATGTTACATACTTGCTCAACCAGGAATGCTTCCCTCACCCCTTAAAATGATGATATCCATGGGGTAGGGAGATCCAGTGCTTTTCGGGACCAGCAACCTTTAGAACCTCTCCCTTCTTCTAAATCTCCTTTGGTTGAAACTCTTGATGATCCCCTCACTCCTCAACAGGAAGCTCCAGTTGAGCGTCTCAAAGAAATCAAAGATTGAAAACAATCTTCCAATGAAACCTTGACTGGTGGTAGATCAAGGGTTTGCACTAATGCTCCTGAGACCAAAGCCTCAACCTTTCTCTGGAACCTGATCCAGGCTCTTAAGCAAAATTCCTTGAAATCTGGTCCAAGTGGTTCTAGCTTCCTTAATCCGGGAAAGAATCAACCTGATCATTTTATGGGGGAACAATCCAATTAAATTAGATCCTATTCACAGTCTTGTGAAATCATCTTCTTGAATGATCCTCATAATTTTCCTACTGATAGACAAAAAGTTATGTATTCTTCTTCCTTCCTCAGTGGAAGAGCCTTGCAGTGGTTCAAACCCTACCTCAAACTATTATCTAATACTAGTCCCACTTTTATTCTCAAAAATTGGGAAAAGTTCAAGCAGCAACTCTTCACCCTGTTTGGCAAACCTAATGAAGTCCAAAAAGCAGAATAAAAGCTTAATAACTTAGTCATGAAAGAAAATAGCAGATTTTTGGTTTATATCTCCAACTTCCAAACTTTGCAGTATTGCATCCAATGGAACAAGGAAGCTCTTTTATTTCACTTTAAAAAAGGTTTAATGGTACACCTAATTGAGCAAATCACAGTTTGGGGACATAAGACAACCTCCCTTCAGCAGTTAATTGATCAGGTGATTGAGCTTGATAATGGATATCACAACAAGAACTGCTCTTGGCAAAACAACCATGGATTTTAAACCTTGGCTCCAAAGGAAGACAAATCTTCAAAGAAACACTCAAAGAATCCCAAAAAAACCAAACCAAATCCAACCTCAAACCCCAAACCAAAAGGGAAGGCTGTTTCCAAAACTCCAAAATTCCTGGACAAGGAAAACGGGATGCTCCAGAAAAAGGAATGGCTAAGGAGGGAAAAGAGTGGGTTATGTATGTATTGTGGAGGCAAACATGATGTTGATATTTGTGTCAAGCAGCTAAGAAGTCAAAAAATTAGCTTGTAGTTTTTCTAATACTTGCAAGGAAAAATAAATATTATCAAAATTACAGCGAGTAAATCTTTGCACTTGCAAGTCACTTGGTGCTCCAAGTTCAAGATTTGTCCTCTTCCATCCCAACAATTTCCCTTATTGTGTTTTAATTGATTCCAGTGCCAATTTTTATTTTATAAGTTCATCTTTTTCCACTTCCAAAAATCTAACGTTTTCCAAGATAGATAAGTTTCCCTTCTATTTAGTAAGTAGTCCAACCAAGCTGTCTCATTGGGTTTCCCAAAAGGCAAAATGGAATTTTGCACTTTCCAATTTCCCCAGCTTTGAATGGGATTTATTTTTCTTGGATATGCCCAGAATGGATGATACCATTCTATGCCACAACTTTCTAGTTTACTTGAATCCAAATATCAATTGGCAGGAAGGCTTTATCAAACTTGAAACCTTAAAACCCCAGGATGCTAAACTTTCTTTCAAACAGGAATTAAAATGCCTACCTGAAACCTTCATTGAGTTGGATGAAAATTTTACACCAAGAGATTTGAAATATCCTGACCTTCATTCCCAATTTCCCTCTTCAGATTTAGGAATTATTGCTTATTTATCCAAATTACCTCTTCCTAGTTTCTTTGAATAGAAGCAGGCACAAACCAAACAGTTTATTTTGAGCTCCCTAATCCTCATTCATTGTCTGAGTACTTTGAACTTGGTGCTCAAAAATGACAAGATTGAAGATTTAGAAACAATTCAAGAGTCTTTACCTTTGGTTTATAATGACTTTGCTGATGTCTTCTCAGCTGTAAAGGCAGATAAAATTACTCCTTCCTTTTCTTATGATCAAAGGATCAAACTTACTGGCCCACCTCTGGCACCTGGACCAGTCTACTCTCTCTCAAAGCAAGAATCAGTTGCACTTCAAGAATAAATTGCAGAAAATGTATCAAAAGGATTTCTTTGACCAAGCAATTTGAATACAGTCTTTCCCATCCTATTGGTACCAAAGAAAGATGAGGTACTTTGCCTTTTCACCAAATACAGGAAAATGAACCAGGCAACCCGGAAGAATTCCTAACCAGTACCACCTATGTTGCACCTCCTCACTCCCTGCCATATAGCTGCTTATTTCTTGAAGTTAGACGTTCAAGGCGCCTATAACCTAATTTTCATTGCAAAAGGTCATGATTAATTGGCCACAAAGATGAAACAGTTTGGCAGATATGAGCATACCATCATGCCTTTTGGCTTCTGCAATGATCCTTCCACTTTTCAAAATTTTGTCAATGAAATTTTTTCTGACCTTGTAGAGAAATACCTTGTGGTGTATCTTGATGATATACTAGTCTACTTGAGAAATATTAAATATCACATAGCACATGTGCAAGAGGTGCTGCAGAAACTTTGAAAGCATAAAATGTTTGCAAAAGCCTCTAAGTGCAAATTTCAAACTCATTCTCTTCAGTTTTTAGGTTTCATAGTCTTTCAGCAAGGACTATCAATGGATCCAGCCAAGATTCAGCGCATATCGGACTGGCCCAAACCTTCTTCAGTCAAATACCTGAAAATTTTCCTTGGTTTCAGTAATTTTTAAAGGAGGTTTATTGAGCATTAAACCAAGGAAACCATGAATATTACTAATCTTCTTCAGAAAGACACTCATTTTGTTTTTACAGAAAAAGCTGCTTTGGAGTTTGAATCTCTAAAGAAATCCTTCACCACTGCTCTGATACTTTTTCACTTCAACAAGCTAGCTTGCACTATTGTGGAAACAGAAGCAAGCAACTATGAGATTGCAATAGTAATCTCTCAGTTTTCTTCCTCTTCTCACCTCTTTCATCCTGTAGCTTTCAAGTCTCAAAAATTGCTCACTGTAGAGCTTAATTACAAGATTAATGATAAGGAAATTCTTGAAATTGTTTACTGCTTGAAGAAATGGCATTGTGGTGATCAATTTGGTACACCTCAAGAAAAGGGGGAAATTCCTTTTTATTTTTATATACATGTTCTTTCATCCAAAAATAAAAAAAAATTGTTGCTATGGGTACTCTTCCTTTTTCCTTTCTCCAACTTCTCCCTGTACTAGTGGTCTAGGGTAGGCCCATGTGTATCAAGTCCCCAGTTCATGCGTTCAATTCCTCCTCTTTGTGCTTGGCCCCCAATGTTTTTGGACAAGCGCTGTGGAAAGAGATTGTGTGTTTGGTAAAGATTCTCCGCAAAAATCTCACTCAAAGTTCCAGAAAGCCTGCTAGCCCTTGAGTCACACTCCTGTACCTCTGTATTTCCTAATCAAACTCTACTTCCACACCCAAGCTGGAAACCACTAAAGCTAACTTGCAATGTAATAATAGTAAATAAAAAAGACAGACTCCCCAACAAGCTCCGCACTTGAACTATTTCCCTAAATATGACCTCCAAGAACTCTTTCTGGTAATTAAAATCCAAATTAACAGAAGAAAAGAATCTAGCTATAATTCTACGTGAATTTTTTTTCCCTTTTCCTATACTCTGATAATCCAATAATGTCCCCCCCTTCTCCAAAGAAAAGCTTCCTTATATATACAACAAATAACAAAAGAATGCAAACCACAAATGAAAGACCCCTATTGTCTCCGTGAATTCCGCACTGAACCTCCTTAGCTACTCCAAAAAGGAATGTAAAATGTTAATGAAAGACCCCTATTGTCTCCGTGCATTCTGGACTGACCCTCCTTAGCTGCTCCAAAAAGGAATTTAAACTGCTAATGAAAGACTCCTTTTCCCACCACCATTGTGAATTCTGCACTGATACTCCTTACTAATAGTCTAAACCTTACCCAATCCAATTATTTGCAGTAGATTCAATGATCCTGTTTCCAATTCCCCTTAACATTAGAGTTGCCCCAATGCATAAATAACAACAGATCCTTGTCAATCTTCCCTAGAAGACCACTCCCAATCCAGCATGCGGCATAACTACAAATACCCAACAACCCGCATGACACCTCCTCAACTTTAGCATTCATTGCCCCACAGCTCCACAACCTCAGTGCATATCCCATAATTAGCCTAATCCGTACTACTTAGCTTTGATAACTTGATTCTGCATTAGTAAACCCACAGCTGCGGAGGGAAAGTTATGTTTGATCATGCTCAATGTCTTCAAAAGGAAAAAACTCCGGCCCATTCTTGTCATTGTTCCCGCAAAAAGCACACACCACACCAATGCTGAGCCCTTAGCTAATGCACTCCGGAATAGACAGTCCGCCAACGCGCTTCTCTGAGCCTATTGTGCTGCAGACTTCCAACCGCTTCTGACCGCCCCAAGTCAAATTTCCAGTGCTGAGCCTACTTGCCTCTGTGTCTATAAATAACCACCACAGTGCACAGACATTCATTCCTCTTCTTACTCTCTCTCCTCTTGCCTTCATCATCATGAGCTTGGATCTTACTCCCCCCCTCCTTCTTCTGATGAACTTGTTGCAACACCTTTGGTACTCTCCCCTCTAGTCACTTTGATGATCTGTGAATACTATCAGTTTGATTCTTCCCACACTTCTGCTCAACTCAACTTCCATGGCATTCAAGCTTGACCTGAGTGCTGACCCTCAATCAGCTCATATTGATCTGGCCTATGCTCAACATGTAAATCAAGTCTACACCTATCTCAACAAGGTTGGCATAACTGGTGATGGTTTCTCAGAAGGTATTGAAAGGACCTGTGAACATTGTTGACTATCTGCTCTTGCCTCCTTGGCTCAATCAAATCATGTCAAATCACTCTTGGATCAAGAGATCTAAATCTTAAAGATTGCCAATTGCTGCAGATTCTTCAAGCCAATCTGCTCCAAGAAAATACTCTATCTACCCACCAATTCCTTCTATCCTGCCTCCAATTCCTCCTAAACTCATTGCAACTGATCTACCCCCCGTGGTACCCTTGCTAGAGAGGAACTTGTTGCGTAATTCTAGGATCACCACTGAGCTTAAGAGCCAGGAGCCCAAGATCAGCCTTGACTTGATTTTACAACCCTTGAGTTGGGGTCATACCCATTAAATCATTCATCTACCCTGCTTGTCCTACACCCTCCCCTTTTGGGGAAGGGGAATGCCTCTTTTTGTCATCAGTCATCACGGCCTTCTGTGAAATTGCAGACACCTGTCAGCAACTGAGCACGTCTGCTCATCACCTCTTCCCTGTTTCCTTGTTTTCAAATTTTATTTTTACTATTTAATTTTTTTTTAAAAAAAATTCCATTCATCTTTTTTTTCTGCACTCATATGTGCCATCCACTTGTAAATATTTACAGGGCCTCTTGCCCATAAAAGGAGGGGCTCTCCCCTGAATTTTTGCCTCATCATCATCATCCATTCTTCCACTATCATCTTATAATCCCTCTATTGGTATCATCATTGTCATTTGATTCAATAAACAATCTGATCCATCATCCGGGGAATTCATCATCCATCCCTTATCCTGGGTATATCCTTTGATTTCCCTCTGATTCTTGAGCCTCCGTACTCAAATTCCTGATCCACTTTCATGTGGCCCTTTTCCTTATCAACACCCAATAGCTTTCTGGTTGAAGAAGAATTCATTTGGTTGAATTCTTGAGTGTGTTAAACCACTCCTTTGATCCCTTTCTCTTACCACTTTGGTCTTGATCATTCATTTGATTTCCTTTCTGGAACCAGCCAAGTTTGACTGAGAGGTTTCATTAAGCTTGAAACCTGGAGTTTTAAACCTCCATTTATTTCCCTAAAGTTCAATTCTGCCACACTATTCTTGAGTCCCTTGAGAAGTGGTGGGTTATTCTTGTTTGAATTTGTTAGTGCTTTTCTTCTAGAGCTTCATAAACCAAATTTGTTTTTTTGTACAGCCACCCACAGTTATCTGGTACCCTTCAAGCGCTTGGTTGCGGAGAGTTGGGAAGGTTCATTGAGAACCTGGAGGTTGGTTGGGATTGAGTTGATATTTCCTAATCTTCTGCTGATGAACAGAGTTATTAGCTTTTGGGAGTTGTTACTTACAACTTCCTTGTTCTATTGAGCTCTGAACAAACTTTAAATTAGTTTTTTCAAGTCTTTTCCTGCACCATCTTGCCTCAAATAGTGTTGTTCCATTGCTACTGAATACTATGAAAATTCATCCTTTCCATTGATTCCTTATTTACAAGGTTCTGGATCTTGATTCCAGTTACATTTAAATATTTTTGTAACACTCAGGAGGGGAGTCTAAACAGAACCTTTTCTGCTCCACAGAACTGCCTGTGGCTCAGAACCACTTGGAGTCTTACATTTTTCCCCTGGGCCAGGATCAAACCAGCAACCTTGGGATTTACAGTCCCAATATGTTTGAAATCAACTTCAAAATCCATTTTTTTTATTTTTTATCTTTTTCTCTTTTTCTTTGATCTGATCCATGGAGGAAACTTATCTCAGAAGTAAGTCCTCCAAATTGTGCACCTCTTGGGAAAGATTATTTTTGTTTTTTTGAAAACCTACTCTTGCCACGCTCTTGAGCCACTTTGGAAATTGGCTCTTTGGATCCTCTAGGAACTCTGTTATTTGAAATGGAATCTACTGGTACCTCCTCCTCCTATGTTTGTGCTAAGATGGTAAAGATCAAACCCCAGAACAAGAACTTGGTTTTCCATGTGACAAATATCAAACAATTCCTTGATTCTTACAAAATGGCTGCAGAAGTGGATGGAGCTAGCAAATACAATATTGCCTATCAATTACAATTCTTTATCTCCTCTGATCAAGTTATGGAATTAATTGATTCTTTTGATGGATTTGAATCTCATAACTGGATGCTTCTAAGGAAAGCAATGCTGGCACGTTGGGGAAGGATAGATATAGCTTGATTTACGCTCCAGGACTTGGAGGATCTTGTCTCTCAGTGGATCTCAAAGGATGGTATTTCTTCAGCCTCTGATTATCAATCTTTTCAGAAATTATGGGATCCTATCCAATCTTATCTCCTTAAAAATGATCATATTGACACCGTGGACAAAATCTGAGTCCAATTTTTCCAATATTTTTTGCTAGGAGTCCAGGAGCAGATAAGGGACAAATTGGTTAATTCTGGATCTATGATCACAACTAGGGATAATTGTTTCCAGCTTCCTGATTTTCTTATCCTGAGGAGTGCTGTGGATAAAGTAATGAAAGTTTAAACTTCCATAAATTTCAAAAACCCCCACACCACTGAACCTGTTCCTGCTCCCTCATTTTGTGAGTCTAAAAAATTATGAGGAAAATGGAGGCCAGTTGTTGTCCCAAATCAAATCCTCAGGCTAAGAAAGAAACTGCAATTATTGATGAAATCACAAAACTTCTCCAAGCTTTCAAAAATAAAATTAATCAAAAAATTTCTGCTCTTGTTGCTCCGCAACCTTCTAATTCCATTCCTAGATCCACTCTGGTCTGCTACTATTCTCATAGGGAAGGTCATGGAAACGGACAATGCCCAGAACTCCAGAAGGATAAGGAGGAAAAGTTGGTGGAACAAAAGGGAAATAATTTTTTTCTTCCTAATGGTTCTCTGATCCCTTTTGATTCATCAAACCCTATCCATCATGTGGTGGCCTCTTTTCAGCCATCTCCTCCTAAGAAAGCATCTTTGGCATCTTGAGACTCCCAATCTTCCTGTGGTACTCTTCAACCATGGTATCCTCCTGCTATCTCCTCCTCTAGCTTCTCCAGGGCTTATCAATCTGATCCAGCTAGGAAACAACGTGAGGAACCCAAAACTCACAAAGATCATCCTATGCCATCCAATATCCTTTGAAAAATGGCCAAACATTGATAATCCCCTGAACCTCCTTTGTCTGTGGTGGAAGAAATGGATGTAGAAACAGAAACTCTGATGGAAAGGTTTCAAAACCACACTGATCCTTCTCCTCCACCTGTTGAAACACCCTAACCTGCTGATCATGTCATAATCCCTGCTTCCCCTGATAATCCTCCCTCCACCCAGCCCAAAGTTTGGTTTGAGAGGGGAATCTCTAAGGTCCTCCCCAATGCTGTGGAAGGGGTATTAAAAAAATATCTGATCTGAAAATTCCTGATTTATCTGTTGCTGAGCTCCTGAAAATTTTGCCCTCTTTTGCTGAAGGGATGAAGAAATGGGTCTCTTGTCAAAGTGTGGAAATTGGCTCTGACAAATTGAAGGTTTCTTCTTGAATGTTGATTGAGGACTCTGGAAGAATTGATCCTTCCTCAGATTCCAAACTGCACTCTGGTTGGCTTGGTTTTCTTCCTTGTTGTCTTGGAAAATTGGATAAAATTCTTTCTCTCCTGGTTGATTCTGGTTCTCAACTGAACCTAATTTTGGATTCTATGGCCTTCTGTCACGCTTTGCACTTAAGGATTATTGTCTTCACCACTTTGACATGTCCTCTCCTCAGTAACATCTACCTCAGTCTAAAAGCGTGACACAAATAAAAGCACAACATCAATGGTGCAATCCTCTATTTCCTCTGGCTTGCGCTGACCTTCCAATCTCAGCGACCAACTCAGTATATACTTGCAAACTTTGAAGTTAACCCCATACCTGTTGACCATCCATTATGAGATCCAATCTCCTTCCCTGGCCAATCAACAGCCTTGGACTTCCATCTTTGGTCATGCATTGTTTTTTAGTTTGCATCTACGTCTAACCAAGCCATCACTACTGTATAGTTTGCAATTGGACTAGTCCCTACCCTGCATACACTATTACCTCTCATTTGCATTACCTTCAACGTCACTCGCTCCTATCCCAATTCGTCATGAAATTGTACGCTCAGATTCTATTGTCTCGCACTTACGCTAAGACCTCGGATCTATACTACTGCTTCATTTCCTATTCCATTCCTGTCATTCATTGCCTCACCGCTTCACCTGTAGTTAGCTCATCACCAGGTTGTATCTAGTCACTTTGGATTACCTTATAAGGGCTATCCCCTTGTCTGATGATTGTCTCCTCAGTTAGTTAATTTCATACGTTCTTGAATTTTGTTGCAACCTAGTTATCACATTGGACTCAGGTTGAGCTTCCTTCTTTGGAACACCTTCCATTCATCTTGCAGTTTTTTGAGTGGCATAACCAATTTTGCACTTTGCAACTGGGTCTTGCTATTCGCACTTGCCCTTGCACTTGGTATTCCTTTGCGCTCAAAATCATCTAAGAATTGCCCTATAGTACTTGGGTGGTCGTGTGACAGTAAATTAACTAACTCAACTCATCTATTGTAGCCTGCCAAACTATAGTAGACTTCTTCTTTTTTTGATGTCACGTACTTGCTCAACCGGGAACGCTTCCCTCGCCCCTTACAATGATGAGATCCATCAGGTAGGGAGAACCAGTGCTCCTCGGGCCCAACAACCCTTAGATCCAGTTCCTCCTTCCAAATCGCCATCTGTGGAACCTCTCGATGATCCTTGGGCTCCTCCACGGGATGCTCCAACGGACCCTCTTGCCAAATTCGCAGACTCCGACCATTCTTCCGATGAAACCTTGACTTGTGGTAGACCAGGGGTTCGCACTACTGCTCTCGAGCCCGATGCTCTGACCCTGCTTTCAACATTGATCCAGGCCCTCACTCATGGTGCCCAGCAATCTAGTAAAAGCACTCCTAGTTTTTGCGCTCCGGGCATGAAACAACCTGATCACTTTACAGGAGAACACCCTCATAAGCTTAGATCCTACCTACAGTCTTGTAAAATCATCTTTTTAAACAACTCCAACAATTTCCCTTCTGATAGACATAAAGTTATGTATGCTTTGTCCTTCTTAGGAGGTAGAGCCTTGCAGTGGTTCGAACCGTACCTCAAACTTTTATCCAACAACAGTCCCACTTGTATTCTCAACAACTGGGATAAGTTTGAGCAACAATTGTTCACCCTGTTTGGCAATCCCAATGAAGTTCCAAATGCCAAATACGAACTTAATAGTTTGGTTATGAAGGAGAATAGTAGAGCTTCCGTTTATATTTCTCATTTTCAAACCTTGCAGTCTTGCATCCAGTGGAACAAGGCCGCTCTTCTATTCCATTTCCGAAAGGGTTTACCGGCACACTCAATCGAAAAGCTCGCAGTTGGGGGTCATAAGACAACCTCGCTTCAGCAGCTAATTGATTGAGTGATTGAGCTTGATAATGGCTATCATGACAATAATTGCTCTTGGCAAAACGACCATGGACCATCCACCTCAGCTCCGAAGGTGGAAGACTCCTCAAAGCAAAAAACGAGGAACCCAAAACCATCCAAACCAACCCCGACTTTGAACTCCAACTCGAAAGGGAAAGCCGTCGCCAAAACTCCAAAGTTCTTGGACAAGGAAACCGGGATGCTTCAAAGTGAGGAACAACTGCAAAGGGAAAAGAAAGGGCTGTGTATGTATTGTGGAGGTAAACATGATGTCAATAGCTGTGCAAAGAAGTTAGCGCGTGAAGCGGCTAAGCAGTCAAAAAATTAGCTTGTAGTTTCTCTGATACTCGCAAGGAAAACTACACATTATCTAAATCACCACAAGTAAATCTTTGCACTTGCAAGTCACTAGGTGCTCCAAGTTCAAGATTTATCCTATTCCATTCCGATAACACTCCTTATCAAGTATTACTTGATTCTGGCTCTAATGTTTCCTTCATCAGTGAATCTTTTGCCACTTCAAAAAATCTTACGCGTTCCGAGATAGATAAATTTCCCATCTATCTAGTAACTAGTGCGACTGAACCGTCTTATTGGGTTTCCCAAAAGGCAAAATGGACCTTTGCATTTTCCAATTTCCCCAGCTTCAAATGGGATTTATTTGTCTTGGCTATACCCGGAATGGATGATACCATTCTAGGCCATGATTTCCTAGTTTACTGGAATCCGGATGTGAATTGGAAAGAAGGAGTAATTAACCTTTGAACCTTGCACCCCCAGAACGCTAACCTTTCCGTCAATCAGGAATTAAAAAGCCTACCTGACACTGTCATTGAGTTGGATGACACTTTTCCGCCAGGAGATTTGCAATATCCTGACCTTCATTCTCAAATCCCCTCTTCAGATTTAGGAGTTATCGCTTACCTATCCAGCTTACCTCTTTCCTGTTCCTTTGAAGAGAAACAGAAAACAACCAAAAGGTTTATTTTGAGCTCCCTAATCCTCTTGAACCATGCAAGCACCTCAAACCCGGTGCTCAAAGATGACGGGATTGAAGATTTAGAAATCATTTGAGAGTCTTTACCTTTGGTTTATCATGACTTTGCTGATGTCTTTTCAGCTTCAAAAGCAGATAAACTGCCTCCATCCCGTCCTTATGATCATAAGATCAAACTTACTGGCCCACCTCCAGCCCCAGGACCAGTTTACTCTCTCTTGACGCAATAATCAATTGCGCTTCAAGACTACATTGCGGAAAATGTAGCAAAAGGATTTCTTCAACCAAGTGATTCAAACACTGGTTCCCCTGTCCTATTTGTACCAAAAAAGGACGGCGGACTTTGCCTTTGTGTTGAATAAAGGAAACTGAACCAGGTAACCCGGAAGAATGCCTATCCAGTACCGCCTATGTCACATCTCCTTACCCTCTTCCATGGAGCTAATTATTTCTCAAAGTTGGACCTTTGAGGTGCCTATAACCTAATTCGCATTAAGGAAGGTCATGAGTATTTAACTGCAATGAGAACCCAGTTGGCAGCTATGAGTATACCATCATGCCTTTTGGCCTCTGCAACGCTCCTTCCACTTTTCAACATTTTTTCAACAACATTTTTTCAAATCTTGTAGGTAAATACCTTGTGGTATATCTCAATGATATACTAGTCTACTCAAGAAACCTTGAAGATCACATCGCACATGTGCAAGAGGTGCTACAGTGACTTTGCAAGAATGACCTGTTTGAAAAAGCCTCTAAGTGCAAGTTCCATTCCTCTTCTCTTCATTTTTTAGGTGTTTTAGTCTTGCAGCAAGGACTATTGATGGACCCAGCCAAGAGCAAACGCATATTGGACTGGCCCCCACCTTCTTCTGTTGATTCTCTTCAAGTTTTCCTTGGTTTCAGTAATTTCTATAGAAGCTTTATTGCGCATTACACCGAGAAAACTGTGAATCTTACTAACCTTCTTCAAAAAGACAATCCTTTTATTTTTACCAAACAAGCTGCTTCGGAGTTCAAAGCTCTGAAGAAGGTGTTCACTACTTCTCCAATACTTGCTCACTTCAACAAGCTAGCTTGCACTATTGTCAAAACAGACGCAAGCGACTATGCAATCGCAGGAGTCATCTTGCAGTTTTCTCCTTCCACTTCTCTCTTTCACCCCATAGCTTTTGAGTCTTGCAAGTTGCTTGCTGCAGAGCTTAACTATGAGATTCATGACAAGGAACTTCTTGCAATCGTTTATTGCTTGAAGAAATGGCGTTCATACCTTTTGAGTCTTAGGGAATCCTTTGAGGTTTTAACTGATCATAATTCTTTGAAGTATTTCATGAGTTCAAAAGTCCTCACACGTAGACAGGCACAATGGGCCGAATACCTCTCTGAGTTCCACTTTACAATCACGTAACGTCCTGGGAAACAAGTGGTAGTTCCTGATGCTTTATCACGTCGGGACAACGTTTACCCAGGGGGGGGAGCACCCTTGCCAAAAACAACGTGAAAACGTTAGGACACTCTTCTCAACCCAATCTGCCCAACTCAGTTTGATCATCGCTTGCTTACGAGATTTGGCTTCCAAACTCCAACAAGCTCAAGGCAACAACCCCAAGTACATCGAACTTTGCAAAAGTGTGAACTTATTAGATAGTAGTTACAGTATAGATGATAATGACTTTTTAGTTTATGATAATCGTATGGTAGTACCAGATAATTCTTGCATTAAGTTAGATATCTTCAAGTCACGGCATGATTCTCCGCTTGCTGGTCATTATGGGCAGGATAAAACCTACCAATTGATTGCACGAGACTTCTACTGGCCTGGTATGACCAAAGAAGTAAAAGACTATGTTAGCGCGTGCTATGATTGCAATCGTAACAAGTCCTTGAAACACCGGAAGTATGGGCTGCTCCAGCCACTTCCAATTCCGCCTTGTCCTTGGCACTCGCTGTCTATGGATTTCATCTCTCAATTACCTCCTTCTAGTGGATATGATGCTATTCTAGTAATAGTAGATCACTTCTCAAAGATGGCTTTATTTTTACGCAGTAATGTGAAGGCCTCTTCAGAAGACTTGGCTAACTTTTTCATAGAATATGTATTTTCAAAACATGGTCTCCCTGATAATATAGTTAGTGATCGTGGATCTCTGTTTGTCTCAAGCTTCTGGACCTTGCTATGCCAACATTTGAAGATCACTAGCAATTTATCAATGGCTTACCACCCGGAAACGGATGGGAAAACCAAGCAAGTTAATCAGATCCTCAAACAATATCTTTGAATGTATGTCGCCTATCAACAAGACAACTGGTTGCAATGGCTCCCACTAGCTGAATTTTCCTACAACAATTCCACTCATTCCTCCAACAAACAGTCGCCCTTCCAAACTCTTTATGGTAGAAACCCAACTTTCTCTTCCCTTCACGCAGCACCTTCTCAACCTGCTACCAATTACCTTGAACAAATTCAATCCCTTCAATCGCAACTTTGGACCAACCTCAAAGAAGCAAATCAGTGCTATAAGGAGCAAGCAGACCGATCTTGCACTTTGGCCCCAACCTTTGCAGTAGGAGCTCAAGTATGGCTCAATGCTTGCAACATTTGCAGCACTTGCCCAACTCGCAAAATCTCCAAAAGAAAGCTTGGCCCCTTTAAAGTAGAATCAGTCATCTCCCCTAACGCCTTTAAACTTACTTTACCTGAAAAATGGCAAGGTATCCACCCAGTCTTTCATGTGTCTCTCCTAGAGCCAGCTCAAGTCCTATACCCAGGCAAGACTCATCTCTGTCCTGAACCGGTCACTGTCCTTGATCATCAAGAGTGGGAAGTAAGTCGTATTCTGGATTCCAGGTTACGCAAAGGAAAACTTCAATACCTCGTCAAATGGTCTGGCTTCCAGTCCGACAAAGATCACACCTCGTGGGAACCAGCCCATCACCTTTGCAATTCACCCAATCTGATTTGAGAATTCCATGCAAGCTACCCTTGCAAACCTCGGCAATCATGATTCTTTCCCATCCAATCCCATTCCATTCCATTCCACATTCCATTCCATTCCACATTCCATTCCATCCAATTCATTCCATTCCACTCCACATTTCATCCCATCCAATCCCATTTCATTCCATTCCACATTTATCTTACTCAATCCACTCCATTCCATATTCCATCCCATTAAAACTTATCTTATTTCACCATCATTTCATCATTTAATTCCTCCACCTCACTGTGTTATTCTTTTCTCATTTTCCCTTCATTTCCACTTATTTTTTTTTTAAAATAATAATAATAATAATAATAATTCTATTTTTTAATACAAAAAAAAAAAATATACATTAAATTACAAAGTTTCTTTTATCTCTTTTTCTGCATCCTCCCAATTTGCCGTCAATTCTGCAACCATGGACCAAAAGGTATCAAGGTCTTCATCGTTGATCAATGCGGACATTCTTCGAAGTACCAGCACTTCCGTTACGATGTGCCTTTTGAAAATCTCCTTGCATCTCGCAACCCAAGCTTGCTTTGGCCAAGAATTCCATCCACCTTCCTCCAAGAGCTCTTCATACGCTCTCTTCCTTTGGCCACCCGACGTGCCTTCTCCAATATTGTCCGTCAGGCGCCTTGCATCTGTTTCAACCGGAAATACAATTCGCAACGGATCTGCTTTGCCTTGGCCCTCCATTCCTTCCGTCCCAGCCAATTCCTCCCTTCCATCTCCTTCATTTCCTTCTTCTAATTCACCCGCTTCCTCTTTGTTCTCTCCACTTCTGTTTCCTCCATTTTCCTCTTCTCTTTCCACTGCGTTTTCTTCTCCCTCCCTTGCTTCCTTGGTGATAACTCCTACCGGTTCTGCACTGGATACCTTGCCTCGCACCTCGGCATTCATCTGGGTGCCCGGGTTTTCAGTTGGCGGTCCCCAGTAAGGTGGTGGTGGTGGTCGTGTGTTGGTAGTATATCTTTGAAAACAAGGCAACACTAGCAAACAAGCAAACAATTAGTTACTATTTCAAGTTCATTAGTTATTCCTGATTAGTTTAGTACTCACCAGGAACTCGCATCCCCAAGTATTTGATCTCCGGCAATGGTGGTATTTTGTAATTGACCCTCAGCGCGGACCTACAACTTTGCATCTCCCTTGATGATTCCGAAGGACCCTCAACAGTCTACTCAACATTTATAGGAAAGTTACACGCCACCTTGCGAAGTCGACATTGCTTGCACTTGCCTTGGAGACCTCGGACTGCAGTACTGGGAATAAAACGCTTGTTGCGGCAAATACAGTTTTCGCAACGGCGGGATGACAATGACGACATTCTTATAAAATTTATAAAATCTATTGGGTAATGAATTAAGTAACGTATAAAGGGTATACGTTAATAATTAAACGACTTGAAATCAATGGGAAAATTTACCTGAACGCTTGCAGGAGCTTGCATCTTTATACCCAGGCAACTGTCACGCTTTGCACTTAAGGATTATTGTCTTCACCACTTTGACATGTCCTCTCCTCAGTACCATCTACCTCAGTCTAAAAGCGTGACACAAATAAAAGCACAACATCAATGGTGCGATCCGCTATTTCCTCTGGCTCGCGCTGACCTTCCAATCTTGGCAACCAACTCAGTATATACTTGCAAACTTTGCAGTTAACCCCATACCAGTCAACCATCCATTATGAGATCCAATCTCCTTCCCTGGCCAATCAACAGCCTCAGACTTCCATCTTTGGTCATGCATTGTTTGTTAGTTCGCATCTACGTCTAACCAAGCCATCACTACTGTATAGTTCGCAATTGGACTAGTCCCTACCCTGCATACACTATTACCTCTCATTTGAATTACCTTCAACGTCACTCGCTCCTATCCCAATTCATCATGCAATTGTACGCTCAGATTCTATTGTCTTGCACTTACGCTAAGACCTTGGATCTATACCACTTCTTCATTTCCTATTCTGTTCCTGTCATTCATTGCCTCACCGCTTCACCTGTAGTTAGCTCATCACCAGGTTGTATCTAGTCACTTTGGATTACCTTATAAGGGCTATCCCCTTGTCTGATGATTATCTCCTCAGTTAGTTAATTTCATACGTTCTCACATTTTGCTGCAACCTAGTTATCACATTGGACTCAGGTTGAGCTTCCTTCTTCCAAACAACTTCCATTCATCTCGCCGTTTGTTGAGTGGCATAACCAAGTTCGCACTTTGCAACTTGGTCTTGCTATTCGCACTTGCCCTCGCACTTGGTATTCCTTTGCGCTCACAATCATCTAAGAATTGCCCTATAGTACGTGGAGTGGTTGTGTGACACCTTCAAACTCAAGCTTGGTCCTAGAGTTAGCTTCAACTCTGCGGTGTATGAAATAGGGAATCAGTATTGTGAGTTAGTTGGTATTGCTGAAGATGTTCCAGTTCAAATTGTTCAAAACATTGTTGGAACCTGTCATTTTTGGATTACTTTTTTGGAAGGACCTATGATATTGGGTTGACCATTTTTAATGGACTTTGGTGCTACCTTGATGTTTTCTGATCAAGTTGGGGAGAGAATCCTTCTGCCCAATGTGGAAAGTAAGAGAGTGGTACTCCCCTAGTTTTCCCTAAGTTCCAGAATCAATGGTCCTAGCATCTGTAAGGATAAGGATGAACCCCTATAGAGAGAGAGAGAGAGAGATACATAGATAGATAGAGAGAGAGAGATGAATTTCCTTCCTTTCCTTTCTGTATCCTAAGACTTATCCTAAGCCATCGTCCTCCCCTTTAAGCTGGGGCTCAGAGCGCAGACTTTATGCCCACCTCTCAACCCTAACCTAAGCACAAGCGCAATGAAAGCCCCCCCAAAAAATAGAAAAGAAACCCTAAGAACCATAGCCCTAGCCTAAACCTAACCCTTTTCCCATGCCACAATCACCCTCAAGCCCGCCTACCCTTACACACACCCGGTTTGTCATTCTCATGATGCAGCCCTCCACCACGCCCTACTTTCAGCCCCCTGCGTATTCCCTATTTTCCTGTCAGGCCGCTTGATTTCCTGCACCATGCTTGCACCCGCCTGGCCTGCTCCTATAGCCCCGCTATACCTTCCCAAACTAGCCTCCTGCAAACCCGGTTGGGCCAGCTCCATTCTTAGGTCCATAATGTCCAAGCAGGCCGCAGCCCACTACATCCAATCAAGCCCAACCCACCCCTGGTATGCTGCACCCCTCTGTTCCTACTTCTGAGCCCACAGCAGCCACTTCTGAGACTGCGCGCATCTTAAATGCTGAGCCTGACCTACCAAATTCTGAGCACACCAACCACGGCACGGTTCCCAACACAAGGCTATATAACCACACCACAACCCACAAACTTGAGTTATGTCCCCAGAGGTCTTCCCATTGCTACCTCAACCTTCTTTCTGCCCTCCCCATACCAACCAACTCCTTTCTTGCGCTCCTCCTTGTTAAAATACATAAGCACTTATGCGTGTGCTACGTATGAGTGTAATCCAAATGGGATGTACATGAGGGCCTCTGCAGCCCATTGGACACACACATGGACCATACATGCCTGTGTGGATGTCACGGATTTGGGGAAGCTGGCCTCAAAACGCGTGAAACAGCCCTATTGGTACATGGGCCCTAACAGGCCCGGTGGGGTATATGGACAAATACAGCCAGATGGGCTTGTATGGAAATGATTAGGACCAAGGTTTATTTTGGACATACTTGGCCAGACGGGCTGGCCTGCCAAAGTATGTTAAACTCACTTTTTGGGCTTGGGGGCGGCCCATTGGGGCGGCTGCCCGTGTTGGAGCCCATTTGGGGCTGCTGCCCCTGTTTCAGCCCGCTTGGGGCTTCTGTTTTTGCTTATGGCCTGTTTATGGGGCCCAACGGCCCGCGTGGGGCTGTTGTAGGGGGCAGGGGGACTCAAAATGAAGCCCCCCCACCCCAGTTGCGGCTGCGGGGCTGGTGGCCCCGGCTCCTCCCCCTCCCCTTGCTTGCCATTGCAAGGAGGAGGGGGAGGGCTGGCTGGATGGAACCATCCAGCAACCGGTTGCAATGGGCAACTGTTCATGGTAAGGGGGACTTGATCACCTCCCCACCAAGTTGTTATAATTAAGGCCAGCAATTAGCTTAGGAAAATGAGCAGTATTTAAAGAAAAAGAAATGCTGGACACCTTGTGTCAATAATTTCTTGATGGGCTCTAACAATGGGGCAATCAGTTGGATGATATTGTTGATGAATTCAATTGGATGATGAATGAATGATGGAAAACAGCAGGGAGAAGAGCGCCTTAAGTAAAAAAGATTGGCCTCTTGTGAGCCCATGATACAACAAGCCAAAAGGCAAATTTTCCGCCCCAAAAGAGCTCTACAGTCTCTACAGGCCTTGTTACTTGGTTTGGGCTACTTCAGCCCACATGGCATCAGTCCCTGTACCCTTACAACCAGCCTATTCAGGTTGTTTCTGGTGTTTCCACCTCAATGGGACTGAAACAGCCCCTGTGCTTTTCAATCTCTGGCTGGTTGTCCATTACAACCAGCCCTGTTACTTATCTTAGCACTTGTACAGCCCTGGCCCCTCATATGGGCCATGTGGGACCCAGGACTCACCTGAGTCCAACCAAAATCTCACCTGGGGGGGTGTAACCGGCAGACATGCCGCCCCCCCCTCTTTCTCTCAAATCCCTGGAGGGGGCGGTCAAATCCCCCTACCAGGGGCCCTGGGGGTCAATACCCCCAGGGCGTTGCTATGGTAAGTGGGCTGGGGGGTGGTTGGGTCCCCTCCAGCCCGTCTCTCCTCCCCCTTGGTAAAGGGGGGGGGGGGGGGGGAGAGCGCCCCTTTGATGGTGGGGGGAGGGGTGGTCAATTCCCCCCCACCGCCGGTTGCCTTGATGCGACCAGCCTGGCCACCTCTCTTGGTGGGGGGGTGATCAAGTTCCCCCCCAGGTACACGGGCCCTAACGGGCCCGTGTACCAATGAGCCTGTTTCACACGTTTTGAGGCCAGTTTCCCAAAATCAGTGACATCCACACAGGCCCCTATGGTCCGTGTGAGTTTCCAATGGGCCGGAGAGGCCCATATGTGCATCCCATTTGGATTACACTTATACGTAGCACATGCGTAAGTGCATACGTATTTTAACACAAGTGTGGTGGCTAGGCTGGTTGCATCCAGGCAACCGGCGGTGGGGGGGAATTGACCACCCCCCCACCATTGAAGGGGTGCTCTCCCCCCCCCTTTACCAAGGGGGAGGGCAACGGGCTGGAGGGGACCTGAACACCCCCCAGCCCACCTACCATGACCACGCCCTGGGGGAATCAACCTCCAGGGCCCCTGGGAGGGGGATATGACCACCCCCTCCAGGGATTTGAGAGAAAGAGGGGGGGGCGGCATGTCTGCCGGTTAGACCCCCCCCCATGTGTGTCTGAGACCAGACCCAGGTGTGTCCTGGGTCCCTCCTGGCCATTTGTATGGCCAGGGGCTGGTTGCATGAGGCAACCAGCCAGCATGTGAGGTAACAGGCCGGTTGTAATAGACAACCGGCCAGGGGTTTGAACACCTAAGGGACTGGTTCAGCCCCATTGAGGTGGAAACACCAGAAATAACCGCAATAGGCTGGCTTTAAGGGTACAGGGACTGATTCCATGCGGGCTGATGTAGCCCAAACCAAGTAACAAGGCCTGTAGAGCTTGTAGAGCTCCTTTGGAGCGGAAAATTTGCGTTTTGGCTTGTTGTATCATGAGCTCACAAGAGGCCAATCTTTTTTACTTAAGGCGCTCTTCTCCCTGCTGTTTTCCATCATACATTCATCATCCAATTGAATTCATCACCAATATCATCCAAGGTATTGCCCCATTGTGAGAGCCCATCAGCAATTATTGACAAAAGGTGTCCAGCATTTCTTTTTCTTTAAATACTGCTCATTTGCCTAAGCTAATTGCTGGCCATAATTATAACACTCCTCACACACAGCTAACAGTTCCTCTCATCTGCCACCATGATACCCTTTGAGTTCTGCGCCTGGAACGGGCATGTGTGTTCAATCATCCATGGCTTTCATGGCCACCATTGCTGCTTTATTAGCAAGGGAATGCCTTGGGCTCCTCCCCAATCCGGATCTTGCCCCAGGCCGCGCAAGAGGTCTCAACCAGACCCATTTGTAGTTTTGGAAAACAACACAATCTTGGAGGACTTGTGGACTCTGCCCGGCTTTGCCCTTCACCAGGCTCCTCTGAGTGAGAGTAGAAACTACGCCTTTCCCATCTGCTGCGCAGGACCCCCCCAAAAGAGGAATTCCCAAACTTTGCAGCTTACCGGGCTGCCCTGCAATACCAGGCTAATTATGTCCAAGTCACCCAAGGCACAAGGGACCCATGCATTGAGGAGATACTCAGATGGTGTGCGGCTCCCCCTCTGGCTCCTACTCTGCGTCCTCCTCCAGCACTGCCTTCAAGCCCACGGCCTAATTCCTTCTGCTGCACCGGAACCCAACCCTAGATATTTATTGTACTTGGATGAAAGGCCTGCAACCCCACAGGTCACTTCCCCGCCGCCACCATCCCCAATTGTGATCACATATTTGCCCCCCAAGCAGTCCTCCGGAAGTCCCCTCCTTGCCGCCTGCCTCCCCTCTGTCAACCCCGCCCAAGATCCTGGAGATCCCCACTGTGATGGCCCTCTTGAAGCCCAAATTTGAGAATTTCTCCGAACGGTTGCCCTCAATGTTGCAGACTTTCCTTGTGGATCCAGGTGTTCAATCCTCAGAATCCCAATGCAAGCTCCTGGCTTCATTCCAGGCCCTGTTTGAGTTGTTGTGGGCGGAAATGGGGGAAGTGATGAAAATGGCTTAGATGCCTTTCCCCCCTTTCCTCTTCTCTCCTCTCCATTCTTTGTATGCGCGCCTATCTTAACTTCTTAAAGAAATACATGTTTCCTGCACGAGCATTCCTTCTTAAGCTAGTGATCCTGTTAGAAGAACCCCGTGCCCTGAGTGAGTGAGGGAGAAAACCTGAGTCCTGCTTTGCCCCATGCGCAATTGTGCAACCGCAAGTCCTTCCGCTGCACTTGAGCACGTGCCTTTTTGAGTGTCCAAGAGCTCCGTGAGGTACCTCGACTGCCCAAGACAAACTGCCACACAGTTTGCCGTACCTATCCTACAAAATAAAACAGACAAGCTGCCAGGGCACATGCACAACCACTGGAGAGAGAAAGAAAATAAGGGAAACAGACATTTTGGGGTACCTAGTCATTCCGGCTGTGAACTGGCTAGGACACCCCCTCACCAAATAAAGCTTGTTGTGCGCCTGTCCCAACCATAATTCCACACCCATTACACATTACACCCATCAATAGAAAAACAGATAAAGAGAAACAGAGAAACAAACCCAAACAACAAAAGAAAAAAGAAAGGAAAGAGAGAGATTTTTCTTTTGCAGTGCTCCTTGTCCCGCTTTCTGCTACACCTTTTTGTCTTTGCCAGGGGGCTTGTCCTTGCCTATATGGAACCAGCGTTGCGCTGCGCCCGCCTTCCTGCAAAAATATCCCTTCCGTTTGTCCCCCCCACACCTAGTTGCTGTCCCCAGTGGTTTTCAACCTTCTGCTGCAAGACTCCAAACAATGCTAAGCCACAGGCAGTTCTGTGGAGGGGAAAGGTGCTGTTTAGGCTGCCCTCCTAAGAGTTACAATAATATTTAAATATAACCAGAATCAAGGTCCAGGAACTTGTAAATAAGGAATCAATGTAAGGGATGAGTTTGGGAATAGTCAGTAGCAATGGAAACAACACTATCTGAGGCAAGATGGTGCAGGGAAAGACTTGAACAAAATAAGTTGAAGTTTTTTTCAGAGTTCAATGGAACAAGGCAGTTGTAAGTAACAAGGCCCACAAGATAATAACTCTGGTTGTTGGAAGAAGATTAGGAAAGATCAACTCAATCCAAACCAACCTCCAGGTTCTCAATGAACCTGCCCAACTCTCCTCAATCAAGCTCTTGCAGGGTAACAGATAACTGTGGGTGGCTGAGAAAAACAAAAGCAATTTGTTTGTGAAGCTCTAGAAGCAAAGAAATAACAGATTCAAACAATAATAACCCAAAAATTCTCAAGGAACTCAAGAGTAGCATGGCGGAATTGAACTTTTAAAGAACAAAGGGAGGTCTAACACTTCAGGTTTCAAGCTTAAAGAAACTTCTCATTCAAATGTGAATGGATCTGGAAAGATGATCAGGGAAGGATCAGACCAGTATGGTCAGAAGATGGGATCAAGAGTGGTATAACACACTCAAGAATTCCATCAGACAGAATTCTCTTCAACCAGCAAGGCCATGGTTGGTGATAAGGATCAAGGTCACAGATGGACGGATAAAGGTCGTGGATGGATGGATAAAGGTCAAAGATGGACGGATCAAAGATTTGAGTATGGAGGCTCAAAGGATCAAGGGGAAATCAAAGGATATACCCAGCAAAAAAAGGTTGCAGATCAAGGGAAGGAAGCCCTTTGGAATGATTAGATTACTTATTGATATATGATGAGATAGGTGATATATCCAATGATCCCCCAAAAAGGCAGGGGAGAGCCCCTCCTTTTATAGAAAAGAGGCCTGTAGATTATTTACAAGAGATACTAACAAATGAATGCAGAATTTTGTTTTTTTTTTTGAAGATGAAGATTGGAAACAGAAACGGCCTGACATGGGAGAGAGAGAGAAAAAAAAACAATGTATGGAGGTGGAAAACTGCCCGCGTCAAGGACAACGGCAGCAGTGGATGATGGGTTGCAACTGGCCAAAACCGCGGCTGGTCCAGGGAGGATTGATGAAGGTGGTGAAAAGTCAGAAACAGCCTCAAGCAAAACTTGCGGTCATTGGTTGGTGGAGGTGCAAAGGTTCTGATGGCCGCAAAAAATGATGTTGGTTTGCGGGCCTCAGAGAGGGATCAGGTAGAGGATTGGATGGGAGCACCAACCAACAAATTGAGAAAGGTTGGATGGCAGTGCTGATGGTGGGAGAGGGCATTCAATGGTTTGACCAACTGGATGAGGATGGAGGTGAGATTGGATGGATGATGGGATGCATGAGGGATACTGGGTGCTCGTTGAGGGGTAGTGATGACGGAATGGTTGATGAATCAAGTGTGAGAAGTGCCACTAGTAGGATGAGAACTGGTACTACTGATACTACTAGGAACAGGTTCTCAAACATCACCTTGGGATCCCAACAATAGCTTTTGAATGTCTCAAGTTCTTGATCCTTGGATAGATCTTCAAGATTGTTTGAGGTCAAAGGTAGGATGATCTCCTGCCTTTGTTTGATCTGACCCCTTTGTTTCTCACCTTGATCCATCTCCAACTTGGCTTGGTTGTAGAGATAGAGACCAGAAAAGGTGAGGACCATCCCAAAGGCTTGAAAAATTGAGATCTGATGGCCAATGAGGTTGAGAGATCCATGGAGGAGGATGATTGGATGGCGGTGATGAGTTGAGGAGGGGATGGCCGCCCGTTCCCGCTTGGCCAAAAAAAATCAGGGCAAGGCGCATGCAAGGGGGAGATTTGAACCAAGGAGGACAGCATTGGATGACCAAGGAAGGCCTGCCTAGACCACTAGGACAGGGAATAGCTGGGAAAATGGGAAATGAGTGGGTACCCATAGAGGCACAAGAATTTTTTTTTGCAGATGTATTGATGGATAAGGGGATGTAAAAAAAATTCAAAAATTTCCATAATACATGAGGTGTCCTGGATTGGTCAACACATCTCTCCCCAACTCACAGACTCCCCTAGTCTGCATCTTGAACTTGAAGATATAAAGAGAAGGAGAAATACAAGGAAATTGAACAGAAAATTGGCCATTTCTTGATCTTGAGAGGGACTGAAGAGTTGGAAAATATCTTGATCCATCCAAAAGAGCCCTAGAAGCGGCAGAGATAAAACACAGGAGGCATCCCAGGTGCTCATGTATGTGGCATACAGTAGAGTTTACAACAAAAACGCAGCAAATAACCCTGATGGTGCACAATTGGGAGGACTTACTTCTTAGATAAGTTGCCTCCACAACAATAAAACTTCTCAACTTGATCAGCAGAGAACCTTCTGGCCAGTTGAGTACCATCCAGCTCCTCCAAAACATAAGATACACCTCTAACTTGGCAAACCACCCAATAAGGACCATTTCAACAATTTGAGAAAAGCTTGCCCCACTGGGTCTCCAAAGCTCAATTATAAGTTGAAACTAGATCACCAGGGTTGAAGGAGTCCCTGATTTGATTGGAGTGCTTTTATTCCCAATACTGGACTGGTTTTGCTCTGGACTCAATCATCTTCTGATAAGCTTCATCAAAAACATCTTCACTTTGCTTCAGTTGCTTGGATCCAGCAACTAATAGATCAGTAGTCAAGGACACCTTTTCCCAAGGGATAACCAAGAAAGATTCCATTTCCAGATCCAAAGGAAGAACTGCTCTTTGGCCAAAGATGATTTCATAAGGTGAGTAGCCAGTAGTCCTTTTGGTTGAGATTCAATCAGAGGAGAGAACAAGGGGAAGGAATTTGCATCAATTCTTGCCACTTTCACCAGCAAGCTTAACAAGTGCAGCCTTCAAAGAATCATGGCCTTGTTCCACCATGCCTTGGCCTTCAGGATAATAAGAATTAGTAACTCTATATAGTCCAGGAGGAGATTGGATCATTTCAGAAAGTTTTCCACCAAATTTGGAGCCACCATCAGTAAAGTAAGATTGAGCCAGGGCATAACACATTATCCAGGTCTCATAGGGGAAAGCTCCCACTGATTCAGAGCTAATATTCTTAAGAAATTTTGCTTTAACTCATCCAGAAAAATCATCTCTAGCCACAATGAGGTACTTAGCACCACCTGACTTAATATGAACCACATCCATAGCAATCCTCCCAAAGACAGTGGACTTCCCAGTAGGATAAAGCATTTCAGCTGGACACCTAAGATCACGTTTTTGAAAAACTTCACAACTCTTGCACCATTGAGAGACGGATTTCTTCAGAGATGGCCACCAGAATTGTTCTGATAATTGTTGATAAGTTTTGGTTTCCCCACAATGACCAAGACCTTCATGGAGACTTTCAAGGATAGAATCTTGTTTAGAAGGGATAGTAACAACAATAAGAGCACAAGGATTTCCTCTTTTCATAAGCCTAGAGGTTGGAAAAAGAAACTAGAGGACTTTCTTTTAAGAGATAGAAATTCTTTAGCAGAGAGATCAGGAGGTTTTTGAAGAGTTAAAAGGTACTGCTCTAGTTTAAGCCAGAAAAATCTTGAGAAGAGAAAGAGAAGAAAGTTTGGATTAAAGGTTACTCTTCATCAAAATCAGTTCAAACATCAGATTCATTGTATCCAAGAGGTTTTTGAGATAAACCATCAGTCATAGTGAAAGATTTCCCAGGCCTGTGAACAATATCAAAAGAAAAAAGCTGGATAAAGGCCACCCAACAAGCCATAGGAGCATTGATAATTTCAATGATGGATCAAGCATCAACTTTTAGTTTGAAATGTTGGCCCCAGAGAACAGTTTGGAGTTTCTTCATCATTTGAGCCACACCGCAAAGTTCCAATTTGGGCTGAGAGTACCTAGACTCTACATCTGAAAATAGAAAAGATTCTTATAGAGGAGGACAGTCCCAACCATTTTCATCTTCCTGAGTAAGAAAAGCCCCAAAAGATTGATAAATAGAATCAACAGCCAGCTTGATCTTGCCAGCTCCTGGTCCATAAGCAATCTTTTTCAAGACTATGTCTTTACCCACCATCTTTTTGAGCAACTGAAAAGAATTTTCACAATCTTGGGTCCAAATACATTCAGCATCTTTCCTGGTTAGATGGCTTAAGGCTGCACATATTTTGGATAAGGATGGGATAAAGATTCTAACATAAGTGACAACACCTAGGAAGCCCCTAACTTCAGTGGGATTGATTGGAGTAGGAAAAGAGATGATCTTGTTGACTTTGGCTGGTGCCATCCTTCTTCCTTCCTTGCAGACCACATGACCAAAAATTTCCTGAGCAGGGACACAAGCAGACAGTTTAGATCCAGAAACAGTAAGGCAAGATTCCTCAATTCAAAACAGAATCCTTTCCAAAGTAGTATCATATTCCCAGATAAAACAAAAAATTCCTGAATGCCAAGGTAAGAGCTCATTATCATAGTCAGAAACTGGACCTTTAATTCTACAATTGTCAATAACAATACCAGCATGATCAGGGATCTCATCCTGGAGGATCCACATCATCTGAGCCTGATAGACTGCAGCCAAATTGGTGGCACCTTGAGGAAATCAATTAAGTTGAAATGGACCAAGAGGAGTATCAAAGGTAGTGAGAGGGCAAGAAATAGGATGTAAGGATTTTTTTTGATAGCCACCCATAATGTCCAATAGAACATAGCAAGCTCTCCCAGAGAAAGATTCAACAAATTCTTCAGTAGCAGGAGGAATACCAGTGTATTTAAGAGTAACTTTATTAAGAGGTTGGAGATCATGAACTATTCTAAGTTTACCATTACTCTTGAGGACACAGAAGACAGGTCTGGAATAACTAGAGGTTGAATGCTCATATAGGCCAGTAAAAACTTGTTCTTGGACCAACTTGATAAATTTGTCAACCTTAGCAGCAGGGATAGGGATCTTCTTCTTTTGCCAAGGATCATGTTCAACTACAGGGATGATATAAGGGAGGCCATAGGATTCTTTCAAGAGGCCTCTCTCTTCTTCACAGAAAGCAATAGATTTTTCCCTTAGAGATAAGAAATTTTTGATCAAATTTAACTCATCAGGAAGAAGACATCCATCTGGACCAAAGTTGAACATCTTCAGACATTCTTCAGTGACCCAACCATTGGGCACAAAGGGACCAGTGAGAGATTGAGGAAGACCACAGTAAGGATCACAAGACAAGGGAGGAGGCATAAGAGGAGGATTGAGGGTGAGAGGAATAGGCTGGTTGACTGGTTGGACCTTCTTGGCAACTGACTTATACTTGGTGGAAAACAAGAGAAGTTCTTGTTTCCTCCAAGAGTTTACCAGTGAGACTTGATCACAAAAACTGAGTCCAAATTCCAATATTTTCCACATCCAATGTTCTGCAATATCCTCAAAGGGTGCCTTTTCCATAAAGGGAGAACCAGGAGATAATATGTTTCTCACATGTGTGGCACAAGGTAGGGTTTCAAAGATGATGGTAGAAGGTTGCCCTGGCAGTGCACAATTGGGCGGACTTACTTGTACCCCAAATTGCCTCCACTGAAGCCCATATTCTTCCATACCAAAACCACCAAGAATAGAATCAAGATCAGGATCTAGTTTAGACTCATTACAGAGATTCAAAGCGTAACTGAGAGAAGATTTATCAGAACTAAGAGTACAAGGAAAAGGAGACACAACAGATCCAGATAAAGAAGGAAAAGGACTATTTTTGGATTTTTCTATTTTGACATGTTTTTGATTTTTGATATTTTCTAGTTTAGATGAAAAAGATGAAAAGAATGAAAAATAAGCCTGAGGGATGAGAGTTGATCCTTGAGTCTAAATCTGAGGCTGAAAAGAACTAAAACTATTAGTAGGATCAACTATTCCCAAAAAAAATGAGAGGAATTGGAATTATCCTTCTGCTTCCCCTTTAAAGATGACTTAGAAGGATGAACAGGAAAATCTCTTTCCCAAAGACCAGAGAGGAACTTAAATCTTTCTACCATCAGCATCAGGGAGAAGAATTCTCTCCCCAACTTGATCAGAAAACTTCAGAGTAGCACCAAAATCCATCAAGAGAGGTTGTCCCAAGATCATAGGTCCTTCCAAACAAGTGATCCAAAAATGACAGGTTCCAACAATATTTTGACCAATCCTGACTGGAAAATCTTCATCAATACCAATAAATTCACAAGATTGATTACCTATCCCATAGACTGCAGAATTGAAGCTGACCCTAGGACTGAGTTTGAGTTTACAGGCCATAGAATCCAAAATTAAGTTGAGCTGGGATCCAGAGTCCACAATAGGAGAGACAGTTTTAGCTGAGTCACCAAGATAACAAGGGAGGAAACCAAGAGGACAGGAGTAAAGGCTGGAATCTGAAGAAGGACTAGTTCCCCCAGAGTCCTCCATCAAAGTGCCAGAGGAGACCTTTAGTTCTTCAGGACCAATCTCCACACATTGACAAGAGACCCATTTCCTCATTCCTTCAGCAACAGATGGAGAGATTGATAGAAGTTCAGCCACAGATAGATCAGGAATTTTGAGGTCAGAAATTTTCTTTAATACTCCTTCTTCCACAGCATTAGGGTGGTCTTTTGAGATTCCCCTTTCAAATCAAACTTTGGGCTGGGTGGAGGGAGGAATTTCAGGTGAAGCAGGAACTAAGATGGGATCAGAATTTTGAGGTGACTTGGATGAAGGAGAAGGATCTAGGTGATCTGGAAACCTTTCTATGATTGGATCCTTTTCCACCTCCATGTCTTCCAAATCAAAGGAAGGAGGCTCAGGTGAGGATCAACACTTGACTGGGTTTTGAAGAATTGAAGTTGGCAAGGAAGGGGCTTTGTGAGGTTTAGGTTACTCATGTTGTTTCCTAGCTGGATCAGATTGATAATTAGTCCCAGCAAGACTGGAGGAAGAGATAGCTGGAGGGTACCAAGGTTGAAGAGTACCACAGGAAGATTGGAAATTGAAGGAATCAAGGGATTCTTTAATTGGAGGTGGAGGCTGATAAGAGGCCACCACATGAAAAATAGGGCAGGATGAATCAAAAGGGATCAGAGAACCATGAGGAAGAAAGAAATTGTTTCCCTTCTGCTCCACCAACCTTTCCTTTATATCCTTCTGGTATTCCAAGCATTCTCCAGTTCCATGGCCTTCCCTATGACATTAGTAACAGACCAGGGTAGATTTGGGGACAGAAGTAGAGGTTTTAGCAGTAGCAAAAGAATAAATCTTTTTATCTATTTTATTCTCAAAAGCTTGAAGTATCTTAGTGATTTTGTCTAGAGTAGTAGGTTCTTGAGTAAAATTAGGATCTGCTTTAGGTCTTTTATCTGCAATCATCTTACTCATAATATTGTTGGATTCTTTGGAAGAAGGAGCATGGAATGGTTCAGTGGTTCTAGGTTTTTCAAAAGTTAAAGCAGTTTGACCTTTCATAAATTCATCCACAGTACTCCTAAGGATAAGGAAAACAGGGAGCTTGAATCAATTATCCCTGGTGGTGATCATAGATCCAGATTTGACCAATTTGTCTTTAATCCTTTCCTGCACAGCCAACAAAAAAGATTGGAAGAATCATGCTCAAAATTTGTCCACTGAATCAATTTGATTGTTTTGGATAAGATAGTTTTGGATAGGATCCCAAGACTTCCTAAAAGATTGGTAGTCAGAAGCTGAAGAGACACCACCATTCAAAATCCATTGAGAGACAAGAGAATCCAAATCCTGCAAATTAAACCAAGCTTCATCTATTTTACCCCAATATGCCAACATTGCTTCCTGCAGAAGCATCCAGTCATGGGATTTTAATCCTTCAAAAAACTCAATTACTTCCATAACTTCATCAGAGGAGATAAAGAATTGTAACTGATAGGCCATATTGTATTTGCTTGCCCCATCCACTTCAGCAGCAATTTTGTAAGAGTCCAAGAAACGTTTGACATTTACTCCATTGAAACCTAAGTTCTTGTTCTGAGGTTTGATCTTGACCATCTTTGGTCAAGCAGAGGTGGTTGGGGTACCAGTAGATGCCATTTTGAATAACAGAATTCCTAGAGGATCCAAAGAGCAGATTTCCCAAGTGGCTCACAAGTGTGGAAGGAGTAGGGTTTCACAAAAAACAACAAGTAACTTGCCTGGATTTTGAAAAAATTGGGAGGGATTACTTCTAGGATAAGTTGCCTCCATGGATCAGATCTGAGAAGAGAGAGATACCAGAGGAAAAAAAAGGGAAAAAGATTGGATTTTGAAGTTTGATTCCAAAAGTTGATGTTGGGACTGTAAATCCCAAGGTTTCTGGTTCAATCCTGGCCTGGGGGACCAAATGTAAGACTCAAAACGGTGCTGAGCCGCAGGCAGTTCTGTGGAGGGGAAAGGTGCTGTTTAGGCTGCCCTCCTAAGAGTTACAATAATATTTAAATATAACCAGAATCAAGGTCCAGGAACTTGTAAATAAGGAATCAATGTAAGGGATGAGTTTGGGAATAGTCAGTAACAATGGAAACAACACTATCTGAGGCAAGATGGTGCAGGGAAAGACTTGAACAAAATAAGTTTAAGTTTTTTTCAGAGTTCAATGGAACAAGGCAGTTGTAAGCAACAAGGCCCACAAGCTAATAACTCTGGTTGTTGGCAGAAGATTAGGAAAGATCAACTCAATCCAAACCAACCTCCAGGTTCTCAATGAACCTGCCCAACTCTCCGCAATCAAGCGCTTTCAGGGTAACAGATAACTGTGGGTGGCTGAACCAAACAAAAGCAATTTGTTTTTGAAGCTCTAGAAGCAAAGAAATAACAGATTCAAAAAAGAATAACCCAAAACTTCTCAAGGAACTCAAAAGTAGCATGGTGGAATTGAACTTTTAAAGAATAAAGGGAGGTCTAACACTCCAGGTTTCAAGCTTAAAGAAACCTCTCAGTCAAACATGACTGGAGCTTGAAAGATGATCAGGCAAGGATCAGACCAGTATGGTTGGAAGAAGGGATCAAGAGTGGCATAAAAAACTCAAGAATTACAGCAGAAAGAATTCTCTTCAACCAGCAAGGCTATGGTTTGTGATAAGGATCAAGGTCACAGATGGACAGATCAAAGATTTGAGTATGGAGGCTCAAAGGATCAAGGGGAAATCAAAGGATATACCCAGCAAAAAAAGGTTTCAGATCAAGGGAAGGAATCCCTCTGAAATGATTAGATTACTCATTGATATATCATTAGATGGATGATATATCCAATGATCCCCCAAAAAGGCAGGGGAGAGCCCCTCTTTTTATAGACAAGAGGCCTGTAGACTATTTACAAGAGATACTTATAAATGAGTGCGGGATTTTTTTTTTTGAAGATGAAGATTGGCAACAGGAACGGCCTGACATGGGAGAGAGAAAAAAAAAGGTATGGAGGTGTGAACCTGCCTGCGTCAAGGACAACGGCGGCAGTGGATGAGGGGTTGCAACTGGCTGCAACTGCGGTTGGCCAAGGGAGTGTCAATGAAGGTGGTTCAAAGTCACCAACGGCCGCAAGCAAAGCTTGCAGTCATTGGTTGGTGGCGGTGTGAAGTTTCCAACGGCTGAAAACAACAATGTTGGTTCACGGGCGTCAGAGAGGGATTGGGGAGGGGATCAGATGGGAGCACCAACCAACCAATTGAGAATGGTTGGATGGCAGTGCTGATGGTGGGAGAGGGAATTCAATGGTTTGACCAACTGGATGAGGATGGAGGTGAGATTGGATGGATGATGGGATGCATGAGGGATACTGGGCACTCGTTGAGGGGTAGTGGTGATGGAATGGTTGATGAATCAAGTGTGAGAAGTGCCACTAGTAGGATGACAACTGGCACTACTGATACTACTAGGAACGGGTTCTCAAAAGTCACCTTGGGATGCTAACAATAGCTATTGAACGTCTTGAGTTCTTTATCCTTGGATAGATCTTAAAGATCATTCAAGGTTGAAGGTAGGATGATCTCCTGCCTTTGTTTCTCACCTTGATCAATCTCAAAATTGGCTTGGTTGTAGAGATAGAGACTGGAAAAGGTGAGGACCATCCCAAAGGCTTGAACAATTGAGAGCTGATGGCCAATGAGGTTGGGAGATCCATGAAGGAGGATAATTGGATGGCAGTGATGAGTTGAGGAGGGGATGGCTGCCCATGTGCGCTTGGCCAAAAAAAATCAGGGCAAGGAGCATGCAAGGGAGAGATTTGAACCAAGGAGGACAGCATTGGATGACCAAGGAAGGCCTGCCTAGACCACTAGGACATGGAAGAGCTGGGAAAATGGGAAATGAGTGGGTACCCATAGAGGCACAAGAATGTTTTTTTTTTTTTGCAGATTTATTGATGGATAAGGGGATGTAAAAAAAAAAATTCAAAAATTTCCATAATCCATGAGGTGTCCCCAATTTCCCACTACACCCCTCTTCTGGGAGAGAGATTTGCACGGCCTTATCCAATCCCACACTGGTTGTTTCCACTGGCTGTTGTCCCAAACTTCCTTCCAGGCACGCCTTCTGTTGTCAAAGCCCTTGTAACCCCAACACCCTTCTCCCCAGCCATACTGTTGATGCCCAATCCCTCCCCATTCCGCACCTGAAGCCCCTCCATGTGTGTCTATTGCACCAATGCCAAAATCTCTGCTAGCTGTGATGGCAACAGGCCTGCTGTTGGCCCATCCATCCAGCACTCCCTGCGCTCCATGTCCTTCCATTCTCAATGAATTCTCCCTGCCATTGAAGGGGTCAAACTTTGGTTTCAATCCTTCAACGCCTGGTCCGCTCCTTCTGCCACCACTCAACTCCTCTCAGCAAGACCCATCCACTGTTTGTTTTTTCTCAAGCCGCGCGCAATATCTGATGACTTATTCTTTTCTACAAGACTTGCCTACCACCCGTTGGTTCCCAAATTGTGCACAATATCCGCTGCTCCCTTCTTCTCCACAAGACTCACCTGCCCTCCATTGGTTCCCAAATCACATGGAATATCCCCTGCTCTCCTCTTCTCTGCAAGACTTGCCTGCCGCCCATTGGTTCCCAAATTGCATGCAATATCTGCTCCCATCCCATCCCCTGCAGCTCCCCTTCCCTCTGCCGCCATTAGTTCCGCTTCCTGTCCCCTTGTCCTTGCTTGCTTCATAGCAACGGGCTGATCTAACTCCACCACAACCCGCTTTCCCAACACATATCTTGTCTCTGCTGGGGAAATAAATTCCCCATTTGAATCCATTGTCCAATTCTTGCATCCCAACAGCCAATAGCCCTTATTGTAAACATACGTGCACACCCAGGGCGCAGGTGTGCTAGGGAGCTTAAAACCCTCTGCCGCGCAAGGTGGCAAACCACACCAGTGCTGCAACATGTGGCTCATATAGATCTTGAGGTCCCTTTCCAACTCTGCAATTTCACTAACCCAAGGGATGGTTGCCAGTGGTGGGGCCAGAGCACACGCTGCCAAGTAATCCAAATCTGCTTGCAACCAGACCCTGAAGTGGGCGCTGCCTCCTCTGTGGATTGTTTGAAATCATCTTCCAGGAAAAAAGGCTTGTGCTTCACCCATTGTGCAAGCAGGCCCCCCTTCAGTTTTGGCCAATCAAGGTTTTGCTAGCCTTCCATCTCTTCCACATCCCAAAGCTCTTCCATGTCAATGATGAACAGGACAAAATGTTGCGCCTTGTTTGAATACAATTCACCTTTTGAGTCTGCAATCACTTCATATTGTGAGATGAATTGCTCCACATCCGCAGTTTTGAATTTAATGTGAGGGTGATCCTTTGGCTCAATGCGGACAGGGCGGGAGGAGGAAGAAAAAGGAGAAGTGACTGCTGGTAGCATCCTGAGTACCTTTGAGAGAATTTAGAAAAAAGAGGGTTCCTGGCCAGACCCCCAGATGTGGAAAGTAAGAGAGTGGTACTCCCCTAGTTGTCCCTAAGTTCCGGAATCAATGGTCCTTGCTTCTTTAAGGATAAGGATGCACCCGTTGTAGTGTTGTTATATAGAATTGGGTTGGAAAACACGCCACAGTTGGCGCCCTCAGCATTTGGAAGGTCAGGCTCAGCATTTGGGATGCACACAGTCTCAGAAGTGGCTACTGCGGGCTCAGCAGTAGGCACTGCGGGGATCAGCATACCAGGAGTGGGTGGGGCTTGATTGGATTTGGCGGACCACCGCCCGCTTGGACATTACGGACCTAAGAATGGAGCTTTCCCAACTGGGTTTGCAGGTGGCTAGTTTGGGAAGGTAGAAGCGGGGTGATACGGGCTATTGGAGCGGGCTGGGTGCATGCAAGGGTGGGGCAGGAAATCAGACGGCGCGCGAGGTGGATATGGACAATGCAGGGGGCTATGAGTAGGGCACAGCGGAGGGCCGCGTCATGAGAAGGAAGAACTGGGTGTGTGTAAGGGTAGGCGGGCTGGAGGGTGATTGCGGCATGGGAAAGGGTTCTGGTTTTTAGGGTTTCTTTTCTATTTGTTGTTGGGCTGTCATTGCGCTTGTACTTAGGTTAGGGTTGAGATTGTGGGCATAAAGTCCGCCCCCTCAACCCCAGCTTGAAAGAGGGGAACACAGCTTTGGACAACGGCTTAGGATCACCGCTTGGGAGGACAGCTGATGATACGGAAAGGAAAGGAAAGGAATTAAATTCATCTCTCTATATCTCTCTCTATACGGGCGCATCCTTATCCTTACAGAACCTAGGACCATTGATCCTGGAACTTGGGGACAACTAGGGGAGTACCACTCTCTTACTTTCCACATCTGGGGGTCTGGCTGGGAAATATTTTGTCCCAAGTATCTCAAAGGTACTCAGGATGCTACCAGAAGTCACTTCTCCTTTTTTTTCCTCCTCCCCCCCTGTCTGCATTGAGCCAAAGATTACCCTCACATTTGATTCAACACTGCGGATGTGGAGCAATCCATCTCACAATATGAAGTGATTGCAGACTCCAAAGGTGCATTGGATTCAGACAAGGTGAACCATGTTTTCCTGTTCACCATGGACAAGGAAGAGATGGAAGGCTACCAAAACCTTGATTGGCCAAAACTGAAGGGGGAAATTCTGGAAAAGTGGGGGGAGTGCAAGCCTTGTTTCTGGAAAGGCAATTTTGAATGAGCCGCGGCGGAGGCAAGGGCGCATGGCAGGGTCTGGTTGCAAGGGGAATGGGATTATGGGGAATTGGATTAGATGGCAGCATGTGCTATGGCCCCACCACCAGCAACCATCCCTTGGGCAAGTGAAATTGCAGAGTTTGAAAGGGACCTCAAGATATATATGAGCCATGTGTTGAAGCACTGGTGTGGTTTTCCACCTTGCACGGCAGAGGGTTTTCAGATCCCTAGCGCTCCTGCACCCCAGGTGTGCATGTATGGTGACAATAAAAGCTATTTGTGGTTGGGACGCAAGAAAAGGAAGATGGATTCAAATGAGGGATTGGTTTCCCCAGCGGAGACAGGATAAGTGTTGGGAAAGTGGGTCTTGGTGGAGTTGGATCAGCCCGTTTGATAGAACTAATAGAAATTTCTTTGAGAGAATGTATAAAGAAAAACCAGGCCAGAATCTTGATTGAAAGACAAGGTAGATGGACGGAGTGAGGACAACTGAGAGACTGGCTAAAGGAGGCTCTGAGGAGGTACAATGGCGCATAGAAAAGGTAGCATGGTGTTTATGAGCCACGGTTGGAGAATGAAAGAAGCAGATGAAGTTGTTGATGTAGGAGTTGTAAGTAACTCTTTCTCACCAAATAGAGCAAGGAACCAAAGGCATCCACAATATTGATGGGCGGTAGGAGTGGTCTTGAAGTTGTAGCCTGATCTGGTTCAATTGCATTGATGTTGGTATTAGGCTCAGTAGGAAGTAGCGTGAAGTAGAGATGAGGGAAGGAAAAAGTAGAGATGAAGGAAAGAAATAGTGAGAGAACAAAAGAGAATAGTGAAGGAGAAAGAAGAAGCAAATTCTGGTGTTGGGGAATTGAGGAAGAGGTTGGAAGAGGATGAAGACCAGGCAAAGGATGAAGACAGTGGAGAGTTGTGACAGGCGGGTAACAGGGAGAGTCTTGTGCGCGCTCTTCAGTGAACTTGGCATAGAGAACATAGCAGAGAGTCAACACCGTTGCTATGAAGCAAGCAAGGAACAGGGAACAGGAATCCAAACTAATGGCGGTGGTGGGAAGGGAAGCTGCAGGGGATGGGATGGGAGCGGATATTGTTCACAATTTGAGAACCAATTGGCTGCAGGCAAGTCTTGCAGAGAAGATGGGAGCAGCGGATATTGAGCCCAATTTGGGAACCAACAGGTCCAGGAAAGTCTTGCCGAGAAGAAGAAAGCAGTGGATATTTTGCACTGCTTGGAAACCAATGAATGGTGAATGGTTCTTTCAGAGAGGAGGGGAGCAGTGGCGGAAGGAGAAAACCAGGCATTGAAGGATGGCAACCAAAGTTGGACCCCTTTGATGGCGGGGAGAATGCATGCAGAATGCAAGGAAATGGAGCGCGGGGAGCCCTGGATGGATGGGCCAATGGTGGGCCCGTCGCCATCACAGCTAGCAGAGAGTTTGGCATTTGTGCAACAGACATGCGCAGCAGGGCTTCAGGTATGGAATGGGAAGGGATTGGGCGTCAAAAGTATGGCTGAGGAGAAGGAGGTTAGGGTTGCAAGGGTTTTGAAGACGGAAGGTGCGCCTGGAAGGAAGTTTGGGACAACAGCCGTGGACACAACCAATGCAGGATTGGATGAGGCCATGTGAATCTCTCTCCCAGCAGAGAAGAGGGTTTCAAACCACTGGGGACAGCAACTAGGTGTGGGGGGGGACAAACGGAAGGGATAGTTTTACAGGAAGGTGGGCATGGCACAATTCTGGGTCTGTATACGCAAGGAAAAGCTCCCAGGCAAAGACAAAAGGTGGAGCCAAAAGCGGGACAAGGAGCGTTGAAAAAAAAATCTCTCTCTTTCCTTTCTTTTTCCTTTTGTTGTTTGGGTTTGTTTCTCTGTTTCTCTTTATCGGTTTTTCTATGGAAGGGCGTAATGTGTCATGGGTGCAGAAGTATGGTTGGCAGAGGTGCACAACAAGCTTTATTTGGTGAGGGGGTGTCCTAGCCAGTTCACAGCCGGAATGACTAGGTACCCCAAAATGTCTGTTTCCCTTATTTTCTTTCTCTCTCCAGTGGTTGTGCATGTGCCCTGGCAGCTTTTCTGTTTTATTTTGTAGGATAGGTACGGCAAACTGTGTGGCAGTTTGTCTGGGGCAGTCGAGGTACCTCACGGAGCTCTTGGACACTCAAAAAGGCACGGGCTCAAGTGCAGCGGAAGGACTTGCGGTTGCACAATTGCGCATGGGGCAAAGCAGGACTCAGGTTTCTCACTCACTCACTCTGGGAAAGAAGTTGTTCTACCAGGATCAATAGCTTAAGAAGGAATGCACGTGCAGGAAAAATTTATTTCTTTACAAAGTTAAGATAGGCATGGATACATAGAATGGAGAGAAAAGAAGAGGAAAGGGGGGGAAAGGCATCTAATCCAACCTCATCATTTCCTCCATTTCCGCCTGCAACAATGCTAAAAGGGCCCAGAATGACGCCAGTAGCTTGCGTGGGGATTCCAAGGATTGAGCGCTGGGAGCCGCAAGGAAATTCTGCAACATTGAGGATGACCGTTCAGTCAAGTTCTTAAAGTTGGCAGCCAAGAGGGCCAACACAGTGGGGATCTCCCAGATCTTTGGTGGGGTTGGCAGAGGTGACTTCTGGAGGACTGCTTGGGGGGCTTGGTCCTGGAGGAGGCAACAACACAATCAAAATTGGGGATGGTGGCAGCAGGGGAGTGACATGGGGGGTTGCAGGCCTTTTGTCTGAGTTGGAAAAATACCTAGGGTTGGGTTCTGGTGCCGGAGCAGGAGTAGGCCACAGGTTTGTAGGAGGAGCCGGAAGGGAAGCCACACGCCGTCTGAGTATCTCCTTGATGCATGTGTCCCTTGCTCTTTGGGTTACCCGGACACAATTAGCCCATTATTGCAGGGCAGACGGGTAAGCTGCAAAGGTTGGGAATTTTTCCTTCTGGGGGGGTCCCCTGTGGCAGAGGGGAAAAGCCAAGTTGCTACTATCACTCAGAGGAGCCTGGTGAAGGGGCAAGCTGGGTAGAGTCCATGAGTCCTCCAAGATTGTGTCTTTGTCCAAAACCACAAAAGGGTCCAGTCAAGCCATCTTGCGCAGCCTGGGGAGGATCCCAGGGCATTCCCATGATCAGAAAGCAGCGGCGGTGGCCACAAAGGCAGGAAGTGCATGTGCAATGGCTGGGGATGATTGAATACATGTGCCCGTTCCGGGCGCAGAACTTGCAGGGTATCATGGTGGCTGATGAGAGGAACTGTTGGCGGTGTGTGAGGACAAGCGCAAGAAAGGCGTTGGTTGGTATGGGAAGGGCAGGAAGATGGTTGAAGTAGCAATGGGGAGACCTCTGGGGAAAGAACTCAAGTTGGGGGAGGGGATGTGGTGTTGTTATACCGCCTTGGGTTGGGAACCGCACCCTGTTTGGTGCGCTCAGCATTTGGTAGGTCAGGTACAGCATTTGGGATGCACGCGGTCTAAGAAGTGGCTACTTCTGGCTCATCAGTAGGCATTTCAGGGCTCAGAATACCTGGTGTGGGTGGGGCTTGATCAGATGTGGCAGCCTGAAGCCCGCTAGGACATTATGGACCCAAAAATGGAGCTGGCCCAACTGGGTTTGTGGGCGGCTATTTTGGGAAGGTAGAGTGGGGTGATATTGGGGCTACAGGAGCAGGCTAGGTGCACACAAGCAGTGGCCAACCCGCAGGGCAGGAAATTATGCGGCGCACCGGGAAGATATGGACAATGCAGGGGGCTCCAAGTAGGGTGCAGCGGAGGACTGCGTCATGAGAAGGAAAAACCAGGTGTGTGCAAGGGTAGGCGGGCTGGAGGATGATTGCGGCATGGGAAAGGGTTAGGGTTAGGCTAGGTTTCTGGTTTTTAGGGTTTATTTTCTATTTTTTTTGGGCTGTCATTTTGCTTGTACTTAGGTTAGGGTTGAGAGTGTGGGCATAAAGTCTGCACTCTAAACCCCAGCTTGATAGAGGGGAACACAGCTTTGGACAATGGCTTAGGATCATGGCTTTGGAGGATGGCTGAGGATATGGAAAGGAAAGGAAAGGAAGGAAATTAATCTCTCTCTCTCTCTCTCTCTCTATAAGGGCGCATTCTTATCCTTGCAGACGCTAGGACCATTGATTCTGGAAATTAGGGATAACTAGGGGAGTACCACTCTCTTACTTTCCACACCGTATAGAGAGATAGAGAGAGATATATTTCCTTCATTTCCTGTACATATCCTAAGCTTTATCCTAAGCCATCCTCCTTCCTTCTAAGCTGGGGTTGAGAGGGCAGACTTTATGCCCACAATCTAAACCCTGACATAAGTACAAGCGCAATGACAGCCCAAAAACAAATAGAAAGAAAACCCTAACACTAGAAGCCTAGCCCAACCCTAGCCCTTTTCCCATGCCACAACCACCCTCAAGCCCGCCTACCCTTACACACACCCTGTTTGTCCTTCTCATGACGCAACCCTCCGCCGGGCCCCACTTGGAGCCCCCCGCATTGTCCATATTTGCCCAGCACAGGGAATGGAAGGACGTGGAGCATGGGTAGTGTAGAATGGATGGGCCAACTGTGGGCCCATTGCTATCACAGCTAGCGGAGGTTTTGGCATTGGTGCAACAGACATGCTCGCAGGGGCTTCAGGTGTGGAATTCAAAGGGATTGGGCATCAACAATATGTCTGGGGAGAAGGAGGTTGGGGTTGAAAGGGCTTTGATGAAAGAAGGCATGCCTGGAAGTAAGTTTGGGAAAACAGACAGCAGACACAACCAGCATGGGATTGGATGAGGCCGTACAAATCTTTCTCCTGGCAGAGCGGAAGGTTTCAAACAGCTGGGGAAAGCAGCTAGGTGTGGGGGGGGGGGGAAATGGAAGGGATATTTTTGCAGGAAGGCAGGTGTGGCGCAATGCTGGGTATGTATATGCAAGGACAAGTCCCATGGAAAAGAAAAAAGGTGGAGCAGAAAGCAGGACAAGGAGTGCTTCAAAAAAAAGAAAAAAAATCTCTCTCTGTCCTTTCTCTTTCCTTTTGTTGTCTGGGTTTGTTTCTCTGTTTCTCTTTATCTGTTTCTTTTTTTTCTATTGACGGGTATAATTTGTAATGGGTGCAGAAGTATGGTTGGGACACGCGTGAGACAAGCTTGGTTTGGTGAGGGGGTGTCCTAGCCAGTTCACAGCTGGAATGACTAGGCACCCCAGAGTGTCCGTTTCCCTTATTGCCTTTCTCTTTCTGGTGGTTGTGAGTGCGTGCCGGAAGATTGTCTGTGTTATTTTGTAGGATAAGTACGGGGGAACTGTGTGGCAGTCTGTCTGGGGCTGTCCAGGTACCTCACGGAGCTCTTGGACACTCAAAAAGATGCGGGCTCAAAGCATAATGGCATGACTTGCAGTCGCGCAATTGCGTGTGGGGCAAAGAAGGACTCAGGTTTTCTCACTAACTCACTCAGGGAATGGGGTCCTTCTAACAGGATCACTAGCTTAAGAAGGAATGCGCGTGCAGGAAACATGTATTTCTTTAAGAAGTTAAGATAGGAGGGGATACAAAGAATGGAGAGAAGAGAAGAGGAAAGGGGGGGGGCAAGGTTTCTAAGCCATCCTCATCATTTTGTCCATTTTTTCCCGCAAAGATGCTAACAGGGCCCAGAATGACGCCAGGAGCTTGCGTTGGTATTCCAAGGATTGAGTGCAGGAAGCCACAAAGAAAGTCCACAACATTGAGGTCAAAAGTTCAGCAAAATTCTCTAATTTGGCTGCCAAGAGGGCACTCATGGTGGGGATCTCCAGGATCTTGGGAGGGGTTGGCGGAGGGGAGGCAGGCGGCAAGGGGGGACTTCCAGAGCACTGCTTTGGGGGCTTAGTCCTGTAGGGGGAAACAACACAATCAAAATTGGGGAAGGTGGTGGCAGGGGAGTGACCTACAGGGTTGTGGACCTGTTGTCTGAGTCTGAAAAACAACTAGGGTTGGGTTCCGGTGCCAGAGCAGGAGTAGGCTGCGGCCTTGAAGGAGGCGCTGGAGGAGGACACAGAGGAGGATCCAGAGGAGGAGCCGGAGGGGGAGCCGCGCACCATCTGAGTATCTCCTTGATGCGCAGGTCCCTTGCACTTTGGGTGACTTGGACATGATTGGCCTGGTAAGCCGCAAAGGTTGTGAAGTCCCCCTTCTGGGGGGGTCCCGCGTGGCAGAGTTGCAACTTTCACTTGGAGGCGCATTGCAAACGGGAAAGCCAGGCAGAGTCCACAAGTCTTCCAAGATTGTGTTGTCATCCAAAAACACAAATGGGTCCTTTCAAGCCCTCTTGCATGGCCTGGGGAGGAGCCTGGGGCATTCCCTTGCTAAGCAAGAAGCGGTGGAGGCCATGAAGGAAGGTGGTGCACCCGCAAAAGCTGGGGATGATCAAACACATATGCCCATTCAGGGCGCAGAACTTGCAGGGTATCATGGTGGCCAATGAGAGGAACTGTTGGCGGTGTGTGAGGAGTAGCATAAGAAAGGAGTTGGTCAGTATGGGGAGGGCAGGGAAACAGTTGAGGCAGCAATGGGGAGACCTCTGGGGACAGAACTCAAGTTAGGGGGGGATGTGGTGTTGTTATAAAGCCTTGGGTTGGAAACCGCACTGCGGTTGGCACACTCAGCATTTGTTAGGTCAGGCTCAGCATTTGAGATGCGCGCAGTCTCAGCAGTGGCTGCTGCAGGCTCATCAGAAGCCGCAGCAGGCTCAGCAGTAGGCACCCCAGGGCTCAGCATACGGGGGTGGGTTAGGCTTGATTGGATGTAGCGGGCCGCAGCCCGCTAGGACATTATGGACCCAAGAATGGAGCTGGCCCAACTGGGTTCACGGTCAGCTAGTTTTGGAAGGTAGAGAGGGGCAATTGGGGCTATAGCAGCAGGCTGGGGGCGCACAAGCATGAGCCAACCCGTGGGGAAGGACATCATGTGGAGTTCCGGGCAAATACAGACAATGCGTGGGGCTCTCACTATTATAATTATGGCCAGCAATTAGCTTAGGCAAATGAGCAGTATTTAAAGCAAAAGAAATGCTGGACACCTTGTTTCAATAATTTCTGATGGGCTCTAACAATGGGGAAATACGTTGGATGATATTGGTGATGAATTCAATTGGATGATGAATGGATGGTGGAAAACAGCAGGGAGAAGAGCGCCTTAAGTAAAAAAGATTGGCCTCTTGTGAGCCCATGATACAACAAGCCAAAAGGCAAATTTTCAGCTCCAAAAGGGCTCTACAGGCTCTACAGGCCTTGTTACTTGGTTTGGGCTACATCAGCCCGCATGGCATCAGTCCCTGTACCCTTACAACCAGCCTATTCCGGTTATTTCTGGTGTTTCCACCTCAATGGGGCTGAACCAGTCCCTTAGGTTTTCAAAACCCTGGCTGGTTGTCTATTACAACCGGCCTATTACCTCAAATGCTGGCTGGTTGCCTCATGCAACCAGCCCCTGGCCATACAAATGGCCAGGAGGGACCCAGGACACACCTGGGTCCGGTCTCAGACAAACATGGGGGGGGGGTGTAACTGGTGGACATGCCACCCCTCCCTCTTTCTCTCAAATCCCTGGAGGGGGCAGTAAAATCCCCCTACCAGGGGCCCTGGAGGTCAATGCCCCAGGGCATTATCATGCTAGGTGGGCTGGGGGGTGGTCAGGTCCCCTCCAGCCCATTGCTCCTCCCCCTTGGTTAAGGGGGGGGGGGGGGGGGGGGGAGAGCGCCCCTTCAATGGTGGGGGAGTGGTCAATTCCCCCCCACCACCGGTTGCCTTGATGCAACTGACCTAGCCACCTCTTTTTTTGGGGGGGGGGGGTGATCAAGTCCCCCTCACCATGACCGGTTGCTGGCTGGTTCCATCCAACCAGCCCTCCCCCTTCTCCTTGCAATGGCAAGCAAGGGGAGGGGGAGGAGCCGGGGCCACCAGCATCACGGCAGCCGCAACCAGGATGGGAGGGCTCCATTTTGAGTCCCCCTGCCCCGTGCGGGCCGTTGGGCCCCATAAACAGGCCGTAAGCAAAAACAGCGGCCCTGAGTGGGCTGCAACATGGGCGGCAGCCCCAAATGGGCTGCAACACAGGCGGCGGCCCCAAGGGGCCGCCCCCAAGCCCAAAAGGTGAATTTAACATACTTTGGAGGGCCACCCTGTCTGGCCAAGTATGTCCAAAATAAAACTTGGGCCCAATTATCCCCATGCAAGCCCATCTGGCTGTATTTGCCCATATACCCCACCGGGCCCGTGTACCAATAGGCCTGTTTCACGCGTTTTGAGGCCATTTTCCCCGAATCCTTGACATCCACACAGGCACTTATGGTCCATGTGTGTGTCAAATGGGCCGCAGAGGCCCTCATGTAAATCCCATTTGGATTACAATCATGCGTAGCACACGCGTAAGTGCTTACCTATTTTAACACTCACTAGGGTGCAGTGGAGGGCCACGTCATGAAAAGCACAAACTGGGTGTGTGTAAGGGTAGGTGGGCTTGAGGGTGGTTGCGGAATGGGAAAAGGGTTAAGGTTAGGCTAGGGTTCTGGTTTTTAGGGTCTCTTTTCTATTTGTTGTTGGATGGGTCCTGCGGAGGGGAGGAGGAAGGCTTAGGATATGGCTCAGGATACGGCTTAGGATACAGAAAGGAAAGGAAGGAAATTTGTCTCTCTCTATCTATCTCTCTCTCTCTCTCTCTCTCTATATATATATATGGTGTAAAAATTGAAATGGTGCTAAGCTTCAGGGCTGTTCCGTTGAGGGGAAAGGTGCTGTTTAGGCTTTCCTCCTAACAGTTACAATAATATTTAAAAGTAACCGGAATTGAGGTCCAGGAAATTTTAAATAAGGAATTAATGTAGGGGATGAGTTCAGGAATAGTTTGTAGCAAAGGAATCAATTATATCTGAGGCAAGATGGCAGAGGGAAAGAATTGAACAAAATAAGTCAATGTTCTGTTCAGAGTTCAATGGAACAAGGCAGTTGCAAGTAACAAAGTCCACAAGCTAATAACTCTGGTTGTCAGCAGAAGATTAGGAAAGATCAACTTAATCCCAACCAACCTCCAGGTTCTCAATGAACCTGCCCAACTCTCCGCAATAAAGCGCTTGAAGGGTACCTGATAACTGTGGGTGGCTTAACAAAAAAAAGCAATTTGTTTGTGAAGCTCTAGAAGCAAAGAAATAACAGATTTGAACAAGAATAACCCAACACTTCTCAAGGCACTCAAGATTAGCCTGGCTGAATTCAACTTTCAAGGATAAAGGGAGGTATAACACTCCAGGTTTTAAGCTTAATAACACCTCTTCAATCAATCTTGATTGGCTCCAGAAACATGATCAGGAGGGATCAAGACCAGTATGGTTGGAAAAAGGGATCAAGGAGTGGTATAACACACTCAAGCATTCCAGCAGACAGAATTATCTTCAACCAAAAAGGCTATGGTTGGTGATAAAGATCAAGGTCACAGATGGAAAGATCAAAAATTTGATTATGGAGGCTCAAAAGATCAAGGGGCAATCATGGATATACCCAGAATGAGGATTAGGATGAAATTACTATGATTACAGGGGGGTACATACACACACACTCCAATGGATGATTCAGAAAAATCAGGGGAGATCCCCTCCTTTTATAGAAAAGAGGTCTGTAGACTATTTAAAAGAGAGATTTACAAATAGAGCAGAATTTTTTTTTTTTTTTTTTTTTTTTTTTTTTTTTTTTTTTTTTTTTTTGTTTGTTTATTGTTTGTTTATTTTTTGTTTTTTGTTTATTTTTTATTTATTTATTTATTTTTTTGTTTGTTTATTTTTTATTGTTATTTTTTTTTATTTTATTTTTTTATTTGTTTTTTTTTTTTTATTTTTGTTTTTTGTTTTGTTTTGTTTTTTTTTTTTTGTTGTGTTGTGTTTTATTTTTGTTTTTTTTTGTTTTTGATTTTCATGAGAAAACAAAAGAAAAAAAAAAGAAAAAAACAAACACTCAGAAGTAAAGAAGAATTGAATCAAGACCCTGGCCTGTGCCAATGATGGGCATGGGCAGGAGAGTAGCTAATGAGAGGCCTGCTGACATGCTAACAGGCCCAGCAAAGTTTCTGGCGGTCATTGGCCAATGGATTGGGATTGGGGATTGAATGAGTTAGGCCAAGAGTCAAAGGCCAAGTTAGCAAGGAACAGAGAATGAATCCACAAGTTTGGAGAGATAGTCAGAGGGTTGGGAGGGGTGATTGGACAAAATTGGCAGTTGGTATTGGGAAAGGTAGAGGATGAAGGGGTAGATTGAGCAATTCAAAGCAAGGACTGGCTTGATTGGCAATGAGGATGACTTGGAGAGTGATCTGGAATTGGATTGATGATGATGATGGTGGGTAGGACTCAATGATTTATTGAGACTGGATTCTGATGATGATGATGATGGTGATGGTAGTGGTGGATGGTCACCGACAACCGCAAGCAATGCCTGCAGTCATTGGTTGATGAACATTGGTTCTTGATTGATAGGGTGATGATGATGACTTGGATGATGATGATGATTGGAGTCAATGGCCGTCAGTGCGCCCATTTGGCAAAAAAAGAAAAAAAAAAACAGGAAAATGAAGCAAGAAGGACTTGAAAACTGGGAACAGGGGTCTAGGCACTGAGAGATCTTCCTAGACAACTAGGAGAAGGGAACGCTGAGAATTGGAAGCTGAAATAGGAAATCATTCTGGATTTTTTTTTTGAAGTTGTATTGATGGATAAGGGAATGTAAAAAAATTCAAAAAATTTCCATAAATCATGAGGTGTCCCAGATTGGTCACCACAACAGGCGCATCCTTCCTTAAAGAAGCTAGGACCATTGATTCCTGAACTTAGGGACAACTAGGGGAGTAACAATATCTTACTTTCCACACAAATGCTGATGGAAGGAAGATTGAAGTTCCGCTCTGCTCTTTAGATTCTTGTTGTTGGGAAAGAGATTTCCCTGGTCATTCTCCTAAATCAGTTCCAAAGGGGAAGCAGAAGGAAAGTTTTAATTCCTCTCATTTTTTAGAGGAGTAGTTGATTCTACTGATAGTTGTAGTTCTTCCCAGCCTTGGAATTAAACTCAAGGATCAAATCTCATCCCAGAGGCTTATTTTTCATTTTTATCATCATTTTCTGCTGATCTGAAAAGTATTCAAAATCAAACTGAAAAGTATTAAAAATCAAAAACAGGTCAAAATGAAAAATCCCAAAAATATTCCCTCTCTCTCTGAATCTGTGGTTTCTTCTTTTCCTTTTTCTCTGAATCCTGTTCAATATTCTTTGAGCTCTGGTGTCAATCTCCGCAATGAGTATAAAATAGATCTAGATATTAATTCCCTTCTTAATGGTTTTGGTATGGAGGAATATATACTTAAGTGGAGGCACTTGGGGGTCAAAGTTAGTCCTCCCAATAATACACCGCTAGGGCATTCTTCTACCATCATTTTTGAAACTCTACCTTGTGCAGCACCTGTGAGCAACATATTATCCCTTGGTTCTTCTTTTATGGAAAAAGCACCCTTGTAGGACGTTTCAGAACATAGGACGTGGAAAATGTTGGAACTTTGTCTCATTTTTTGCAGTCAGGTCTTGCTGGTCAAGGCTTGGAGGTGTCACACGACCACCCCACGTACTATAGGGAAATTATTAGATGATCGTGAGCGCAAAGGAATGCCAAGTGCGAGGGCAAGTGCAAATAGCAAGACTCAGTTTCGAAGTGCAAACTTGGTTATGCCACTCAACAAACAGCAAGAGGAATGGAATGTTCCAAAGAACAAAACTTCAACCTGAGTCCAATGTGATAACTAGGTTGTAGCAAAAGGAAAGAATGTATGAAATTAACTAACCAAGGAGAAAATCATCAGGCAAGGGGATAGCCCTTATAAGGTAATCCAAAGTGACTAGATACAACCTGGAGATGAGCTAACTACAGTTGAAGAAGTGAGGAAATGAATTAAAGGAACGGGATAGGAAATGAAGCAGTGGTACGTATCCAAGGTCATAGCGTAAGTGCAAGACAATAGAATCTGAGCATACAATTGTATGACAAATTGGGACAGGAGCAAGTGACGTTGAAGGTAATGCAAATGAGAAGTAATAGTTTATGCAGGGTAGGGACTAGTCCAATTGCAAACTGTACAGTATTGATGGCTTAGTTAGACATAGATGTCAACTAACAAACAATGCATGACCGAAGATGGAAGTCCAAGGCTGTTGATTGGCCAGGGAAGGAGATTGGATCTCATAATGGATGGCAGACCAGTATGGAGTTAACTGCGAAGTTAACAAGTATATACTGAGTTGGTCGCCAAGGTTGGAAGGTCAGCGCGAGCCAGAGGAAATAGCAGATTGCACCATTGATGTTGTGCTTTTATTTGTGTCACGCTTTTAGACTGAGGTAGATGGTACTGAGGAGAGGACATGTCAAAGTGATGAAGACAATAATCCCCAAGTGCAAAGCATGACAGTTGCCCGGGTATAAAGACGCGAGCTCCTGCAAGCGTTCAGATAAATTTTCCCATCAACTTCAAATCGTTAATTATTACTGTATACCCTTACACATTATTTATTACTTAATAGATTTATAATTTATATAAGATGTTGTCATTGTTGTCCCGCCGTTGCAAAAACTGTATTTTCCAAAACAAGCAATGTGGTGACCAATCCGGGACACCACAAAAAAAAATATATATATATATATATTTTTTCAGTTGTACCCCTATGGGTACCTTCAACTCCTCCCATCATCTTGGTCCTGATCTCCTCCTTGCTTGTCTTCTCCCTCGGCTATTCAATTGGGTCATCCGACGACCAAGTACACCATCCAATCCACTCAAGACCACTAATCATCATCGATCATCTCAAGACCAACAAGAGATCTTTCATCCATTAGGATCATCCATCGCCTCGACTCATCTAACTACTCATAACCATCATACCTATCTCACCACGGCTATCGTACCCTCTCAAACCTATCACCCTGCCAATCCACCCAAGTTGCGCTTTTGATTGATTGCTGCTGGAAGGAGGGGTGGGAACAATGAGATCGTCCGGCAAGAGGTTCCAGCTGGGATGATTTATGTCTTTGGAAGTCAACCTTGGAAGAGAGGTACACCAATGGAGGATGGAGCGACGACAATCAGGACCAAACCCAATTGGCCTTCTTCTTCCTCATCCTCATCAAACTGGGTCTACAGTAATTTCTCGAACGCAGGATTACCTGGGGTCGTCTGGGCCGACCGGGCGGCTCATCATCATAATCATCATCATCATCATCATCAAGCTGCTACCCCCCTGCATCTTTGCTCGCTCGTCCCTCACCACGACCACCTACTTACAATCCCCTCAATCTCCTCATCCTCACTCACCTTCACCCCCTTTGAGTCATCCACCCTAGCCCTCCTCGCCCATCATCCGATCCGACCGACAACCGCGAGCGACTGCTTGCGGCCGTCGGAACCTTCACCCCGTTGTCGCCGCCGATTGGGCAACAACAGCCGTTGTCAACACCCGCGACCGCTGTCGCGGGTGTCCATCTGGTTTCCCGCGGTCATTCTCAATGCGGGCGACATTTCTTTTTTTTTCCTCTCATGTATTTTTTTTTTTTTTTTTATTATGTTTTCATTTTCCCGCACCTATTTGTAGTATCACTTGTACATAGTATACAGGGCCTCATGTCTATAAAAGGAGGGGCTCTCCCCTGCCTTTTGGCCCAGCATCAGAGAATCCATCCTATCAGACCATCATCAGTAATCAACTTATCTGTGGGAATCCTTCCCCACCTATCTGAGCCATTTATCCGGGTATATCCATGATTTCCCCCTTGATCCTTTGAGCCTCCATACTCAAACTCTGTCCTTTGTGACCTTGATCCCTATCACCAACCAATAGCCTTGCTGGTTGAAGAAGAATTCCTGTCTGTCTGAATTCTTGAGTGTGTTATACCACTCTGATCCCTTTTTCCGACCATACTGGTCTTGATCTCTCCTTGATCATCTTTCTGGAGCCAATCACGTTTGATTGAAGAGGTTTTATTAAGCTTAAAGCCTGGAGTGTTTTACCTCCCTTCTTCTTTAAGGTTGAATTTCGCCACGCTATTCTTGAGTCCCTTGAGAAGTGTTGGGATATTCTTTCTCAAATTCGTTATTGATTTGCTTCTAGAGCTTCATAAACAAATTGCTTTTGTTTTGTTCAGCCTCCCACAGTTATCTGGTACCCTTCAAGCGCTTGATTGCGGAGAGTTGGGCAGGTTCATTGAGAACCTGGAGGTTGGTTGGGATTGAGTTGATCTTTCCTAATCAGCTGCTGACGACCAGAGTTATTAGCTTGTGGGCCTTGTTACTTACAACTGCCTTGTTCTATTGAACTCTGAACAAACCTTGACTTATTTGTTCAAGTCTTTACCTGCACCATCTTGCCTCAGATAGTGTTGTTTCCATCGCTACCAACAACTCTTATCCTCTTCCCTTACTTTGATTTCTCATCCATAAGGTTCTGGACCTTGATTCCGGTTACATTTAAATATTATTGTAACTCCTAGGAGGGCAGCCTAAACAGCACCTTTCCCCTCCACAGAACTGCCACGGCCTAGCACTGTTTGGAGTCTTACAGCGATGTGTTCCTAGGACTGCCGTCCGAGGCCTTTGAGGCAAGTGCAAGCAATGTCGCCTCCGCAAAGTGACATGTAATTTCCCTATAAATGTCAAGTCAACTGTTAAGGGTCCTGCGGAGTCATCAAGGGAGATGCGAAGTCGTAGGTCCGCGCCAAGGGTTAACTACGAGATACCACCGTTGTTGGAGATCGAATACTTGGGGACTCGAGTTCCTGGTGAGTACTAAGCTGGACTGACTAATTATCATAAAATAGTAACTAATTTTGCTTGTTTTGCTAGTGTTACCCCGTTTCTGAAGGTATACCACAAACACACCACCACCACCACCACCTTACTGGGGACCGCCGACTGAACTCCCAGGGGCCCAGATTAATGCCAAGGTGCAAGGCAAAGTGCCCAGTACGGAACCGGTAGGAGTCACAACCAAGGAAGCGAGGGAGGAGGAAAGAAACAAAGCGGAAGGAGAATCGGGAAATGGAGGAAACAGAAATGGAGGGAGAGAAGGAGCGGATGAATTAGGAGAAGGAAATGAAGGAGATGGAAGGGATGGAGTAGATGGGATGGAAGGAATGGAAGGCAAAGGCGAAGCGGATTGGTGCGAGTTGTAGGGCTGGTTGAAACGGATGCAAGGCGGCTGACGGACAATATTGGAGAAGGCACGTTGGGTGGCCAAAGTAAGAGAGCGTACAAAGGGCTCTTGGAGGAAGGTTGATGGAATGCTTGGCCAAAGCGAGCTTGGATTGCGAGGTGCAAGGAAATCTTTGAGAGGCATATTGTAACGGAAGTGCTAGTTCTACGAAGAATGTCCGCACTAATCAACAATGAAGACCTGGATACTTTTTGGTCCATGGTTGCCGAATTAACTGAAAATTGGGAGGATGCGGAGAAAGAAGTAAAAGAAACTTTGGAATTATTTATTATAAATATATATTTTCTTCTTCTTTTTTTTTATTTATTGATTTATTATTATAAATAGAGATTTTTTTTTTTAATAATAAGGAATGAAGTTTTATTTAGTAGAAATGAAAGGGGAATGAGAAAAAGGAATAACACGGTGAGATGTAGGAATTAACTGATGGAATGATTGTGTGAAATTAAATGGGGTTAGATGAGATGGAATATGGAATGGAATGTGATTGGATGGGATGGAATCATGATTTTCAAGGTTTGCAAGGGTAGCTTGCATGGAAGTCTTGAATCAGATTGTGTGAATTGCAAAGGTGATGGGCTGGTTCCCACAAGGTGCAATCTTTGTCAGACTGGAAGCCAGACCATTTGACGAGGTATTGAAGTTTTCCTTTGCGTATCCTGGAATCCAGAATATGGCTTACTTCCCACTCTTGATGATCAAGGACAGTGACCGGTTCAGGAGGGGGATGAGTCTTGCCCGGGTATAGGACTTGAGCTGACTCTAGGAGAGACATGTGAAAGACCGGGTGGATACCTTTCCATTTTGCAGGTAAAGTAAGTTTAAAGGCGTTAGGGGAGATGACTCATTCTACTTTAAAGGGGCCAAGCTTTCTTTTGGAGAGTTTGCGAGTTGGGCGAGTGCTGCAAATGTTGCAAGCATCAAGCCATACTTGATCTCCTACTGCAAAGGTTGGAGCCGAAGTGCAAGATTGGTCTGCTTGCTCCTTATAGTGCTGGTTTGCTTCTTCAAGGTTTGTTCAAAGTTGTGATTGAAGGGATTGAATTTGTTCAAGGTAATTGGTAGCAGGTTGAGAAGGTGCTACGTGAAGGGAAGAGAATGTCGGGTTTCTACCATAAAGAGTTTGGAAGGGCAACTGTTTGGTGGAGGAATGAGTGGAGTTGTTGTAGGCAAATTTGGCTAGTGGGAGCCATTGCAACCAGTTTTCTTGTTGATACGCTACATGCATTCAAAGATATTGTTTGAGAATCTGATTAACTTGCTTGGTTTGCCCATCCGTTTCCGGGTGGTAAGCCGTTGATAAATTGTGAGTGATCTTCAAATGTTGGCATAGCAAGGTCTAGAAGCTTGAGAAAAACAGAGATCCACGATCACTAACTATATTATCAGGGAGACCATGTTTTGAAAATATATATTCCATGAACAAGTTAGCTAAGTATTGTGAAGAGGCCATCACATTACTGCGCAAAAATAAAGCCATCTTTGAGAAGCAATCTACTATTACTAGAATAGCATCATATCCACTAGAAGAAGGTAATTGAGAGATGAAATCCATAGACAGCAAGGGCCAAGGACAATGGGGAATTGGAAGTGGCTGGAGCAGCCCATACTTCCGGTGTTTCAAGGACTTGTTACAATTGCAATCATAGCACGCGCTAACATAGTCTTTTACTTCTATGGTCATACCAGGCCAGTAGAAGTCTTGTGCGATCAATTGGTAGGTTTTATCCTGCCCATGATGACCAGCAAGCGGAGAATTGTGCCGTGACTCAAAGATATCTAAATTAATGCAAGAATTATCTGGTACTACTATACAATTATCATAGAATAAAAAGTAATTATCATCAATACTGTAACTACTATCTAATAAATTCGCACTTTTGCAAAGTTTGATGCACTTGGGGTTGTCGCATTGAGATTTTCGGAGTTTGGAAGCCAAATCTCGTAAGCAAGCGATGATCAAACTCAGTTGGGAAGATTGGGTTGAGAAGAGTGTCCTAACGTTTTCAGGGTTGTTTTTGGCAAAGGTGCTCCCCCCCTGGGTAAACTTTGTCCCAACGTGATAAAGCATCAGGAACTACTGCTTGTTTCCCAGGATGGTACGTGATTGTAAAGTGGAACTCAGAGAGGTATTTGGCCCATCGTGCCTGTCTACCTGTGAGGAATTTTGAGCTCATGAAATACTTCAAGGAATTATGATCAGTTAAAACTTCAAAGGATTCCCTAAGGCTCAAAAGGTATGGACGCCATTTCTTCAAGCAATAAACAATTGCGAGAAGTTCCTTGTCATGAATATCATAGTTAAGCTCTGCAGCAAGCAACTTGCAAGACTCAAAAGCTACGGGATGAAAGAGAGAAGTGGAGGAAGAAAACTGCGAGATTACTCCTGCAATCGCATAGTCGCTTGCGTCGTTTCAACAATAGTGCAAGCTAGCTCGTTGAAGTGAGCAAGTATCGGAGCAGTGGTGAATGCTTTCTTCAGAGCTTTGAACTCCAAAGCAGCTTTTTTGGTAAAAAAAAGGAGTGTCTTTTTGAAGAAGGTTAGTAAGATTCATGGTTTTTTCGGCGTAACGCGCAATCAACCTTCTATACAAATTACTGAAACCAAGGAAAACTTGCAGGGATTTAACAGAAGAAGGTGGGGGCCAGTCCAATATGCATTTGCTTTTGGCTGGGTCCATCAATAGTCCTTGCTGCAAGACTACAACACCTAGAAAATGAAGAGAAGAGGAATGGAATTTGCACTTAGAGGCTTTTGCAAACAGGTCATTCTTGCAAAGTCGCTGCAGCACCTCTTGCACATGTGCAATGTGATCTTCGAGGTTTCTTGAGTAGACTAGTATATCATCGAGATATACCACGAGGTGTTTACCTACGAGATCGGAGAAAATGTTGTTGACAAAATGTTGAAAAGTGGAAGGAGCGTTACAGAGGCCAAAAGGCATGACGGTATACTCATAACTGCCAAACCGGGTTCTCATTGCGGTCAAATAATCATGACTTTCCTTAATGCGAATTAGGTTATAGGCACCTTGAAGGTCTAACTTTGAGAAATAAGCAGCTCCATGGAAGAGGGTAAGGAGATGTGACATAGGCGGTACTGGATAGGCATTCTTCCGGTTTACCTGGTTCAGTTTCCTGTAGTCAACACAAAGGCAAATTCCGTTGTCCTTTTTTGGAACAAATAGTACAGGTGAACCAGTATTTGAATCGCTTGGTTGAAGAAATCCTTTTGCTACATTTTCCGCAATGTAGTCTTGAAGCGCAATTGATTCTTGCGTTGAGAGAGAGTAAACTGGTCCTGGTCCCGGAGGTGGGCCAGTAAGTTTGATCTTGTGATTGTAAGGACGGGATGGAGGCAATTTATCTGCTTTTGCAGCTGAGAAGATGTCAGAAAAGTCATGATAAACCAAAGGTAAAGACTCTTGAATGATTTCTAAATCTTCAATCTTGTCATCTTTGAGCACCAGGTTCAAGGTGCTTGCATGGTGCGAGAGGATTAGGAAGCTCAAAATACACCATTTGGTTGGTGTCTGTTTCTCTTTGAAGGAACAGGAAAGAGGTAAGCTGGATAGGTAAGCAATAACTCCTAAATCTGAAGAGGGAATTTGGGAATGAAGGTCAGGATATTGCAAATCTCCTGGGGGAAAAGTGTCATCCAACTCAATGACAGTGTCAGGTAGGCTGTTTAATTCCTGATTGACGGAAAGTTTAGCGTTCTGGGGGTGCGAGGTTTGAAGGTTAATTACTCCTTTGTGCCAATTCACATCCGGATTCCAGTAAACTAGGAAATCATGGCCTAGAATGGTATCATCCATTCTGGGTATAGCCAAGAAAAATAAATCCCATTCAAATCTGGGGAAATTGGAGAATGCAAAGGTCCATTTTGCCTTTTGGGAGACCCAATAAGACGGTTCAGTTGCACTAATTACTAAATAGATAGGAAATTTATCTATCTCGGAACGCGTAAGATTTTTGGAAGTGGCAAAAGATTCACTGATGAAGGAAACATTAGCGCAGGAATCAAGTAATACTTGATAAGGAGTGTTATTGGAATGGAATAGGATGAATATCAAACTCAGAGCACCTAGTGACTCGCAAGTGCAAAGATTTACTTGCGGTGATTAAGATAATGTGTAGTTTTCCTTGCAAGTATCAGAAAAACTACAAGCTAATTTTTTGACTTCTTAGCCGCTTTGCACAGCTGTTGACATCATGTTTTCCTCCACAATAAATACGCAGCCCATTCTTCTTCCTTTGTAGCTGTTCCTTGCTCCATAGCATCCTGGTTTCTTTGTCCAAGAACTTTGGAGTTTTGGCAACGGTTTTCCCTTTTGAGTTGAAGTTCAAAGTCAAGGTTGGTTTGGATGGTTTTGGGTTCCTCGTGTTTTGCTTTGAGGAGTCATCCACCTTTGGAGCCGAGGTGGACGGTCCATGGTCTTTTTGCGGAGAGCAATTCTTGTCGTGATAGCCATTATCAAGCTCAATCACTCAATTGATTAGCTGCTGAAGCAAGGTTGTCTTATGACCCCCAACTGCGAGCTTTTTGATTAAGCGTGACGGTAGACCCTTTTGGAAATGGAATAGAAGAGCGGCCTCGTTCCACTGGATGCAAGACTGCAAGGTTCAAAAATGAGAAATATAAATGGAAGCTCTACTATTCTCCTTCATAAATAAACTATTAAGTTTGTATTTGGCTTTTTGAACTTCATTGGGGTCGCCAAACAGGGTGAACAGTTGTTGCTTGAACCTGTCCCAGTTGTTGAGAATACAAGCAGGACTGTTTTTGGACAAAAGTTTGAGGTACAGTTCAAACCACTGCAAGGCTCTACGTTTTAAGAAGGACAAAGCATACATAACTTTATGTCTATTGGAAGGGAAATTGTTGGAGTTTTTTGAAAAGATGATTTTACAAGACTGTAGGTAGGATCGCTTATGAGGGTGTTCTCCAGTAAAGTGATTGGGTTGTTTCATGCCCGGAGTGCAAAATCTAGGGGTACTTGGACTAGATCGCTGGACACCATGAGTGAGGGCCTGGATCAATGTTAAAAGCAGGGTTGGAGCATTGGGCTTGGGAGCATTAGTGCGAACCCCTGGTCTACCACCAGTTGAGGTTTCATTGGAAGAATGATTGGAATCTCTGAATTCCGCAAGAGGGTCCGTCAGAGCATCCTGTGGAGGAGCCCGAGGATCATCAAGGGGTTCAACAGATGGCAATTTAGAAGGAGGAACGGGATCTAAGGGTTGTTGGGCCAAAGGAGCGCTGGTTCTCCCTACCCAATGGGTCTCATCATTGTAAGGGGCAAGGGAAGCGTTCCCGGTTGAGCAAGTATGTGACATCAAGAAAAAGAAGTCTACTATAGGTTGGCAGGCTAAAATAGATGAGTTGAGTTAGTTAATTTACTTTCACAAGACCACCCCACGTACTATAGGGCAATTATTAGATGATCGTGAGCGCAAAGGAATGCCAAGTGCAAGGGCAAGTGCAAATAGCAAGACTCAGTTGCAAAGTGCAAACTTGGTTATGCCACTCAACAAATGGAAAGAGGAATGGAATGTTCCAAAGAAGGAAACTTCAACCTGAGTCCAATGTGATAAGTAGGTTGTAGCAAAAGGCAAGAACGTATGAAATTAACTAACTGAGGAGACAATCATCAGGCAAGGGGATAGCCCTTATAAGGTAATCCAAAGTGACTAGATACAACCTGCTGATGAGCTAACTACAGTTGAAGCGGTGAGGCAATGAATGACAGGAACGGGATAGGAAATGAAGCAGTGGTACGGATCCAAGGTCATAGCGTAAGTGCGAGACAATAGAATCTGAGCGTACAATTGTATGAAAAATTGCAACAGGAGCAAGTGACGTTGAAGGTAATGCAAATGAGAAGTAATAGTGTATGCAGGGTAGGGACTAGTCCAATTGCAAACTGTACAGTAGTGATGGCTTAGTTAGACGTAGATGCAAACTAACAAACAATGCATGACCAAAGATGGAAGTCCGAGGCTGTTGATTGGCAAGGGAAAGAGATTTGATATCATAATGGATGGCAGACCGGTATGGAGTTAACCGCAAAGTTTGCAAGTATATACTGAGTTGGTCGCCAAGATTGGAAGGTCAGCGCAAGCCAGAGGAAATAGCGGATTGCACCATTGATGTTGTGCTTTTATTTGTGTCACGCTTTTAGACTGAGGGAGATGGTACTGAGGAGAGGACATGTCAAAGTGATGAAGACAATAATCCCTAAGTGCAAAGAGTGACAGGAGGAAACAGAAACTTCTCTCTTTTTCCACCAAGTATAAACTAGTTGCAAAAAAGGTCCAACCCATCAATTTCCCCATCCCCCTCAACCTTAATCCTCCTCTCATGCACCCTCCCTTATCCCGCAATCCTTACTGTGATTTATCTCAATCTCTTGCTGGTCCATTTGTTCTTTGTGGTAGTGTCACTGAAGAACGTCTGAAGGTGGTCAAATTTTGTCCAGATGGATTGCTTCTTCCCAATGAGTTGAATTTGATCAAAAATTCTTTATCTCTGAGGGAAAAGTCTATTGCCTTCTGTGAAGAAGAGAGAGGTATCCTGAAAGAATCCTATGGTCTCCCTTACATTATCCCTGTAGTTGAGCACAATCCTTGGCAAAAGAAAAAGATTCTGATCCCTGATGCTAAAGTTGATGAATTTATCAAGTTGATACGCAAACAAGTCTGCACTGGTCTATATATTGAACAGTGAACTTCCAGTTATTCCAGCCCTGTTTTCTGTGTCCTTAAAAGTAATGGTAAACTTAGAGTAGTTCAAAATCTCCAACCTCTCAACAAAGTTACAATTAAAGACTCTGGTGTTCCTCCTGATACTGAATAATTTGTGGAATCTTTTTCTGGGAGGGCTTGCTATGGTCTGGGCAACATCATGGGTGGCTATTACAAATGATATCTACATCCTATCTCTTGTCCTCTCACTACTTTTGATACTCCTCTTGGTCAATTCAAGCTTACTCAATTGCCTCAAGGTGCCATCAATTCAGTTGCAGTCTATCAGGCTCAGATGATATGGATCCTCCATGATGAAGTTCCTGATAATTCTGAAATCTTTATTGATTATGGAAGAATTAAAGTTCCAGTGGCTGATTATGATAAAAAGCTCTTATCTGTCAAACGACCACCCCACGTACTATAGGGCAATTCTTAGATGATTGTGAGCGCAAAGGAATACCAAGTGCGAGGGCAAGTGCAAATAGCAAGACCCAGTTGCAAAGTGCAAACTTGGTTATGCCACTCCACAATCGGCAAGATGAATGGAAGGTGTTCCAAAGAAGGAAACTCAACCTGATTCCAATGTGAAAACTAGGTTGCAGCAAAATGCAAGAACGTGTGAAATTAACTGACTGGGAGACAATCATCAGGCAAGGGGATAGCCCTTATAAGGTAATCCAAAGTGACTAGATACAACCTGGTGATGAGCTAACTACAGGTGAAGCGGTGAGGCAATGAATGACAGGAACGGAATAGGAAATGAAGCAATGGTATAGATTCAAGGTCTTAGCGTAAGTGCGAGACAATAGAATCTGAGCATACAATTGCATGACAAATTGGGATAGGAGCGAGTGACGTTGAAGGTAATGCAAATGAGAGGTAATAGTGTATGCAGGATAGGGACTAGTCCAATTGCAAACTATACAGTAGTGATGGCTTGGTTAGACATAGATGCGAACTAACAAACAATGCATGACTGAAGATGGAATTCCAAGGCTGTTGATTGGCCAGGGAAGGAGATTGGATCTCATAATGGATGGTTGACCGGTATGGAGTTAACTGCAAAGTTTGCAAGTATATACTGAGTTGGTCTCCGAGATTGGAAGGTCAGCGCAAGCCAGAGGAAATAGCCGATTGCACCATTGATGTTGTGCTTTTATTTGTGTCACGCTTTTAGACTGAGGTAGATGGTACTGAGGAGAGGACATGTCGAAGTGGTGAAGACAATAATCCTTAAGTGCAAAGCGTGACATTATCTTGGAATTCAGAGATTTGTCAATTCATTTGGGAATACTCTACTACTTTGGAAAGGATTCTGTTTTGAATCAAGGAATTGGGCATGAATGTTTCTGGATCCAAATTGGCTGATTGTGTCCCTGCTCTGGAAATTGTTGGCCATGTGGTATGCAAGGAAGGAAGGAGGATGAAACCATTCAAATTCAACAAGATCATCTCTTGGCCCACTCCGATCAATCCCACTGAAGTTAGAGGCTTTCCAGGTGTTTTAACTTATTTTGGATCTTCATTCCATATTTATCCAAAATCTGTGCCCCTTTGCGTCTTCTTACCAGGAAATTGTCACACGGTGGTATGTGAAACCATAAAAAATGCAAAGTGAACTGGCCTTTCAGCCATTTTTTTAGCCTTTTGGTTAGGCCTTGCCTCTCAGTTGGTTTGCAGTTGTGCGAGGTATGACAGAAACAAGCTGAATGGATTTGGACCCAAGCTTGTGAACATTTATTTCAGTTTATAAAAATGATTGTTGGTAAAGACATAGTGTTGAAGAAGATCTCTTATGGACCAGGAGCTGGCAGGATCAAGGTGGCTGTTGATTCTAGTTATCAATCTGTTGGGGCTGTTATTACTTAGGAAGATGAGAATGGTTGGGACCGTCCTGCTCTTTATGAGTCTTTGTTATTTTCAGATGTAGAATACAGATACTCTCAACCAAAACTGGAACTCTGCAGCGTGGCTTGAATGTTGAAGAAACTTCAAACACTCCTCTGGGGTAAACATTTCAAATTACAAGTAGACCCTTGATCCATCATTGAAATGATTAATTCTCCCAGCCTTCCAAATGCTCCTATGACTGGTTGGGTGGCTTTTATTCAGTTTTTCTATTTTTATATTGTTCACAGGCCTGGAAAATCTTTCACCATGCCTTATGGTTTATCTTGACGTCCTTGGGGAGATAATCAATCAGATGTTGGAGTGGATTTTGATGAAGAGGAACCTATAATTCAACCTGTCTTTTCTTTCTCCTCTCAAGATTAATCTGGCTTTCAGTAGGGTTTCTTGTTTCAATTAGAGCCGTACCTTTCAACTCTCAAAAGACCCCCTGATCTCTCTGCCAAAGAATTTTGATCCCTTAAAAGAAAGTCCTCTAATTTCTTTGTCAAAGGTTCTAGGAATATGAAAAGAGGAAATCCTTGTGCTCTCATTTTTGTTACTATGAATTATAAGCAATATTCAATCCTTTAAAATCTCCATGAGGGCCTTGGTCATTGTGGGGAAACCAAAAATTATCAACAATTATCCAAAAAATTCTGGTGGTCATCACTGAAGAAATTGGTCTCTCAATGGTGTAAGATTTTTGAAGTGTGTCAGAAACGTGATATTAGGCATCCAGCTGAAATTTTTTATCCTACTGGGGAGTCCACTGTATTTTGAAGGATTGCTATGGATGTGGTTCATATTAAGGCAGGTGGTGATAAGTATCTCATTGTGGATAAAGATGATTTTTCTGGATGGGTTGAAATAAAATTCCTTAAGAATCTCAGCTCTGAATCAGTGGCAGCTTTCCTTTATGAGAACTGGAAAATGCGTTATGGCTTGGCTTGATCTTATTCTACTGATGGTGGCTCTGAATTTGGTGGAAGACTTGCTGAAATGATTCAATCTCTCCCTGGAAAACATTGGGTTACTACTCCTTATTATCCAAAAGGCAAAGGTATGGTGGAACAAGGCCATGCTCCTTTGAATTCTGCTCTTGTCAAACTGGCTGGTGAGAGTGGAAAGAATTGTTGCAAATTTTTTCCTCTGGACCTCTTCTCTGATTGAATCTTGACTAAATGGACCACTGGATACTCACCTTAAAAAATCATTTTTGGTCAAAGGGCTTTCCTTCCTCTTGATCTTGAAATGGAATATTTCCTGGGTATCTCATGGTATCAGGTTTCCTCAACCACTGTTCTATTAGTTTCCAGAGCCAAGAAACTGGAGCAAATTGAAGACATTTTTGACAAAGCTTATCAGAAGATGATGGAATCAAGAGAAAAATCAGTTCAGTATTGGGAAGATAAGAATTGAAATTGAATCAGGGATCCCTTAAATCCTGGTGATATAGTTTTGGCTTATAATTGATCCTTGGAGACTCAGTGGGGAAAGCTCTTTTAAAATCACTTGAATGGTTCTTATTGGGTGGTTTGTCAAGTCAGAGGTGGATACTATGTTTTGGAAGAATTGGATGGTACTCAGTTGGCCAGAAGGTTCTCTGCTGATGAAGTAAAGAGGTTTCCTTTTTGTGGGGGTAATTTGTGTCAAAGTAAGTCCTCCCAATTGTGCACCACCAGGGTCATCTACTGTTTTTTTTTGTTGTAAAACTCTGCTTTATACCACACAAATGAGCACTCAGGATTCCCTCTCTGTTTTATCCTGCCACTTCTAGGGCTCTCTTGGATGGATCAAGATTTTTTCCCCTCAACTCTTCAATCACTCTCAAGATCAAGAAATGGCCAATTTTTTTCTTTTCTCCTTTTATTAATATCTTCAAATCCAAGATGCAGACTAGGGAAAGCCTGTAAGTTGGGGAGAGATTTGGTGACCAATTTGGTACACCTCAAGAAAAGGGGCCAAATATATTTCTTTTCTTTTTATATATACATTCTTTCATCCAACAATAATAAAAACTAAAATTGTTGCTATGGGTACTCTTCCTTTTTCCTTCCTCAAACTTCTACCTGTCCTAGCGGTCTAGGGAAGGCCCATGGGTTTTCAAGTCCCATGGTATTGTGTTCAATTCCTCCCCTTTGTGCTTGGCGCCCAATTTTTTTGGCCAAGTGCGCACATGGTGTGGTGTCATCATATAGCCTCAGAGTGGGAAATGCGTTGGGGCCTGCGCGCTCAGCATTTTGTAGGCCAGGATCAGCAGTTGGGGTGCGTGATTTCTCAGCAGTGGCCGCTGTGGTCTTAGCAGCAGCTGCTGCAAGGCTCAGCAGTAGGCGCAGCGGGGCCAGCACACCGCTGCGGGTTGGGCCTGACTAGGGAGACGGGCCGCAACCCGCTTAGATATTTTACTTAGGAATGGAGCCAGCCCAACAATTTTCTTGGCCATTAGTTTGGGTAGGAAAGATAAGGGCAATCACAGGGCTATGTGCCTGGACGGCCACGCGCAAGTGCAAGCCAGTCACAGGACCGGGATATTCAGACAGCGCGTTGGGCGGATAGGGACAAGCGCGGTGAACTTTGAGTAGCGTGCGGGGGAGAACTGCTCCATGGAAGGACAAACCCAATGTGTGTAATGGCAGGTGGGCTGAAGGGATAGGGTGTTACAGGTGTAGGGGTTAGGATTAGATTAGGGTTCTGGGTCTAGGGCTTCTTCTTCAATTGTTGCAAGATTGTTCTTGTGATTGTACCTAGGTTAGGGCTGAGGGAGAGGACGTAAAAGGCTGCCTCCCTCAGCGCAAGTTGGGGGGGGCACGGAAAGGAGGAAGGAGGAGGAATACAATCATCATCACAGTCTCTCTATCTCTCTCTCACCCCTTCTTTCTCTCTGAAGGAAGCATCCTCAGACCTTAAAAACACTAGAATCATTGACTCTGCAACCAAGGGACAACTTTGTGAGGGTCAACCTCTAAAGTTTCCACATCTGGGGGTCTGTCTGGGAACTCTTGATGCGTTCTCAGTCTCTCAAAGATAATGAAGGATGCTGACAACAACCGCTCCAGGATCCAATTTCCTCCCTCCCTATCCTCTGCGCTTGACTCCAATTTCTGCTACTCAACCCCCTCCGCCGCCATCTGCCCATGTTCCCAGAGCTAGCGGTTTTTCTCCTCCTTTGGAGGGGTTGTTGGATGTGGGGGTGGAGGCCCCTTGTTGCATGTGGCTAAGACCAAGGGACTTTCCTCATCTTTGGTTCAGCACCTTGGACGTGGAAAAATTCCTTTCCAGGTTTGAAGGCATCATGAATTTGGAGGGCACTTTGGTGCCCAATCTGGGACACCTCTGGACCAGTATGGAAAAAGTAAAATTTTTATGAATTTTTTTATAGCCTCCATTTACATCCTCAAAAAAAAAAAAAAAAAAAAATTCTTGCTCTATCTTTAAATTTCTCTTGTAAACAGTCTACAGACCTCTTGTCTATAAAAGGAGGGGCTCTCCCCTGCCTTTTCCAAATCATCCAAGGGGAGTATGTGCATATGTCGCCCCCCTTTATCATTGAAATTGATTCCTCATCCTCATCCTGGGTATATCTATGATTTCCCCTCCCTGATCCATTGATCCTGAGTCTTTGCCTCTTGGTGGGCTGATCCTTATCACCAACCAATAGCCTTGCTGGTTGAAAAGAATTCTGTCTGTTGGAATTCTTGAGTGTGCTATACCACTCCTTGATCACTTCCTCTGACCATACTGGTCTTTATCCCCCCTTGATCATCTTTCTGGAGCCAATCAAAATTGATTGAAGAGGTCTTATTAAGCTTAAGACCTGGAGTGTTATACCTCCCTTTTTTTTTGGAGTTGAATTCTTCCAGCCTACTCTTGAGTTCCTTGAGAAGTGTTGAGGTTATCCTTGCTTCAAATCAGTTTACTATTTGCTTTTAGAGCTTCTTAAACATAGTGCTTTGTCTTGTGCAGCCACCCTCAGTTATCTGGTAACCTTCAAGGGCTTGATTGCGGAGAGTTGGGCAGGTTCATTGAAAACCTGGAGTTTTTTTGGGTTTGAGTTGATCATTCCCAATCTTCTGCTGAAAACCAGAGTTATTAGCTTGTGGGCATTGTTTACATACAACAGCTTTGTTCTTCAAAATTTAAAACAAACTTTAGCTTCTTTTGTCCAAATTTTCCCCACATAATCTTGGCTCAGATAGTGCTGTTCCATTTCTACCAAACTAATATCATTTTTATCCTTTACTACTTGATTCCTCATTTACCAGGTCCTGGGCCTTGATATTGGTTACATTTAAATATTTTTGTAACACTCAGGAGGGCAGCCTAAACAGCACCTTTCCCCTCCACAGAACTTCCAAAGCCTAGCACCATTTTGAGTCTTACATTTGTTCCCCCGGGCCGGGATCAAACCAGAAAACTTGGGATTTACAGTCCCAACTTGAAGAATCAACTCCAAAATCCAATACAATCCTTTTCTTTTTTTTTTCTTTCTGTCATCATTCAGATCTGATCCTTGGAGGCAACTTGTTCCAGAAGTAAGTCCTCCTGATTGTGCACCATCAGGGAGGATTCTTGTTGTTTTTGTGAAACTCTACCCTTGCCACGCTTTTGAGCCACCTTGGAACTCTTCTTTTTGGATCCCCTTAGGAACTCTGTCTTCAAATGGAATCTGTTCCCTCCACTATGGTAGCAGCATCCTTGTTGGCCTGAGGGCTTGATTTAGGTCTGTGATTTGCTTACATCTTGTTCATGATTTTGTTGGATTCTTGGAAAGAAGGAGCATGGACTGGTTCAGTGATCCTGTGCTTTTCAAAAGTTAAAGCAGTTTGACCTTTCACAACTTTTTCTACCACGTTCCTAAGGACCATAAAAAAAGGGAGTTTGAATCAATTATTACTAGTAGTGATCATGGATCCAGAGTTGACCAATTCATCCCTAATCCTGTCCTGCACTCCTGGCAAAAAAGATTGGAAAAATCAAACTCAAATTTTTTCCACAGTGTCAATGTGATTGTTCCTGATAAGATAAGACTGAATAGGATCCCAAGACTTTCTGAAAGACTGATAATCAGAAGCTGAAGTGACACCACCATTGGAAATCCATTGAGGAACCAGAGCATCCAAGTCCTGTAAGGTAAACCTAGCCACATCTATTTTTCCCCAATAAGCCAACATAGCCTCCTTCAAGAGCCTCCAGTTATGAGTTTTGAATCCATCAAATGATTCAATCACTTCTATAACTTCATCAGAGGAGATAAAAAATCATAGCTGATAGGCCATATCATGTTCACCGGCACCATCCACTTCTGCAGCCATCTCATAGGAGTCCAAAAATTGTTTGACGTTTAAGATGTAAGCAAATCACAGACCTAAATCAAGCCCTCAGGCCAACAAGGATGCTGCTACCATAGATGAGATTACCAAGATAATTCAGGCTTTTGAGAATAAAATAGATCAGAAAATATCCTCTTTAGCTACCCCTAAAACTTCTAATTCCGTTCCTAAATCCACCTTAGTCTGCTATTACTGTCATAGGGAAGGCCATGGTACTGGTAGATGCCCTGAACTCCAGAAGGACAAGGAGGAGAAATCAGTAGAGCAGAAGGGAAATCATTTCTTTCTTCCTAATGGTGCTTTGATCCCTTTCAACTAATTTTGTCCAATCCCTCATGTGGTGGCTTCTTACCAACCACCAACTCCCAAGAAGGCATCTCAGGTCTCCCTGTATTTTCAATCATCCTGTGGCACTCTTCAGCCTTGGTATCCTCCAGATATCACTTCTTCTAGCTTCTCTGGTACTTATCAAGCTGACCCAGCTAGGAAACGTCATGAGGAACCCAAACCTCACAAGTCTCCTTCTGTTCCGTCTTCAATCCTTCAAAAACCTGTCAAACGTCAATCTTTGCCTGAGCCCCCTCCCTCTAATGTGGAAGACATGGAGGTAGAGAGGGAACCACTCATGGAAAGGTTCCAGGACCACTCTGATCCTTCTCCTCCTCTTCAATCGGGTCATCCCCCTCAATCCTCTGACCCTCTTCCAGTACCTGCCTCACCTGATCTTCCTGCCTCCGCCCAGCCCAAAGTTTGGTTTGAGAGGGGAATTTCCAAGGAATACCCTAATGCTGTGGAAGGAGTATTAAAGAAAATTTCCAATCTCAAAATACCTGATCTGTCTGTGGCTAAACTGCTGTCTATCTCTTCATCTGTTGCTGAAGGCATGAAGAAATGGTTTTCTTGTTGACATGTGGAAATTGGTCTGGACGAATTGAAGGTCTCTTCTGGCACTTTGATGGAGGACTCTGGAGGAATAGATTCCCCTTCAGATGCCAATCTGTATTCCTGCCCAATTGGATTTCTTCCCTGCTATCTTGGTGAATTGGCTAAAAAAGTTTCTCTTCTTGTGGATTGGGGTTCTCAGCTCAACTTAATCTCAGATGCTATGGCCTGAAAACTCAAGCTTAGCCCAAGGGTCAGTTTTACTTCTGCGGTCTATGGTATAGGGAATGAGTCATGTGAACTGGTTGGTATTTCTGAGGATTTTTATGTTTTAATTTGTCGAAATATTTTTGGAACTTGTCACTTCTGGATCACTTGTTTGGAAGGTCCTATGATCTTGGGCCAACCTTTCTTAATGGATTTTGGTGCTACCCTGATTTTTTCTTATCAAGTTGGGGAGAGAATCCTTCTCCCTGATGCTGATGGCAGGAAAATTGAAGTTCCACTTTGTTACTTGGATTCTGGTTGTTGGGAACAAGATTTCCCTGGTCATTCTCCCAAAACAATTCTAAAGGGAAAGCAGAAGGAGAACTCTCATTCCTCTCAGCCTCATTTTTTATTGGATTATTTGATCCTACTGATAGTTGTAGTTCCTCTCAGCCTCAGACTTCAACTTATGGATCAACTTCTGTTAAGTATTTAATGGCAGAGTGGAGTAATAACAGTGTCCACGCAGGGAAAAAACCATGAGGATGTGGTTAATCTAATTCAAGAGTAGGAAAACATCATCAAGTAGTATTTCTCTTGAGTTCCAGGCTCAAAAGAAATCATCAGAATCACAAAAACTCATAATCTCAGAATCTTACCACATATCAACCATGAAAACTCCTTCTCTCTTCAATCTACACCATCCATTGACTCCTACCCTCATTCTTTCTTTTTCACTTTCTTTATTCTCTCATCTTCTCTCATCAACTCCATCTTTGATCCCTCATTCATGATCCGTGTGCCTGGTGAGATCCCAGATTATTCTATCCTCATTATATATCTTGATTGTGATCCCAACTTACAAAAGCTCCTCATTTCTCAGTCTCATCTCACTATACTCTCTCAATGCTTCTTTGATCCTTGTTTCCATTAATTCCAAGATCCTCAAAGCCTGCTTTTCCAGTTTCTAGCTCAATCAATCTCAATTATCTATTACGGTTAAAAGCCAAAACAAAGGATCTCTCAACTCTGCAAAACAAACCAATCAAGGAAACTGGAAAATGGCGGCCTCAGAAGGATTTCAACAAGCTATGCTGAAAACCGCTCTGGATACGATTCCAAGGCTAAGTGAGGACAACTATGGCGCCTGGAAAGAAAAGATGGACGCTGTACTGGATTTTGGAGGATGCACAAAGGCCTTAAACAATGAAGTTTCAACTCTAGATGGAGATGTGAACAATGAGATCAAACTTCTTATCATCTCCCGACTGGAACCATCAACTCATGACAACGTTGTAACATCATCCAACAAAAACTTGGCTAAATAACTACGGAAGGCTATCATAGAGAAATAAGCATCATCTCAAGCATCAAATAGGGCAAGGATATCTAATTATTTCCTTTATACAAGATTCAAACCAGACAAAATTGAAGAATTCATAACAAGGATTAAGGTCTGCCTAAAGAAAATGTTGGAAGTAGGAATCACACTGCCAAACAACATTCTGGCCTATCTCATTCTTTTCAAATTTCTCCAAAATATGAAGGACTTCAAGAGAAAAATCATGCACACAGACAAGGAGCTCTTGGACAAATACGTGCTCAACCATCTCACGCAACTAAAAAACAAATCAAAAGCTCAAGGCTCACAAGACATACCAAACAACCAATCCAAGTTAGCTCTGATGAATACCAAATCTTTGGCCGGTAATACTCACAACAGAGAGAGACAAAGATGCACCAAGGGGTGGCACAACCCTAAACAAGATAAGCTACATACAGCCAATAACTGCTGACATCTTCACCCCAAATTGGCCCCAGATTGGTGGAGAGAAGATCCAACAAAATGGAAGGCTTGAAAAAAAAAGAAACTGCTTCAGCACACTATCTTGCATTTCTCACAACGTGGATTGACAATGGAGATCCTAAATACAAGTTCATAATTGAAAGTGGAGCATCATTGCACATGTTCAATGATAGCAGATATTTCATGGAAATGTCCCCCTGCAAAGAAGACAGTATCAAGAACCGAAAGAAAGGAGCCAAGCTGGAGAATAAAGGAAAAAGTACAGCTGTCTTTATATGGGGCAACTTCACATTGGAACTGTCAAATGTATATTATGTACCAAGTCTAACCATAAATCTACTGAGCGCGGGTGCACTAAATCAAGCAGGATGCGTATTAAAGGGCAAGAAGGGGAAATTTCATGTTACAAAGGACAAAAAACATCTGTTTGGTGGAAAAATAGTTGGTAAACTCTATATGTTAGAAACCCCAAAATTTGCTCAACCCAATGCAAACTCTGCAAACCTGGCCTACTCTTACAAGGAAAACTTAATGGAAATTCACCCAAATCATGGACGCGCCTCAATCTCTCGGCTTGAGGGATTCACCAGACATATCCCAGTGGAAATCAAGAAGAGATTTGAATTCATTCACTGCGTTAGAAGTAAAATCACAAAAACATCCTTCAAAGAAACCTCCAAAACGGTGAGCAAAGTTTTTGAAAGAATCCACCTAGACCTCATGGGACCTCTCAAGCCGCAATCAAGGGGTGGACATTGTTACATCTTAACTTTAGTAGATAACGCCTCAGGTTATATTGGCGCCTTTCCAATGGGATCAAAGGATTAGAAGCCAGAAATCTTAATAGACGTGATAGAAAAATAAAATAGGAGGAGAGGATAGTATCTGACCAATGTGTGTTCAGATGGAGGCTTGGAATTTGTCAATCAAAAACTCAAGGGGTTCTACAAAAGTAAACACATACACCAGATCATATCAGAGCCCTATCACCCAGAACAAGCCAACAGGACCTTAATTTAATCCACCAGAACTATGCTCAATGACGTTAAACTTCCTGCAAACCTATGGCACAAGGTGATTAAGGCAAGTTCTCTTATGCTGAATCAAATCCGCAGGGACAGAAATCACAAATCACCTTGGGAAAGAATTCATGGGTAAAAATTAACTTTGTGCTTCTTGAAACCAATTGGAAACCCGTGTGTCTATCTCCTGTCTAGGCAGGAGAAAGGTCAAAATTTTAAGGAAAGAGGGGAAGAAGGAATCCTTGTAGGCTTCAACCCTCTTCTCCTTTCATACAGAATTCTGACTAAATCTAATTCTATCATCCTCACCAAGCATGTCAAATTTCTCAAGATGGAAAATACCCAAAACTCAAATCTTCTTCTCTCAGAGGACAAAGTATCAGAAAACAACAATGAAGAGGTAAATAAGAACATGCACACCAATCAACCTCCAGATCCTGCTCCTGTCATGAATACCCCCGCATACAGGGAATATAGAGATCCAGTCAAGGAATCATCCTCAGCAGAGTCCGAGGACAACTCCAACTCTGATTTGGTGCCGTCGGAGTACGGCAATCCTTACTCTCAGTCAAGACACTTGTCTGAAAGCCATCAGTCAGACGGATCAGATCATCAATATTGATCTCCTCAAATGGAAACAATAGAATCAATTCAGCCTCCAAGGGCCCTTTGGGACCGTTCATCCTTAAGGCCTCTGCAAAGGTATGGATTCTTTCACTACTATGATCCAAGAAACTACAAAGATGCTACAACTTGAAAAGAAGGAGAAAAATGGATCAAAGCCATGGACATGGAAATTGGTTGAATCAAATCATTAGAAGTCTGGGAAGACTATGATGGACCGGAACTGAAAAATCCTCTGCGGACAGTCTGGACGTACAAACTCAAAGAGAACTGCCATGGCGACCCAATCAAGTATGAGGCCAGGCTATGTGTCCAAGGTTTTAATCAAATAGAAGGTTTAGATTATTTTGAGACCTTTGCTCCAACGGGGAAACCCTCTTCTCTTTGTATGCTACTTGTATATGCGTTAAAGTAAAAAAAAAAATTTTGACAATTTGATGTTAAGAGTGCGTTTCACATTCAAGAATAGACAAAGAAGTGATAATTTGAACTCCAAAAGGTTCAAATCGTAAATCTTGTTTTCTCAAACTAAAGAAATTGCTGTATGGCTTGAAACAAGCCCCCAAGAACTGGTATGAGACTCTCACAACATGGTTCAAAGAGATTGGATTCCACAAATCAACATGTGATCCATGTCTCTACCTATCTGAAGACGGCTGATCAAGACTCTTCTTGCACGTGGAAAACTTGATCCTGGTCAGAGATGGATAGGACTTCAAAAAGAAATTCCTCAGCAAGTTCAACGGGTCTGAAAGCAGAAACCCTGATAGGCTACTAGGAATGAAAATACAAGTAGAGCAGGATAGAATTTTACTAAGTCAACACAATCATATCCAACATGGGCTCAAAGAACTGGGACTATGCCACTGTAGAGATACGATCACACCACTCACTCAGAATTTACTACTTAAACCCGCAACAAACAAAGAACATGAAGTATTTAAGGCTTTAAATATGAACTATTGATTGGCAATTGGGATGCTCAATCACATAGCATGTTACACGCCACCAGATATTAGCTTTGCAGTATAAAGTCTAGCAAGATTCAACGTCAAGCCAGGACTTACTCATTGGAATGAATTAAAGAAAAAATGGAAGTATCTGAAGACTACCAGAAATTGTTGCCTAAAACTCACCTGTCAACCAGAATCTGATCCTCTACAATTATACTTGGATGCATCATGGGCAGACAATCCGGACACACACAAATCTCAAATGGGATATCTATGCATTGTATTTGGTAGTCTTGTCTCATGGAATAGCTGCAAACAATAAAATATAACATGGTCATCCACAGACGCAGAGCTCAACTCTCTAGTTGAATTGTACCACAAGGCTACCTGGATAAAGGCTCTGCTATATGATATCTTTACTCAATCCATCAAATCCATCTCAATGGATATTGACAATAGTGGTTTAGAAGATAAAATAAGAAAGTTCAGCTCAAACTCAAAGACTAGGCACCTAGATCTAAAAACAGAAGGGATGAGAGAAGAACTTAAACCCAACAATATAAAACTGACGCTAGTGAAATCCTCAACAATGATTGCAGACTCATTGACTAAGTCTGCCTCTGCTCAAAGTATAGCTTTATTGTCTTGTTTCTTTTCTTTTCTTAATCCTACTGAATAGTTCTGTCATCTCATTGGGCATGGAGGAGTGTTAAGTATTTAATGGCAGAGTGGAGTAATAACAGTGTCCGCGCAGGGACAAAACCATGAGGATGTGGATACTCTAATTCAAGAGTACAAAAAAATCATTGAGTAGTCTTTCTCTTGAGTCCCGGGGTCAACAGAAATCATCAGAATCACAAAACCTCATAATCTCAGAATCTGACCACAGAGCAACCAAGACGACTCCTTCTCTCTTCAATCTACACCATCCATTGACTCCTACCCTCATTCTTTCTTTTTCCTTTTCTTTATTCTCTCATCTTCTCTCCTCCTCCATCTTTGATCCCTCATTAATGATCCGTGTGCCCGGTGAGATCCCAGATTATTCTATCCTCATGATATATATTGATTGTGATCCCAACTTACAAAAGCTGCTCATTTCTCAGTCTCATCCCACTATACTCTCCCAATGCTTCTTTGATCCTCATGTCCACTAATGCCAAGATCCTCAAAGCATTATTTTCCAGTTTCTAGCTCAATCAATCTCAATTTTCTATTAAATTCAACCTCAGAGGCATATTTTTTGTTTTTCTCATCATCTCTTCCTCATCTAAATAAGATCAAAATTCAAAAACATAAAAAATCCGAAAATTCCAAAAATATTTCTTCTCTCTCTGGGTCTGTTGTATCTTCTTTTCTTTTTTCCCTTAAGCCTGATCAATTATCCTCTACTCCTTTTCTGAATCTCTGCAATGAGTCAAAACTAGATCCCAATTTCAATTCTTTTCTTGGTGGTTTTGGTATGAAGGAGTATGGTCTTAAGTGGAGGAAATCCAAGAAATTGGTTACAATCTTGGTGCCGGCCCCTAACTTAACCTTGAACGTGCAGCCCCCAATACCCTCTCATGCCAGACCGTCCCCACAAGCGCTGGGACCAATGGTTGGAAAGATGACAGAGATTCTGCGGGACATAAGGGTCTTTCTCAACCGGGCAGCGGCTCCTATGGCCTTGACTGCTTCAACGGCCCCAGGGGCCACTATGGCTCCAGTGGCTCCTGCTCAACTGCGCGCAACACGGCCTCATATGGCAGAAGGGTTCCAGCCTTGCAGAGGACCCTCCGGGCCGTTTGGGGTTTGCACCTGTACGTACTGCAGGGAAAAGGGGAACTGGAAGTCAATATGCAAAAACCTCACCCAGGAAATGAACAAAAGACTGGTTTGCACATCCAGGATGACAAACATATTTCTGTCGGGCAAGTTGGTGGATTTGACTAGAGACCAGCAGCTGCCAATGATGCAAATGCTGGAGCAGGAAAAGGTTCAGGCTGAGTTTGTTTGGGTATTGCTTGGAATCTTCACCGCACCTGGTACCTGGGAAGCGCCAAGGGTAGAGGCAGAAGTCAGAGCATTGGCGGAAAACAAACAGATCTCAATGGGCATCAACGCCAAGGAGCGGCCAACAGCCCTGAAGCCAACCACGCGCGTACCGGCAATGGACAGACCTTTGACTCATTCCAAGGGGAAGAAGAAGGCTGCGGATATTGTCCAAAGGGTGATGGGAAACAACTCACCAATACCCCTGACCCTACAAGAGTTGGCGGCGGTGTCCCTGGCGGTTGTTGATGAGATGGTCCAGGTGTTGAAAGAGTGCGGTCAGAAACTAGTGCCAACAACAGTTCAATGGGTAAATATGGCGGAGGGGGAGTTGGATTGCAAGCCGTGTGGTCGAAGTTGGTATCAGTCCCGCTCACTTATGTGGCAATGACTATTGCAGGGCGGAAGGTATGGGCAATTGTGGATAGTGGTTCAATGGTCAACTTTCTTCCTTCAAGTTTGGTGGACAAGCTTGGCTTGGTGCGGAGGAAGTGTGCAATGGGTCTACAGGCATTGAATGGCCGCAAATGCCACGTGGATGGGGTGGTGGAGGCGGAGGAGGTTGAAGTTGCAAAGGTTTTTAAGCTCTTATTGTTTCTCTTGGTAGAATGTGGTGACGTGATATTGGTTTGACCATTCATGTTTGGGTTCCAAGCACAAATGGCTTTCAACGCCAAGGAAGGAACGGAGGCTCTGACGGTCAAGGATTCATTTGGTGCGCGGTTTGAGACAACTATCTGCAATCACTGGAGAGGAAAATGGGTGCAGCGGCCAGCCGCTGGCAATTATGGGGAGTCCAACGTGGGGGCTGACTGTAAGGTTAACCTCACAGAGGATTTTTTCTTGTTGGCGGCGGTTACTGGAGCAGGCTCCGGCTTGGCGTGGGCGGCTGACAAATAAGGAGCGAGTGGAGGAGGGCGTGCGTAGGGCGCAGGTGTCAGAAATAATTTCCATTCCTCAGTGTGCATTTCCAGAAGGTTCTAAGCTTCAAAAAACCTATCATTGTGCCACAGTCATGAGAAAAGAACAATAACCCGGTTTGGTTATTACTAGGACTCATGACAGCAACAGCCGGGTCTGGATGGCGTGGTGCAATGCGGGGAAGTAAAAACTGGTGGTGCAAAAGGTCCAGCCCCAGAAAAGGCTAATGCCGCAGGGGCTTAATAGACCCTTACAACCAATTGCGTGGTCCCAAGACCCATGGGAGACCCCCCTTAAGAAGAGTGGATGGGTAACGCGGTTGGTGCAAATCATGGATGAGCGGGTGGATTCCCTGAACTTTGGGCCAGCGGGTTGGTTGAGTAAGGAGGAGAGAGATCTATTGGTATTGGTGTTGGTATTAAGGGAGAAGGCTCTTTCTTTTGGACCAGGCAAGCATGGGTTGTTGAAAGGCAAGATTGGGGACCCTTATGTGATTCCCACCATCCCTCATGAAACGTGGAAAATCAAGCCAATACCAATCCCTTGTACCATTTGAGAAGCTTTTCTGGAACTGGTACGGGAGGGTGTGAGGACAGGGCTTTACAAGAAGTCCAGGTCAACTTATTCTAGTCCTATTTTCACGGTTGTTAAGCAGGACGGGAAGTCACTAAGAATTGCTCATGACCTTCAGAGGCTAAACTTGTTCACTATTTGTGACATGGGGCTTCCTCCACGCGTGGAAGAATTCCTAGACTTGATGGCCAGGCGCGCTTGTTACAGTCTGGTGGACGTAATGGGAGGATACAATCAGCCAGAACTTAACCCGGACTTGCAGCTGCTGACAGAGTTTTAAACCGGACTAGGAAGGATGCAACTGACATGGCTACCGCAAGGCGCGACCATCTCAGTGGCGGTGTACCAAGCCCAAATGTGTCAGCCTGCTGGATGCCAAGACCCTTGCTATCCTTTAGCTACCAGAGGTGATAGAGTAAATAATAAATATATTATTCAATAAATGCAGCAAAAATCCGTAGAATACTTGGATTAAGCTTATTGCAAGGTTAAATGGTTTGGTTATTGTTTATTTTTTTGAATCAATATGAATAAATTGATTATTAAATATTTATAGAGGGGCCACAATTATATTGGGGATCTTTAACACCTCTCTTCAGGGATTTCAGTATGAAAACACGTAGTCCTGGTTACTTTGGGCTCTTTAGTTTAAAAAATATTTTTACCCAAAGATGATATGTATATAAAATACACAATGGAGTGGTAGGGCCTTGTAGCCAAGCTACCACAACAGAGAAAGGATAATAAGACTCACTGGTATGTTATTAAATCCTTTGGGTATCTGTTTGAGATGTTTACTGATGGGTTAAACCTGTATTCTGGGGTTATAAGGTTGTTCAGCAGTTTTAATTGATAAAACAAGGTTTGAGGACAGATATTACCAATCAGAAATTGCCATAAATCACTTACTTATCTCTTATAAGTACTTGATTACTATGGCACGGCGTCTGGATATGAATATTACTGGGTCTCTGCCCATAAATATCCTCAAAAGAGCTCTTTATTTGTAGCTTTTGGAGTCCTAATATGGTCCTCTAGAGGGTTGTAGGTGCTCAAAGGGACGGACAATAAGTCTAGCAGGGTAACCAGAGGTATCCTGTCATGTGTTCTTGGTGCTATAGAACGGGTAGCATCTAATTCCTCAGGGTATGGGAATTATTCTACCTTATAATAGACATTAGGACGTGTGAATAACACTAATCTGTCCTATTTATATATTATTTAATTAATTATCCTTAGTAAATGTTCCCATTAATTTAATAATTATATTAATAGAAATTTCTACGGAAATTTTGATGTCAGGTAAGTTCTCATTATGTATTATATAACTGGAGTAAAAGTCATAATATTGATTTTAATCTTTATTTTTGAGTTCAAGTTGATTTATTGAGATAATTACTTAAAAATATAAGTCATGTGAATTCATGCAATATTTTTACATCATTGGTTTTCTTAGTATGTCACAAAGACATTGATGTATAGCAATTCTCATAAAAGTATATTAAAGTATTTTAATATATTTTTAAAAGTTGTCATTGTCTTATTTTCGACATTCTTGGTACTTTGAATTATATTAAGTAAAAAATACGTCTAAGGATTATTTATGTATTTTTATATAATAGTATGTATTTTTAGATAGTCTACTATCCACGGGAACCTTCATTACATATGTAGGAAGTTTCTGTGTATGCTGTAGCCTGTTTACGCGGTACCTGAGCCTCTCAGGCAGCCTGTCACTCTGTCAGCCCGTAGTCCTGTGGCTGCGTACTTGTCAGAGGCCCGGGGCTGCGTACACAACCTCAACGGTGTGACAAGGCTATATCTCAGCTGCGCGCGGGTGCATTGGCTGCCGTGGCTGCGTACGGGAATTGTGACAAAACACATTTCCGTCTGTAACTCCTAAAATATACAAAACTCCTCAATTCTGACTGAATTTTAGGTGTGAAAACTATACGTGACAATCTGTATGAAATATTCAAATGACCACAAAGCTCAATAATGGAGCCGTAGTATTTTTGTTTTTCTTTCCTTAATCATTTAAAAATATAAGGAGTTGGATTTTGTAAAGAATGAAGAGAGCTTGTGCTCTGAAGAAATGAAAAGTATAAAGAAATGGGTGAATGAAGCTTGTAACGTCAAGCGTAACGGATCTCAGGAAAGGAGGAAATGGGCACTCTGGTTGATTTGATGAATGAATAGATGATGAATTCCACTTGAGAGCACCATGGTTTATATAGACTAAATACATGATTGGCCAACAAGTGGTTGAGTACAAAATGAATAAGGCAAAATTAACATAAGCAGTTTAAGTGACATGGTAAGTGAAATGTTATTCTTGGACAGTCTGACAATCACTACTGAGAACACAGCCTAGTTATATTTGAGCCATTATTTTAATACTTCAATAACAACAATAATATAAATCAAATCAATCCAATCAATGATACTTTGAACTCCAGTGAAAGTCACATATATATAAACTCAAATTCTAACACACCCGCTTGAATTGCACTGGAGGAAGTTACTGCCTGAAATGAATCTAACTCTTTTTCTTCAGTTAACTTTATTTTCTACCAACTGTTGGAATTATTCTACATACAGGTTAGAGACTGATAACAAGATGTGCTGATTGACTAGTAAACTTCCTGGGGCATATTTGAATTTAACTGCTATCTTTAAGTATGATATCTACTATTTGCTGGAAAATACTTCAGTTCAAATGTGTTTGATTGATCAAGCCCATTGATATTGAGTTGATGATTGATTGATTGATTGATTGATTGATTGATTGATTGATTGATTGATTGATTGATTGATTGATTGATTGATTGATTGATTGATTGATTGATTGATTGATTGATTGATTGATTGATTGATTGATTGATTGATTGATTGATTGATTGATTGATTGATTGATTGATTGATTGATTGATTGATTGATTGATTGATTGATTGATTGATTGATTGATTGATTGATTGATTGATTGATTGATTGATTGATTGATTGATTGATTGATTGATTGATTGATTGATTGATTGATTGATTGATTGATTGATTGATTGATTGATTGATTGATTGATTGATTGATTGATTGATTGATTGATTGATTGATTGATTGATTGATTGATTGATTGATTGATTGATTGATTGATTGATTGATTGATTGATTGATTGATTGATTGATTGATTGATTGATTGATTGATTGATTGATTGATTGATTGATTGATTGATTGATTGATTGATTGATTGATTGATTGATTGATTGATTGATTGATTGATTGATTGATTGATTGATTGATTGATTGATTGATTGATTGATTGATTGATTGATTGATTGATTGATTGATTGATTGATTGATTGATTGATTGATTGATTGATTGATTGATTGATTGATTGATTGATTGATTGATTGATTGATTGATTGATTGATTGATTGATTGATTGATTGATTGATTGATTGATTGATTGATTGATTGATTGATTGATTGATTGATTGATTGATTGATTGATTGATTGATTGATTGATTGATTGATTGATTGATTGATTGATTGATTGATTGATTGATTGATTGATTGATTGATTGATTGATTGATTGATTGATTGATTGATTGATTGATTGATTGATTGATTGATTGATTGATTGATTGATTGATTGATTGATTGATTGATTGGTTGATTGATTGATTGATTGATTTATTTATTTATTGATTGATTGATTGATTGATTGATTGATTGATTTATTGATTGATTGATTGATTGATTGATATGATTGATGGATGGAATGATGATTGAATTGTATTGATGATGGGTTTATTGATGTTGGAGATGGAGCGAGGAAAGAAGTAGCGGGCGGAGCGATGGGAGAATGGTTTGGTGATGTAACAGGTGGAGCGGAGGAGATGGATGGGAGCAAGCAAGTGGTTGAGATGGAGTGATGGAGCAATATGGGGATGTGAAGCGACAAGCGAGATTGAGAGGTGGAAGAGCAAGGTTGCAAGGGAGGAAGCGAGCAATGGAGCAATTTGGTGATGTAGCACATGAAGCAGAGGAGATGAGGGTAAACTGGTCGTCGTGATCGTCTTGGTCGAACATGCCAAGGTTGGCACTTGATTGTTGTCTTTGTTGTTGTCGTCAGCGTTCTCAGGATTGCCGGTGACTTTGATTGTCGCGATCAATTGTTTTCTTTGTTTGTACTTGTTGATCAGCTTGATTGGTTTTGAGTACAAGCCAATCAACTCTTCTATCTTGGGTATGATGGTCAATTTGATAAGTTGGTGCAAGTATTGGAATGGACCATTGAGAGCACCGCGTAGGGCAAGGCGTTGATAACGATCTAGGTGATCGGCGTTAAGCCAATCGTGGTTAGAGGATGAGTTGAGCAAGTAGACCGATTTGAAGGCTTTGACCAACCAATTGGCGGAGAGGATCCAATGTTGAATTGAGCAATCCAAGTTTTTCAATCCGATCACTGAGGCGCGGAGTGCCTTCAAGGTCCGTTTGACTCGGTCCATCAAATCAATCAGTTCCGGAGGTGTGTTCCATTTCCAATCTGAGTTCCTCTGGGGTACCACCAACCGGACGGCATACTTTGTGGCGATTGATCAATTGATGACTTGACCCATGAGCTCATGCCTACGTTTATTTTCATTAATGGGTTTGGAAACGCGGACCATACCATCCCTGGCGTTGAGGAGGTTGAGGAAATCCGAGTTGGTTGGGTTGGTAAACTTGATGATTTGATTGAGTAAGAGGGAGTACTTGAGACACGATGCTAGATCCCAAGCGGTTGTCTTACCTTGGGATAAGGATTCACAGTTTTGTAAGTATTGGATCAAGGGATGGAGATCGGAGGATGATTTCTTCGAGGATTGATTGATGGTTGAGGAGAGTTTATCGAATCGAGCAAGATGATTCTGATGGGCAGGGTTGGCCTTTTGAATGAGTTTATCCAACCTCTTTTGCGCGGATTGATACTTTGAACAGTAGGTTGTGAATGATTTTTTGATCCTAGGTAAGAATTGAATGAAGCAGAGTCCAATCTGATTGAGGGGATGAGCTCGAATGAGATGATTGGTTAGGGATTGAGCGAGTCGAGTCAGTTGAATGATGTTGGAGAAGATGATGAGACAATCTTGGGATGAGATGGGAGGAGCGTGATGGGTGGCTGAAAGCTTGAAAGGCACGTTTGACATGGTCTGCAGGCACAGTTAGTTGCTCTTGATCAATCACAATCTTGAGCCTTGAATTGATTGATTGAAAATCATCAAATGCTTCCTTAGTGGCTTGTGCTAGACTTCTAGAGTTTGAACAAGTCCTCAACTGGCTTGTTGTCATTCTTCTGACCGGTTTGAATCCCAATCTTGGTCCTCTGATGGATTATGGCGTCAAGTTGAATGGATGGGATGAGCTTGATAGTCAATGACAAGGCTCATCCTCATCTCCCCCCCTCGCCAAAATAGTGGAAGATCGGCTATCAGGATGAGACTGTTGAAGGCGGACAGTTTGAATGAAGTATAGTTGGCTCAGGTTGAGCAAAAGCTTTTAACCGTGTAAAGAATAAAGAGAGCTTGTGCTTTGAAGAAATGAAAAGTATAAAGAATGGGTGAATGAAGCTTGTAACGTCAAGCGTAACGGATCTCAGGACAGGAGGAAATGGGCACTCCGGTTGATTTGGTGAATGAATAGATGATGAATTCCACTTGAGAGCACCATGGTTTATATAGACTAAATACATGATTGGCCAACAAGTGGTTGAGTACAAAATGAATAAGGCAAAATTAACATAAGCAGTTTAAGTGACATGGTAAGTGAAATGTTATTCTTGGACAGTCTGACAATCACTACTGAGAACACAGCCTAGTTATATTTGAGCCATTATTTTAATACTTCAATAACAACAATAATATAAATCAAATCAATCCAATCAATGATACTTTGAACTCCAGTGAAAGTCACATATATATAAACTCAAATTCTAACAGATTTCAAGGGTGGGGTCAGTGGGTTACCCTACCTAATTTTAGGTGGAGAATCCATTTCTGTAATAATATTTATGGTTTTCCTACTCCTTCTTAGTTTAATTGTATTATTATTATTTTAATGTTATTTTTGTTACTTTTGCAGCTTTCTCTTCAATAGCAGCAAGCTGACCTTCCCCCACTCCAAGATATGGCCATATCTGAAAAAAATCTGGAGCAAGTTGGGAGAAAAAATTAACTGCATATGTGCTTCAGTTACTTTTTCTGGCTCTGTAGTTTCTGAGATGTATTGGTCCGTCAGGTATATTATTTTCTGGTAACCATTCATCTTTGTCTGGAGATTCTCCTTTGTATCTTACTAATTATAGTCTGATATCTTTTCCTTGTACCCTCTCTTTCTTATCTCTCAATATCCTGCTGAATTTCCCTTTTTCTTTTACAGGGTCAGGTTCTATTGGGATTATTGCTGGAGGGCGGTTGCTGCCTTCTCTTGGTTTAAAGTGTTTGACTAGGCTAACAGGAAATACCGGATGTTTTCTTGATAATTCTTCACTCAAGATTACTTCCACAGCATTTTTGCCATGCATCTTCTTGATAACAAATGGTCCAACAAAGGCTGGTTTCAGTTTTCTGTTGCCTGCCAGGTTGTTGAAATTAGTTGTAGATATCAAGATCTGGTCTCCTATCTTAAAGTTAGGTTCTTTATGGGATTTGTCCCATCTTTGTTTGTTGTATTCAACAGCTTCTTCCACACATTTCTGAGAATGATTATTTGCCACATCTATCATCTTCTTAAAATCAAGAGATGTTGGATGAATAGTGGCTAATTTATAGTTCACATTATTCCTAGGGAGTTTTGGAATCCATCCTCTTTCTAGTATGTAAGGAGCTTCTTTGGTAGGAGAATGTTTACTGCTGTTATAAGCCATTTCTAGGGCTTGGAGTAGGCTTACCCAATCATGGCAATAACCATCTGAGTTTTTGTATTCTAGACCAAAGCTACAGAACCTCCTTAGCATATCTTCCAGGGGCTGTATCATCCTTTCAGCTAATCCGTCAGTTTGGGGATGGTATGCTGTAGAAAATGCTAGAGTAGTACCCAGTATATCATGTAGATTCCTCCAAAATTTAGATGTGAATTTGGGGTCTCTGTCACTGATTAGAATCTTGGGTATACCCAAATCAGCTATAATCCTATTCCAGAATAGTAAGGCTACATCCATAGCACTATCTTCCTTGTGGTTAGGTAAGAATTTTGCCTTTTTGGAATATCTGTCAACTATAACTAGGACAGAGTTATAAGAATGAGTACCTCCAGGGGGAAGGCCGGTGACAAAATTCATATTGATAATTTCCCACCTGGTTGTAGGTTCAGATATCTTCTGTAAGAGTCCAAACCTTTTTCCAGTAGTTTTATTAGATTTCTGGCAGGTTTCACAGCTAGTAACATATTCTGTAGTGACTTCTTTCCCGTCTATCCACCAGGCAGTTTGTTTCACTTTCTCTAAGGTTCTTTCTGTGGATAAATGTCCTGATGAACAGTTGTTATGGCATTCCTGGAGTATATGTTGTATATGCTCTTTGTTGCTTAGTACTATGCGCTGGAATGTTGGTGTCTATAGTAAAGGAGACCATCCCAAAAGGTAAACCTTCCTTTTTTAAAGGGTTTAAGTAGTGAAGCAGGCAGGCTATTTATCAAAGCTGCTTCTGGGGATTCACACTCCATAATAGTAATCAGCAGCTTGATTTCAGGAGAGTAGCTATCTCTTACTAGGTTGAAGAAAGCAGTGTCTAATTCACATAAGTGGATCCCCATTATTGGAGCACTCAATGCAAAAAGATTGATGTTCAAGATAGGAAAGATATCTTGATCTTCAGGGTCATATTCTGGATTGTTAGAGTCATTACGCAAAGCATTCCTACTTAGACTATCAGCATTCTGATGTTTAGCTCCAGCTTTATGCACTATAGTCATCTGTCCTCTATATTGTTGTATAGCAATTTGCCACCTGAGCATATGTCTGCTGGGGGTTTTCATGTTCATAAGAGTTCTTACAGCATTGCAGTCCATGATTACTTGAAAAGTGGTGCCTTCTAAGTAATAGTGTAGATTTTCTGAAGCCCATACTAGTGCCAAACATTCCAACTGACTGGCCCCATATCTCTTCTCAGTATCTTTGATCTGTCTAGATATGAAGAGTACAGGTTTTTCTACTGGTTTGTCTTCTGTTGAAAAATTGTTGATGGAATTGAGATTGCCAAAAAGAGAGCCAAGACTGAAAACATAAAAATAAAAATAAGAACAGGTTAATCAAGAAAGATTAAAAGAAGAGAATAAACAGAAAGAATAAAATAAAAAAGAAAAAAAGAAAAAAGATTCAAAAATAAGATGAAGTCATACCACAGTACCAGTGAGGTCAGGTGAGATTCAGAAGTGGGCAAGTTTTAAAAGAGTAAAGTAAAAGTAGTAAGGGCAACTGAAGAAGACACGTCAGAGGTTATCTCCTCTTCATTAATTTAAAAGAAAAGAATGAGTAGGTCAATATCTGAGAACAAAGGAAAAGAAAAAAAAAGAAAGAAATAGAAAAACAACAAAATATTGGATGAAACTTGAGAGGGAGTCATACCAAATAACCTTCGGACGGATGAGGTAAAGGAGTTCAATCAAGTTAGTCAGGTCGAGATCAAAGTTAATGAATGAGTATAGGGTGAGGAGGAGTAGAGATTGATTTAAGGGGTTGCCAGAGTTGAGTAAGAGGAAGAGGGATGAAGTGAGGAGGTCTTCTCAAAGAGTGACAAGTAATATTGGAAGAAGGGAAATAGGATGAAGAGGGGGATGTGCCGCAGCTGAGAACAATTGGGTGCGGTATTGGTAGCAGGAGATCCACACGACATCTGATTGACATGATGAAATGGGCCGGAAGGGTGATACTTCAACACCCCCCATTATTTGGTATGGGGACCTTGAGCAAAAGAATAGAGGAAATTGTTGAGTGAGGCTCTATTGCATGCTTTGGTGAGGCAGTCGGCAGTCATATCTTTGGATTTGACAAGAGTGACGGAGATGGCTTTATTGCTAAGTAATTCTCTTAATTTTTTTGCTTTTATGTCAAGGTGTTTGGTTTTTGAGTTGTGTCCAAAATGTTTGATTTTATCAAGGAGCCCCTTATTATCAATCTTGAAGTCTGTTGGTTCTAGTTTTATTCCCCAAAGCTCTTCAATCAAGTGAGTTGTCCACAAATTTTCTTGACAGGCATCAGATAGGGCACACAGATCAGCCTCCATTGACAAGAGTGTAATGTTTTTTGGCTTGAACTGAACCACGATAACAAACAATTTTTCCATATACAGAGATATCCACTTCTGGATCTCCTAGAGTGGTGATTGTCCCCCCAAGTTGAGTCGCTGAAGTATTGGATTTTTTGATCATTATCATTGTTTGGCTCTATTTTGAAGGACATGTGAATAGAACCCGCAAGATATCTGAATACGTGAAGGACTTCTTTCCAATGATTAATACCCGGATCATTATTGAATTGGGATAAGATCAACACTGCTGGAGAGAGTTTGGGTCTAGTCTGGCATGCTAGGAAATTTAGAATTCCAATGAATGTTTGATAGTTTAGGTTGAGGGCATTGAATTCTGTCTTTTCTTCTTTGTTGGCAGGAGAAAGTTGGACATTTGGAGTAAGTGGAGTGGAGACCGGTCTACAGTTCTTCATATTAAGGAGATCCAGTCCTTTAACAATCATTTTTTTCTGGTTTAGAGTAATATGATTGTCCAATACAATTATCTCCATTCGGAGGAGAAGATCAGGGTTGTGAGCAGAAGATTTGGGAAAATGAGAAAGAAACAGCTTTTCAAACTCATCGATATTGCCAGCAACCAGAAGATCATCCACATGGAAGAATAAGAAGGTATGTCTGTCTTGGTGAATGAACAGACAGGGGTAAGATTCTGAACTGGAGAAATTAATACTATTGAGCCAGTCGGTCAGAGTATTATACCAATTTGCTGGGGCCTGCTTGAGGCTGTATAAGGATTTCTTCAGCTTTGAAAAGGGGGAGGTGCGACTGGAGAATTTTGGGGTTTTAATGAAGATTTCTTCTTGAAGGGGAGCATAGAGGAAAGCAGCCTTCACGTCAAACTGTATCAGAGGAAGTTTTTTGTCAAGACTGAGAGAAAGAAGAGCAAGGAGCAATGGAAATTTACCCGTGGGAGCAAAAGTATCAAAGAAATCTACTCCGTAGGTTTGTTGGAATCCTTGTATGCACAGTTGAGCTTTCTTCTTTTCTTCCAACAAGGCTGTTTTAGGTTTAGTGTTCAGAATGAGGGTGGTTTCCAGATAGTTGTCGGGAGTGTTTGGGTAGTCCTCCCAGACATCTTTGGATTCTATAGATTTGAACTCTTCATCAATAGCATCAGAGTACTCTACTGTTATGTCTGTTTCCTTTTTTAAATAGGAGTATTTTGTGGGATTGACCTTTTCTGACCAATCACGGAGATGGTACCTGGATGTGGAGTTTGCCGGAGATGAATCGGATTCCTCCGGTTTCTTGGGTGAGTGATCTTCATCTTGTATCTCGAAGGAGACAAAGTGATCAGAGTCAAAAGTTTCTTTGTCTGAGCTGGGGTCAGGATTAGAGTCGTAAGTAGAAATGAGCGGAATGGAGTGAGGCTGATCTGAGGTGGGTCGATCTGAGGTAGGATCAGAGTAAGAAGAGATAATATGATTGTCCCAATGTAGAGAATAGTCGGACTTTTCATCTGCAACGTGTTCTTTAAGACCAATCACTTTGATGTGTTTGGAAGAGATGATCTGTCCTGTAGTCAAAAGAAGTCAATAAGAAAGGATTTCATCATCATACCCAATCAAAGTTGCAGTTATTCCTTTAGGATCTAGTTTTGATCAATGGTGATGTGGGGATTTCAGGACTACAACTTCAGACCCTATGGGATGAAAGAAATTAAGAGGAATGGTTCTATTTTTAAAAAGTTCAAAAGGACTTTTTTTACTTTTATGAGAGGGGAATTGGTTAATCGTTAGAATGCAAGCTTTAAGGACTTCATCCCACAGTTGATTTTTTCAGGCCGGAGTCAATAAGAACTGTCCAAAGACATTCCATAATTGTTCTGTTAAACCTTTTGGCGAGTCTGTTCTGCTCTGGAGTGTATGGATCTGAGTGACGGGCCCTGATGAATTTTTTTTTGCAGAATTCCTTCATAGTTTTATTAATAAATTCAGTCCCCCTGTCAGAGTGGAGAATTGAGGGATATTAACCAAATCTTTTTTGTTTGATTTCAATAGCACTTTGAAGGAAGGAAGGAAGGAACAAGATCCTTGGAATTGATCGGAATGGCGGAACAGTATCTGGAAAAACTATCAATGACTGTCAAGATATAACAATGTCCATTCAGAGATGTGGGATGAATTGGCCCCATTATATCAAGATGAAGTTCTTGGAAAGGCTTGTTAGCTCTGGAGTGTTCACTTTTGAAAGATCCTTGCATGATTTTTCCTAACGCACAACTCTTGCATTCCGAGTTGGGTTTGATGGGAATATTGAGTTTGTTTCTGATTCTGCTGTAGCTTGCATGGCCAAGAGCTTTATGAATCATTTTGGAGCAAGAAAAGAGAGATGTGGAATGAAAGGGTTTGTTTTTGAGAAGAATAATGGGAATGTTATTTTGATAGAATATGGAGAATACAGCTTGCTGATTCATTGACACAGTAAATCAATTCTTCTCAAACAGGAACTGATATCCAGCGAGTATTAAAAATCTAACAGACAGAAGATTGGTAGAAAGATCAGCAACAAAATAAAAATTGTTAATGATGACGGGACCATATTTCCCCATGATCTGAATAGATCCGACTCCTTCAATTGGAAGAGACTCGAGATTTGATCCAGTTTTTACTTATCCAATTTCTTTGTAGGAGATAGCCACAAAGATTTCAGGATTGGAGACCATGTGAGAGGAACATCCGGAGTCAAACACGATGTGATCTGTGAGAAGAGAGGAGTTATTTGACAAGAAAAAACAGACAGATAGGGAGTTTTTATCTTCATATTTATTTTTGAGGTAGGCGTCTCTGAGTTCTGGATGAAGAGACCAACAGTTGGCGGGAGAATGAGGGGTGAGGTTGTTGTGTTTTCCTCCCGAACATCTAGGAAGAGGTTCTTGTTCTGTGCGAAGGGCTGTCAGTTGAATTTTTCTGTCCTCTTTATTTCTTCTCTCATTGGCGGAGATTTGTAGGTGATTGAGGACCAGATCAGGGGTGATGGATGAGGAGTGAGTAATTTTTTCTTTAATAACCTTGAAGCTAGGAGGTAATTTATGGAGGAGCATGTATGCTAGAATGTCAGGAGGAAGGTCAATTCCAACCTTGTAAAGCCGTCGAATACATATTTTGGCCAAGGTGATAAAAGAGGGAATATTGCATATGTTGAAGGGTAGATTTTGCAGATCATCAAAGACGCAAGCTCAATTGGACGATTCAGAAGAGGCAAAATGTTTGAGAATGGCCTTCCAGATGAGTTTGGCATTCTTTTTGTTATTGAGGGTGATGATGTTGGCATGGACCATGGGGTCAAGTTTGGAGATGAGAATCAAGAAAATGTAGATTTCCTCCTTGAAAGAAAGAGAAGAGTCATCTGAAAGAAGAGCCGAACAAGTCCCCTGAATATCAAGCATATTTTTGATATGATTTTGCCACAGGGAGAAGTTATCCATTGTAAGTGTTGGAATAGCTTCAATGGCTGTTTTTAAGATAGTTTGGAGTAAGGGGTCTTTCAGGTTGAGAGAGGTGTCTTGGCTCATTGTACGAGTGAAGGTTGAGTTTTAGTATTTGAAGGAGGTTAGCGCAGTTCGACTGTTAATTGTGTTGAAAAATTGTTGATGGAATTGAGATTTCCAAAAAGAGAGCCAAGACTGAAAACATAAAAATAAAAATAAGAACAGGTTAATCAAGAAAGATTAAAAGAAGAGAATAAACAGAAAGAATAAAATAAAAAAGAAAAAAAGAAACAAGATTCAAAAATAAGATGAAGTTGTACCACAGTACCAGTGAGGTCAGGTGAGATTCAGAAGTGGGCAAGTTTTAAAAGAGTAAAGTAAAAGTAGTAAGGGCAACTGAAGAAGACACGTCAGAGGTTATCTCCTCTTCATTAATTTAAAAGAAAAGAATAAGTAGGTCAATATCTGAGAACAAAGGAAAAGAAAAAAAAAGAAAGAAATAGAAAAACAACAAAATATTGGATGAAACTCAAGAGGGAGTCATACTGAATAACCTTTGGACAGATGAGGTAAAGGAGTTCAATTGAGTTAGTCAGGTCAAGATCAAAGTTAATGAATGAGTATATGGTGAGTAGGAGTAGAGATTGATTTAAGGGGTCGCCAGAGTTGAGTAAGAGGAAGAGGGATGAAGTGAGGAGGTCTTCTCAAAGAGTGACGAGTAATATTGGAAGAAGGGAAATAGGATGAAGAGGGTGATGTGCTGCAGCTGAGAAAAATTGGGTGCAGTATTGGTAGCAGGAGATCTGCGCAACATCTGATTGACATGATGAAATGGGCCGGAAGGGTGATACTTCAACATCTTCTTCTATCCTTTCCTGATGTAAAGCAGCTCCTAGCCCTTACATGCAAGCGTCAATGTATATTTTGAAGGGCTTAGAGTAATCTGGTTGGATAAGTAGAGGAGTAGAGGTCATAGCTATTTTAAATTCCTCATAGTTCTTTAGTCTCTCATGAGTCATTTCAAATAGTGTGTTGTTGTTAAATACTTCATACAGACTTTTAGTTAGCATAGAAAACTTTGGTATGTATTGTCTGTAATAACTGCAGAAACTGATGAAAGACAGTAATTCTGTCTTGTTTTGAGGCATAGGTCTATTCATGACAGCAGCTATCTTATTTTGATCCGCAGCTAGAGTTAGGCCAGAGAATATATGTCCTAAGGCTTTCAATTCTCAATAGCCAAAGTTGCATTTATTCATGGAAAAATTTAGTCCTGCTTTGGAGATTTTCTGGAGTACTAATCTTCCTTGGTTAATATGAGTATTTCAGTCATCAGAGTATATGATAACATCATCTATGTATACCATCATCCATCCTTGTCTGATTTAAGTTCCTAGAACTGTATCCATTGTTCTCTGGAAGTGTGATGGAGCATTATTTATACCAAAAGGCATCCTAAGATATTCATATATTCCCAAATGACAGATTATTCTCATAAAATTCCTGCTTTCAGGGCTTATTGGTATCTGGTGGAAACCTTTAAGCATATCCATAGTAGTGATGTACTTAGCCTTGGACAAGTTATGCAGAGCATGATCAATCCGGGGTATAGGATAATAATCAGCTTGAGTGTAATTGTTGAGCATTCTGAAGTCTCCTACCATTCTTGACTTGTCATTATGCCAAGGTGTGATTACAGGTGTGGTCAAATCTACCTGTTCATTATTCCCTACTTTACTTAATACCTGTAAGTCTATCAGTTCTTGGATATGTTCCTCAAGAGCTTTTCTAGACTTAGGACTAGACGGATAGGCTGGCCTTCTTAAGTTAGGAGGATAAGGAGGATTAATGGTCAATGTTAATACCATATCATGTCCTTTAATATCACCAATAGGATGATCTTTAGTACAAAAAGCATTCTGGTTCTCAAAGCAGACTTTTAATATATCTTTCTTCTGTTCCTCAGAAAGTTTCATATTCAGAGCTACTTGAGAGAAATATTCTTGGTCAAAGTTTTCTAAATGCTTCTGATAAGTAGAGAAGGGGAGTTAGACTGAATGGTGCATATCTTAAACTTCTTATCCCAATTACCTCCTACTGTGAAGTATCTTCCTCTACTCTGGAACACGTCTATACCATATAGACATAAGGCATCATTACCCAGTATCAGGTAGTCACATAGTCCGTTGAGCAATACTACAAATTCCACTTGTATTCTCAAAGATCCTTTAGTGTGAGGTAGTATTATAGGAGAAGTTCATACTCCAATAGCATTCATGGTAGAGTTGCAAGAGCTGAACTTGGCTTTTGGGATGGGTAAAAGGTGTTCTCTCCAATTGGGGTCCCATTTGTTTAAGAATTCAGCACAGACACATGAGCAAAAGGCTCCACTATCCAGTAATAACCTTATAGGTCTGTTTTCATACAACCCAGTTGCATAGCATGTTTGACCAGTGGTATAACTTTTCCCACTCATAGGTTTAACTGTTAATGGTTTGACATCCATAATATTTCTAGGAACTATAGTAGGATCCCATTTTTGGGGCAGGCTAGAATGCCCATGGATGTTATTGATCTCTGCAAAAGTACCTATATCTCCTTCTATAACATTAAAAGGGTTGGTCAAGATCAATTCACATTCAGAAAGAGATCCTTCAGTATTGGCTATGTCTTCATAGTTCTGATTCTCTTCAACCTCCTGTTCTCCTTCCAAGACTGCTATCTTCCTTTTTGGTAATGGGCAGTCTTGTCTCATATGCCCAGTCTTTTTAGAATTCCAACAAGTTGCAGGCATCCTCTCTTTATCCCTATTCTCATTAGGTTTCTAATTGTCAGAGGCATTTATCAGAGGAGGTTGTTCTCTGGTTTTGTTGATGGTATAGTTCTCTTTGGGTCTGGAAGGGGCTTTCTTGTCCAACCCATTCATGTCTATTACTTCTTCTAACGCATTGACTAGAGTGGGAAAGTCCGCATCCATACTCATCCTACATCTTACACTATGGTTAAGATTGCCAGGACACAGGTTGAGGAGTATTTCATTTACTTCCTCTTTATCAGTATCTGGATAGAAGCAATCCAATCTTTTCTTCTGTTCCAAGCACCATTTGTGAGGTTTGTCCTTGGAGGGGTCAAATGAGGAATTTTCAAAATTTTTCATCATTTTACTTTTCCACATTCTAGAACCAAATTGTTCTTTGATCAGAAGTTTCCAAGAATTCCATGGTAAGGATCCTACTTCTTCTCTCTTAATGATAAACCAGTCCAATCCTACTCCTTCAAATAGTCTGGGTAGCCTGATCACAGCTATAGCTTCTGGTAGGTCATAAGAGTTAATGGTGTAATCAATAAATTTAATAAAATTTATATGATTGTATTCTCCTTCTCCTGTGAACTTGGGCCATTCAGAAATAGGGGGTAACAATTTGAGAGCTTGCTCCATCTCAGGAGTAGGACTAGGCCTAAAGGTGTCACTCCTATGCATTCCTAATAAGGGTGGTTCATAAGGAGTAGTGGTTTGTCTGGGAGGCTTTGGTTCCTCTGTAGTACTCCCCAAGGGGTTTGTCAGACGGACTTTTAAGTCTCTAAGATCATTTTTGATCAGATTAAGTTGCAGGTCCACTTTGTTATTGAGCACATCCAATTTTTCACTAAGGGATAGAATAGAACTGTTAGTGGTGGTTGCCAATTCTTCTTTTAAGGGGTGGAAAGACATAATAAAATCTTCTTGGATTCCTGATAACATATTCTCAATTGCTTGAGTCTGTTTGATCCTACCTTGATTAATTGTCTCCAATAACTTTTCTGTGTGTTCTTTCATTTCTTCCATTCCTACCGTCTTTGTTTGGTTATTAATCAATTTGGCTACTACTGAGGTTAATTTATCCATTTGGGTGTAAACCCCGTCCAGATTTTCACAAACAATTTTGAAATTATGATGCATATCATTAGAAAAGGAAGTAATTACATCAGAGGTTTGTTTGGGCTCAGAATTAGAGGCTAATTGTTGTAAACCTTTTTCCACTTTTGAGCTAGGGATATTATCTGGTCCCAGTCTTTCTTTCCCTTTGGCTTGGGATGGGAAGAGGATATCTTCTTTCCTGATCCTTTGCCTTTCAGTTGGGCTAATTGATCCCACGGATTCCACTTTTCTATGTAGGATTCTACCTCTTTCCTTGGAATCATTTTCTGAAGAGCTATCTGGGTGGCTTTTGCCTGGGAGATTATCTTTTTCATAGATACCATGTCCTCCTTGGCTTGGGCTTCTTTGAATTCTTCCCAATATTTCACGTGCTCTTTGACTAAGTCTTTGATCCTGGCCTCCTTGGCCAGATTCTGCTGGGGTGGCTGCAGGGAATCTTTTTGTAAAGGAGGGTGGCTTGATTCTGCTACTTTCTCCGGCTCTAGGTTGGGAGAGGGCAGAAGTGATTTGTGCTGCTACTTGTCCATCAACATTTGATTCACAGGTTCTAGTACCTTCATTGTTGTCATTACTGGTGGTCTCACGGTTCCTGAGAGCTTTGGGCAAAGATCCATTGGAGGGAATTCTTCCTGAGGCTCTTGTGTTACGTCTATTCATTTTTAGAATAATATGTTTATAAGTATTTTACAGAAAAAATCCGTAAAAATAAGTTTTATTTCAAAACACACTTAAATTGATGTTCAAAGGTACCAAGACCTTATTGGGGTAAAATTGATCCTTAGTAGGTAATCCTATGGGGTCTTGGTGGGTTCCAATGAGGTCTTCACCTGCCCAATAAATATTTTCAGGGCGTCCAGAGATGTCTGGGACTTCCTGATCCAATAGATCCACTTCAGTGGCAGTGGTTTCTGGTACAGGAGGGTTCACTGATAAAAAAGTGTATTTTATTGGTTTAATAAAATATATTAATATTATTTTCTTTAAAAATAATATGGTAATGCAAGTTGTGTACTTACTTTTATATTTCAAAAAGTAATTTATACGGTATTTTTTCCAAGCTTTAAGTTTTCTTAATAGAGCCTGAAAGTTGATATGCCTTTCAAGATCTTCTTGTTTAAGGAGTTTATCTAAGTGTTTATGTGCAGAAGAGATATTAAGTTGCTCAGCTTGAGTTAAAGCTTTCCAACCAGTAGGTTTATAATTTTGAATATATTCTTCTTTTCTTATCTTGAAAAGATTTAAATAATAGATTATTAATTCTGCATTGGTTTTTAAATCCAATGCAAAATAATTTAATAATAAATCACAGTTATAAAGTCAGATAAATTTATCTTTGATTTAATTTTTTTGTGAAAATGTCTGGTCCAAGGTATTAAATATAATAAAATGGAATATTTCCTGGCCATACCCCCAATTGTCAGCCTCCTGGATGCCAAGACCCTTGCTATCCTTTAGCTACCAGAGGTGATAAAGTAAATAATAAATATATTATTTAATAAATGCAGCAAAAATCTGTAGAATACTTGGATTAAGCTTATTGCAAGGTTAAATGGTTTGGTTATTGTTTATTGTTTTGAATCAATATGAATAAATTGATTATTAAATATTTATAGAGGGGCCACAATTATATTGGGGATCTTTAACACCTCTCTTCAGGGATTTCAGTATGAAAACACGTAGTCCTGGTTACTTTGGGCTCTTTAGTTTAAAGAATATTTTACCCAAATATAATATGTATATAAAATACACAATGGAGTGGTAGGGCCTTGTAGCCAAGCTACCACAACAGAGAAAGGATAATAAGACTCACTGGTATGTTATTAAATCCTTTGGGTATCTGTTTGAGACGTTTACTGATGGGTTAAACCTGTATTCTGGGGTTATAAGGTTGTTCAGCAGTTTTAATTGATAAAAAGAGGTTTGAGGACAGATATTACTGATCAGAAATTTCCATAAATCACTTACTTATCTCTTATAAGTACTTTATTACCTTGGCACAGCGTCTGGATATGAATATTACTGGGTCTCTGCCCATCAATATCCTCAAAAGAGCTCTTTATTTATAGCTTTTGGAGTCCCAATATGGTCCTTCTGAGGATTATAGGTGCTCAAAGGGACGGACACTAAGGCTAGAAGGGTAACTAGAGGTATCCTGTCATGTGTTCTTGGTGCTATAGCACGGTTAGCATCTAATTCCTCAGGGTATGGGAATTATTCTACCTTATAATAGACATTAGGACGTGTGAATAACACTAATCTTTCCTATTTATATATTATTTAATTAATTATCCTTAGTAAATTTTCCCAGTAATTTAATAATTATATTAATAGAAATTTCTACGGACATTTTGATGTCAGGTAAGTTCTCATTATGTATTATATAACTGGAGTAAAAGTCATAATATTGATTTTACTCTTTATTTTTGAGTTCCAGTTGATTTATTAAGATAATTACTTAAAAATATAATTCATGATAATTCATGTAATATTTTTACATCATTCTTTTTCTAGTATGTCACAAAGACATTGATGTATAGCAATTCTCATGAGAGTATATTAAAGTATTTTAATATATTTTTAGAAGTTTTCATTGTCTTATTTTCGACATTCTTGGTACTTTGAATTATATTAAGTAAAAAATAGGTGTAAGGATTATTTATGTATTTTTATATAATTTTATGTATTTTTAGACAGTCTACTATCCACGGGAACCTTCATTACATATGTAGGAAGTTCCCGTGTATGTTGTAGCCTGTTTACGCGGTACCTGAGCCTCTTAGGCCGCCTGTAGTCCCGCGGCTGCGTACTTGTCAGAGGCCTGGGGCTGCGTACTTGTCAGAGGCCTGGGGCTGCGTACACGACCTCGATGGTGTGACAAGGCTGTATCTCAGCCGTCCGCGGGTGCATTGGCTGCCGCGGCTGCCTGCGGGAATTGTGACAAAACACATTTCCTCCCATAACTCCTAAAATATACACAACACCTCAATTCTGACTGAATTTTAGGTGTGAAACCTATATGTGACAATGCGTGTGAAATATATAATTGGCCAAAAAGCTCAATAATGGAGCCGTAGTATTTTGGTTTTTCTTTCATTAATTATTTAAAAATATAAGGAGTTGGATTTCAAGGGTGGGGTCAGTGAGTGACCCTACCTAATTTTGGGTGGAGAATCCATTTCTGTAATAATAATTATGGTTTTCCTACTCCTTCTTAGGTTAATTGTATTATTATTATTTTTATGTTATTTTTGTTACTTTTGCAGCTTGCTCTGCAATAGTAGAAAGCTGACAAAATGACTTGGATACTATGCAAAAATCTTCCGGGAGGCTTACAGATCTTCATCAACAATGCCAGTATCAAAGGCCCCGGAACGGACTATGAAGGTGCAGTTTTCATGGATGATCCCGCAATCCGTTGGTTTGTTTGGGAATATGCGGTGATCCTGGAGCGGATCCTGTTCCGGATTGAGGAGGCGGGCCTTACTATGTCAGGAAAGAAGTTATTGGTCTGTGTTCCGGAGCTTGAGGTGCTGGGACACATTGTAGCCTTTGAAGGTAGGCCCATAGCGGAGAAGAAGCGGAAAAAGGTTCTCAAATGGCCAACTCCCCGGACGGTGTTGCATATTCTTCAGTTCCTGGGGTTGTGCAGCTATGTCTGTATGCTCATTGAGTGGTTTGGCAAAGTAGCAAGCCCTATGGGGGCACTAATGCGGAAGGGTACGGAGTGGAACTGGACCACGGTGTGTGACATTGTGTTTGCAAAGCTCAAGGAGATTGTGGGGAACAACATTGTTCTTTGGGACCTTGAATAAAAAACTGGGGGGATACGCTTGGCTGTTGACTCTAGCAAATTTGGTGCGGCGGGGGTCTTGACGCAGGAGGAGGATGGGAAAGATAGTCCGGTGCTCTACAAGTTGGTCACCTTTACTGCAACCAAGGGCCGCTATTCTCAGCCAAAGATGGAGTTGTGCGGTGTCACCAAGAACGTTCAGAGGCTGCAGCACTTTTTTTGGGGCTTGCATTTCAAGCTCTTGATGCATGTGGAGGCTTTAGCGCAAATGATCAACTCACCAATGTTGCTGAACGCGCCCATGACTAGGTGGGTGGCGTTCCTTCAATTATTCTCTTTTAATGTGGTGCACATATCAGGGAAGGCATTCACAATGCCAGATGGCTGTTGCAGTACCCTTGGGAGGACCCATACAAAGGAGCGGAACCTCTGGACGTGGAATCTCCAGTTGTTCAAGTGGGAGTGGTGGAGGTAGAGGTTTGTCTTTGGTTACGTCAGTCAGGGCGTTACACAGTCTTTTGCTCTTATTTTCAGGATCTCCGGTACCCCAAGGGCACGGAAGGCTTGGTTTTCTGGCGGGTGAAGTGGCACCTAGTAAACTTCTACCTTCAGGATGGCCAGTTGTGGCTGCAAAGCTTTCCTTTAACTCTTGTTGTTGTGACTTCTAGGGCGGACCAAGAAGTGATACTGAGAGGTCTGCACAACAACCTTGGTCACCTGGGCAAGATCAAGACAAGTAGGAGGGTAAACGCAAGGTTTTGGTGGCCCGGGATTGTATGCACGGTACGTGATTGGGTCAAATTGTGCAAGGCCTGTCAGCGGCAGAGCTCAAGATTTCCCCAGGAAGTTGGTCACCCCAAGGGCAAAGACGCGCTTTTTGGGCGCGTTTTGCTGGATGTAGTACACATTAAGGAAGGGAAGTTTGCGTAATTGCTGGTTGCGTGCAATGATCTGTCAGGATGGGTAGAAGCGCGGCCCCTGGTGAAATTATTGGCAGAAAAGGTTGCTCAGTTCCTGGAAGAAGACTGGTTTGTGCGCTACGGATTTATTTGCTTGGTCACCGTCAACGGGGGGTGAAGTTTTTGGGCCGCCTGATGATGCTGGTGCAGAGTTTTTGGGCAAAGTGTGGGCGCGTAACAGAATATTACCCGGAGGGCGCTAGAGCAATCAAAAGGGGACATCAGCCCATCAAGGAGGCCCTGGTGAAGATGTGTGGAGAGGATGGCAAGAAGTGGCAGGAGGCACTCCTGGCGGTTCTTTTTTCCAATTGGATCTCTGTAAAGAGTTTGAAGGGTTACTCGCCTTACAAGCTGCTATACGGGCAGCGGCCCGTGCTTCCAGTGGATGTTGATTTGGAAACATTCTTGGGAATATACTGGTGGAAGGTCAAGACCCCCGCAGATCTTGCCAAAGCGCGGGCCAAACAACTTCTTAGGCGCAAAGAGACTTTGGAAAAGGCTGAAGAACGGCTAAAGAAAACCTAGACGGCATCTGTCTGCTACTGGAACAAGTGCTGTTCCCATTGGCTCTGTGACCTGCTATGGAAGGGGGACTTGGTGCTACTGTATAATTGTAGTCTGGAATCCCAGTGGGGTTGGCTCTTTGCAAACCGGTGGAACGGTCTGTATTGCATGGCTTCCAAGTTCTTGGGAGGCAGTTACCAGCTCAAAGAATTGGATGGGACGCAGCTTAAGCAGAAAGCCGTGGCCTTGCATTTGAAGCGCTTCTTTGCACGCGGTTCCACTTCATTTGATGAATTGGAGAGTGATGGCATGGGATCTGGGGAAAAGGAGGAGGGTCCAGGATTGGTCAGCAACGCAGGCTGTTTGGACAACAAGGAACTGGCGCCCAACTCGCAGACCCGGAGGAGAGGGAGGTTGCAGACTGCTGGGGACAGCTGTCAAGTTGGGGGGGAGGCTAGGTGAAAGCTTGATTTGGTGAGGGGGTGTTCTAGCCGGTTCACAGCTGGAATAACTAGACACCCCAGAATGTTTGTTTTCTTATTTCTTGGTTTGTGTTTTGGACTCAGCTTTGGTTGGTACTGGCTATGGTTTACTTGTTTCAGGAATGCGGGCGCGGCGCAATGCCAAGTCCATTCATGCAAGGACAAGCCCCGCGGATGGGAAGCAGGACAAAAAGCTCTGCAAAAAAAAATAGGATTTCTTTCTTTGCTTTTGATCAGGGCCGTTTTCCTTTTTATCTGTTTCTTTCTCTAAAGACCGGTGTGATGGTTCATGGATGGTTATACGGTTTTTGTGGTCGCGGGACAAGACTGATTTGGTAGGGGTTTTCCCTAGCCAGTTCACAGCCAGAACAACTAGGCACCCCAGAATGTTTGTTTTCCCATTGCTTCTCTCTCTCTCTGTTTTTGCGCGCGCTCTGTTGGCTTGGGGTTTGTTTGTTCTGTAGCATGGGTTTGGGGAACTGTGTGGAAGTTTTTCTGGGGCAGTCCAGGTACCTTTTGGAAAACCAGTTACTTACAAAGGCAAAGGGCGTAGGCAGGACTTACAGTCAGGCAATCCCGCGCAAGGAGGATTGGACCTCAGTTCTCCCTCTCTCACTCACTTAGTTCTGCTCTCACAAGACTTAGTAATAGGATGCACGCGCAAAGGTGTATTTATTTCTTTTTGGAGTATGGTTAAAGGCGCAGTACAAAAAGAGAGAAAAGAGAAAAGAAGAAGGGGGGGTGATCCGCATAGATCAGGTCCATAGCCTCCACCATTCCAATCACGCCACGTTCACAAGTCCTTGGAAGGTGGCCAAGAGCTTGCATTGGGATTTGGCTCCATGAGCGCCCGGAGTAAAAAGGAATTGCCGGAGAAGGTTGTCCCATCTAGCCGCAAATTCCTCAAAGCGCGCTTCCCTTAGCACTAGCCCGGTGGGGATGTCCGGAATTTCAGGAGTAGTTGCACAATGGGGTGCCGGATTTGGAGCCGGGCTCAATTCAAATGAATGTGGAGGCAAAAAGTTGGTCCCCGGGGTATTGATTGGGGGGCTTGGTCCAGATGAAGGCAATGATGGGTTGGGGACGGCGGAGGAGCGCCCTCTGGGGTTGTAGGAATCTCTTCCAGGACCAGTGATGGCATTGTGTTGGGATTCAGAGCCACAGGAGGAGCCGGAGGAGGAGCCAGGGGAGGAGCCAGAGGAGGAGCCGGGGGAGGAGCCGGAGGAGGAGCCGCGCCCCTTCTGAGCATTTCCTTGATGCGCGGGTCCCTTGATCCTTGATTGACTCAAGCTTGGTCCTCCCAGTGAAAGACGGTGGCTTGGTAGGCTGCAAAGGTCAAAAAATCCTCCTTGCGGGGAGGACCAGCGCAGCAGAAAGGCAAAGCCGAGTCGTGACTCTCACTTGGAGGAGGGCGACAAAGTGGTGAACCCGGCGGAGTCCACGATTCCTCCTAGATCATATCATCATCCAAGACCACAAACAGGTCAGGAAAAGCCCTCTTGCATGGCCTTGGGAAAGAACCAGATTGGGGAGGGGCCCGGGGCATACCCTTGCTGAGAAAACAGTGACAATGGCCGCAACAGCAGCTGGTGCAGGTGCAACGGCCCGGAATTAGGAAGCACTGCAACCCTTTTTGGGCGCAGAACTTGCAGGGTATCATGCTGGCGAGTGGAAGGGGTTGCAAGGGGTGGAGGAGCGGGCGAAAAGAGGAGGGTGATTGGTAGGGGAAAGGGCGCAAAGATGGTCAAGGAGTGATGGGAAGACCTTGGGGGACAGAACTCAAGTTGAGGGGGATGTGGTGTCATTATATAGCCTTGGATTGGGAACTGTGTTGACGCCTGCGCGCTCAGCATTTGGTAGGCCAGGCTCACAAGTAAGGATGCGCGCTTTCTCAGCAGTGGCTGCTGCGGGCTTAACAGCAGCAGCTGCAAGGCTCAGCGGGGCCAGCACGCGGCTGCGGGTTGGGCCTGACTACGCAGACGGGCAGTGATCTGCTTAGATATTTGACTTAGGAATGGAGCCAGCCAAACCATCTTCTTGGGCCGTTAGTTCAGGGAGGAAGGAGCAGGGAAATTGCGGGGCTATGTGCGTGGACCGCCGGGTGCAAGTGCAAGCCAGTCACAGGACTGGGATATTCAGATGGAGCATTGGGCAGATACGGAAAAGCGCGGTGAACTTCAAGTAGCGTGCCGCGGAGGGCTGCGCCACCAAAGGACAAACCGGATGTGTGTAATGGCAGGCGGGCTAAAGGGATAGGGTGTTATGGGTGTAGGGGTTAGGATTGTATTAGGGTTCTGGGTCTAGGTTTTCTTCTTCAATTGTTTCCAGATTGTTCTTGTGCTTGTACCTAGGTTAGGGCTGAGGGAGAGGACGTAAAAGGCCGCCTCCCTCAGCGCAAGTTGGGGGGGGCGTGGAAAGGAGGAAGGAGGAGGAAGAAAATCATCATCACCATCTCTCTATGTCTCTCTCACCAATTCTTGCTCTCTGAAGGAAGCATCCTCAGACCTTACAGACACTAGAATCATTGACTCCAAAACCAAGGGTCAACTTTGTGAGGGTCAACCTCTAAAGTTTCCGCAAAGGTCATTCCTCTTCTTCCTCCCTCTCCTCTCTCCTTCATCCTCATGAGCTTGGGTCTTACTACCCCCCTCCTCCTTCTTCTGATGAACTTGTTGCAACACCTTTTGTACTCTCCCCTCTGGTCCCTTCAATGATCTGTGACTACTATCAATTTGATTCTTCCCACACTTCTGCTAAAATAAAGTACCATGGCATTCAAGCTTGACCTGAGTGCTGACCCTCAATAAACTAATATTGATCTGGCCTCTGCTCAACATGTCCATCAAGTCTACACCTATCTTGACAAGGTCAGCATACCTGGGGATGGTTTCTCAGAAGGTATTGAAAGGACCCATGAGCATTGTCAACTATCTGATCTTGCCTCCTTGGCTCAATTGAATTGGGTAAAATCACTCTTGGATCAAGAGATGCAAATCTTACAGATCACCAATTGCTAAGGATTCTTCAAGCTGTTAAAATACTCATGCACTGGCATGTGTGCTACGTATGAGTGTAATCCTAATGGGATGCACATGAGGGCCTCTGCGGCCCATTGGACACACACACGGACCATACGTGCCTGTGTGGATGTCACAGATTTGGGGAAACTGGCCTCAAAACGAGTGAAACTGGCCTATTGGTACACAGGCCTTAACGGGCCTGGTGGGGTATATGGGCAAATACAGCCAGATGGGCTTGTATGGGCATAATTGGGCCCAAGGTTTATTTTGGAAATACTTTTCCAGATGAGCTGGCCCGCCAAAGTATGTTGAACTCACTTTTTGGGCTTGGGGTGGCCCATTAGGGGCTGCCTCCAATGTTGAAGCCCATGTTGCAGCCTGCTTGGGGCTGCTGTTTTCGCCTACGGCCTCTTTATGGGGCCCAAAGGCCCGCGTGGGGCCGTTGTAGGGGGGCAGGGGGACTCAAATTGGATTCCCCCACCCCGGTTCTGGCTGTCAAGCCAGTCGCGGCTGCCGCGGGGCTGGGGCTCCTCCCCCTCCCCTTGCTTGCCATTGCAAGGAGGTGGAGTAGAGCTGGCTGGGTTGAAGCAGCCAGCAACCGGTTGCAAGAGGAGACCAGTCAGGGTGGGGGGGACCTGATCACCCCCCCACCAAGTGTGGTGGCTAGGCCGGTTGCAGCAAGGCAACCGGCGGTTGGGGGGAATTGACAACCCCCCCCACCATCAAAGGGGCGCTCTCCCCCCCCCTTTACCAAGGGGGAAGAGTGATGGGCTGGAGGGGATCTGACCACCCCCCAGCCCACCTACCATGACAACGCCCTGGGGGAATTGACCTCCAGGGCCCCTGGTAGGGGGATTTGACCGCCTCCTCCAGGGATTTGAGAGAAAGAGGGGGGGGCGGCATGTCTGCCAGTTACCCCCCTCATGTGTGTCTGAGACCGGACCCAGGTGTGTCCTGGGTCCCACCTGGCCATTTGTATGGCCAGGGAATGGTTGCATGAGGCAACCAGCCAGCATGTGAGGTAAAGGGCCGGTTGTAATAGACAACCGGCCAGGGGTTTGAACAGCTAAGGGGCTGGTTCAGCCCCATTAAGGTGGAAACACCAGAAATGACCGGAATACGCTGGTTGAAAGGGTGCAGGGACTGATGCCATGCGGGCTGATGTAGCCCAAACCAAGTAACAAGGCCTGTAGAGCCTGTAGAGCCCTTTTGGAGCGGAAAATTTGCCTTTTGGCTTGTTGTATCATGGGCTCACAAGAGGCCAATCTTTTGTACTTAAGGAGATCTTCTTCCTGCTGTTTTCCATCATCCATTTTTCATCCAATCAAATTCATCACCAATATCATCCAACGTATTGCCCCATTGTGGTAGCCCATTAGCAATTATTGACACAAGGTGTCCAGCATTTATTTTGATTTAAATACTTCTCATTTTACTAAGCTAATTTCTGGCCATAATCATAACACAAGCCACTCTGCTCCAAGCAAATACTCTATCTAACTGCCCCTTCCTTCTATCCTGCCTCCAATTCTTCCTCAACTCATTGCGACCAATCTACCCACTGTGGTACCCTTGCTAGAGAGGAACTTGTTGCGTAATTCTAGGATCAAAACTGAGCTTAAGAGACAGGAGCCCCCGATCAGCCTTGAATTGATTGTCCAACCTTTAAGTTGGGGTCATATCCATCAAATCCTCAATCTCATCCAATCCTTCACCTCCCCTGCTCATCCTACATCCTCCCCTTTTGGGGAAGGGGACTGCCTCCTTGTGTCATTGGTTGTGGGGGTTGTTGACAGTTGTTTCAGCCTTCTGTGAAATTGCGGACACCCATCAGAAACTGAGCGCTTTGGCTCATCACCTCTTCCCTGTTTCTTTGTTTTCAAATTTTCTTTTTAGTATTTAATTTAAAAAAAAGAAAATCTGTTCATATTTTCTTTCTGCACTGATATGTGTCACCCACTTGTAAATAGTTGCAGTGAATCTTGCCCATCAAGGGAGGGGCTCTCCCATGACTTTTTGCCTCATCATCATCATCCATGATTCCACTATCATCTATTTATCCATCTATTGGTATAATCATTTTAATCTGAGTCAATCAACAATCTGATCCATAATCCCAGAAATTCATCATCCATCCCTTCTCCTGGGTATATCTTTTGATTTCCCTCTGATCCTTGAGCCTCCATACTCAAATTCCTGATCCCCCTTCCTGTGGCCCTGTTCCTTATTGCCAACCAATAGCTTTCTGGATGAAGAAGAATTTGTTTAGTTGAATTATTGAGTGTGTTAAACCACTCCTTTGATCCCTTTTCCTTAAAACTTTGGTCTTGATCATTTGTTTGATTGCCTTTCAAGAACCAGTCACGTTTTGCTGAGAGGTTTCTTTAAGCTTAAAACCTGCCTGCCACACTATTCTTGAGTCCCTTGAGAAGTGCTTGGTTACTCTTGTTTGAAGTTTTTACTGCTTTTCTTCTAGATCTTCTTAAAACAATTTTTTTTACAGAAACCCACAGTTATCTGGTACCCTTTAAGCGCTTGATTGCGGAGAGTTGGGCAGGTTCATTGAGAACCTGGAGGTTGGTTGGGATTGAGTTGATCTTTCCTAATCTGCTGCTGACAACCAGAGCTATTAGCTTGTGGGCATTGTTACTTAAAACTCACTTGTTCTATTCAAATCTTAAAAAAATTTAACTTAGTTTGTTCAAGTCTTTTCCTGCAACATCTTGCCTCAGATATTTTTGTTCCATTTCTGCCAACTACTATAAAATTTAATCCTTTCCATTGATTCCTTATTTACAATGTTTTTCATCTTGATTCCGGTTATTTTTAAATATTTTTTTAATGCTCAGGAGGGCAGCCTAAAAAGCACCTTTTCCCCTCCACAGAACTGCCTGCTGCTCAGCACGTTTTGGAATCTTACAGTGTTCATACCTTTTGAGCCTTATGGAAACCTTTGAGGTTTTAACTTATCAAAACTCTCTTAAATATTTCATGAGCTCAAAATTCCTTACACGCAGAAAGGCACAATGGGCCAAATACCTCTCCAAGTTCAAACTTACAAGCATGTACCTTCCTTGGAAACAAGCAATAGTCCCTGATGATTTATCATGCTGGGGTGAATTTTACCCAGGGGGGGAGCACCTTTGCCAATAACAACCCTGAAAACTTTAGGACACTCTTTTCAACCCAGTCTGCCCAACTCAGTTTGATGATCACTCAACTTCAAGACACAGCTTCCAAACTACAACAAGCTCAACTTGAAACCCCAAGTGTATCAAACTTTGCAAGAGTGCAAATCTATTAGATAGTGGTTACAGTATTGATGATAATTTTTATTTAGTTTATCAAGACTGTATAGTAGTACCAGATAATCCTTGCATTAAGTTAGATATCTTTGATTCATGGCATGATTATCCGCTTGCTGGTCATCATGGGTAGGATAAAACCTACCAACTGATCGCACAAGAATTCTATTGGCCTGGTGTGACCAAGGAAGTAAAAGTCTATGTTAGTGCATGCTATGATTGTAATTGTAACAAGTCCTCAAAACACCAGAAGTATTGGATGCTCCAGCCACTTCCAATTCCACCTATTCCTTTGCACTTGCTGTCTATTGATTTCATTTTTCAATTACCAATTTCTAGCAGTTATGATGCTGTTTTGGTATCAGTAGATTGCTTTTTGAAGATGAAAGAATTGAGATTGCTGAAACCAGAACCACCAATGTATTTATTTCAAATAAGAAGAAAAGGAAATGGTTCAGCTTAATGAACAAAACACAAAACAAGATATTGCCGCATCACATGAGATTCTTAACCAACAGGGATGAGAGTGAAATACATTAAAAGATCAGCAAAAATTTGTATCCAGAATATTGTAGAAGACAGGCCTGAATGGTATCAATGAACAGTGAGCTTTATTTATATGCCTTCTCATACAAAGACTGGTCATGATCATACTTGTTGAGATTGATCTACTTGGCTGTAACAAAGTCAACTCAATACCTTTTAGTTGACTCAAGTTAGGAGATCTGTTGGTCAAGAGTGTTAGTTGAGGTCCAAATGTCAAGCGTGTTGAATCAGCAATTACCAGTTTACAGTCCATTGGTGCTATAGTCAAAGAGTCAATTGAGTGAGAATCGATTGAGCGTAGAGGGTAATACGTGGTGGGAATAAGATGAGAGGATCAGATGTGTGGAGAACTGAGATGAATAGATGAGCAACTGTTTTGTTGAGTGACTTGGTTGCAATCACAAGGCGGTGTGTTGGGTTAGATGCGCTCTGATGAAGGTTCATCCAGAAGTGGAGTATCTGTTGAATTTCTGAAAGAAGAATAAATTATTTAAGAAAAAAGAGGGCTGCGCCAACATTGAAATCAGTCTTGAAAAAAAGAAAGAAAGAATCTTGAAAAAGAGGAAATAAATAAAAACAACCAACACCAGGCAACAGGAGAAGACTTGAAGTTGGACGAGAACTGGATTGGAGTTGATAGTTGACAAAAAGAGGCACAAAAGTTGAAGTAAAGAAAGGGAGAATCTTTGAATAGGAAGAGGCATTTGAGATCAGAATTGAAGGTTAAGATATGGCTGTTGTAGGTGACAATCTTACCAGGCAGGTTATTGATGAACACAATATGGTTTAGTTGACATTTGAGTGAAGAGTTTTTGAGGGTAAGATGAGAAAAGGAAGAAACAATGAAATAAAAATAGAGAAGAAAAGAAATTAGAGAGCAGCAAGTCAGAGTCAATAGAAGATGAGTTGAGGGTTTTTTAGTTTGAGATTTGATGATGAGTTGATCAAGTATTCAGGTGAGTGAGGTTGCGTAGATGATGATGTGAGGTTGAGGTTAAGGTTGTGGTTCTGGTTCAGTTGGTCTCTCACTCTTGAGGTGGACTGAGGAAAAGGAAATGACATGGACGTGAAATGAGGAGGAGACTTGTGAAATGAAGATGAGGAGCGCGGGTACGCGTGGAGGGGATTATTTCACACCCCCTATGACTGGTAAGATTGAAGAGTCGAAAGACGGATTTATTAGTTGCTGGAGGGGTAAGAGAGAGGATGGAGGTAAAGCCTTTGTGAGTCCATTGGCTTTCATATCAGTTGCCAGAATCAAGTCAATGGACAAATTTTTGAGTTTGAGTTCTTTGCAAAGTGCTTTTGTTTTGATGTCAATGTGACAATTTTTGGAATTGCATCCAAGCTTTCTGAGTTTATCGTTGAGACCCTTGTTATCAATAAAGTGTTGACTAGGTTCAATTTTTTTCTTCCAGAGTTTGTCAACAAGTCCTCTCATCCAAATGGCTTCAAGGAAAGAATCAACTAAGGGATTGAGCTCTGCTTTGGTTGTAGAGTGTGTGTTATTTTGCTGTCTGTAGCTACTCCAGGAGATGAGTGATTTGAAGAGTAGAGAGAGATGACCAGATTGTGAGCATCTTGTTTCTGCATTGTCACTGCAGGTTGCGTCGCTATAACATTGAATTTTAGTGTTTTGATTGTTAACTTGTAGCGTAAGTTTCATGTCTTTTGTGGTCTTGAGATATTTACAACATTGTTTTAACTCTCTCCAATGGCGTATTCCAGGTTTTTCACAAAATCAAGCAAGACTCAAAACTGAAAAACTGAGATCCGGACAAGTAAGACAGGCGATATAGTTGATGAGAAAGACTACAGATTGGTAGTTGATATTGAGGGCTTTAAATTCTTCATGATCTTCATGCGTGGCTGACATTAGGTTGATGTTGGCGGTTAAGGGAACTGAAGATGGCTTGCAATCTAACATTTTCAACTCTTCCAGACTGTGTTCAATATGTTTGGGCTGTGAGAGTAGGATTTTATTTTTGTAGCGTTTGTACTTCATTCCAAGTATTGTGTTGGGTTTGTGGTGACTGGACTTGGGGAATCTCTTTAAGAATTTGTCTTGGAAATTGTCACCAAGGCCTACAAGGATGAGATCTTCCACGTGAAAGAAAAGAATGGAATTTGAGTTGGAATGGATGTATAAGCAGGGATTGGATATCAGTTCATGAAAAACTTGTTCGCCAATCCATGAAGTGAGGGTGTTGAACCAATTTGCGGGTGCTTGTTTTAAGCCGTAAAGGGATTTGCAAAGGATGAGAAATTCAGATTTTCTTTTTGAGCCTTTGGGACTTTTGATAATAAATTTGTCAGTTAAGGGCGCGTGCAGAAAAGCACTTATAACATCAAATTGAGTGAAAGAGACCAAACAAGAGAGAAAATGAGGCGGCCTTTCCAGTAGGAGCAAATGTATCTTGATAATCCAATCCGTAGATTTGGTCAAATCCTTGAATGCACAGACGACTTTTATAGATGAGTGGGTCCCGATGGCAATTGTCCTTCAAACAATACACCCAAGTAGTATTAAGAGGATTCTCCCGTTTGGGACCATTTTAATCCTCCCATACTTCAAGAGATTTGATTCCATTCAATTCGGAATCCATGGAGATTTCCCACTTGGAAAAAATCAGAGCATCCTTTTGCCTGTTTGTAGGTTTTGGGGACGTAGTAGTGATGGTAGCTGTAACGTTGAGGTGGATTTAAATTTGATCTGTTTTGAAGATAGTATTGAGGATTGAGTTGTTGAGCAAGTTCTTCAGAGGAGTCAGATTCTGTATTAATTGAAGATGTGTCTGGAAGATTGGGAGTCAGAGTAGATGATGATGATTGGTCTTCAGTTGACAATTCAGAGGAGTAGTCGTTGGCAGAAGAAGGATCATTGGTGAGGATGGGCGGATTGTAGTCAATTTTGAGTTGCTAGGACTCTTTGGGAGAGTTTGTGGTACAGGGAGACTGCGGTTGATTGTCGTTCTTGCAAATTTTAATATTTTTGGAAGAAATAATGGTGTTGTCAGGTTTTAGAATTTGGTAAGAGTGAAAATTGGGGTTATAACCCACAAGGGTACCTGGAAGCCCTCAATCTTTGAACTTTTCGCCGCAGTTGATTTTTTAATTGAGATAAACAACTTTGGACCCTATTGGGTGGAAATAGTCAATTGGAAGAGACTTTCCGTGGAAGATCTGATAAGGAGAACAGGAGTTTGGATATTTGGGAATTTGGTTTAAGGCAAGGCACCCCAACTTTGCAACCTCTGCCCATAGATTGCGAGGGAGTTTGGAACTTTGAAGGATAGCTTGTATAGACTTTGAGATGGTTCTGTTAACTCTCTCTATTTTTCCATTGTGTTTGTGGTGGTATGGTTCAGTAATGAGATGCTGGATTGAATTGGTCTTGAAGAAGTCCTTGAGTTCTGATGAGATAAATTCACCGCCACCATTGGTACAAATTGTTGCAGGGTATCTATTTCTTTTTTGTTTTTTGTGATTGAGAATAATTTTGATTTTTTGACATGCTTCTGATTTGTACTGGAGAGGGATGGCTGAAATGTACCCCGAATGATTATCTATGACGGAAAGAATATAATTCATATCATTTCTCCCAGAAGGAGAAATGGGACCAATCAAGTCAAGATGAAGTTGTTCAAAGGGTTTTGAGGATGGATTAGAAGTGCTCTTGAAGGAAGCTTTGGTGATTTTGGAAAATACACAGTCCTCGCATTGGAAAGTTGAAAGCAGTTCTGTCTGAATGGACGGGAAAAGATTTTTGAGTCAATAGGGACTTGCATGTCCAAAGGACTGGTGAAGAAGTTTGATTTTCTCAAGATTGGGTTTCTTGAGCAAAAGATGACAGAATTTTTTTTTGTTGCCAATGCGAGAAGGGGGGTTAAGGACGAAAATATTTTCTTGGATAAATCCTGAGAAGGCAAGTTTTAAGTTGGAAAAAAGAGAGAATTGATTGCGAACGGAGGAAAGCGTGCAATTCTTTGATGAGATTAGTTCTCCAGGGCTAATCAGATTCACCACAGGATTGGGAACAAAAAGGCAGTTGGTAAGAGTAATAACCAAGTTTCACAAGCTGATTTTCACAATTCCTTTTCCTTTGATAGCAAGCTTGGCATTTTCTTTTCCTGTGTTTATGAAGTCATCTCCGGCGCATTCTTTGAGATGGATAAAGAAATTTTGAGAGCTAAACATGTGGCAAGATGTGCCTGAGTCAAGAATGATGTAATTGAGTGGATTTATTTCTTGGACCCAAGTAGTTAGGAGGGTTATGTAATGCGCGAATTCTTTGGTTTTTGGATTAGAGCTGAGATGTGCTTGCCAGTTTGCCTGCAATTCCTTCCACCAGTCAGGTGCCAGATGCTTGTGGAGGTGCCAACACTTATCAGCAGAATGATCAGGAGATTGAGGGTTATGGTATCCTTTCTTGCATCAAAATTCTCTGGGAACAGGCTTCTTGGATGGTAGAGATGAGATGAGCGTCGTATCACTGATTTTTGCTTCTTTTGATTTAACTTTAGTTTTGTTTTCAAGTTTAATGAGATGATTCAGAACAAGATCCATAGTGACTATCTTGTCCGAGGGCATTATTTGTTGATGGAGAGGGTGGAGAGAAGGAGGAAATTTAAAGAGAATGAGGTAAGAAAGGATATCATCTGGAAGATCAATTCCAACATCTGCCATCTTCTTTAAAGAGATCTTAGTTTCAGTGATAAACTGATTGATAGATTCAGGTTTGAATTTTTGGTAAAGAAATTTGTTGAAGACGCGGGTTCTATTTGCAGTCTGAGAGGAGGCAAAACGTTCTTTAATGGTTTTCCAGATAAGCCTAGCTGAAGAGATATTTTTTGGGTTGACCACGTTATTGTGAGTGACGGAATCAATGCAAGAAAGAAGAATAACTTGAGTTTCCATGTTGTTGTTTGGACTGAGATTTTTCTGATCATCCTCTAGAGAATCCTTGACTCCTTTGAGTTCCAGTAGCATTGTCATCTTCATATAGAATAGTTTTTGTCCGACAGAACAGGTAAGGCCTTGAGAGCAGCTTTGAGGATAATTTGACGAAAACCATTGTTGCTAGATCCCTCCATGAGTTTGATTAGATTTGTTGGATTGATCTTTGGATTTTAACCGGGTTGAATTTCTGAAAGAAGAATAAATTATTTAAGAAAAAAGAGGGCTGGGCCAACATTGAAATCAGCCTTGAATCAAAGAAAGAAAGAATCTTGAAAAAGAGGAAATAAATAAAGACAACCAACACCAGGCAACAGGAGAAGACTTGAATTTGGACAAGGAATGGATTGGAGTTGATAGTTGACAAAAATAGGCACAAAAGTTGAAGTAAAGAAAGGGAGAATCTTTGAATAGGAAGAGGCATCTGAGATCAGAATTGAAGGTTAAGATATGGCTGTTGTAGGTGACAATCTTACCAGGCAGGTTATTGATGAACACAATACGGTTTATTTGACATTTGAGTGAAGAGGTTTTTAGGGTAAGATGAGAAAAGGAAGAAACAATGAAATAAAAATAGAGAAGAAAAGAAATTAGAGAGCGGCAAGTCAGAGTCAATAGAAGATGAGTTGAGGGTTGTTGAGTTTGAGATTCAATGATGAGTTGATCAAGTACTCAGGTGAGTGAGGTTGCGTAGATGATGAGGTGAGATTGTGGTTCTGGTTCAGTTGGTCTCTCACTCTCAAGGTGGACTGAGGAAAAAGAAGGAAAAGGAAAAGGAAATGACATGGACGTGAAATGAGAAAGAGACTTTTGACAGGAAGATGAGGAGCGCGGGCACGCGTGGAGGGGATTATGTCACAGTATCTTCACTGAGGACAGGAGAACGCGGCTTTTAACCTGGTATGACGCAGTATAATGAAAAGAAGATGGCTTTATTTGTTTGCAGTAATGTGATTGCCTCTTTGGAAGACTTAGCTAATTTATTCATAGAATATTTATTTTTGAAACATGGTCTCCCTGATAATATAGTTAGTGATTGTGGATCTTTTTTTGTCTCTAGCTTCTGGACCTTGCTATGCAAACATTTGAAGATCACTTGCAACTTATCAATGGCTTAACACCCGGAAACAGATGGGAAAACCAAGCAAGTTAATAAAAATCTCAAACAGTATCTTTGGTTGTATGTTGCCTATCAATGGGACAAGTGTTCTCAATTGCTTTCACTAGCCAAGTTTTCCTACAAAAGCTCCACTCATTCCTCCACCAAAGAGTTTCCCTTCCAGAATCTTTATAACAGAAACTTGACTTTCTCATTTATTCACGTAGAACCTTCTCAGTCTTCTGCTGATTACCTTAATAAAATTCAATCCCTTCAATTTAAACTTCAAACCAACCTTGAAGCAGAAAACCAGTGCTACAAGGAACAAGCAGACCAACTTTGAACTATGGGTCCAACCTTTTCAGTAGGAGGTCAGGTATGCCTCAATGCTTGTAAAATTTGCAGTACTTTCCCAACCCAAAAACTCTCTGAACAGAAGCTTGGCCCCTTTGAAGTCAAATCAGTCATTTCTCCCAATGCTTTTAAACTTACCTTACCTGCAAAATTGAAAGTTATCCACCCAGTCTCTCATGTTTCTCTCCTAGAGCCAGCTTGAGTCCTATACCCAGGAAAGACTCATCCACCTCCAGAACCGGTCAATGTCCAAGACAATCTAGAGTGGGAAGTAAGCCATCTTCCAGTCCAACAAAGATTGCACCTTGTGGGAACCAGCCCATCACCTTTGCAACTCTTCTAATTTGGTTCAAGAATTCCACAAAAACTAACATTGCAAACCTTGCCAATCTTGATTCCATCTCTTCCAATCCCATTCCAACTTTTGATTCCATTCCATCCCATCAATCTCATCACCTTTCTCATCTTACCCAATTCTCCCTTTCAGTTTTAAAATTTTTTTCTTTCACAATCTTTTGATTTTTTACTTTTCTTTATTCCAAGTGAATTCTATTTCTTAGAACACAATATATATATATAATGATAAAAAAAATAAAATTAAATTAAAAAAAAATTACATAAAAATTTACAGATTTTCCTCTATTTCTTGTTCTGCCTCTTCCCAATTCTCCGACAAATTTACAAACATCAACCTTAATCCATCTAAATCCTTGTAATTTATTAGATTCAATATTTGCCTTAAAACCAGTACTTGTGCAACCAGATGTTTCCTGAATATCTCCTCACACTTTGCAGTCCAAGCCCTCTTTTGCCAGGCATTCCATCCACCTCCCTCCAAGAGCTCCTCATATGCCCTTTTTCTTTGGCCTCTTGACAAACCTTCTCCAACTTGGCCAGTCAACCACCTTGCATCAGTCTTGATCTGCACCACAACTCACACCTGGTTCCCCTTGCTTTGGCCTACCATCCCATTTCCTTCCACCCCCTCCCTTTCCATTCCAATTTCATCCTCTTGTACCACTCCATTCCCTTCCTCCATTCCATTTTCTCCCTCTCCTCCGTTTCCTTCTTCCCATTCCTCTCTGTTTCCTTCTTCATTTTCTACCCCCTGTGGATGTTGAGAGGAAATCTCCTAAATCTCTTTTGAACTCAATCCCCACTCCCCGCTCAAAATTTCTCAATCCCCGCTCCCGCTCCCAACTGTGCCATTCATCACTGTTGATTCATCATCCATCATTTCCCCCCTTTGACCATCCGTCCGCTCCTCCTTCACTATCTCCTCATCATCTCATCCTTGCTTCCCCTCCATCTTCCATCTGCTCCCCTTGCATCATCCTCTCCCATTCTCTTATTTTCTCTCCTCTCATCATCCTCTTTCATTCAAATATCAGCTAACCTTGATATAATTATCCCTAAAATCATCCTCACCTGTCAAGCTTCCCCTCAGCTCATACCTCAATCTTTTTCATGCTCCTTGATCAACTCACTCCTCCCAAAGCTCAACTCCCAACTCCAATGCCTTTCTCAATTTCCTTCCTTGTTCATATGTGAGGTTGCATCACTCCAGAATCCGTGAAAACTTCTGACTCATCTTGATTTAATCTTCAAAATCTACGTTCATTCATCTGTCCCATTCTACCTTCCTCTTTTTATTCTGTTATCATTGTCTTTGAGCGCTCTATCTTGTTTATTCCCACACTGAGTGAGAAATTTTCAGCTAGCTTTAACTTTCCTTCTGTTCTCTTCTCATGACATTTTTTAATCTAATTTTCTTAGTCTGTTGGTTCAGTTAATCAAATATCCTTCAACTCTTCAGTGGAGACTCCTTTGGGATTGGGTAAAATTTTAGAAAATAGCTTGCTGGCAGTCACTTGAGGGGGAATTTAGTACTACAACTACAAATAAGATAGATGAAGACTAAGGGTGACTTTTAATTGCCTTGCCCTCTTGGTACTATAGTAGTCTTGCAACAATAAAAGAAAAAGAGATTGGTGGCTGATTTTCAGATAGAGTTGCTACTATAGTAGTCTCTATCAGACCTAGAATCAATGTATTCAAGCTTGATAAGAAGAAATTGTGGAACCAATGGGTGACTTGGAGAATAGAAGATGATTAAGGGAAGAATCCTTGATCCATTCTTAATCCCTTATGTATTTTATCTTGTTTTATTGGTTACTGATTGATACTCCTTTTATGTTACAGGTGATAAATGAATAAGGTTGAAATGTTTGAGACTATACTTGATAACTGATGGTGATGGAGGTGGATGATGATAGGTGATGATGATGGTTGATGATGGTCAAGGTAGGTGATTATGATGGAATGATGATGATGTTGTATGGTGATGTTTTATGGTGATGATAATGGTTGATGAGGTTCAAGGTAGGTGATGATGATGATGGATGGTGATGATGATGGATGGTGATGATGCCAATGATTATGGTCAAGGTAGGTGATGATGATGCATGATGATGATATTGATGGATGGTGATGATGATTTATGGTGATGATGATTTATGGTGATGATGATTGATGATGGTCAAGGTATGTGGTGATGTTTGGTGATGTTCAAGTTATGGGGACATGGTGATGATGTTCAATGGTATGGGGTATTGGGTAAATAATTGTGGTGGTGGATGGTCAAAAGTATGGGTTATTGGGTTGGTTCATGGTTAAAAGTATGTGTTTATGATGGTGAATGGTCCAGGGTAATGGTGGTGGTTGATGATGGTGATGATGGTGATGGTGATGGTGATGGTATGGGATATGGGATTGGTGATGGTCACAGTATGGGTTATGGGATAATGGTTGAGGATGGTAAAAGTATGGGTAAGGGGTGCCTAGGAGGCATGGTGATCCCTGGAGGGAAGGATGGGGGGAACTGATGATGATCTGGATGGGGGAGAGAGGCCCTCTATTTATAGAAAATCCTACCCTCAGGGCTGCCCCTGAGGGTCTCCCTAGTACAGTGAATAAAGTTCATGGGGCATTTTGGCTGGTCAAAGGAGGAGGCTGTGCAGGATCTACATGCATGTACACCCTTGCATGCATTGCTGTGCTGCATTAATACAGGTGCCCCCTGCATAGATTATCTTCACTATAGTGGTGTTTGGTTATTTCTTTGGTTCTTTATGCAGTGCCTTGCATATATTTCTTCTGTATACACCTGTTTTGTTGGTGCTGCATGCCGTGACTTGCATATGTTTCTTCTGTATACTGATGCAGGTTTGTTTGGTTCTGCATGCAGGGTCTTGAATATATTGCTATGTATACAGGTGTGGTGATTTGTTTGGTGCTGTATGGGTTGTAATGTATGGTGTATTTAATTGAAGGCATCCAGGGTATGTCCATGAACTTTCACTGATCTGTGACACCTGGTAGGGGGATGGGTAGGCCAGGGTTGATTTGATCTGTATCTTCTAAACCATGAGAGATAGAGGGGTACTTTGGCTGAGTGACTAGGGGTTATTTTGAGTGTATAATCCAATTATGAGGACTTTTTTATGATTGGAGCTGTCCTTATACTAGGAAGGTGAGTCTGATAGCTATAGGTTAGGTTTTGAATCACCACACCACTCTTCCCTTGTTTATTTGGGTATTTCCACAGCTTGTTCTTCACCTTGGACTTTGCCTTGCACCTTGTAATTCATCTGGGCCGCCTGAAATTTGATCAAGGATAAAAAATACAGTGTTGGTGGTGGGGGTGTATTGAAGGTGTATCTTTGGAAGCTTGGAAGTACTATGAAGAACAAAAGCTACATTGTATTAGTTTAATTTTCTCATTCAGTCAAAGTCTCTAGCCTTACTTACCTGAGTTTGGGATCCCCAAGAATTTGATCTTGGGCGGTAGTGGTGTATGATAGTTGACTTGTGGTGCAGAACTTTGACTTTGTAATTTCCTTGTGGAAACCACTGGAGTATCAACCACCAGCTTTCTATTTAAAGGAAAGGTAAAAGCAACTTTTTGAAGAAGGAATTTTTTTCATTTGCCTTGGAGACCTTGCGCAGCAGTACTAGGGATGCATCACTCATTTTGGAAAATTGTCACACAACCACCCCACGTACTATAGGGAAATTTTAGATGATTGTGAGCGCAAAGGAAAATCTGAGTGCAAGGGAAAGTGCAAGGTAGCAAGGGCTAACTGCAAAGTTCAAACTTATGGTGGAGTAACTTAACACACAGCAAGGGGGATGAATGTTCCAATGGAAGGGAACCAAACCTAAGTCCAATGTGATGACTGGATTTAGCAAATGCAAGAACGTATGAAATTAAATAACTGAGGAAACAATCCCCAGGTAAGCAGTGTAGCATTTGTAAGGTAATCCAAAATGAATAGATACAACCTGATGGATTGTCAACTACAGTTCTGAGCGGTGAGGAAATGAATGACATGAACGGAGTACAAAATGAAATAGCAGTATGAAGGTTTCCAAGGTCTTAGCATAAGTGCAAGACAATAGGGGAAGAATGTATTGGAGTGTAACGGTTGAGAAATGAGGGAGTGAAGTCAGAAGCAATGCAAATATAAAGATGTAGTTTATGCAGGGTAAGGGACTAGTCCCTTTTCAAACTATACAGTTGAGGTGGCTTGACTAGTGTGGGTGCAAACTAGTGACAGCATGTGACCAGAAATGGGAAACCAAGGGTTATTGATACCCAGGGCAAAAAGGCAGAGCCCAAATGGATGGTTGACTCAGGTAGAGTCAACTGCAAGGTTCTCAAGTGGGGGCTGAGTCAGTCCCCAAGGATGGAAGGTTGTTATGCAAGCCAGAGTTGGTAAGCAGAAGGAAACATTGATGTTGTGCTTCTAGTTTGTCACGCTTATGGACTGAGGTAGATGGTACTGAGGAAAAGGGTATGTCAAAGTGGGAGGACAATAATTGTTATGCTTGAAGCGTGACAGTTGCCCTGGTATAAAGACACAAGCTCCTGCAAGCGTTCAGAAAATTTTCCCATCAATTCCAAAGTTGTTACAAATACATTATACCAATTAACATTAATTCTTTTCTTTCAATAGATTTATAATTAATTATGTTGTCATCTTCATTCCACCGTTGTGGAAACTGCATTTGAAAAAACAAGAAATTCATCCCTAGTCCAGCCATGCTGTGGTAGTCCAAACCTGTCCTATAGCCATCAGACTCACCTTTCTAGTGTAACAAAAGCTCAAACCATCAAGATAACCTCAGAAATGGATTCTACATCACAAATCACCCATAGTAACTCAGTCAAAGTACCCCACCAAATCTCATGGATTAGAAGATACAATCCAACAAACCTCCAACTGTGGCAAACTCATACCCAACCAGGTGTCACATCTCTGCAGAAGACACAAGACATACCTTGTGAACTCTCAAATACATTCCAGTAACAGCCTACCCTCAATACCAGGACCATACACCAACCCTGTCACCCCAACCAGAATACAGGAATACAGATACAGGAGGCAGTAAAGCTAGTTCAGCTCCTATCACCTCACCCAGAAAGCAAGCAAATATACATACAGGATTCTGTGCAGAAGTGTACAGGAACAGTGCAGGCAGGAGGAAGTGGAACCAGTCTCAACCAGGACCAAACAAATAAGCAAACATACATACAGAAGGCTGTGCAGAAGTATACAGGAGCAGTACATGCAGGAGGAAGTGGAACCAGGCTCAACCAGAACCATGCAGTACCAAACAACCTCAGCACCACACAGCAATTTATGCAGCCACTAGCATGCAATACAAACAAAGTACCAGTACCAACAACCTCAGCACCACACAGCAATTTATGCAGCCAGTAGCATGTGATACAAACAAAGTACCAGTACCAACAACCCTCAGCACCACACAGAAATCTATGCAGCCAGAAGCATGTGATACAAACAAAGTACCATTACCAACAACCCTCAGCACCACACAGCAATTTATGAATTCAAAAGCATGTGATACCAAACAAACTACCAGAATCATGCATTAACAACAACCCACAGAACTACACAGCAATATACCCAGGCAGTCAAGATCATGCAGCACCAAAAAAATCACCAGGGAATGAACAGCAGCACATATAGGGAGAATCAAGTAGCACCAGACCAACCATTAGTACTGCACAGGAATACATTGTATCTGCACTTCACAGCAATTTATGCAGGGCTGTGCAAGCATGAAACCCCTGTACAAGCTTTTCCCAACCAGCAGAAATGCTTCATGTCACTGTACAAGCTTTTTCCAGCCAGCAGAAATGCCTCATGTAACTGTATCTCACTGTTCCTCACCAGAACAGGGAGATCCCTCAGGGGAGGCGTTGAGCACCCCCTGAGGTAGGATTTGTCTATTTAAGGAGGGCCTCTCTGCCCTATCCAAGTTGTATCATCACCATCCCCCACAACTCACCCAACTCATCCCCTACTCACCCCATCAACCCATCCATCTGTGGTACCTACCCAGATAAAATATTAGTAGTGAATCATGAGTTGCGCTTTTTGTAGTTTGGAAGCTAGATCTTGAAGGTAAGTGATGATTGAACTGAGCTTGGAAGACTGGGTTGCGAAAAGTGTCCTAACATTTTCAGGGTTGTTGTCAACAAAGGTGCTCCCCCCTCCTGGTTAAACGTTGTCCCAATGTGACAAAGCATCAGGGACTAACAATTTTTCCCCAGGATGGTACGTGATTGTAAAGTTGAACTTGGAGAGATATTTGGCCCAACATGCCTGTCTGCATGTAAGGAATTTTGAGCTCATGAAATATTTCAAAGAATTGTGATCAGTTAAGACCTAAAAAGGTTCCATAAGACTCAAAAGGTATGAACGCCATTTTTTCAAGCAATAAAAAATTGCAAGAAGTTCCTTTTCATGAATCTTGTAATTGAGATCTGCAGAAAGCAATTTGCAATAATTGAAAGCTACAGGATGAAAGAGAGAAGAAGAGGAGGAAAACTGCAAGATTACTCCTGCAATCACATAGTTTCTTGAATCCGTTTCTAAAATAGTGCAAGTTAGCTCATTTAATTGAGCAAGTATCAGAGAAGTGGTAAATGCTTTTTTCAGAGCTTCAAAATCAAAAGAAGATTGTTCTGTAAAAACAAAATGAGTTTCTTTTTGAAGAATTTTAGTAAGATTTGCGGTTTTCTTGGCATAATGCTCAATAAACCTTCTCTAAAAATTACTGAAACCAAGGAAAAATTGAAGGGATTTAACAGAGGAAGGTGGGGGCCAGTCCATTATGCGCTGGCTCTGGGCTGGATCCATCAACAGTCCTTGATGCGAGACTATGACAACCAAAAATCAAAGAGAAGGAGTATGAAATTTGCACCTAGAGGTTTTTGCAAACAGGTCATTCTTGAAAAGTTGCTGCAGCACCTCTTGCACATGTGCAATGTGATCCTCAAGAGTTTTTGAGTAGACTAGTATATTTTCAAGATAAACCATGAGATATTTCTCTACAAGGTCAGAAAAAATGTCATTGACAAAATGTTGAAAAGTGGAAGGAGCATTGCAGAGGCGGAGAGGCATGATGGTATACTCATAACTTTCAAACCATGTTCTCATTGCGGTCAAATACTCATGACCTTTTGCAATGAAAACTAGTTTATAGGTGCCTTGAAGGTCTAACTTCGAGAAATAAGCAGCTCCATGGAAGAGAGTGAGGAGGTTCAAAATAGGCTGTACTGGGTAGGCATTCTCCTGGGTTACCTGGTTCAGTTTACTATAGTCAACACAAAGGAAAAGTCCACCATCTTTCTTGGGAAAAAATAAGAGAGGTGAACTGGTGTTCAAATTTCTTGGTCAAAGAAATACTTTTGATACATTTTCTGCAATGTATTCTTGAAGCCTGGTTGATCCCTGCTTTGAGAGAGAGTAGACTGGTCCGGGTGCCAATGGTGGGCCAGTAAGCTCAATATTATGATTTCAAGAACGGAATGGACAAAGTTTATCTGCCTTAACAGCTGAAAAGACTTCAGCAAAGTCATGATAAACCAAAGTTAAACACTCTTGAATGATTTCTCAATCTTCAAGCATGGGGTTTGAAGTGCTTGCATGATGCAAGAGGATTAGGGAGCTCAAAATACACCGTTTGGTTGGTGACTGCTTCTATTCTAAGAAACAAGGAAGAGGTAAGTTGGAAAAATAAGCAATAAATCCTAAATCTGAAGAGGGAACTTGGGAATGAAGGTCAGGATATTGCAAATCTCCTGGCGGAAAAGTTTCATCCAACTTAATGACAGTGTCAGGTAGGCTGTTGAATTCTTGTTTGACAGAAGGGTTAGTTTCCTGGGGTTGCAAGGTTTAAAGTTTAATTACTCCTTCTTGCCCATTCACATCTGTATTCCAGTGGACTAGGAAATCATGTCCTAGAATGGAATCATCCATTCTGGGAATATCCAAGACAAATAAATCCAATTTGAAGCTGGGGAAATTAGAAAATGCAAAGGTTAATTTTGCCTTTTGGGAAACTCAATGAGATGTCTCAGTTGCACTACTTACTAAATAGATAGGGAATCTATCTATCTTTAAATGCATAAGATTTTTGGAAGTGTCAAAAGATTCACTTATAAAAGAACAATTAGCGCCAGAATCAAGTAAAGCTTCATAAGGGGAGTTGTTGAAATGGAAAAGGACAAATCTCAAACTTGGAGCACCTAGTGACTTGCAAGTGCAAAGATTGACTCACTGTAATTTTGATAATGTGTATGTCAGCTTGCTACTATGTACAGAGAAACCTGTCATAGCAACACAAAACTATAAAAATAAATAATATCTCAATTAACAAAAGAAGGAGTGAGAAATCCATAAATATTATTAAAGAAATGGATTCCTCACCCAAAATTAGGTAGGGTCACTCACTGACCCCACCCTTGAAATCCAAGTCCTTACATTTTTAAAATAATTAAAAAGAAAAGTACTAAAAATTACAACACCAGTATGGCACCTTTTGCCAATTCTAACATTTCACACGTGTTTTCACGTATAGGGTTTAAACCTAAAATTCACTCAGAATTGAGGTGTTGTTTATATTTTAGGAGTACACGCGGGAATGTGTTATGTCACAATTCCCGCGCGCAGCCCCACATCATTACATACCCCTACATACTCATAGTAGCAGTTTCCTGCGTACTAGAGACCCGCACGCAGCCAATTCTTCCATGCATTCAGCGGATTCTACCCCGCGCGCATCTGAACTGACTGATCCCCGCGTCTGGATCCTTCATGACTAATCTGACAACCGGGTACTGCTCAAAAGAGCTACAACCTAATTAGGGTTGCCTGGAATATGTAAAAAGTTGACATATGCATTAGAAATGATCTAAAAGTATCAAAACTTAATTAAAATTAATAAAAATTAAGTTTAGAAAATTTTTTGATAATAAATTAAAGATCAAGGATTACCACGTAAATCATTGACTCTGATCTTTAAAGACCACAAAACACTACAAGGAGTGTTCATAAAAATTATTAAAAATTATCCACTTGATCAGCAGATGATGAAAAAAAATTAGTAAAAGTCCACATCTGTCCACTTCAAAGAAATACTAATAGTACAAATGCAGGATGAGTGCAGAATGATTAAATTTACGCCATAATAGATTAACAGATCCTGTGGCTAAAATAGTACAGAAATCCAGAAGATCTAAGGTCAGCTGATTAAATGTACCAAGTGGAGGGGAAAATTATGCTCTGAATGGCTTGCCAGCCTCAGCCCATGAGCAGAACCCTCTCTACGCGCCCTGAGAAGCTCAAAATCACCCCAAAAAGGTATTTATACAGACCTCTTTGGATCCATTATTCCACCATCAGTTTACCAGAAATTATTATTATCAATCAGAAACCGTGTCATTGTTAGTCAATTTCTTATGAAGAGTCTAAGAAAGTGATTTATGACCAAGTCTGTAGTATTATTATTCATTTCTTAAAACCAATCAACCCTTGAAGTTTAGTCAGACAATCCACCCCATCTGCTCTGAAACCCTTCCTATTATTGCATGATTTTCGTGATAAAGTGCTCAGAGTGAGTGTTTCCCTCCCTGTCTAGGCCAGGGTGCTTTTATGCCCAGCCATTAGTGGAATGAGACCTTTCTAAGGCACCCATCTTCATTCCAAGGTTCTTAAACTGCCTGAGGAGGCCCCTTGAAGAGAGGTTGCTTTGTCTGTAAAGACCCCCAGTAGTATAATACTGTGGCCCCTCTTTTAAAAACATATTGAAAACCTTTTATTACCAAACCAATTAAACCTTGCAACTGCTCTTATTAAATTACTTATTTGAGCCTCTAAGGGTGTATTTTTGGAATAATAATAATTATTATTATTCCAGTATTTTTATCACTCTCTGTAGCTAAAGGACTGCAACGTTCCTGGTATCAGAGAGCTTACAGTATAGGCTTCCTTGCAAGTTTCAAGAAAAATAAAAGCTAATTTTTTGAATTTTTAGCCACTTCACGTGCTAGCCCCTTTGGGCAACTATTGACATCATGTTTACCTCAACAATAAATACATAACCAATTCTTTTCCCTCCCTAACCGCTCCTCATTCCAGAGCATCACAGTTTCTTTGCCCAGGAACTTTTGAGTCTTGGTGACGGGATTTCCTTTTGGGTTTAAGTGCAAGGTTGGATTGCTTTGATTATTCAAAAATTGCTTTGAGGAGTTTTACGTCCTTGGGGCCAAATTTGAAGGTCCATGGTTGTTTTGTTGAGAGCGGTTCTTGTTGTGATAACCATTATCAAGCTCAATCACCCAGTGTAAGACTCCAAACAGCGCAGGGCATTGGCAGTTCTTAGGGGATAGGTTCTTTTTTAGGCTTCCCTCCTGAGTGTTGCAAAAATATTTAAATGTAACTGAGATCAATGTCCAGAACCTGGTAAACGGGGAACCACAAGTAAGAGGATAAAGATTGTAGTGGTTGGTAGCTGGGAGACAACACTATCTGAGGCAAGATGATGTTAGGGAACACTTGAATAGAAGGAGTCAAGGATTGTTCAGAGTTCAACAGACAAGGCAATTGTGATTGACAACGCCCACAAGCTAATAGCTCTGTTTTTCAGCAGGAGCTTAGGAAAGGTCAACTCAATCCAAAACAACCTCCAGGTTCTCAATGAACCTGCCCAACTCTCCGCAATCAAGCGCTTGAAGGGTACCAGATAACTGTGGGTGGCTGCACAAGACAAAGCTAATTGTTTGAAGAAGCTCTAGAAGCAACGCAAGAACTGATTCAAACAAGAATAACACAACACCTATCAAGGGACTCAAGAGTAGCGTGGCGGAATTCAACTTCAAAAGAAGGGAAGGGAGGTTTAACACTCCAGGTTTTAAGCTTAATAAAACCTCTTCAGTCAAACGTGACTGGTTCCAGAAAGATAATCAAAGGGTGATCAGGACCAGTATGGTTGGATAAAGGGCTCAGGAGTGGTGTAACACACTCAAGAATTTGATTAGACAAATTCTTCTTCAACCAGAAAAGCTATTGGTTGGTGATAAGGATCAAGGATCAAGGGTTTGAGTATGGAGGCTCAAGGATCAAGGGTTTGAGTATGGAGGCTCAAGGATCAAGGGGTATTCATAGATATCTGATGTGATGATAGGATTATGCTGATTCCATGCTAGCTGATTTGATGCCCCCCCTGTTCCAAAAGGCAGGGGAGAGCCCCTCCTTATATGGGCAGGAGGCCCTGTTAGACTATGTACAATTGATTCTACAAATAGAGCGGAAAAAGAAAGAAAATCAGGTGATCAATCGTGTCTGTCCGTGGATGGGCGCACGCGACAATACCGGAATCACCCACCCCTGGTCCAAAGGCGGACGGGGTGGGAAAGGAAAATGAACCGGACTGCCGCAGATGTCCGCGGGCGGTAGTCAACCCTCTCCACCCCTCATCCGGAGGCAGAAAGGGGTGGGAAAGTCCCAGGAAGGGCAACGGATGAAGTTTGTGAGAGCGCAGATGGGCGGATAGGAGATCTTCTTGAGGCGATTGAGTAAATCCTGACTGGCTTTGAGATTGGCAACTGATAGATTTATTGTGGCAGGAGATTGATGGATCCGAGGATTGGACAAGCGCTTGGAGGTGCGGTCGGGATGAGTTTGGTATGTCATGGATGAGCGCCGGGCAATGATAACAATGACTATGAGCAACGCGGAAGGACAAGGATGAGGACGCGGGATGCGCAATGATGATGAGCAAGGCGGGACGCGCGAGGATAAGGATGAGGATGTGGGATGCGCAATGATGATGAGCGACGCAGGACGCGCAAGAACAAAGATGAGGACGCGCGAGGAATTTTTTTTTTTTCAAGGTGTCCCAAATGGTGCACCATACTGGTCAATAAACTGCTGAAGGGAGTTTGTCTTATGTCCCCCAACTGCAATTGTTTGATTAGGCATGCTGGTAAACCTTTTAAAAAATGAAATAGAATGGCTGCCTCATTCCATTGGATGCAAGACTGCAGAGTTTGAGAATTGGAAATATAAACCAAGGCTCTACTATTTTCCTTCATGACTAGATTATTGAGGTTTTATTTGGCATTTCAAACTTCATTAGGGTTGAAAAACAGGGTGAACAGCTGTTGCTCAAACTTGTCCCAATTAATGAGAATACAAGTGGGACGAAGATGCATACATAACTCTAGGTCTATCAGTAGGGAAATTGTGAATATTGTTTGAGAAGATGATTTTGAATGACTGTAGGTAGGATCTAACCTTATGAGGGTGTTCCCCAGTAAAACGATAAGGCTGCTTCATGCCCAGGGAACAAAAACTAGGACCACTTGGACCAGATTGCGAGGCAGTTTGGTTAAGCACCTGGATCCAAGTTGTGAGTAAGGTCAAAGTGCTGGGTTTGGGAGCATTAGTGCAAGCCTGCAATCTACCACAAGTTGAGGTTTCATTGGAAGACTCTTTTATTTCTTCAAGAGGGTCCACTTCTTCCCAAGAGGGAGCAAGGGTATCATCAAGAGGCTCAACCAAAGGATATTTAGAAGGAGGGACAGGATCTAAAGGTTGTCTGGCCCAAGAAACGCTGGATCTCCCTACCTGATGGATATCATCATTGTAAGGGGTGAGGGAAGCTAGCATTCCTGGTTGAGAGAGTACGTGAAATTGTAAAAGAAATCTATTATAGGTGGGCAAGCTACAATAGATGAGTTTATTTAGTCAATTTACTGTCACACAACTACCCCATGTACTATAGGGCAATCTTAGATGATTGTGAGCACAAGGGCAAGTGCAAGGTAGCAAGGGCTAACTGCAAAGTGCAAACTTATGGTGGAGTAACTTAACACACAGCCAGGGGGATGAATGTTCCAATGGAAGGGAAAACAAACCCAAGTCCAATGTGATGAATTGATTTAGCAAATGCAAGAATGTATGAAATTAACTAACTGAGGAAACAATCCCCAGGTAAGCGGTGTAGCCTTCATGAGGTAATCCAAAATGACTAGATACAACCTGATTGAGGGTCAACTACAGTTTTGAGCAATGAGGCAATGAATGAAATGAAAAGAGTACAAAATGAAATAACATTATGAATTTTTCCAAGGTCTTATTGTAAGTGCAAGACAATAGGGGACAAATGTATTGGAGTGTAATGGTTGAGACATGAGGGAGTGATGTCAGAAGCAATGAAAATATGAAGATTTAGTTTATGCAGGGTAAGGGACTATTCCATTTGCAAACTATACAGTTGAGGTGGCTTGACTAGCATGGGTGCAAACTAGCAAGAGCATGTGACTGGAAATGGGAACCCAAGGGTTATTGATATCCAGGGTGAAAAGGCAGAGCCTGAATGGATGGTTGACTGAGGTAGAGTTGACTGCAAGGTTTTCAAGTGGGTGCTGAGTGAGTTCCCAAGGATGGAAGGTTGTATTGCACGCCAGAGTTGGTAAGCGGAAGGCAACATTGATGTTGTGCTTCTAGTATGTCACGCTTATGGACTGAGTTAGATGGTACTGAGGAAAAGGGTATGTCAAAGTGGGAGGAAAATAATCCTTATGCTCCAAGTGTGAAAAAAATTCAGTTTTCACAACAACAAGATGAAAATGAAAACACATTAAAATTACAGATTTCTTTAATAGAAATGAAGTATAGTAGTATAAAGGGTATAAAGTCACCAAAACAACTATTGTAATAAATGGGGAAAATCATCTGAACGCTTTCAGGAGCTTGCAGCTTTATACCTGGGAAACTGTCACGCTTCAAGCTTAAGAGTTATTGTATTCTTCACTTTGAAATATAATTTCCTCCTTCCCTCAGTACCATCTACCTCAGTCCATAAGTGTGACACAAACAAAGCACAAAATCAATGGTGCCTTCTGCTTTCCTCCTCTGGCTTGCGTAACAACCTTTGAATCTTGGCAACTGACTCAGTATATACTTTCAAAGCTTGCAGTTAACTCTAATCTGGTCAACCATCCATTCAAGCTCCAATCTTTCACCCTGGTCATAATCATCCCTTGGACTTCCATTCTTGGTCACGCACTCACACTAGTTTTCACCCATGCTTAGATAGCCACATCAACTGTATAGTTTGCAAATGGACTAGTCACTTACCCTTCATAAACTACATCTTCACATTAAAATTGTTTCACATGTCATTCCTTCCTTTCCCATAAATTAAATCCTTGTATGCTCAGATTCTATTGTCTTGCACCTATGCTAGAACCTTGGAAAAAACTGTACTGTTGTTTCATTTTGCATTCCCTTCATGTCATTCATTGCCTCATCCCCTCCTTGCTGTAGCCAGCAATCTATCAGGTTGTATCTAGTCACCTTCACATTACCTTATAAAGGCTGTGTTTCCTATCTGAAAATTGTCTCCTCAGTTATTTAATTTCATACTTTCTTGCATCTTGATAAATCCAGTCATCCCTTTGGGCCTGGCTTTGGTTTCTTTTCCATTGGATCATTTTTCTCCTCTTGCTTTTTGTTGAGTCACCCCATCATAAGTTTGCACTTTGCAGTTAGCCTTGCTACCTTCCCCTTGCCCTTGCACTCAGTCTTGTCCTTTGTGCTCAAACTCATCTAAGATTTCCCTATAGTATGTGGGGTAGTTGTGTGACACTCAATTGTACATGTCTTCTTTCTCCTATCCTGTCTGGAAAGTCAATTTCCAGTTCTTCCAAAATTTCCCTTTCTCCAATCTACCTTCTACGTTTCCTTACATACTAGCGTCATTTTATCCAGAGATCATTGGTCTCCTGATGTCCTACAATCTCCAAGAAGCTGATTAAACTTGGAAAAAAAGCCTTATCAGTCACCTTATCATCAAGGTGGATGATCAACAAATGTTAAAAAAACAAACATAAATTAAAACATACCCATGGATGATCCCACCCATAAAAAAAAGTCAGTAATGTGATGTTCATTGGTGAAGGGTGATGGGTTGAAAAGAGGACAAAAAACAAAAAAATTATTATTAAAATAAAAGAAAAAAAAATGGCATGAGTGACCCACACAACTTACTACACAATCCAACCAAAAAAAAAAAAAAAGAAAAAAAGAAAGACTTACTTGAAACCAAAAGAAACCCCTCAAGAAACAAAAAACAATTTCAGTCCCAGGAAAAGGGGGAGGAAGAGGGGGGCAGTCACCCTGACCAATTGCAGGTGGCAGCCAAGGAGGGGGCCACCCGCACTCAATTGATCAATCACAAGCGGCTGCAGAGGAGGTGGAGGAGGAGACCCGCGGCAATCAATCAATCAATTGCAGGCTGCAGCAGAGGAGGAGGCTGCCTGCAATCAATGGGCCATTAGGCCTTGGTAATTAATTGCTTGTTGAGCTGGGGATTCAATCATTACTTTGATTTAATTTCTGGATTGATTTCTAGAATAAAAACTCAGGAGGTTAATGTTAGAGAGAATTTCAATTAGATGACAGCATACTGGGTGGGGAGGGCAGACAAAGAGGTGTGGGTGGTCAATATCCTACCCAGGTCTTACTCAGCCTTGTCTCTCTAGATTGATGACAGAATGGAGTGGGATGGCAAATTACCACTGCATGCTTCCAATCTATAGGAAAGGATGCATGTGTGGTTGTGTGCAGCAGCAGCGGCTCATTACAAATCCCCATTTCCATGTGGTTCCAACAAGATGGATGTTTTGTTCAAAAAATAATTGCCTGTTGAATTAAAAAAAAGGTAAATAAATACACCCCCTTGGATATATCCATTCCAACCAAGGGGGAAAAGAAAGTACCATTAAACTCACTTGTAAATGTCTTCTTTCTATTTTTATGTCTGGCAAGTTTATTTTAAGTTCTTCCAAAATTTCCTTTGCTCCAAACTACCTGCTAAAATTAATTACAGACTAGCCTCATTCAATCCAGATATCATTGGTCTCTTGATGGCCTAAAATCTCCAAGCAGCCAATTAATTAGGTGAAAAAACATGATTAGTCACCTTATATCATAGTGGATGATCAACAAATGTTAAAAAACAAACATCAAAAAAAAACTTGGTCAGTAAATTGATGGTCATTGGTGAACCATGATGGGATGAAAAAAGAAAAGAAAGAAAAAAGTAGTGTTAAACTAAAAGAAAGACAAAAAATGATGGCATGAGTGACCCACAAAATCCAACCAAAAAAAAAAAGAAAAAAAAGAAAGACTTACTTGAAACCAAAATCAACCCCTAAAGAAAAAAAAACATATCCCTCTCAGGAAAAGGGGGAGGAGGAGGGAGGCACTCACCTTGATCAATTTTTGGCCACAAAAGAGGAGGAGGAGGAGGAGTAGGAGCAGGAGTAGGAGGAGACTGCCTGCAATCAATCAATTAATTGCGAGCAGTGGCAAAGGAGGAGGAGGAGGAGATGGCTGGAAATCAACCAATTAATTGCAGGAGGTGGCAGAGGAGGAGACTGCACACAATTGATGGGCCATGAGTTCTTGGTAATTCATTCCCTATTGAGATGAGGAGTCCATTGTTACTTTGGTTTAACTTCTGGATTGATTTATAGAATAAAAAGACGGGAGGTTAATTTTGGAGAGAGTTGCAATTGGATGAAAGCTTACCAGGTGGGTAGGGCGTGCAAAGGGGTGTGGGAGGTCAATATCCTACCCAGGTCTTACTCAGCCTTGTCTCTCTAGACCAATGAAAGGATGGAGGGCAATGGAAACTTCCCACTACATGCTTCCAATCTACAGGAACAGGTGCATCTGAGGCTGCATGTGGCAGCAGTTGTTCATTAAAGATTCCCATTTCCCTGTGGTTCCAACAAGATGGATGCATTTTTCAAACAATAATTGTCTGGTGCATTAAAAAAAAGGTAAAGACTTAGATCCCCTTGGATATATAAATTCCAACCAAGAGGGAAAAGAAAGTACCATCAAACTAAGTTGTGTTAAAATACGTATGCACTTACACGTGTGCTACGTATAAGTTTAATCAAAATTGGATGCACATATGGGCCTCTCCGGCCCATTGGACACTCACACGGACCATATGGGCCTGTGCGGATGTCACTGATTTGGGGAAACTGGCCTCAAAACGGGTGAAACAGGCTCATTGGTACACGGGCCCTAATGGGCCCGGTGGGGGATATGGGAAAATACAGCCAGATGGGCTTGTATGGGCATAATTAGGTCAAAGGTTTATCTTAGACATACTTGGCCAGATGGGCTGGCCCGCCAAAGTATGTTTTACTTAGTTTTTGGGCTTGGGGCGGCCCATTGGGGCCGCCTCCTATGTTGCAGCCTGGTTGGGGCTGCCGCCCGTGTTGCGGCCCTCTTGGGGCCGCGCTTTTTGCCTTTGGCCCTTCTATGGGACCCAACAGCCTGCGTGGGGCGGTTGTTGAGGCGGCAGTGGGGCTGGTGGTCCCGGATCCTCCCCATCCCCTTGCTTGCCATTGCGAGGGGGAGGGGGAGGGCTGGCTGGTTGTAACCAGCCAGCAACCAGTTGCAAGGGGCAACAGGTCATGGTGGGGGGGACTTGATCACCCCCCCCCCCACTGAAAGAGTCGGCCAGGCCGGTTGCATTGAGGAAACCGGCGGTGGGGGGGAATTGACCACCCCCCAACCATTGAGAGGGGCGCTCTCCCCCCCCCCTTTACCAAGGGGGAGGAGCAACGGGCTGAGGGGATCTGACCACCCCCAAGCCCACTATTTCTGAAAAAGCTCTGGGGGTATCAACCCCAAGGGCCCCTGGTGAGGGGATTTGACTGCCCCCACCAGGGATTTGAGAGAAAGAGGGGGGGGGCATGTCCGCCGTTTACACCTCCCCCCAAGTGAGGTTGAGACTGGACCCAGGTGAGTCCTGGGTCCCACCTGGCCCATATGTGGGGCCAGGGGCTGGCTGCATGAGGCAACCAGCCCATAAGTTAGGAAGTAAGAGTAACTGGGCTGGTTGTAACGGAAAACCAGCCAGGGGATGGTTCAGCCCCATTGAGGTGGAAACACCAGAAACAACCGGAATAGGCTGGTTGTAAGTGTATAGGGACTGATGCCATTTGGGCTGATGTAGCCCAAACCAAGTAACAAGGCCTGTAGAGCCTGTAGAGCTCTTTTGAGGCGGAAAATTTTCCTTTTGGCTTGTTGTATCATGGTCTCACAAGAGGCCAATCTTTTGTACTTAGGGAGCTCTTCTCCCTGGTGTTTTCCATCATCCATTTATTATTCAATCAAATTTATCAATGATATCATCCAACGTGTTGCCCCATTTGTGAGAGCCCATCAAGCAATTATTGACACAAGGTTTCCAGCATTTCTTTTGCTTTAAATACTGCTCATTTGCCTAAGCTCATTGCTGGCCATAATTATAACAAGTTGTACATGTCTTTTTTCTTTTTTCCTGTCTTTGAAGTCAATTTCCAGTTCTTCCAAACCTTTGCTTGCTCCAATCTACCTTCTACAATTCCTAATAGACTAGTGTCATTGATGCAGACCTCATTGGTCTCTTGATGGCCTACAACATCCAAGGAGCCAATTCAACTTGGGGAAATACCGTGATTAGTCACCTTTTCATCAAGGTTGATGATCAACAAATGTTAAAAAAAATTATCAAAATACCCATTGATTATCCCAACAATAAAAATAAAAAAACATGGTCAGTCATGTGATGATCATTGGTGACCCATGATGGGATAAAATGAAAAAAAATGAAAAAAGTAGTGTTGAACTAAAATTAAAAAGCAAATGGCATGAGTGACCCAAACAAAATACCACACAATCCAACAAAAAAAATAAAAGACTTACTTGAAACAAAAAGCAACCCCTCAAGAAACAAAAACAAAAATGACAGTCTCAGGCAAAGGGAGAGGAGGGGGGGCACTCAAAAAAATAAATTTCAGCTGGAAGAAGAAGAAGAAGAGGAGGCCCCCTGCAATCAATCAATCAATTGCAAGCTGCAGAAGAGGAAGAGGAGGAGACCTCCAGAAATCCATCAATCAATTGCAGGACGCAGCATACTAGGAGGCTCTCCGCAATTGATGGGCCATTATTTATTGGTAATTTATTTCTTTTTGGGATGGGGAGTCCATGGTTACTTTGGTTTGATTTCTGGATTGATTTCTAGAATAAAAAGGCAGGAGGTTAATTTTGGAGAGATTTGCAATTGAATTAAAGCATACTGGGTGGAGAGGGTGGGAAAAGGGGTGTGGGAGGTCAATATCCTACCCAGGTCTTACTCAACCTTTTCTCTCTAGACTGTTGACCAGGATGGATTGAGATGGAAATTTCCAACTGCATGCTTCCAATCTATAGGAGCAGATGCATATGAAGCTGAATGTGGCAGAAGTGGGTCATTAAAATTCACATTTCCATGTGCTTCCAACAAGATGGATTTATTGTTCAAACAATAATTTCCTGGTGAATTAAAAAGAAAGCTAAAGACTTAGATCCCCTTGAATATATCCATTTCAACCAAGGGGGAAAAGAAAGTACCATTGAGCTCACCTTTACACGTCTTCTTTTTCTTTTCCTTTCTGGAAAGTAAATTTCAAGTTCTTCAAAACTTTTCTTCACTCTTATCTACCTCCTAAAAATTCTTAGATAATAGTTTCATTTGGTCCAGAACTCATTGGTCCCTTGATGGCCTACAACCTCCAAGCAGCCCATCAACTTGGGCTTGGTATTGCTTGGCCATGAAATCAACAGAATCATACCACCCCCTCCAAGCTACCCAACATGCAAGATATCATGATCAAGAACGTGGGTGAGATCCCCAATCACAAAGAGAAAATAAATTTCTTTGTTTCTTGGTCAGGCCAAAAACCTAGGTGCCTAATTAAGCGCCTTTCAAAAACCAATTCAGCTCTGACAAGGAAGATGTGGTGGGAAAAAAACTTGGATGATTTCTCCAAGTGCTGTGCTGTTTTCCATTGTAGATAAAAGAGAGAAGAACTCCCCAAAGCTGTCCTTAATTTTGGAAGTGATTGGTATCAGTTTCTGTAAGCAGTGGGTTGCGCTCTTTAGTGAGAGAGAGAGAGAGTAAAAATGGAGGTATTCCTTCCTTCTTCCTTCCTTGATGGTATTCTATGAGATCCCCCCCCCCACACCAAGGTTGGAGGGAAAGGTATTTTACCTTTTCCCTCTCACCCTAACCTAAGTACAAGCACAAATAAATCCCAGCCACAAACAGAAAAAACACCAAGAGAAAGAAACCCTAATGCAAACCTATCCTCCTCACCAACAACCGCACTACTACATCCCTCTGGTTTTTCCTCCTCATGGTGTGCTACAGGCCATACTCAGAACCCCCCACAACTGTCCTTAGCCCCCCAAATCTCATTCACCTACTGCCATTGCATCCATGATGTTTTTCCTTCTCATGAAGCCCTCCATTCCCTCCTTGGAGCCCCCTTTGCTTACTGTAACCATCCAATGCGCCTTCTGTAGCCTTTTTTTGGTACACAGTCCCCAATTCTGATTCAACTGCGTACGCAGAAGCAGATTCTGATCCTGCAGCGCTACCCACATGCTGAGCCATCTTGTGCTCATCGCTGAGTGTGCAGGCCACAAGTAGTTACCAATCCATGTCTATAAAATACCACCACATCCCCCCCAAGTTGCTTTATGTCCCCAGAGGTCTTCCCATTGTTACCCTGACCATACCATTGCACCTCACTCACCACCACCACCCTCTTGCCAATCCCATAAAAAAAATACCCCCCTCTATTTACCTCCATAATGAGAAAGTGTGACTTCTGCATTTGTCACAGGATTGAATGCTCCTTGATCCCCAGCCTTTGTGCATGCATCACCTTCTACCGTGGCCAGAACCATTTTTCCCTCAGAAAGGGGATGGCCCAAGTGCCTTGGAACTCTGGAACTTGCCCTTGACTGCGCAAGAGGGCCCTCCCCAATGCGTTTGTGGTATCCAATGACAATTTGATTTTGGAGGGTTTGTGGTCTCCACCAGGCTATCCTCCTCTTTTCCCTTGCGCTCCAATGCAATCCACCTCAAGCAAGATCTGCAACTTTGCCTCATCCTTCTACTGCGCTGGGCCACCTAGCAGGGATGACTATTTGTCCTTTGCAACCTATTGTTCCGCCCTCCAACACTTGTCCCATGGTGATAGGATCAACCAGGGTGCAAGGGACCCCCGCATCAAGGAATTGCCTGGGCAATGCGCAGCTCCTCCACCGGCTTCACCTCCTGCTCCCGCTCCAGCCTTGGCTCCCAACTCAAGGTACTCCTTGGACCAAGAGGAACAAGCCTTGAGCCCACTTGTTGAGGCTCAGGACCCGCCATCCTGGTAGTGATTTCCTTGTAGCCTTTGCCCAGAAAAGGTCCCCCAAATGGCTTCCTGGAGGCCCCTCCATCACAACCAGCCTGGCCACCCTTGTCAAGCTTGCCCAAGATCCAAGAGATCCCAACCATGATGGCCCTCCCAGTGGAAAAATTCAAGGATTTTACGGGTTGGTAAACCACCCCCCTCTGGACCATCCTCTTGGCCCCTTGTGGGAAACCCACGGCGTCCTGGCACAAGCTCCTGGCAGACTTTGGGAACTTGCTTGAAGTGTAGCAGTTGGAAATGGTTGGGGTATGAAGAAAATCTAATAATCTTGCGCCTTTTCCCCTCCCTTTTCCTTTATCTATTCATTGCATCCCTGCCTTCTTGATTGATCAAGAAATAAATTTCCCTGCTCACACACCAAACTTTGTGTGATCCTATGAAAGTGGCCCTCAGCCTTAATTGAGTGAGTAAGAAACAAGAATCCAGAGATTAGTTAGGGTTTCAAACTGCCTTGCATGCCACAATGAGCCACCCAAGAGTGTCCTAAGTTCATTGCACCGTTGTGAGTTCCATGCAGCCATGGTTCCATTTTTCTCAGAGAGGTACCTGGACAGCCCCAGAAAAACTGCCACACAGTTCCCCATATCCAGTATTTATAAAACACAACAACCAAATACTAGCACCTGCCAAACATAAAGAGGAGAAGAGAGGATTGAGGAAACAAAAATTCTGGGGTGCCTAGTGGTCTGGCTGTGAACCAGCTAGAGAACCCCCTCACAAAGTCAAGCTTAACCCTGCGCAGTGCTCCAACAACCCGCTCACCCATGCCCATGGTACTTGTACATAGAGAAAAAAACAGAACCCACCAAAAAAGGAGAAAAAGAGAGAAGAGAAGAGAAAAGTTTTTTTTTTGAATTGCTCCTCATCCCCCCTTCTGTGGGGGGCTCTTCTTTGCTTGTACGGACCTGGCTTACGCTGCGCCCAAGTTCCTGCAACAATTATAAACCAAGCCAGTACCAATACAATCAGAGAAGTAAGGAAACCAACACTCTGGGGTTTCTATTCATCCTGGCTGTGAACCAGCTAGAACACCCCATCACCAAATCAGGCTTTCCCATCCAGCATTGGTGAACCCCAATTGGTTTGCAACCTCCTACCCTGCCGGAGTGGAATTTCACGCGCGGGCTCTTTGGAAGATGAAGAACCCAAGTCCACCGCATCAAAACCACCTTCTGAAGCTGTGCCTTTGTCACCGGATCCAACATTTTCCCCTGCAATCTTGTCAAATAAGGTTGATCCCCGTGCAAAGAAGCATTTAAAATTTAACATGGCGGCCTTACATTTGAGAGGGGTCCTGTCCAATTCCTCAAGCTGATAACTCCCTCCCTCAAACTTAGATGCCATGCAAAATTGCCCATTCCATTGGTTAGAAAAGAGTTACCCCTGCTGAGATTCCAGACTCCAGTTTTACATCAAGAACAAATACCCTTTCCGCAACCACTCTGAGAGGCGGTGGGGACAGCTCTCATCCCAGTAGGGGACTGAAGCCATTTGATTTTTCTTCAACCTTTCCCTGGCCTTTGCCAGCATCTTTTTTCACCTCAATGAGTTCTGCGGAGGTCTTAACCTTCCACCAATCCACACCCAAAAACTTCTCCAGCTCAATTTCTACCAAGAGCACAGGCTGCTGTCCAAAGATTAATCTGTAGGGAAAGAAACCCATTGTGGTGAACAATTTGGGACACCTCAGAAAAAGGGAAAATTTTAAAAAGTTTTTATATACAATCTTGGGTGATGATAAATTCATGACTCCCAGTTGTGTGAGGTCCTACATGGCCCAATGGACGCATGGGAACCAATACACGCGTCAAAAGCGCACATGCAGGCCAAAAAACGCGTCTACACGCGTCCAAGGGGTTGTCTCAAACACAGGCGACCCCTGGGGGGCTGTATACCCCCTGTAAATGGCGTTTTTGGGTTGTTTACCCCCATTCACAGTGCTTTTGACGCGTGGCCGGGGGTATAAAACCCCAGAGGGGTCCTGCCAAAATGTTTGGCACCCCCTGGACCACATTTGGGTTCCATCAAACCAAATTTGGGATCAAGAAATACTATGTGGGACTGTTGGACCACACCTAGCAATCCTCAAGTGACACTAAAGTGCGTTTGAAGTGAAATAGGGTGAAATCAAGTGAAATTAAAGTGAAAACATAGGAAACTGCAAAAAAAATCCCAAAAAATTGATATTTATCAACTCAAAAGTGAGAAAACTTGGTTGTTGTTCAATTGAAAGTTGGATTGAATACTGAAGTAGCATTGCATTGTGTTTTGCATTATGGGAAAAGTGGCATCACCTCCTTTTTTGTAACACGTCTGCGTTGAAGGACTACATTGATAGTGCCATGAACAAAGCTGAGGAAAAAAAGGATTTGGGTAATGAAACATTGGAAGCCCCAATTGCATCCTCATGAAGGGTGAAAATTGAGGAAAAAAATGTTTCAAAAATAGAAATGACCTCTGGTGGTGAGTAACATTTTATATTACTCCTGTCTTTGGCTGATTTAATTCAATGGAAACTGAACTATGACAATTTGAATATGGTATACCTATGACCAACCCACTTTCCCCACCTCCTGTGAGAGATTTTTCTACTAGGGAAGAGGCACAAAAATATTTTCAAACATGGGAAATGAAGCATGGTTACCCTTTAACAGTTTTCAAATCAAACCACAATAAATATGTGTATTTATCCTGTGGTAGACATGGTTTGTACTCTTGGCAATTGCTCACAAAATGGTAAAGGCAAACTAACACAAGGAAGGTTGGGTGCAAGTTTTTAATCCATGCAAGTCACACAAAGGCAGACCCCTTGTGGTAAATCTCCTACATAAATGATCAACAAAACCATGAACCATCTCCACACCCCTCAGTGCATCCTCACCTGAGGAGACTCTCTGGGGTAGCCTTAGACAATCTAAAAAAAGGAATGAACGATGGGATCAATAAAATTCAACTCAAAAGAAAATTCAGAAAGATTGATGGTGGCAAATATGTTGATGACCAAAAAATCTATAACACTAAGCATAAGGTAATTCTATCAGAACTAAAGGGGAAAAGTGCTATGGAGGTCCTCTTTGAACAACTTGGTAATTCAGGTAGGGTTCATCAAGAAAAATTAATTGGAGAGGTTCAATTGGAGGCCCTATCATTGGCTCACCCAGAGTCATTAAAGCTTTGCAAACAATGCCATCATATAGCTATTATGGATTGTACTTATAAAAAAAATAAGTACAAAATACCCCTATTGCATACTGTAGGAATTGCTTCCAACCAGAAAAATTTCACAAGAACTCTTGTTTTTATAACAAGAGAAACGGTTGAGTTCTACAGTTGGTCTTTCAATGCGCTAAATGAGTTGGCTTATGATCCTGAGAGAATTCCCAAAGTCATTGTGACGGACTGCAAAAAGTCTTTGATCCATGCTCTAGAAGAAAATTTCCCTGAGGCTAAAACACAGTGTTGTCAATGGAACTTGTCTAAAAACATCCAAGAAAACTGTAAAGGGCACTTTAATAATGATTTTGAAGGGTGGCAAAGCTTTATGTCTCTGTGGGCTAAGTATGGGGCTCAAAAACCAAGGAGGAGGCAGAGATCAATGATGCAGAACTCAGAGTAAGTTCCAAATCACTGCCTCTACTTTTAATCTTCCTAGTTTTTGATTGCTTACATTATGACTTGTATAAAGTTTTTCTTGGAAGACCATGAGGATGTGCTCAAGGATATGGATCATAATTTCTTCTGTATCAAATAGAAGTTTCTAATTGCTTGGACTTTTGAAAAACCTGACTTTGGAAATAAAACAATGTCTCAGGCTGAAGGGGCTCATGCTACTCTCAAGCTGTTAGAATTCTAATGAATTATAGTTGTCTGTGAATCTCATCTCTTTTTATAATCTTTTTATGTGTTTTATTTTTTTTCTATTTTCTGTGACACTCACCAGTGTGACTTTGAACGCCTCTATCTACCTACACGGTGCAAACACTCTGAAAATTTAACCAAGTTCCTATTTGTAGTGCTCAACAGAGATCCTGTGTTTGCCCTTAGGGCTCTCAGGTCCTCCTTGTCAAGTAAGTTGCTTTTCTGGTTAATTTTCTTTCCCTTCTTTCATCTTCAATTTTTTTGTCTCTTCCTCAACTAACAAAACAACCCTTACTCAGTTGACCAAACGGCCTCAACATCTTGAAAACCTTCAATTACCTCACCTATTGACTTAACTCTCCTGGATCTCTTCAAGATCAAATCAGCCGCTCCATTTCCTGCCAAATCTTCATGCCCTGCCGTTTATCTCTTTTGGTTATTTTTAGGTTATTTTACATTTCTGCTTATGCTGTTGTCGTGTCTTTTGTGATTCTTTCTCTTTCTAATAAATCTTCTTTTAAGCTGTTGATTTTCAGATTTACAGTCCCAAATTGCTCTCTCTACCCAACTCAATAAAGCAACAAAAGAGCAAACTATGTCAGAAAATGAGGAAAATTTGAAAAGGAGCAATCTCCCCATCCTGAAAAAATCCAATTACTCATCCTGGGCTTTACCAATCCGTAGCTACCTACGTTAAAAAGGGATCCTCAAAGAAATAGAAGGAGTAGATGAAAAGGATCCAATCATTCCCACCTCTGCTCCTCAAAGACGGAAATTCTATGAAGCAGCTGACATACTGATACAACACCTGGGAGAAACTGCCTTTGATACTGTCATTAACCCGTCTAATCAATCCAATCCTATTTCTATCTGGAATGCCATTTTCAGAAAGATATGTGTCACTATCAAACACAAACAGAGGGAAAATCTGGCTTTCCTTCATTCAATATTAGTTCACTGGAGGTCTCACAGCTTACATCCAGGAATGCTGCAAGCTTATGAACAAAATAACCACTGTTTTAATTGAAGTACCCAACAACATCCTCAGCTACACCACTCTAGCCAAACTCCCTGCTCAGTTCTACCATGTGGTTGACTCCATCCTGTTAAAAAACAATATTCTAAAATTTCCTACCAAGGTCCTAAAAAAACATTGAGAATTCACTCATCTTGAGTCCACCCAATCATCTAAAGGTCCTGCTAACAAATAGTCATTGTCTTCAACTTCCCTTTACAGATTCTTAGACAACAAGTCAAAAAGGCATCCCAAACATCCATGTTCCAAAGGCAAATACAACCCTCTAGCTGACAATCCGGAAAGTAGTTTTTGGCTACTTCATCCACATCTCAGAACAACCAAAAAATCCCAAGGACAAGCCCATCTTACCAACACTTCCCCCTCACAACTTTCTGATGAAACAAATCATGAGGCCTCTGCCTACTTCAGCGCACAGATTTATTCAAAAAAAAATCTTCCTTATCCAAATCCTTACTTCCTGTACTTAACTCAGGTGCTTTGCATCACATCTTCAATAACCCTCAATTGATCCTCAATCCTCAAGAAACCTAAATCAAGATCAGAACTGGGAATGACTTTAATGCTCTTGACGCTGTTGCTATTGGTGAAGCTTTTCCTCTCAATAATGAATGTGCTTGAGTTAAACTAGACAAATTCCTTTTGGTCCCAAAAATTAATCAATGTTTGATTTCTCTTCCCCAACTCAAGCCCAAGAAATTTTTCATCAAGAAGGTGGGATTCTTGTGGTCCTCCATCTCCTTGGACAACTTTGAGCTAGTTGGTTCCACTTCTAACAATCTACTCAAAATTTGTGGGGTCCGGTTTGAACAGGAGAAGGCTGAAACTCATTAATTTGCTCCTTCTCTTTCCAATCTCCACAATAAGCTAGGACATGCCAGTGAATCCAAGATCAATATTCTTTTTCCAAATGCCAACTTACCGGATTTTTCAAAATGTGAAACTTGCCAATTGGGGAAAATGATTTCTACCCCTTCAAAAGCCACTTCAAACCAGTCACTCGCGTTCTGGAAACTGTCCATATGGACCTTGTTGGGCAGTTCTTGATTCCAACCTTTGGAGCCAGAAAGTATTTTCTTACCATTTTCAATCAGTTTTCCCGTTTCAAATCCCTTGCTCTCCTCAAAAAAAAAGATGAAACCCCTGATTCTTTTAGATCTTATACTAAAATGGCCAAAAGAAAACACAATTCCAAAATTGTAAAAATTCTTACATAAAATGGAGGTGAGTTAATTGACCAAGATTTCAAGCTTTTCTGCAAGGATGCAGGAATTAATCATCTCCTCTCACCGCCGTACTCCCCACAAAAAAACGGTCTTGCAGAACAAGCTAATTGGTCAATACTGGAAAAGGCTCAATGTCCCATGCTGCAAGCCAAGCTGAGGGGTAGGCTCTGGGGAGAAGCATTCAACACTTCCACTAATGTTCTTAATCTTCTTCCAGTCTCCTCCAACAACAATCTCATCCCTTATGAAGTCTGGTACAAGCAATTGGTCAAATACCAGTTTCTGAAGCCTTTCAGTTGCACTTTGATTGTTCTTATTCCAAAACACCTTTGAAGATCCAAGATTGCCCAATCTGGTTTTAAGGGTTTTCTTGTTGGTTTTGCAAATGATTTTTCCAACTACCGGGTGTTCAATCCTTCAAACAACAAAGTCATCATCTTAGAAAACATTCAATTTTTGGAAAACAACTTTGCAGGCACTGAACTTGCTCAGTCCAACTTGGATCCTCTTCCCAAATTCAAATTATCTCAATCTCTGGATATCCCTGCTTCTGATGTGATTAATCATGATAACAATCCAACTCAGGTACAGAACTCCAAAATCCCAAATCCTAATCCCGTCATCTTCCCATTAGATACTTCTGATCTTGCGCCTGCTGATCCTTTGCCTGTAACAAACCACAAAATCTCTGAATTTGAAATCTCTCCCAGCAAAATTCTGGACCACCCCTGAAGACTTAACTCACAACTCTATCTAGTCAACACGGATTATCAAGATCCAAAAACACTAGATCAGGCTCTCAACAGTAAGTACAAGTTTGAGTGGATCAATGCAATGGAGAAGGAATTAGTCAATATCAGCAGCTACAAGGTGTGGGAGGAAGTGGATGAGGATGGAAATTTCACTAAGATCAAGTGCATATGGGTGTTCAGAACTAAACAGAATGAAAGAAAAAAGATTATAGAGTTCAAGGCAAGGCTCTGTGCTCAGGGATTCAAACAAGTGGAGGGAGTCGACTTTGTCAACACCTTTGCTCCCACCAGTGATAAGAGCTCTCTGCGTCTCCTTATCTCTTTTTCCCTAAGCAATAATCTGAAGTTCCATCAACTCAACGTCAAAGCGGCCTTTCTGAACGCTCCTCTGGCCAAAAAAATTCACATCTCAGCCCCTCCAAATGTGGAAGTTCAAAATTGGAAGATTATACCTCTCAAGACAGCTCTGTATGGTCTCAAACAGGCTCCTCAGGCCTGGTATATTACACTCAGTAAGTGGCTCCTAGAATCTGGCTATAAAAGAAGCAAAAGCAATCACTGTGTTTTATTCTCCAAAGACAACTGGCTCTAAATCCATGTTGAAAACATTGCAATATTCAGCAACCATCCCAAAAAGTTTGCCACTCTCATAAGTAGCAGATTCAAGGTGAAGTATCATCAAGAATCAAAGCTCCTTCTGGCAATCAACATTCTACAAGCTCCTGGTTTGGTCAAACTCTCTCAAGAGTCCTATATCAACTCTACTGCTTCTGAATACCCTCTTCCAAAATTTAAGGAACACTCAGTTCCATTTGCGCCCTATGGAAAACTACTTCCCACCACTGATGAAGAAACTTCCAAATTTGCTAAATCCGGTCTTAACTATAGAAAGCTCATTGGTGAGCTAAACTACATCAGTTTCAACACCAGACCAGATATCAACTTCTCAGCCAACTACTTAGCCCAGTTTCTGAGTGCTCTGGGTTTATCTCACCACAAAGCCGCACTAAAGGTTCTGAACTATTTATCACATACCACCAACAAGGGTATTGAGTTCACTCTAAAATGTTCAAATACTGCTTTAACGGCTTTTGTGGAATCTGGCTTGGCCACATGCCCCTCAACCCAACGCTCAATCTCTGGGATAGTAATCGCCTGGAACGGGAATCTGATAGTCTGGAAATCTAGGAAGCAAGCTATGGTATCTCTCTTGATGACCAAGGCCAAATACAAATCTGTTGGCAATAATGTGAAGGAATTCCTATGGATGCAGACTTTTCTGCGTGAAGTTGAGGGTAGCAAATTTGACTCTCAAACCATGATTCATGAAAACAATGAAGGCTGCATAAAACTGGCCATGCAACAAGCCAATCAAACAAGTTTCAGATCAAAACACCTTGATTTGAGGCATCATTTCATTCCAGAAGAGATTGAAAAAGGAACCATCCAATTCAAGAAGACCTCTTCCAAGGAAAACTGTGCTGAATTTCTCACCAAAGCTATTTCACAAATACCGCTGATGAACTGCCTGAACTTTCAGCGCGTACAATGAATTTAAAGCCAGGGAGGGTGTTAGAATTCTAATGAATTCCAGTTGTCTTTGAATCTCATCTCTTGTTATACTTGTGTTATGTATTTTCTTTGTTTTCTATTTTATTTGACACTCACCTGTGTGACTGTGCGTTCCTCTATCTACCTACACGGTGCACACACTCTAAACCTGTGACCAATTTCATATTTGTACTTCTCAACAGAGATCCTGTGTTTGCCCTTAGGGCTCTCAGGTCCTCCTTGTTGAGTAAGTTGGTTTTCTGATTAATTTCCTTTCCCTTCTTTCATCTTTCATTGCGTTTTCTATTCCTCAACTAACCAACCAATCCTTACTCAGTTGAACAACTGTCCTCAACATCTCAACAACCTTCAATTACCTCACCTATTGACTTAAATCTCCTGGAGTTCTTCAAGATCAAATCAGCTGCTCCATCTCCTGCCAAATCTTCACGCCCAGCCTTTTATCTCTTTTGGTTCTTTTTAGGTTCTTTTACATTTCTGCTTATGTTTTTGTCGTGTCTTTTATGATTGTTTCTCTCCCTAATAAATCTTCTTTTTAGCCTTTTGATTTTCACAAGGGATTCCTTGCAAATTCTTTTGGAAAATATTTGGATGTTTGGCAAAACATAGAGGGAACAGTGTCCAATCAAAAAAAATTGGTTCAGGCGGCCCTTTACAAATCTTGAATAAATATTTGAATATTTCTTCCTACTGAAGTTTTACCATGGGGATACAAGGTCTCTTTATAGGCAATCAAAGTTGTTGTGGATCAATTAGAGAGATTAAAGCGGAACCATGATGGGGAAGTGTGCACCAAGTCATACTCAATGACTATGGGTTTGCCCCTTTCCAACCAAATAGGTGACCTACTAGCATCAAGAGGATCCATTTTGCCTGAGGATGTTCATCCTCAGTAGAGGTTGGATTATGACCCTGGCAGTTCTAGTTCTGTAAGTGGGTTTGAGTTGGATTTTTGGGTTGTTCAAATCACTTTTTGATTAATGCTTTTTGATAAATGCTTTTTGAATGATGATTCCTACTTGACTAATATTTGATCCTTTGGAATTTTGAAAGGTCAATGTTGATGAACTTCTCAACTTTTCTAAGATACATTCAACCAAAGCCAATACTTGAACCTAAAGTCTTGCAATCAAGCAGAGGCTGTCCAAAATTGACAGATACCCGGCAGGATTATTCTTGATTTGAAAATTTTTAAAAGGAACTTAAGCAGTAAATGAGAATTAGAAGTGCACCAAAGAAGAAAAGATGAAAGATTTTAAGTTCTTTCTATTTTGAAAGGTTCATTTTTTGGGTTGAATGAACTGATGGGAAAATGATTTTTGAAGTGCAAGGATGGCTCTTCATCTGAATCTCATAGTTCAGATGATAAGACTAAAGAAAAACCTAAAAGTGATTCAGAAAAACCAAAGAAAATAAGTCTTTGATTTTGAGAAATGTTCATTTTTATGGTTTAATGAACCAATGGTGTAATTATTTATGTAGTGCAAGGATGGTTCTTCATCTGGATTTCATAATTCAGTGGAAGAGACTGAAAGTTCATTGGGTTTGGTGCAGTTGGAATCAGATTCCTTTTCAAAAGATGAAGCAGACAAAATGGAGGAGTCAAAAAGAAGCTCATCTTTGGTGAGTGGTGATTCCTTTAATGAGATTAGAATTGTGGCTAACTAATTATTGATTTTGGGAAGTGAATTACCTCAATAAGATACCTGAGAACTTACATAAGTTCTTGGGTGGGTTTTGGGATCCGGTTGGTGATGGAAATTGTGGATTTAGAGTCATTAGTAAGTAATTTGGGTACAATGAGCTTCAATGGTTTCAAGTAAGAAAATAAATTCTTCAAAAATCAAGGAAAAATAAGAAATGCTATGCTAAGATCCTTGGTGGAATTAAAGACGTTGAAAAGATAGAAAAAAGACTTGATGTTAATGACATCAATGAACAGATTCCCTATTCACAATGGCTTTCAAAGCTTGAAATGGGTCTAATAATAGCAGATAACTATGGAAGAAAAATATGTTTCATTTAATTGGAATCATGGGGTACTTTTACTCCTATGAAACTGGGTGTAAAAGAAAAATCAGATACTATGCTCCTTTTCTTTGTTAAAAATAACCATTGGGTCCAGCTTGGTCTTAAGGGAGATGTGATTCCAATCCCACCCATAGCTTCCAAACCATGTTCCATAATTTCTAAAAAAGCAGCTTGTTGGGTTGATCGGCTCAAAGATCAACTTGAGTTGTATTCAAACTTATAGATTAATTTTATTGTTTGGGTTTGGTTTCTGATGCTGATATTTTAATTCTATTGATATAAAGGGTTATCACATTTTGAACATCATTATGTTGAGTCTTTTGAGTTAAAATAATTATGATGAGTGATTTGAATGAGGTTTTAATGGTAATTCAGTTCAACTCATGTTGGGCTGATCCCATCATAAGGAATATTTTTTACTTCTTCTGATGGGATCAGCTTAACAAAAGTTGAACTTTTTTTCTGGTGTTTTTACTTTAGGGCTGGACAAAAAAAAATTATTTTTTGACACTTTTACTTTAGGGCTAGTCATAAGTTGAACTTGTATTTTTTGGCACTTTCAATTCAGGACTGGTCAAGTTGAACTTGTATTTTTTTTGGTGTTTTTACTTCAGGGCTAGTCAAGCTGAACTTGTATTTTTTTGGGTTGGTTGTCTTTGTTTTTTTTTTTTATTTTATTTTTATTTTTATTTTTATTTTTATTTTTATTTTTATTTTTATTTTTATTTTTATTTTTATTTTTATTTTTATTTTTATTTTTATTTTTATTTTTATTTTTATTTTTATTTTTATTTTTATTTTTATTTTTATTTTTATTTTTATTTTTATTTTTATTTTTATTTTTATTTTTATTTTTATTTTTATTTTTATTTTTATTTTTATTTTTATTTTTATTTTTATTTTTATTTTTATTTTTATTTTTATTTTTATTTTTATTTTTATTTTTATTTTTATTTTTTTTTTATTTTTATTTTTATTTTTATTTTTATTTTTATTTTTATTTTTATTTTTATTTTTATTTTTATTTTTATTTTTATTTTTATTTTTATTTTTATTTTTATTTTTATTTTTATTTTTATTTTTATTTTTATTTTTATTTTTATTTTTATTTTTATTTTTATTTTTATTTTTATTTTTATTTTTATTTTTATTTTTATTTTTATTTTTATTTTTATTTTTATTTTTATTTTTATTTTTATTTTTATTTTTATTTTTATTTTTATTTTTATTTTTATTTTTATTTTTATTTTTATTTTTATTTTTATTTTTATTTTTATTTTTATTTTTATTTTTATTTTTATTTTTATTTTTATTTTTATTTTTATTTTTATTTTTATTTTTATTTTTATTTTTATTTTTATTTTTATTTTTATTTTTATTTTTATTTTTATTTTTATTTTTATTTTTATTTTTATTTTTATTTTTATTTTTATTTTTATTTTTATTTTTATTTTTATTTTTATTTTTATTTTTATTTTTATTTTTATTTTTATTTTTATTTTTATTTTTATTTTTATTTTTATTTTTATTTTTATTTTTATTTTTATTTTTATTTTTATTTTTATTTTTATTTTTATTTTTATTTTTATTTTTATTTTTATTTTTATTTTTATTTTTATTTTTATTTTTATTTTTATTTTTATTTTTATTTTTATTTTTATTTTTATTTTTATTTTTATTTTTATTTTTATTTTTATTTTTATTTTTATTTTTATTTTTATTTTTATTTTTATTTTTATTTTTATTTTTATTTTTATTTTTATTTTTATTTTTATTTTTATTTTTATTTTTATTTTTATTTTTATTTTTATTTTTATTTTTATTTTTATTTTTATTTTTATTTTTATTTTTATTTTTATTTTTATTTTTATTTTTATTTTTATTTTTATTTTTATTTTTATTTTTATTTTTATTTTTATTTTTATTTTTATTTTTATTTTTATTTTTATTTTTATTTTTATTTTTATTTTTATTTTTATTTTTATTTTTATTTTTATTTTTATTTTTATTTTTATTTTTATTTTTATTTTTATTTTTATTTTTATTTTTATTTTTATTTTTATTTTTATTTTTATTTTTATTTTTATTTTTATTTTTATTTTTATTTTTATTTTTATTTTTATTTTTATTTTTATTTTTATTTTTATTTTTATTTTTATTTTTATTTTTATTTTTATTTTTATTTTTATTTTTATTTTTATTTTTATTTTTATTTTTATTTTTATTTTTATTTCTATTTCTATTTTTATTTTTATTTTTATTTTTATTTTTATTTTTATTTTTATTTTTATTTTTATTTTTATTTTTATTTTTATTTTTATTTTTATTTTTATTTTTATTTTTATTTTTATTTTTATTTTTATTTTTATTTTTATTTTTATTTTTATTTTTATTTTTATTTTTATTTTTATTTTTATTTTTATTTTTATTTTTATTTTTATTTTTATTTTTATTTTTATTTTTATTTTTATTTTTATTTTTATTTTTATTTTTATTTTTATTTTTATTTTTATTTTTATTTTTATTTTTATTTTTATTTTTATTTTTATTTTTATTTTTATTTTTATTTTTATTTTTATTTTTATTTTTATTTTTATTTTTATTTTTATTCTATTTTTGTATTTATTTTTATTTTTATTTTTATTTTTATTTTTATTTTTATTTTTATTTTTATTTTTATTTTTATTTTTATTTTTATTTTTATTTTTATTTTTATTTTTATTTTTATTTTTATTTTTATTTTTATTTTTATTTTTATTTTTATTTTTATTTTTATTTTTATTTTTATTTTTATTTTTATTTTTATTTTTATTTTTATTTTTATTTTTATTTTTATTTTTATTTTTATTTTTATTTTTATTTTTATTTTTATTTTTATTTTTATTTTTATTTTTATTTTTATTTTTATTTTTATTTTTATTTTTATTTTTATTTTTATTTTTATTTTTATTTTTATTTTTATTTTTGTATTTATTTTTATTTTTATTTTTATTTTTATTTTTATTTTTATTTTTATTTTTATTTTTATTTTTATTTTTATTTTTATTTTTATTTTTATTTTTATTTTTATTTTTATTTTTATTTTTATTTTTATTTTTATTTTTATTTTTATTCTATTTTTGTATTTATTTTTATTTTTATTTTTATTTTTATTTTTATTTTTATTTTTATTTTTATTTTTATTTTTATTTTTATTTTTATTCTTATTCTTATTCTTATTCTTATTTTTATTTTTATTGTTATTTTTGTTTTGTTTTTATTTTTATTTTTATTTTTATTTTTATTTATTTTTATTTTTATTGTTATTTTATTTCCTAATTTTTTTGTTTTTTTAACCAAAAAATCAATATTTTTCAATTTTTGGATGATTTCTGTTTTTATTGTATTTTTATTTAGATTCATATCGTTAATGTGATTTTTTTTGTGACCACAAGACTTGTAGCCATCTGGCATGGCAAAAAGACTACATTAGAGCCATTTAGAGCCCCACACAACCCAAATGTGGTTGGGCTGTAGGCCACATAGCACCAGACTGCCATGTGGGGGCGGCAAAACTAGACTCAAGTCGCGTGGGACCCTACACGGTATAGAGACTCCTGTGGGATTATATAAATAATTTTGAAAATATCTTGCTTGAAGTCCTTAAAGGGGAATTTAGCATACTCCTACTCCTTTAGAGTATTAGTAAGACTAAGAGTGGTTTTGAATTGCCAGCCCTTCTAGTACTATAGTAAGTCTGCACAATAATTTATTTAAATTAATGGCTGGTTTTTTTGAGAATTAAAATAGGTCTCAGATCAGACCTAGATTAATTATTAACTGTAATTGGAAGGATTTGTTGAAGAATGGACCAGATGTATTGGCTTATTGGTTAGGGTTGGTCAGATATATTTTATCTTCAACAATATCCAAATATTAAAGGGTTCAAGGGTTTATCAAACGGATGGTTCAGGAGAGGACCCAAGGATGGGATTACCCACAGGGGGCTGGGTAGAGGAAAGTTTGATAGTTGCTTTTGGTTGTGCTCTCTTTCTTTGAAAGGGTTATTTCTTGGTCAATGGTTGATTCTTCTATAATTTGGTGCTGAATACTTAAGTCACAGAAGAACCCTTATTCTAGCACATGATGGGCTGCTTTAATTGGTTAAAGATTTATTATAAATTGATCTCTGATTTCCTTTTTCTTTATATTTGGTTCATTGATAATATTTATCTTGGTAGGTACCACAGATGACTACTGATAGGTTGATGGGCCAGATAGCCTGAGGAGATGGGATGGGTGAATGATACAGCTTGGATAGGGCAGAGAGGCCCTCCTTAAACAGAAAAATCCTGCCTCAGGGGGTGCTCAAGGATTCCCCTGAGGGTTCTCCCTGTTCTGATAAGGAACAGTGAGATACAGTCACATGAGGCATTCCTGCTGGTTGGAAAAAGCTTGTAAAGTTACATGAGGCATTTATGCTGGTTGGGAAAAGCTTGTACAGGAGTTTCATGCATACACAGACCTGCATGAATTGCTGTGTAGTTAAGATAAGATATATTTATGTGCAGTACTGGTGGTTTTTTTAGTGCTTCTTGATTCTACCTACATTTATTGCTGTGAAATAATGGTGGTTTGTTTGGTTCTACTTGAGATTTGTTTGACTTCCTCCTACATATATTGCTCCTGTATACTTCTACACAGCCTCCTGTATGTATATTGTTCCTGTATTAATTCTGAAAAGCCTCTTTTATGTGTATTTTCTGCATGTTTTTTTGGTTCTACTCAAGACTGGTTTGACTTCCTCCTGCCTATATTGCTCCTGTATACTTCTGAACAGCCTCTTGTATGTTTATTTGTTGAATTTTTGGTTCAGTTGACCAGATCTGACATGCTGCACTGCCTCCTGTATCTGTATTTCTGTATTCTGGCTGAGTTGACTGGATCTGGACTGGTTGCACTGCCTCTTGAATCTGTATTACTGTATTCTGGCTGAGGTGACTGGATCTGGACTGGTTGCACTGCCTCCTGTATCTGTATTTCTGTATTCTTGCTGAGATGACTGGATCTGGACTAGTTGCACTGCCTCCTGGACATGTATTGCTGTATTCTGGCTGAGGTGACTGGATCTAGACTGGTTGAGCTGCCTCCTGCATCTGTATTTCTGTATTATGGATGAGGTGACAGGATCTGGACTAGTTGCACTGCCTTCTGGATATTTATTGCTGTATTCTGGCTGAGGGGACTGGATCTGGACTGGTTGAACTGCCTCCTGCATCTTTATTTCTGTATTATGGATGAGGTGACAGGATCTGAATGGTTGCACTTCCTCTTGCATCTTTATTCCTGTATTATGGGCGAGGTTCCTGGGTCTGAACTGGTTGCACTTCCTCCTGGATCTGTATTTCTGTATGCTGATGAGGTGACTGGATCTGGACTGATTGCACTGCCTCCTGGATCTGTATTGCTGTATTCTGACTGAGGTGACAGGATCTGACTTGCTGCACTGCCTCCTGTATCTGCATTTCTGTATTCTGGCTGAGGTGACAGGGTTGGTTTATGGTCCTGGTGTTGAGGGTAAGCTTCCACTGGTATGTACTTGAAGGTTTTCAAGGTATGCCTTATGTCTTCCACAGAGATGTGAAACCTGGTTGGGTATGAGTTTTTCACAGTTGAAGGTTTCTTGAGATGTATCTTCTAATCCATGAGAGATAAGGGATACTTTGGCTGAGTGACTATAGGTCCTTTTAGATGGAGAAGAAATTTCTGAAGTTTATTTGGGGGTTTGAGCTGTTTTTATAGTACCAAAGTGAGATTGAGGGATATAGGACAGGTTTGGTCTACCACATCCCCCCAGACTTAATGCTGTCCATAGCCTTTGGGTCAATAGACATCAGACTCCACATCCTATCCTTTTTCTTCTTCTTCTTCTTGTTTATTATCTGAGAGACCCAAAAAATACTAATAATCACCTGTAGAATAAAAAAAAGGTCTAGATAATCCCACTGATCCTGTTGGTACTGTTGAAACCTTGATTTTTTATCTCTAAATATTTTCCTCTTAATTATTTCTTGATTGTATCCATTTAGCAGGTAAAATTATAATTAAATCCTTTCCATTGTTCTTGGTTTTTAAATTATAGTAGGGTTCTTCTGGATAAAGAAAGGTTTTGGAATTTTCCTCTGTTTTTCTGATTCCTTGGATTTAACTTATTCCTTGAATTTAAATCTTCTTTTACCTTCTACATATACTGTTTTACTTCATGGCCAAAGACAGATTATTTTACTCTAAATCTTTCCTATCTTCCTATAAATCATTTGTTGAATTTTGAGCCTTGACACCCTGTTTGCATCTATTCAAACCTGACAGATAAAATTTTTCTTTGAAACCTAATATAATTTCTTCATTCAGATAGTTCTAGCTGAAGATTAATTGATTCCTTTTTCCTTGATACCTTGACACATCTTGAAATCTTTAATTGGTTCCAATTTTGAGTTAAGCCAATCTTTATGTCTTCAATTCCTTCCTTCTTCTTAGTGTTCCTGTTCTCTTTGGTTTGAATTCTTTTTACAGAAATAATCTTCTTGTTGAAATTATACTTATATTTGTGTATTTCTTTTATCTTATTTCTACTTTTTTTACTTCTTTTTTTTACTTCTTTTTTTACTTCTTTTATTTTTATTTTTATTTATTTAAATTTATTTATATTTATTTATTTATTTATTTTTTATTTTCTTTCATTTATCATTTATAATTTTTTATTTTTTTTTTTAATTTGAAGTTTAGGCTATTGCTAAGGAACTTCCTTCTTCTCCCTCTCCTGCCTCTTCTGCTGGCTCTTCTTGTTCTTCATCTGGTTCTTTTCCTGCCTCTTCTTAATCTATTGGGGCTCCTTTTTTGTAAAACTTCTTGATCTTGCTTGCTGAAAATATTCTTTGAAGTACTTTTCCATCCAATTCTTCTAGAACATAGGGCCCATTGTTTAGTTTTTTGAACACTTTATAAGGTCCTTTCCATCTATTCTTGAAGAGTAGAACCCATTGCGATTCCACGGTTCTATTTTAGACTAATACCAGGTCCCCCTTCTTGAGTTGTTTCCTTATCCTATGGGCCAATCTCCTTTCCCAAAACTTGATGGAAAGTTCTCTTGATTCCTTCATCTTCTGTGCTGCCTCCTTGATTTTTTCTTCCTTCTGGGCAAATTGTGCTTCTCTTGCTTCCAGGGGGTCTGAGGTTGTGATTAACTTCTCCCAGTAAATTCCGAGGTATGATTCCATTTATAGGTCAATTGGTAGGACCTCTGGCTGTCCAAACTGTAGTTGAAATGGGGAGAATAATGTTTTCCTTTTTTTAGATATCCTACCTGCAAAAGTGACTAGAGGGGGGTATTCCTTCCATTTTCTGCCATTCTCCCCACATAGCTTTATTAGTGCATCTTTCATTTCCTTGCGGCCCCTTTCTATCATTCCTTCAGCCTCTGGGTAGTAAGGGGTGACCATTCTGAGTTTTTTTCCCAACACTCTTCATATCTGTCTGGAGCTCCTTTTCAAATTTTCCTCCTCCATCCGCTGTTATTTCCTTGGGTATCACATCCCTTTAGATCCATTCAGATAGGAAACAAGTATGTTTCTTGAAGTGAGACTAGTCAGGCCTACTGCCTCTGCCCACCCTGAGAAGTTTTCTCTAGCTACCTCTAGTTAATTCCATCTTCCTGCCTTGACATGTACTGCATCCATTGCTACCCTCTGAAAATGGGTGTTAGTAAGATTTGCCTTCCCTTCTTCTTTTTGATGGAGCTTGCTTTTCTTCTGACATGGTTGACAAGTTTTGACCCATTACCTAGTCATCTCCTTCATTCCTTCCCACCAGAACCTAAGCTTGATTCTTCTGTATGTCTCCCCACTCCCCATGTGCCCTAATTGCTCATGCAGGCTCTTCATGACCCTTTCCATTTCTTCTTTAGATGTCAGCACCAGCTGAGGTTGCCATATCCCCCTCCTTTTCAGTCTTCCTTCCTCCAAATAGAAGTTAGGTGAACTCCTCTCAATCTTATGGAGTTCCTTATAAGAGCACCCTGTGGGCTTCTTAATGTTCAATAAATATTCCTTCATTCTTACCCAGAATCCAGCCAGGGGTGTGGGTGGTTTTTGGTCTTCAATACAGTTGATTTTTAATCCAAGGCCAGGATGTGGACTGATTCATTCTTCTTCTTCATCAAAATCCTGATTGGTGTATTCTGGGTCACCTGGGTCTTCTGGCCTTCTTTATAGGCTGTCAGGAATTTTGAATGTCTTTACTGGTTTATGGACCAAGTCAAAGGAAAATAGTTGGATAAATGCCACCCATCTACTCATAGGGGCACTGGGTAGGCTAGGAGTGTTTATCATTTAAATGAGGGCTTTTGCATCTACTTTTAACCAAAGTACTTCCCCCACAGGGTTGCCTTGAGTTTCTTGTGTATCTTTGATACTCAACAGAGCTCAAGTTTTGACTGGGAATAATTCTTCTCTGTTTTTGAAAAACCCACTGAATCATAGTAGACTTGCCTTGGTCTTCCTTCTTTGAATTCTTGCATCAGGACAGCACCAGCTGCTAGGTAACTTGAATCCACAGCTAGAATTATCCTTCCTGCAGTTTTTTTATATTCTATGCTTTTGAGGGTTATATATTCTCCCACTATTTTCTTGAGTAACAGAAAGGCTTCTTCACTTTGGCTGTCCCACTTGAACTCTACATCTTTCCAGGTGAGCCTTCTGATTGGTGCTGAGAGTGCTTATTAATTGTTGATGAACATCCTGAAAAAGGAGCAAAGCGCCAAGAATCTCCTAGCTTCCTTTTTTCTCCTGGCTGGGGCCAGCTTTGAATTTTTTTTCAGCTTCTGTTCTGCTACTTTACTTCCCTCCTGAGATACCACTTTCCCCACTATGTCAAGGGCAGGGACACATCAAGCAAATTTTCCTCCTGAGACAGTCAAAAAAGCTTCTTCTATCCTAAATAAAATCCTTTCTAAGGTTATGGCATACTCCCAGACAAATTGTCTTATTTGTGGGTTATCTTCAAGTGTGTTTTCATTGTACCTGCTCTGGGTCCTTCAATACCTCCATACTAACTCTTACCACATGTTCTGGTATTTCCTCCTGAAGTATCCAGGTCATTTGGGCTTGGTAGACTGCTACTGAGTTGGTGCCACCCTGAGGTAACCTTGTAAGCTGGAGCCTCCACAAAGTAGTTTCAAAAGTGTTGAGTGGTCTTGAGGTCCTATCTAATTCTATCTCATCATATCCTCCCATGATGTATCCTAGTCCATAGGAGGCCCTCCCAGAGAAGGATTCCACAAATTCTTCAATTTTTGGGGGGTAGTACTGCATCCTTGATAATGACTTTGTTGAGGGGTTTGGTGACCAATTTTGTACACCTCAAGGAAAAGGGCAAAATTTATTTATTTTTTCTCAGTTTTTTATCTCAAAAAAAAAGTAAAAAAAAAAATTCTGTTGCTATGGGTAATCTACTTTTGTCCCATCTCCCAACTTCTCCCTCTCCTAGCGGACTAGGAAGGCCTCTCCAGGCACTCAACCCCCCTTATCCTCTGTTCAACTCCTTCTCACACACCCACTTCCCAACTTTTTTTACCAAGCACCCGCGCGGATGACCATCTGCCATTCTTATCATTGTGATCATTCCCAATCTCATCTCATCCAATCCCTCAATCCAAATCCATCAATCATGGCCTTCTGATCCCCTTGGCCTCCATCAACAATGGCTTGATGACCCGGCTGAAGAAAATAATCCTCCTATACCTTGATCTACCTCCCATCTCCATCTCAACCACCTCTGCCTAATTGCTGCAACTGTTGTTGGTGGTTGTCCGCTGATCATCCTCACCTCCATCCTCTCTTTCCGATTCCCAGAGTCCACACAGCCACTACTGTCTCTCCAATCCCAATCCTATTGGAAATCTTTCCAGTGAAAGCTTCCCACCATCTCACCCATAGATCCTTACCTCCCTTGATTCCCCTCATTCCAATCCTCCTTGATCTTGATCATCCTCCAATTTGACTTCCAAGACCATTGATGACCCTCTTGGAGTGATTCTTCTTCAGCAATCTCTAATCAATCATCACTCCCACCACCTGACCAATCTTGCTGCAGTTGGCAGTCATCCTCCCATCAACCTCCTTGATCCCAACAAATGGCAAGCTGTCACTTGCGGCTGTTGGAGTTGTTGCAAGCACCCCACGCTGATCACCCGCAGCAACGGCTGTCTCTGTGGCTCATTCTCAACAACCTGCAACCCCTTTGGTAGATGTTCATCCCCCCTACCACTGATCTGACAACCTGTGGATGTCCATCTTCTTCCCGCTTTCATCTGTTATGTGGGCTGGTCTCCTTCCTGTCATCTTTTTTTTCACATGTCCCAATCATTTTGTTGTTGTTTTTTGATTTTCATATCTATTTTCCTGCATTGTTTCATTATAAAAAAAAAATCGGCACTCATTTTTAGTTGTCTCTTGTAAGTAGTCTACAGGGTCTCTTGCCCATAAAAGGAGGGGGTCTCCCCTGCCTTTTTGATCCATCATACATCATATATCAGAAATCAGCTATCATCATCATCAAAGTAATAAATACGTGGGGCCCTTCCCCTCTCTGAGAATCCTTATCCTGGGTATATCTTTTGATTTCCCATTGATCCTTTTGTTGATTTCTCTCTGTTGTTTTCCTTGTCTATCCTACGCTGTCTCATCTTCCTACTAAGTCTCTTCCTGTTATCCCTTCTTTTCCACACCTTATCTGAACCCCGAACCCGATCAGGTAGTTTCCACATCCTTGCGGTGTTTCCTATCAAACTCCGCTCCTCAACTTCAACTCCAACCACAACATACAAGGCGCGACACAAACTCACTCAACTCCTTCGACTCATCAATAACCTGATCACCTCTTGTCCGGATTGCGTGTAGGTATTCCTACTGTCTTCAACTCTACATCAAGGCTTATCCGAAACGCAATCTCTCAGCTTCAGATCAAAATCCCTACCAGGTCGGATCGGTTACTGGATGTTCAAGAGTTGGGAGTTATAACTTTAGTACCTTGTAAATCTGTTTGATCTCAAAAATCTTTACTAAGGTCTCTTTATTCATATCTATTCTTTTCTCCTAGTCACCCTCAGTTAGCTTGGTTCTGCTCATACTTCACCGGCCACTTTACCGCCAGCAGAACTTACCTCCACGTTGGTGCTTTTGTCTTCTCGGATGTTTCTCCAATATCATTATTTGCTCATTCCTTTTGCAATCTATCAAAACCAGTCTGGTTCAGGTTTCTCAGCTATCTCAACCTTTTTCACCTTTGAGCCTCCATGCTCAATCCTTTGATCCATCCTCTGTGACCTGATCCTTATCACCAACCAATAGCCTTTCTGGTTGAAGAAGAATTCATTGGGTTGAATTCTTGAGTGTGTTAAGCCACTCTGTTGATCCCTTTCTCCAACCTCCTTGGTCCTGATCATTCATTTGATTGTCTTTCTGGAACCAGTCACATTTGGCTGAGAGGTTTCTTTAATTTTGAAACCTGGAGTTTTAAACCTCCCTTTATTCCCTTCAAGTTGAATTCCACCATGCTATTCTTGAGTCCCTTGAGAAGTTTTGGGTCATTCTTGTTTGAATTTGTTACTTCTTTGCTTCTAGAGCTTCATAAAACAAATTTCTTTGTTTTTTACAGCCATCCACAGTTATCTGGTACCTTTCAAGCGCTTGATTGCAGAGAGTTGGGGAGGTTCATTGAAAACGTGGAGTTTGGTTGGGATTGAGTTGATCATTACTAATTTTCTTCTGGAAACCAGAGTTATTAGCTTGTGGGCGTTGTTCCTTACAACTGCCTGGTTTTATTGAAATCTGAACAAACTTTAACTTATTTTTTCAATTCTTTTCCCGCACCATCTTGCCTCAGATATTGTTGTTCTCCATTGCTACCAAATACTTCCAAACTGATCCCTTCTATTGATTCCTTATTTAGAAGTCATTGGATCTTGATTCTGGTTACATTTAAATATTTTTGTAACTCTTAGGAGGTCAGCCTAAACAGAAGCTTTCCTTTCCACAGAACTGCCTCTGGCTCAGCACTGTTTGGATTCTTAAATTTTCCCCCCCAGGCTGGGATCAAACCAGAAACCTTGGTATTTTTAGTCCTCAGCAAGTTATAAATAAACTTCAAAATCCAATCTCCTTTCCTTTTTTTTCTGTTTCTCTTTTTCTCAGATATAATCCATGGAGGCAACTTCTCTCAAAGGTAAGTCCTCCCAATTGTGCACTGCTTGGGAAAGATTCTTTTTGTTTTCCATGAAACCCTACTCTTGCAACACTTGTGTGCCACTGTGGAAATCTGCTCTTTGGATCCTCTAGGAACTCTTTTATTTTAAATGGCACCCTCTGGTACTCCCACCACCACTTTTTGACCTAGGATGGTCAAAGCCAAGCATCAAAACCAGAAATTAGGATTCAAAAGGGTAAAGGTTGAATGGTTCTTGGAATACTACAAACTGGCTGCTGAAGTGGATGGGGCAAGTGAATACAATATGGCCTACCAGTTACAATTCTTTATCTCTTCTTATGAATTCATGGAATTAATTGAGTCATTTGAAGTATTCAAAACCCATAACTGGATACTTCTAAGGGAAGGAATGTTAGCATATAGGGAGAAAAAAGATGTAGCCCAATTTACTTTGCAGGAACTAGACAAAATTTTAGCCCAGTGAATCTCCAATGATGGTGTCCCTTCAGCCTCTGACTATCAGTTTTTCAGGAATTCATGGGACCCAATCCAAAATCATCTTATCCAAAACAACAAAATTGATACAGTAGACAAAGTTTGAGTGCAGTTTTTTGCAGTCTTTTTCAGTAGCAGTTCTGGAAAAAATTAGGGATGGATTGGGCAAATCTGGTTCAATGATCACCACCAGGGATAATCAATTCAATCTCCCCGCTTTCCTTGTCATTAGGGGCACTGTGGATGAATTTATGAAAGTTAAAACTGCTTGATATTTTGAGAAACCTAGAACCAATGGAACAGTCCATTACCCTTCTTTCAAAGAGTCAAACAATATTTTGATTAAGATTGAGGCAGATTGCAGGCCTAAAGCGGATCCTCACTTCACCCAATAACCTACTAACATGGACAATCACCAAGATACTTTGAGCTATTGAGAGAAAAATTGATCAAAAGATTCCCTCTCTTACTACTCCTAAACCCTCTACTTCTGTCACTAAATCTACTCTGGTCTGCTACTATTGTCATATGGAAGGTCATGTAATGCAAAAATTCCTTGAACTCAAGAAGGATATAAAGGAAAATTTGGTGGAGCAGAAGGGAAACAATTTATTTCTTCCTAATGGTGCTCTAATCCCTGTTGATTCATCTTATCCTATTTGTCATGTGGTGGCCTCTTATAAGCCACCACCACCTATGAAGGAATCCTTGGCTTCTTTTTATTTTCAATATTCCTGTGTTACTCTTCAACCTTGGTACCCTCCAGCTATCTCCTCCTCCTCACTTGCTGGAGCCTATCAATCTGATCCAGCTAGGAAAAGAAATGAGGAACCTAAACCTCATAAAGCCCCTTCTTTGCCAACTTCAATTCTTCAAAAAGAGGTTAAACATTGATCCTCAACTGAGTCTCCTTCCTCTGATGTAGAAGAAATGGAGGTGGAAAATGAGCCACTCTGGAAAGTTGAATGATCACAAACTTTCAATCCAACCCTAGTTCCTGCGTCACCTGATCATCCTCTCTCCACCCAGCCCAAATTTTGGTTGGAGAGGGGAATCTCAAAGAATCACTATAATGCTGTGGAAGGGTTATTGAAGAAAATTTCTGATCTATCTGTGGCTGAAAACCAATTGATCTCTCCATCTTTTGCTGAAGGAATGAAGAAATGGGTCTCTCTTTGATCTGTGGAGATTGGTCCTGAAGAATTAAAGGTCTCCTCTGGCACTTTGATAGAGGACTCTGGGGGAACAAGTCCTTCCTCCGATTTCAAACTTTACTCCTGTCCTCTTGGTTTTCTTCTTTGCTATCTTTGTGATTCAGCTAAAACTGTTTCTCCTCTTGTGGATTATGGGTCTCAACTCAACTTAATTTTGGATGCTATGGCCTGTAAACTCAAACTCAGTCTTAGGGTCAGCTTCAATTCTGCGGTTTATGGGATAGGGAATCAATATTGTGAATTGTTTGGTATTTCTGAAGATTTCCAAGTCAGAATTGGTCAAAATATTGTTGGAACTTGAAATTTTTGGATCACTTGTTTGGAAGGTCCTATGATCTTGGGTCAACCTTTCTTGATGGACTTTGGTCCTACCCTGATTTTTTCTGATCATGTTGAGGGGAGAATTCTCCTCCCTGATGCTGATGGTAGAAAGATTGCAGTTCCTCTCTGTTCCTTGGATTCTGGTTGTTGGGAAAGGATTTCCCTGGTCATCCTCCTAAATCATCTTAAAAGGGGAAGCAGAAAGATAATTTTAATTCCTATCATTTTTTATGGGAATAGTTGATCCTACTAATAGTTGTAGTTCTTCTCAGCCTCAGACTTCAAACAAAGGATCAACTCTCATCCCTCAGCCTTATTTTTTTTTCTCATCATTGTCTCCTAATCTAGAAAGTATCAAAAATCAAAAACATTTTAAAATAGAAAATTCCAAAAACATTTCTTCTCTCTCTGGATCTGTTGTGTATTCTTTTCCTGGTACTCTTAGGACTGATCAATCTTCTCTCATTTCCGGTTCAAATCTCAATAATGAGTATAAACCAGATCCTGATCTTAATTCTATTCTTGTTGGTTTTGGTATGCAGGAATATGGGCTCCAGTAGAAGAAATTTCAGGCAGAAGTAAGTCCTCCTATTTTTGCAACACCAGGGAAATCTTTTACCATCATTTTAAAAACCCTACCTTGCGCCACACATGTGAGAAACGTATTATCTCCTGGTTCTCCCTTATGGAAAAGGCACCCTTTGAAGATGTTGCAGAACATTGGATGTGGAAAATGTCGGAACTTTGTCTCAAAAGTCCCCCTGTTCAACTCTTGGAGGAAACAAGAAATTCTCTCTTTTGCTACCAAGTATAAACCAGTTGCTAAAAAGGTCCAACAAGTCAACCAGCCTATGCCTCTCAACCTCAATCCTCCTCTTGTGCGGAATCCTTTATCTTTTGATCCTTAATGTGGTCTATCTCAATCTCTGACTGGTTTTCAACTTCTAGCTATTCCAGCCCTTTCTTCTTTGTCCCCAAGAGTAATGATAAACTTAGAATAGTTCATGATCTCCAACCTCTTAATAAAGTTACTATCAAAGACTCTGGTATCCCTCCTGCTACTGAAGAATTTCTTGAATCTTTCTTGGGGAGAGCTTGCTATTGTCTAGGGGAAATTATGGGTGGTTATGACAAATAATCCCTACATCCTATTTTCCGCCCTCTAACTACTTTCAATATTACTCTTGGTAGATTCCAACTTACTCAATTTCGTCAAGGAGCCACCAATTTGGTTGCAGTCTATCAGGCTCAGATGATGTGGATCCTCCAGAACAAAATACCTGATCATGCTGGTATCTTTATTGACAATGGTGGAATGAAAGGTCCAGTTTCTGAATATGATAATGATCTCTTACCTTGGAACTCAGAAATTTGTTGTTTTATCTGGGAATATGCTACTAATTTGGAAAGAATTATTTTTTGAATTGAGGAGTCTGGTCTTACTGTCTCTGGATCCAAATTGGCTGCTTGTGTCCCTTGTTGATGTTCTGACCTCATCTAATTTCCCGTTACTTCAGTTCTGTTGTCTACACGCTTCTAGATTTTCTTCTCTTTCTTTTGTTTCTTCCACGTCTCTTTCATCTCACGTTTACTTGTAAAAGCGCTGCCCGCTTTCTTGCGCGCAACGCTTGTGGTCTATCCCGCCGCGCACAATGGACGCGCACCGCTACCAATCACCACCTTGGGGCCTCTGAGACTTCTTTGCCAGAGGACTGCTCAACGTGATCAACACCAACAACACCTTATGACGACAACTATCCAACTATCCAATCAATCATCCAAGATAATTTTCATCCATCAAGGCCAATTAAGATTGACCAACTCAATCAATCAACCATTCAAGATCCCCTTTCTTTTCACTCAAATCATTGAACCTTCAAGAAGCCATTCCAACCACAGTCAGTAAAACATCCATTTGACATCTCATTGATAAATGCAGGAACTCACTCTCTTCTCTTCAGTTCCTTATTCATCACTTATCTAGAACTGGCTTTGCATTGTCTGACTGCTTTCCCACAAGTCTCTCTTCTCCAATTCTATCATACTAGACTTGTCCGCATCAGTCAGACTGTCCTCTGTTGGTCACTCTCCTATTGTATCCTTTTATTTTCTTTGATTGAACTCATTCTCATTCTATTGCTTGACTACGTGAAATGCAGCTTGGTCTTGGTCTTCAACTCAAATCCTAACACGGTTAAAAGCCTGCGCCAAACGATGGATCAGAGGAACTCATCCACATCAGGACCAGGGGGGGACTGCACCAACTACAAATTGTTGGCAATCAAAGCTTTAATTGAATCTACGCCACTAATAACAGCTAACAACTACAGCATGTGGAGTAAGAAGTTCGAAAAGCTCTTCAAATTACAAGTAATATTTGACATTATGACTTCCAATGACTTGACCTGCCTGGAGGAGGACACAAACCAGTAATTTGTAGCTCATATTCTTGCAAAGCTCGACGCAAATTCTTACAACAACATTATTGATGACACCAACAAAGACAATGCAAAGCTGATCTGGATCTCTACACAAGAACACTTTGCTTCATCCCAATCCGCAAACAGAGCTTGGGTCTTTAATGGGTTCCTACACCTCTCAATGGAAACCAACATCAAATTGTTTGTAACCACCGTCAAGATCTTCCTCAAGAAGATGACTAAGGTTGGCATCAAGCTCCCTTCAGATATAATTGCATATCTCATTCTCTTCAATATTCCCAGCTCGATGCAACACATGAAGTCGCAAATCATGCATTCAACCACCAAGATGAAAGTCAAAGTTGTACTCAATCACCTGATTCAACACAAAAACAAATCAATAGCTGAAGGAGAACAAGCCAAGCCGGTGAAAGTCGCACTATACAGAGGACCTCAATGTGAGAAGGGCAAACACAATCCGGCGGTCACCTTGCACCTGGCCATTTCATGTTGGTTTGAATTTCCCGAACTGAAGCCCACCAACGCCAATAATTGTGGTTCTCGGAAAGGCAAATCTAAGGCAAAGGACAAATCACATTTCTACAGCTTCTTTTGTGGACTCAGCTCTACTGCACTGTCCAAACCCATTGACCAACTTCGCTTCATCCTAGAATCAGGGTGTTCAATCCACATGATTGTCAATTGGGAATCATTCACCACCTTCGAGAAGAGCGATGGAACTGGAAAGATTCAAACTGGAAAAAAGACCTTGTCATCACAATTGAAGGAAGCAGTACAGCTGCCTTGGCCACCAAAGATGCTAACCTGCTCCTCCCCAATGCCACCTGTTTACCAGAATCCACAGTAAAGCTAATTTCATTGGGTGCGCTCATGGGTCGTGGGGCCAAGCTCCAAGTCGACAGGAACACAAATCCCAAAACCTTCAGACTCACCTTGAACGACGCACTAATACTTTCTGGGTCTATCATCAACAACCTGTTTGTAATTGACATGGCTGTTAAAAATCCCAAAAGCTTGTTCTACTCCAATGAAAAAATATCAATAATTCATTGTTCCTTGGGCCAGGCTAGCTTGTCTTGAATGGAGAATTTCCTCAACACTAAACTCCCTGAAGCACAGAAAGCCTCCTTTGAGTGTCTGAACTGTGACAGGGCCAAGATAACTCAAGCCCCGTTCAATAACCAACAGGAAACAGCCAGTAGCTGCTTTGAGAAGATCCACCTGGACCTTATTGGACCCATCAATCCAACATCAAAAGGAGGTTTCCGCTTTGCTTTCACTCTTGTGGACTCTTACTCTGGATATTTGGCTGGCTTTCCTCTCAAATTAAAAAGCGACGCCGCGGATGTTCTGATGTTTGTGATAGAAAATCAACACAGGAAAACTGGTCAATACCCAAAAGAAGTCTGTTCAGATGGTGGCGGTTAGTTTGTCAATAAGAAGCTAGAAAACTATTATCAAAACCACCACATCAACCAAGTCACCAGTGAACTGTATCATTCTCAGCACAACGGACGAGCGGAGAGAGCAAATCGCACGATAATGGAAGCTGTTCGAGCGACTCTATTGGAATCAAACATCCCCAAATCCTGCTGGCACAAAGTTCTTAAGAGCTGCTGTCTGATGTTGAATCAGATCCCCAAACAAAAAGGTGAGGACTCTCCTTGGAGGAAGATGCATCAGAATGAACTTCCAAAAGACTACATCAAACCCATTGGATCAAGTCTGACCTATAGGATCAACAACACAGATATTGTCTCCAAACTCATCAAGAAAGGGGCCGCAGGACTGCTGCTGGGTTTTAACCCATCCCTACTCTCATAAAAAATAATGACTCCATCTGGAAAAATTGTCAACACCAAACACGTTAAGTTCAATTGTCAAAACCCCACTCCAATCCTGAGTGTTGATGACACTTCAAACAGAAACAAATTCAATCATCCAACCATAAATAAAGCTCCTGACTCCAACCTGGTCAACCAGACACAGATGCCGGTAAATACCTCCTCCAATCCATCACCAATTTTGAAGGAAGAATCCAATGTCAATAGCTCAGAAGAGCCATCAGAATCCGACTTGATAGTTGAAGAGAACTTGAGGCCAAATCCGAGAAATTGTGAGACTCTGGCCAAACCCAATCCCTACAGATTTATTTCCAAAAAACTTCCTACGTCGCTAGCTCAAGCTATGACCATCCCTTGATGGAGAGAATCAGCCTTAAAAGAATTCAAGACAATCAAAGACCAGGAAGTTTGGGAAGAAGTTGATGAGAAAATAGTCACCAACCCGCTCAACACTTTCCCGGTCTTCAAAATTAAACAGAATGCGCACGGCGAAGCCGCAATCCTCAAAACCAGACTATGGTTACAAGGGTTCAATCAGCGGTACGGACTAGACTACCTAGAGACCTATGGGCCTACGGGCAAAGTGGTGTCATTGAGGGCAGTTCTTACCTACGTAGCCAAAATGAATCTGAACATTCTCCAAATGGATGTCAAGGGGGCGTTTCTACACTCCAAATTGGATTAACAAGTCTTTATCAGAACACCCAATGGATGTGGTAGGTCTTCCAAATACCTGAGGCTCAAAAAATCATTATACAGACTGAAGCAAGCCCCAAGAAACTGGTATCGGATGTTGAGCAAATGGATCAAAGCTCAAGGCTTTCAGGAATCCGTCTGCAATCCGTGCTTATATATAGGGGACAACAAGACAACCTTAATTTTCTTCCACGTCAATGACCTTCTCATAGCCAGAAACTTCAATGAATTCAAAGAAAAATTTCTCACCAAATTCAAACACTTGTCCGCACACCCGCCTATAATGCTCCTTGGTATGAAGATTGAACAAAAGGATGGCTTAATCCATCTCTCTCTACCGCTACACATTGAGAAAGGACTTGCAGAACTTGACCTCAAGAACAGTCAATTGGTATCAACTCCACTTACTCCCGGTCTTCACCTTGGAATAGACGGAGCGGAGGAATGGGAACTATTTCTGGCTCTCAACGTGAACTACTGCTCACCCATTGGACAACTTAACTTTATAGCTGGCCTTGCCAGGCCAGATATCAGCTTTGCTGTCTCTAGCCTGGAAAGACACTGAAAAACACCTGGCATCAACCACTGGAACAAAGTCCTGCGCATCTGGAGATATTTGAACAACACCAAAGACATGACGCTGACGCTTGGACCACGTTTGATCTCAAATCAACTGGTGTGCTTCAGCAATGCAACATGGGCGGACAACCCTGAATCAAGGATATCTCAAAGCGGCTTCATCTGTTCATTCAGGGGCAGCCCTCTTTACTGGACCAGCAGGCGTCAACAGTCTATAACGCACTCCTCAACAGAATCCGAGTGTGTCGCGATGTCAAGCTGTCACCTAGAAGCGCGCTGGCTCCAACAACTGATCAAAGAAATCTATTGACGCTCATTCAAATGTCCGCTCCACCTAATTGAAAACAAAGGCCTTGACAACAAGATCAAAAATTTCGGATCTAATTCAAAGGAAAAGCACATCAACATCAAGGCAAAAAGTCTACGCAATGACTTCAAACAAGGCCTTATTGAAGTCAAAATCATCCCCTCACAGTCAATGACGGTCAACGCTCTAACTAAAGCTGCAAACAAGACGTCAGTCACTAGGCTCCTAAACGCCTTCAGCTCTCTCTACCACCGATCTCCGAGTTGTGGGGGCGTGTTGATGTTCTGACCTCATCTAATTTCCCGTTACTTCAGTTCTGTTGTCTACAAGCTTCTTTATTTTCTTCTCTTTCTTTTGTTTCTTCCACGTCTCTTTCATCTCACGTTTACTTATAAAAGCGCTGCCCGCTTTCTTGCGCGCAACACTTTTGGTCTATCCCGCCGCGCACAATGGACGCGCACCGCTACCAATCACCACCTTGCGGCCTCTGAGACTTCCTTGCCAGAGGACCGCTCAACGTGATCAACACCAAAAACACCTTATGACGACGACTATCCGACTATCCAATCAATCATCCAAGATAATTGTCATCCATCAAGGCCAATCAAGATTGACCGACTCAATAAATCAACCATTCAAGATCCCCTTTCTTTTCACTCAAATCATCAAACCTTCAAGAAGCCTTTCCAACCACACTCAGTAAAACATCCATTTGACAACTCATCAATCAATGAAGGAACTCACTCTCTTCTCTTCAGTTCCTTATTCATTGCTTATCTAGAACTGGCTTTGCATTGTCTGACTGCTTTCCCACAAGTCTCTCTTCTCCAATTCTATCATACTAGACTTGTCCGCATCAGTCAGACTGTCCTCTGTTGGTCACTCTCCTATTGTATCCTTTTATTTTCTTTTATTGAACTCATTCTCAATCTATTGCTTGACTACGTGAAATGCAGCTTGGTCTTGGTCTTCAAATCAAATCCTAACATCCCTGATATGGAAATTGTTGGTAATGTGGTCTGCAAGGAAGGAAAAAGGATGGCAGCAGCCAAAGTCAACAAGATCATCTTGTGGTCCACTCCAATCAACCCTACTGACTTTAGAGGTTTTCTAGGTGCTGTGACCTATGTTAGATTCTTTATCCCATCTTAATCCAAAATCTTTTCAAACTTGGGTTGCCTAACCAGGAAAGATACTGAATGTATTTGGACCCAAGAATGTGAAAATTCTTTTCAGTTGTTCAAAATTGTTGTAGGAAACGGCATATTTTTGAAAAATATCTCTTATGCACCAGCAGCTGGCAAGATCAAGCTGTCTTTTGATTCTAGTTATCAATCTGTTGGGGCAGTCCATACTCAAGAAGATGAAAGTGGTTGGGACTGTCCTGCCATTTATTAATCTTTTTTATTTTCAGATGAAAATCCAGATAATCTCAGCCCAAACTGGAACTCTGTGGTGTGGCTTGAATGATGAAGAAACTCCAGACTGTTTTCTGGGGTCAACATTTTGAATTACAAGTTGACGCTTGATCCATCATTGAAATGATCAATGCTCCCAGCCTTCCCAATGCTCCTATGACTTTTTGGGTGGCCTTTATCCAGCTTTTCTACTTTGATATTGTTCACAGGCCTGGAAAATCTTTCACCATGCCTGATTGTTTATCTTGGCGTCCTCTTGGAGATGACAAATCCAATGTTGGAGTGGATTTTGATGAGGAAAAACCTTTAATACATCCTGTCTTCTCCTTCTACTCTCAAGATTATTCAAGCTTTAAAAAAGGGTTCTGGATTAAACTAGAGAAGTACCTTTCAACTCTCCAAAAACCTCCTGATCTCTCTGCTAAAGAATTTCAATCTCTTAAAAGAAAGTCCTCTAATTTCTTTGTACAAGGCTTTAGTCTTATGAAAAGAGGGAATCCTTCTTCTCTTATTGTTGTTACTATCCCTTCTAAACAAGATTCTATCCTTGAAAGTCTCCATGAGGGCCTTGGTCATTGTGGGGAAACTGAGACTTATTGACAATTATCCAAACAATTCTGATGGCCATCTCTGAAGAAATCTGTCTCTCAATGGTGCAAGAGTAGTTAAGTTTTTCAGAAAAATGATCTTAGGCTTCCAGCTGAAATTTTTTATCCTACTGGGTAGTCCACTGTCTTTGGAGGTATTTATATGGATGTGGTTCATATTAAGACAGGTGGTGCTTAGTACCTCATTGTGTCTAGAGATGGTTTTTCTGGATGGTTTGAAGCAAACTTTCTTAAGAATCTTAGCTCTGGATCAGTAGCATATTTCCTTTATGAGAACTGAAAAATTTGTTATTGCTTGGCTTGATCTTATTCTACTGATGGTGGCTCTGAATTTGGTGGAAAATTTGCTGAAATGATCCAATCTCTCCCTGGACAACATTGGGTTACTACTCTTTATTATCCGGAAGGCCAAGGCCATGCTCCTTTGAAGGCTGCTCTTGTCAAACTGGCTGGTGAGAGTGGAAAGAACTGTTGAAAATTTCTCCCTCTGGTTCTTCTCTCTCATTGAATCTCAACTAAATGGACCACTGGCTACTCACCTTACAAAATCATTTTTGGCCAAAGGGTGGTCCTTCCTTTTGATCTTGAAATGGAATCTTTCCTGGGTATCTCATGGTAGCAGTTTTTCTCAACCACTGATCTATTGGTTGCTAGATCCAAGCAACTGGAGCAAAGTGAATAGGTTTGTGATGAGGCTTATCAGGAGAAAAATTGGTTCAGAATTGGGAAGATAAGCACTTAAATAAAATCAAGGATCCCTTCAGTCCTGGTCACCTAGTTTTAGCTTATAATTGATCTTTGGAAACCCAGTTGGTTAAGCCTTTCCCAAAATGCTGGAACAGTCCTTATTGGGTTCTTTTTCAAGTTAGACATGGATCTTATGTTTCACAAGAATTGGATGGTAATCAGTTGGCCAGAAGGTTCTCTGCTGATCAAGTCAAGAAGTTTCATTGTTGTGGAGGCAACCTATCTCAAAATTAAGTCCTCCCAATTGTGCACCACCAGGGTCATTTGCTGCGTTTTTGTTGTGAAACTCTACTGTATGCTCCATAAGTGAGCACCTGGGACAACTTGTTTTTTTTACCTCAGCCGCTTCTAGGGCTATTTTGGACGGATCAAGATATTTTTCAACTCTTCACTCACTCTCAAGATTAAGGAATTTCCATTCTTCTGTCTCCATTTCCTTGTATTCCTTCTTGTCTTAATATCTCAAAATTTGAGATGCAGACTAGGGACATTCTGTAAGTTGGGGAGAGATGTGGTGACCAATTTGGGACACCTAGTTTAAAGTTGAAATTTTTAAATTTAGTTATACTTTCTTCTATTCAACTTAAACAAAAAAAAATGTATTGCTATGGGTACTCTTCTTCTTTTTTCCCTCCCTGTCATAGGGGTCTAGGAAGGCCTCTACAGGCGCTTCAAGTCCCCAGGTTTGGTGTTCAATTCCCCCAATTCTCAGGCTTGAAATCCCTCTGGCCATTTTTGTCCAAGGAGTGCGTGCAAGCGTTCTTGCTTGATCCACCCAATGGATATTCCACCCTCATCATCCATCCAATCTAGGCTCCCACCACTACCCAACCCCTCCTCCATCAATCACCTGCCTAAAATGCCCTCTCCAACAACTGCAAGCAACACTTGCAGCCGTTTGAGCTCTTGCTACCCATTTTACAATGGCCATTGGCTCCAGCTAGCCATCATTGGAATTGGTTCATCACTTCCATCCTTGACATCCCTTGATCTATCCTTGTCACACATTTCCCTTGGATTGCTTACCCAATGGGCCAGAAAGCTATCTCTTGCAGCCGTTGGTGCCACCATTGATCATCATCATTGAAAACTGCCACCAACAACCAACCCCATTATCACCATTGCTTGACAGCAACAATGGCCACCAATTGTCCCCATATTCAATCCTCCCACCTTGCACCTTGCAAATGATGTTCCTTGCCATCTGTCATCATCATTTCTGCCAAGATCCGTCAACCACCACCATATTGATCCCAATGATCCCCCCTCTCACTATTGTCTTCAACTGCTGCCAATATCCCGCAAAACAACAGCAGTTGTAAGACTCCAAATGGTGCTAAGCCGCAGGCAGTTCTTTGGAGGGGAAAGGTGCTGTTTAGGCTGCCCTCCTAAGAGTTACAATAATATTTAAATGTAACCCTAATTGAGATCCAGGAACTTGTAAATAAGGAATCAATGTAAGGGATGAGATCAGGAATAGTCAGTAGAAATGGAAACAACACTATCTGAGGCAAGATGGTGCAGGGAAAGACTTGAAAAAAATAATAAAACTTTTTGTTCAGAGTTCAATGGAACAAGGCAGTTGTAAGTAACAATGCCCACAAGCTAATAAATCTGGTTGTTGGAAGAAGATTAGGAAAAATCAACTTAATCCAAACCAACCTCCAGGTTCTCAATGAACCTGCCCAACTCTCTGCAATCAAGCCCTTGAAGGGTACCAGATAACTGTGGGTGTCTGAACAAAACAAAATGTGATTTTTTTGTGAAGCTCTAGAAGCAAAGCAATAACAGATTTGAACAAGAATAACCCAACACTTCTCAAGGAACTCAAGAGTAGTGTGGCGGAATTCAACTTAAAAGAATAAAGGGAGGTTTGACAATCCAGGTTTCAAGCTTAAAGGAACCTCTCAGCCAAAAGTGAATGGATCCAGAAAGATGATCAGGGAAGGATCAGACCAGTATGGTCAAAAAGAGGGATCAGGAGCAGTATAAAACACTCAAGAATTCCAGCAGACAGAATTCTCTTCAACCAGCAAGGCTATGGTTGGTAATAAAGATCAAGGTCACAGATGGACGGATCAAATATTTGAGTATGGAGGCTCAAAGGATCAAGGGAAAATCAAAAGATATACCCAGGATAAGGATGCTCAGACAAGGGTAAGGACCCCCATGGATTGATTATTCAGATGATGATGATGATAGATGATTTGATTGAAGCCCATGATGGGGAAAAAAGGCAGGGGTGAGCCCTTCTTTTTATGGGCAAGAGGCCCTGTACACTACTTACAAGAGATGACTAAAAATGAAAGCAGATTTCTTTTTAGAATAATATGAGAAATAAAAAAACATATGTTGAGGAATAAAAAATTTGGCAACAGGAAGCGCCTGTCATGTGAGAAGAAAGGAAAACAAAGATGAGAAAAAAGAAGGAGACCAGCCTGCATCAAGGATGACAGCGGGCGCTTGGATGGAAAGTGGCAACAGCAGTCACAAACAATGTGCAATAGTCCAATCAGCCGTGAGCAACAGCTTGCAGTTGTCAGGTGAAGGATTGGTGGGCTGCCTAGGTGCGTGGAGGAGAAAAGTTGGAGAGGAGGAAATGGGATGATTTTTAGTTGAAGCTGGATGATGGTGTGGTGACCAATCTGGGAAACCTCATGGATTATGGAAATTTTTTAAATTTTTCTTACATCATCCTTAAAAAAAAAAAGAAAAAAAAAATCTTTTCCGGAATTATCCCCCATTTTAGCTTCCAGTTCCCAGCCTTCCCTTCTCCTAGTTGTCAAGGAGGATCTCTCAGGTGTCTAGACCCCTTTGCCTTTTGTTCAATTCCCTCTTTCTCCACTCCTCATCATCCTGTTCTCTTTTGCCAAATGTGTGGGCAAGACCGGCTTGGCTTGGCTTGACCCTTGCCCAAATTGGCATTGACCGTTTGGAGTGCAGACTCTGATTACTGATCATTGATCATCCAAAAACAATAAAAATCCTTGCCATCTCTCACCTCCATCTCCATTATCCATTCATTGGTCATCCAATCACCAACATTGCCAATGGTTGTCCGCGGCTCCTTTCAACCTGGTTGGCGCTCATCTGACAGGCCGCAAGTGGTCTCTTGCGGCCATCAAAGTTGTCGGAAGCCCGGATCCCTTGGCTTCTTATTCCTCCCCTCCCACGCACTCCTTTGAATTAATCACGCCATCATTGAGGAATTGTATCCAATCCAGAGTTTGGTGAAGCCGTTCCTCAAGCGTGGCTTGACCCATTCCCTCAATTCAATCAAGGATCACTTCAATATTGGATCTACAAGCCATCCCATCACCACTCCTTGTTCCCATCCCACCATCCTTCTTCTTGTCATCATCATTGCTCCTCAATCCTGCCACCCCTTGATCTACCCCTCACCTGATCCCCATCACCTTTTTGCTTCACCGCTTGCGGCCAAGCACAAGTCCCTTCTCTCATCCATCCAAGGTCTCCGCCCTTGAGCAATCATCCATGGGCCAGCGGTTGCCTGGGCCCTTCAGCCTGTCCCCGTGGCCTCTCACCTGCTACTCTCCTGCCCGCACCCATCATTGGCATGGCCTGGTGTCTTCCCATTCCTGTTCATTCATGATTTCAATTCATTATTTTGATTTTTTTTTTGTTTCTTTTTTTCTCTTGTTTTATCATGATCAAATTAAATATATATATATATATATTCCGCACTCATTTGTAAGTATCTCTTGTAAATAGTCTACAGGCCTCTTGTCTATAAAAGGAGGGGCTCTCCCCTCCCTTTTTCCAATCATCCAGGGGAGTGTGTGTGTATGTCCTCCCCAGTTATTATCAGTGAATTAAATCTCCATCCTTATCTTGGGTATATCTTTTGACTGCCCCTTGATCCTTTGAGCCTCCGAACTCAATCCTTTAATCTGTCCTTTTTGACCTGATTGTTATCACCAAACAATTTTTGAGCTGAGGATATGCAGAGATGAGACAGTAAAGAAGGATTTATTTCATTGAGAGTTACAGGTGAAAGAAAGAGATAGACAAAGAAAGTAGTGTTGTGAAGTAATCAGAGAAAAGACTTACCTGAGGATATGCAGAGATGAGATAGGAAAGAAGAATGAGAGAAAAACCTTTTGACTAGATTGATCTCTGTCCTCAGGTGGAGGTAGGTGAGTGAGTGTCACAGACAGCATGACATGATTCTGGAAAGTGATGGAAAAGCATGGGAGACATATAGGTGGAGGCAGGAGATGAAAAGAGTTTGTGACAAATGTGGGAAGAACGCATGGGCTGATGTATCTGATGGTAGAGTTACATGGACATCTATTCTGAGAGATAGGGAAGAAAAGAGGGATTATAGAGAAATAAGAAGGGACATAGAATTGAGTAAAGGAAAATAGGAAAGGAATACAACTGAAGTGGCCTACTGGCAGGGGTACTCCAACAGCCCCCCTTGCTGAGAAAATCACACCAAACCAAAGAAATAACAGTGCTTTTGTAGCAGGACCCTGTCAAGATGTTTGGTAAGCATTTCAGCTAGCATGTCAGGGGGCAAAACATGGCAAAAATCAAAAATAGATTGATTTACGCATTTGCAAATGAAGTGGTTTCTCACTTTGATTTGCTTTGTCCTTGAATGATGGAGAGGGTTTCTTGCTAGAGACTTGGCGCCACTGTTATCAACAAAAAGGGAAACTGGGGTGGAACTGCAAATATTTAGTTACACGAGGAGGTTTTGGATCCAGAGACCTTCCTTTCACAAGTTGGAAAGAGCTTTGTACTTGGCCTCTGTGCTGGAGAGGCAGAAAGTAGGTTGCTTTTTTGACTTCCACAAGACAGCGCCAAGGCCCAGACAAAAGGTATAACTGGAGGTGTACATCCATTCAGCTGCATCATCCGCCCAGTCCAAGTTTGTGTACCCAGTGAGGTCAAGTGTAAGGCCTCCCAGGACAAGCCAAAGAAGACTGGAGGTCCTGAGATACAGGAGAATCCCAACCGCAGCATCTCAGTGTTTGAGAAAGGGGTCCTGGAGGAATTGAGAAAGTTTGTTGACAGAGAAAGAAATTTTGGGACAGGTGCATTGGGAAACCCACAGTAGAGAGCCAATAAGTTGGTTATATTCAGGGGGGGACACAGTGTGAGAATTATTGGCCCACAAGCTTAGTCAAAGAGCAGTACTTAAAGAAAAAGAAATGCTGAGACAATAATGTCTTATGATTGATCCTTAATGTGAGGCACAGGCAATGGCACACTTGTGAATGTGAATGAATTGGTGAATGAATGGATGGAAAACAGCAGGGAGTCTCCTCAGATACAAATGATGGTGCTCATGTGGAGCTAATGTAATTACAAGCAAAAGGCAAAAATTCCGCCCCAAATGGGCTCTACAGGCTCTACAAGCCTTGCTACTTGGTTTGGGCTTACTCAGCCCACTTTTCATTAGTCCCTGAACCCTTAAGATCAGTCTGTACCGGTTGAATTTGGTGTTTCCACCCTTACTGGGCTGAAAAAGCCCTTGTTGCTGTTCAGACCCTGGCTGGTTGTCCCTTACAACCAGCCCTGTTACCTATGTGGCCTCATTTACCAGGCTGGTTGCTTCATTCAACCAGCAGTTGTCCCCTAGCATGGACCAATTGGGACCTAGAACTTACCTGGGTCTGCTCTCAAGCTCACATGCAGGGGAAGTAACCGGGGGGCATGCAGCCTCCCCCCCTCTTTCCTACCTAGGTGACAAGCAGGGGTGGTCAAATCCCCCGCTGGTTGCCTGGGACGCAATTGCCCCAGGAAGACCATTGAAACAGGTGGGCTGGAGGGGGATCAGGTCCCCCCAGCCCTTGGCGCCTCCCCCTTGGTAACGGGGGGGGGGGGGGGGGGGGGGGGGGAGAGCGCCAGGCTTGCTTGTTGGGAGGGTGTTCAGATCCCCTCCACCACCAACAGGTGGAAGGGTGATGAAGTCCCCCCCAGCCTGGCTGGTTTCCACATGCAACCAAACACTGGCTGGTCCTCAATGAGGGAGAGGACCAGCCATCCTCCCTCCCCCTCACAACCAAGCAAGGGGAGGGAGGGAGGCAGGGGCCACCAGCCACTGTGGCCGCGACCAGCCGGGTGGCGCAACCAGGGCCGCGGCCTTGCACACAGCGGGTGGGAGGACTCCAAACGGAGTCCTCTGCCCTGTACAACGGCCCCACAACGGGCCACAATGAGAAACAAGCGGCCCCTAGTGGTGACCCAAATGGGCCGCCAAGGCCCAAAGACCACAAAAAACACACTGTGGCGGGCCAGCCTGTCTAGCCAAGTGTGTCCAAAATAAACCTTGGGCCCAGTAATGCTCAAATAAGCCCATTTGGCTAAGGTGGCCCATCCACCATGATGGGCCCGTCAAGGCCCATGTCCCAATGACTTGGAAAATGTGTTTTGGTGCCCAAATTCCCAAAACCAATAACATCCACATAGGCCCACATGATGTCCAATGGGCCGTGGAGGCCTATTTGCGCATCCAATTTGGATTAAACAATAATATTCACATTACCTGAGTGTATCTTTATTTTAACACGCAGGAGAATCCAGCAGATGCTTTTGCAGATTCTTGAAGGAGGCAGATGTGGGGTAATAGGCTTTTTTGGATTCAGTGGGAAAAAGAAAGTGCTTACAGACCAATTTAATGTAGTGATGCTGGCAAATAGAGACCGTCTTAGATTTACAGTCCCGCTGAACAGACAGAGAGAGGAAGAGGTGTAGGTCTTCATCCAACCCTAACTTGAACTTATTGCCAATGTCTTTGACAAAATCCTTTACAAAAACATCTTTACCCACCACCGCCAGATCATCAACATGAGCAGCTACCCCACCAAAAAGAGCGCCATTGTGGAGTTTGTAGTAGAGGGAGGGATTGTATGAGGACTGGGTCAGACCAAGGGAGACCATTGCGGAGCTCAGTTCAAGGTTCCATTGGCGGGGAGACTGCCTCAGACAATAAATTGCTTGGGAGACCTTGCAGCCAGTTGGGACGGGAGGGATCTTTGAAACCAGGCGGTTGGGAAATGTAGAAGGGCTCATCCAAACAACCATTTAAAAAGGTGTTCATGAAGTCAATCTGGAAACCAACCCAATCTTTGTGACCAAGGAGAGATAGGACCAGACAAACACTCTCAAGGCGCAAAGTTGAAGCAAAAACTTTGGAGAAGTCAAGTCCCTGGACTTGGGAGAAACCCATTGCAACAAGCCTGGCCTTGAGCTTCAGGATTGAGCCTTCCTCCAATGCTTTACCTTGAAAACCCACTTGGAGCGAATAATCTTTCTACCTTTTGGCGGTGGTACTAGCCTCAAGGTTCCCATCTCTTCAAGAGAAGACATTCAATCTTGAGCAGAGAGGATCCAGTGGCTTTGGTGGGGGGACCTGAGTAGCTGCTTCCTGGTTTTTGGGGAAAAAAGATTGTCCTTTATGGAGGCACACTGGGAGAAGTTTCTGTAGCCTGAAGGAGAGCGGCAGGGCCTTGCAGAGTGTTGGATGAGGGGAATTCTGGTTGGAAGTGGAGGTGGAGAAGAAAAAGGACATTGTATGCCATGATTCAGGGTTGTAGGGTCCGGCAGGAGAGGGAGAGGAGAGGAGGGGGGAGGGGGGGATTGAGGGGATGCATCAAGGGTGGGAAGGGGGGAAACCAGTCCAAGCCCAAGGAATGCACACTTTCCAAGCGCGGCCGGGAAAGAGAGGAAGTCTGAGGGCCAGGGAGGGCAGAAGAGAGAAACCAAGACAGGGATGAGACAAACAGGTTGTCTGGCGGCTTGCAGGAGGGGAGCAGAGAGGTTCTGGAGGGGGGGATGTTGATGGCAAGTGGTAGAGGAGTTTGGATGGGGGGGAAAGCAGGTAGTTCAAAATGAGGAGGGGCTTGATGATTTTCAACGCCGGCGGAGGGATGGGCCTGTGGAAAGAGGGTGTTGTTGAAAATTCAGTCTATGAACTTGACAACCCTATGGTCTTCTGAGTCAAGAACGCCTTATCTGTTCCATTCAGGGAGGTATGAGAGAAGAATTCCCCTTCTGCACTTCTTTTCAACCTTTGAGTGTTTTTCTTTGGGCACTTTATACCAGACCATGCATCCAAATGGATGGAGGTAAGAAAGGGGGGTGTCTTTGCAACAAAGGCGTGAATTGGGTGAGACAAATCCTTAAGGATTTTTGCAAGGGAAGGAGTTGAAAGCAAAGTTTGTGGCATAGAGCATCTTTCCAGAAGGATTTGGGTATATTTGAAGATATGAGGGAGGCTTGAATCACATTGCAGATAGTTCTGTTGAAGCGCTCAGCCACACCGTTGAGTTGAGGGGAGTGTGGTGGTCCAGGCTCAAGGGTAATCCCCTTTGATTCAAGTTAGGTTTTTATCTGGTGGTTAACGTATTCTCCTCCATTATCAGTATGTAGGAGGTAACTTGAGCTTGGTATTGGTTTTCAAAGAACAAGATGAAGAGTTTTTTGCAGTTGAAAACGTCCAATTTGTTCTTGATGGGATATGCAAAGGGTGCTTTTGAGAAGTTTTCAATAAATTTGATGAAGTATTTGTGTCCTTCTCAAGATGTGGTTTCAAAGCTGCAGAAATCTGAGTGAATTATCTTTCCTGCTCTTGAGGACCTGTGGCTAAGAAAGGTGTGGAAGGGGGTTTGAGTCATTTTTGATTCAATACATGTTGGACATTGTTGTACTCATAAATTGTTTGAAAGAACGGTGAGATGTTCTGAGACCTGAGCAGTTTCTTGAGGGACTTCAGGTTCAGATAAGACAGCCTGCTGTGGTACCTGTTGAGAGGAAATCTCCTTCATGCCAAATCCCAGTTCCTGTTTTCCATCATTTATTCCTATTCCCTGCTCCCGCACCCAAATTTTTTGCCTTTCTCTGCCCAGTCACCTTGCAACCATCTTTCCCATTATCCATTGCTGATCATCTCCTTCCATGATTCCATCACCCCATTGTCCCTGATCCATCATCACCCTCCTCCCTCATCCTTCCTTCCACCCCATCAATCCATTGTCCCTGTTCCACCATCACCTTCTTCCCTGATTCTTCATTCTGCCTTGATTCATTTCATCACATCTCCCTTCACTTCCTTGCTCTCCCTTCTCAATCATCTACAAAACTTCATTCATTGAATTCCTCAACTCATTCCAATACTATCATTGATTAGATAATCCTCACCTTGTCAAGACCATCCTCAGCTCTCAAAACTCAACCAATAAACGCTCTCAATCACTCTCACAACTTATCCCTCCTGAAGCTCAACTCCCCTCTCCAGTTGATCCAACATCTCACTCAATTTCTTTCTTTTTTTCACATGTGAGCTTGCTTTTACCTGGGATTCTAAACAGCTGCTGACTCATTCATTTAATCCGCTACTTTTTTCAGCTAGTTGCTCTTCGTTCTGTTTTACTTTTCATTTCTTTATTATCTTCCTTGTCCAAGCGCCCCACCTTGTTTTGTGCTGCACAGAGTGAGAATCTTTTCATCTCAACTTGTTTCTAGTCTTCATTTCATGATATTTTTTGATTTCCTTTTCTCAGTCTGTTGGTTCAGGAAATTTAACATCTTCAGCTCTTCACGGTTAAAAGCAAAAACTCAATACCAGCAAACCAACTTAAAAGCTAAAGCATGGCCCCTCAACCTGGACCAAAAGATCTTAACTCCTCTCTGCTCAAAATTACGGGCTCCATTCCCACCTTGTTGGAGTCAAACTTCTCACTTTGGCAGTCAAAACTCATGACCATCTTTGCCTTGAAGGGTGTTTCTCAATGGCTTCAATCACCATAACCCAAAAAATGCCCCCCCCCACATTAACCTTGAATTGGTTGGTTACATCCTGGCCAAACTTGAAAATCAAACGTACCTTAACTGCGTCAAGCACTATCACCTCAAAAATGGCATAGAAATCTGGAAATTGATCAATTAATTCTATTCCTTGTCTCAAATGGCAAATAGGTCTTGATTATTCTTTAACTTTCTCAACCTTCAATTTGACACAAAACATGTTGACAAGTTCATCACCAAAGTTAAATCTTGTCTGATTCAAATTTCAGAAATTGGAATCAAAATGGACGACAACATTTTTTCTTACCTTATACTTTACAAATTTCCACCTGAACTAGAACAACTAAAGACCACCATTACCCACCCTCTTGGAGAATCAAAGATTGATGGCAACTTGGTACTTTGACATCTAAATCAGATGAAAAACAAAATTGCTGCCGTTACCTATGCGTCAGCCATGTTGAATAAGGGCGTGAAACAAGAAGTCATCAAATGCCAAGCCACATGGCAAAATACTCAGACCTCTCATCCTAAGAATGACTGTTGGTGGCTATATCCCCACCTCCGTCCAAACTTCAATAAAAATAACCCAAAACCAAAAAAAACAAACCCGCCACTGCTAACTTATCCTGCACCTCCTACAACTTTGCCATGACCAACTAAAGACTTCTCACCAAAAACACCATCATTCTAGATTCTGGCGCATCCCAGTCCATGTTCAACACTCCAGATTTCTTTGAAGACCTCAAGGAAGACCACACTCAAATTCAAACCAGAAAGGAGGATTCCTTGCTTCACGCCAAAGGTGTTGGAACTGCCAAGTTATTGTCCAAGAGCTGTAATGTCCTCTTAAGTCAATCACTCTATGTCCCTCAACTGGCAGTGAAACTTGTATCTCTGGGACAATTGTTGAATAAGGAATGATTTTTGCAACTTTCAGGTCCAAGTACCTTTGTTGTGAAATTATCTCTGGATCCATCAAATAAAACCTTTTAGTCATCAAAGATCTCACCCTTCCTCAGACCAAATTAACAAACACCTTCATCAACCCCACTACTCTCCACCAACAATTTGGGCACCCTCACTTCTATCAGACCAAGCTTATTTCAAGGGACTTCCCTAGAATAAGATGTAATGACCTTTTGTGCAAATCATGTGCCCTTGGAAAAATTCACCAATCATCCTTCAAGAGCCAGATAACCAACTGCTCAAAAACTTTTTATTGCATTCATGCCAACGTGTGTGTACCCATCACTCCCATCTCCAAAACCAGAAACCAATACTTCCTGCTTCTTACCAACAAATTCTCCCATTTCAAAAATGCCCTACTAAACAAGCTCAAATCAGACATGATGGATGAAATAATTATATTATCAAAATACACTCAAATCAATTTGGATATCATCTCAAATCCTTCCACTCAGACAATTTTGGTGAGTTATTGAACTCCAAACTCTCCAGTTTCTTTCTAGAATTGGGCATTATGCACACCACCTCCAAACCACACACTCCACAACACAACCCTATTGCTGAGAATGGAAACCAAACAATGGTCAAGGCTGCCAGAACCGTACTCATTAACATGTCTATTCCAGTAGATCTGTGGGATCAAATTCTTGTGGGATTCTGTGAAATTCTCAACTTTCTTCCTGCAAAAGAGTTGAAACTAAGTCCCAAAGATATGTGGAACAGTCTCAAGCCCAAACTCAACCTAATTCAAACCTTAGGATCTAAGACCATTGTGTTGAATCTTTTTCACAACATTGGAAAATTAAAAAAAAGGGGTGGGAAGGAATCCTTGTGGTTCATGAACTGCCATTCAATTCCTATCAAGTTTTCATTCCAGAAATTGGCAAAACAATCCATTCAAAACATTTTAAAATTCTTGAAAACATAAAGCTAACTGAATCTTCCACTTTCTGTGAACCTCCATTGAATTCTCTCCTTCAAACCAACACCAATCTCCTGGACACTCTACTCTCAACAAAACAACAGAAACCGTTGGATATTCCACCAAATTCTCATAATTCAAAGTCCCTGGAAACACCTCAAGCTTCTGAACCTATCCTGGACCCCAACACTCCAAAAGACCTCCCTACCTCTGATTCCTCCAATGATGAGGATTTAACTCCCCAACTTTCTCTGCCATCCATAACCTTAAGAGACGCTCAAGCCTCCAACGCCCTCAATGCTATGGATTCCTGACCAGAACAGTTCCTCAAAGCTACAAAGAGGCAAAAGAAACTCACCAGACTGTCAAAACTGGACCCAAGGAATGAATAAGGAACTCAATGGAATTGAGTTCATGGGCGCCTGGACCGGCTATCACTCTCTACCAGAATGCAAGCAAGCTTTGTCAACAGTATGGGTGTACCGCCTCAAAATGAACCCCAACAACAACAGTCTCATCTTTAAGGCCAGACTGTGTGTCCAAGGGTTTGGTCAACTTGAATTTTTTGACTATGGGGAAACTTTTGCACCCACTGGACAAATCACGACACTTTGAACAATGCTAGTATATGCCTTCCACCATGAACTCCCAATTACGCAGATGGATATCAAGTCAGCCTTCCTCCATGCCAAACTTGACAAAGATATCTATATCAAGGCTCCACCAGGGTACAACACTCCCTTTCCCTATTTCAAACTGAATAAGGCCTTGTACGGCCTGAAACAAGCCCCAAAAAGTTGGTTTGACACCCTCAATCAATGGATTCTTGATCAGAACTTTGTAGCCTCCTCTGCCGACCCCTGCCTATTCATAAATCAGTCTTCCCAGATATTTGTTTTCTGTGATGTCGAAAACCTTTTCATCAGTGGTATTTTCTATCTCACATGAGGGTCCACTTTCCAAGATCCTTGGTAACTACATTGTCAACACACCCAACGGACGATTCAAACAGATGATATTGATTATAGACCATACAAAAGACTGAGAGCTTAGAGATCACAGCAAAAGAGATAAGAAAACTTTGAACACAATCACAAGCTAGCACAGTGAAAAGAACAAACAGGATATTGAGTCTGCACTGAACAGGACGTTGGATCAGAACCTAAGTATTAAGGTTGATAAGTTGAGTTGAGGTGACATTCTATTGAGGTATTGAGGTTGATTCAAGAGTTAAGGTTCTGAGGTTGACGTTCCAATAAGGATGAGAGCCCTGCGCAAGCAGTGAACAGAAGATTGTGATGAATCTCACCAGGCAAACATTGACTTTGTTTAAGTGGGATTTCAGCGTAGAATTGACTTTGGTTGAGTAAGATTGAGCGTATGTTGGGTAAAATAAATTTTTGATTGAGCAAGAAATGAAGAAAGAGAGAAGAACTTGAAAAGAAGAATAAGAGATAAGAAATCAAAAAGAAAAAGAAACAGGAGGAATCCTGAGATTGGAAGCAGGGGTCTGAGATGAAGTAAAGTTGTTGACGGCTGATTGTCATTCCTCTGGTGGAGACGTCACCCAGGAATTGTGAGACAGTCCATCCCAAGTCAGTGATAACTCACTATGAGTTGGCAAAATCTCAACAACATGCCTACATCAGCCTGACCACATTCACACGGCGCTTACCAAACTTGGAATTTCTGAATTGAAACCAATCAACACTCCCATAACCCCTGGTATTTTTCTCAAGCCAGCTACTGATGATGACGCCTCAAATTTCTCCAATATCAATATCAACTATTGCTCCTCCACGGGTTACCTCAATTTACTAGCTACTTGAACTTGACCCAACCTCTCCTATGCTGTTTCCTCTCTATCTAGATTCAATGCAAAGCCTGGTCGCTCTCACTGGACAGAATCCAAGCATGCTTGGCAATATGTCCAAGAAACACAAAATCTGGCCCTTTGTCTTAAAAGCAATTCCTTCAGCTTTGATCTCAGATTGTGGAGCAAATCTGACAGCAGAAAAAATCCCATCTCAAGGAGAATTCCTACCGGCTATCTGATCTTGCTCTATGGCTGTGCTGTCTCATGGAACAGCAAGCTTCAGCCCACGGTTTCCTTATCCTCAACCAAGGGTGAACTAAAATTGCTTGTCTTAGCTACCCAAGAAAAAATCTGGATCCTCAACCTTTTAAAGGAATTAAATCCTTCTCTCACCCTCACGCATGCATCACACATTGAAAACAAGGCCTTGAACAATCTTTTCAATCTCAAATCACATCACAGTGTGCTCAAACATGTAGACACCCAGATTGAGTGGCTGCAAGAGAAAAAAGACGCCAACCTCCTCATTACCAACCTCATTCCTTCAGAATTGATTCTGACCAATCAACTGACAAAATCAGCCATCAAGCCTTCAGTCAAAAATCTTACCAACTCAATATTACAACCTCTCATTTGAACACGGCGGCGTGTTGAGAAGAAATATCCTTCATGCCAAATCCCAGTTCCTGTTCACCATCATTTCTTCTTGTTCCCCACTCCTGCACCCAAATTTGTTGCCTCTCTCCGCCCGGTCACCCCGCAACCATGTTTCCCATTATCCATTGCTAATTATCTCCTTCCATGATTCCATCACCCCATTGTCCCTGATCCACCATCACAATCCTCCCTCATCCTTCCTTCCACCCCATAAATCCATTGTCCCTGATCCACCATCACCCTCTTCCCTGATTCTTCATTCTGCCTTGATTCATTTCATTAAATCTCCCTTAACTTCCTTTGTCTCCCTTCTGAATCATCTCCATAACTTCATTCATTGCATTCCTCAAATCATTCCAATACTACCATTGCTTAGATCATCCTCACCTTGTCAAGACCATCCTCAGCTCTCAAACTTCAACCAATAAACGCTCTCAATAACTCTCACAACTTATCCCTCCTGAAGCTCAACTCCCCTCTCTGGTTGATCCAACATCTCACTCCATTTCCTTCTTTTGTTCACATGTGAGGTTGTTTTTACCTGGGATTCTAAACAGCTGCTGACTCATTCATCTAATCCGCTATGTTTTTCAGCTAGTTTCTCTGTGTTCTGTTTTACTTTTTATTTCTTTATTATCTTCCTTGTCCAAGCGCCCCACCTTGTTTTGTGCTGCACAGAGTGAGAATCTTTTCATCTCAACTTTTTTCTAGTCATCATTTCATGATATTTGTTGATTTCCTTTTCTCAGTCTGTTGGTTAAGGAAATTTAACATCTTCAGCTCTTCAGTACCCAAAGAGACTTTCATCAGAGGATTGAGGAAAATTTGTGGAGAAAGATTTTTGACCGCTCACTTCATGTCTGGGAAGAAAGTAGAAGTGTCCGCTTTGGTATCCTGACTGGAGGGCTGAATTCTGCATGTTTGTGGTGTTTCTGTCATATATTATGCAGCTTTCTTTGGAGAATAAAAAAAGGAAACCTGAGTCTCAGATTTTTGAGACAGACAGGAGTGGTTTATTTATTTTTGGCACAAAAAGGTAGAAAATTTGACAGAATGGAAGTTTGAGCAATCCTTTGGCAACAGAGGTAATGGTTGATCCATCCGCAAGACGGATGGGAGTTAGATTTGGCTTTCTATTGCAGACCTGATATTTGTATGGAGTCATTGAGACCAAACATCCAGAGTCAAGGTTGAGGTCCCTCTTCAGATTTGAGGTTGAGTGTGTCAGATTTCAGGAGATTTAGAACGCATGGAAAATGATTTGTGAGTTGGGGAAATTGTTTGATTCTTCCTCTTCTGAATCGTTTTTGACTGTTGCTTTGTTGGCATTTGCATTTTGTGTCCTCAATTTTCCTTCTCAGTTGTTAGGCCATTTTGGGTTGTTCTTTGATTGTTCGAGTATCTCTAGGACTTTGAGGCATCTAGAGAATGAATTTCCCTCTGTGTTACAGTTGGTGCAGTAGTACACTCAAGTTTACCAGGTTGTATTTTGGGCAGACTTCTCTTTCTTCTTGGACAATGGTTTTGATGAGAATTTAGTGTTGACAAAGTTCACCATTTTGTCTTTGGTTTGAGTTTGTCTTTGTAAGTGTTCTTGCTTTAGTGCATTAATGATTTTTGATGATGGAAATGATTCTTCATTCATTGTACTTGAGGTAAAACCAAGCCAGTTGTCAGGTAGAGAGAGTAGTATGGCAGTTGACTGGAGATTTTCCACTGTTGAAGGATTTTCTGGCATGATGAGAGATCCCAGTTTTTCTTCATAAAAAACTATTTCTGATAAGTGAGTGACCATTTCCTTTTTTTTCAGCTTAGTAAGGAGGAGATTTCTGGGCCAATACATTGTTCCTCCAGAGGACTTGTCTTGATGGGATTCCTTCAAGGCATTCCACATTCCAATTGCGCTTTAATCATTATTTTGAATGTATTGGAAGTTTGCAGGAAGAATAGATCTTGAAATGACTGAAAATGCCACAAGGTTATCTCTTGACAGTGTCTCCAGACCAGTTTTAGGAGGTTTGCTGTTGAGAAGACAGCGGACTCCTGAGGGTCTGATGTGGATACAGAGAATCATTTCCCAGTCTAGATAGTTGGATTCTGACCCTGGTGAGTTTAGCAGCATTATAGATGGTGTTTTGAGGACCGGATGGGAAGATTGAAGATCATCCATTGTGGTCAGGTTTAGATGATGGATTGAATTTTTATCAACACAAAGAGCACTTGGATCCTTCTAAGATTGAGTGAATCGCAAATTGCAGCTGGTAGCGCTCTGGGCTCATAACCTGTTGAGCTGAGGATATGCAGAGCTGAGACAGGAAAGAAGGATTGATTTCATAGAGAGTCACAGGTGAAAGAAAGAGATAGACAAAGAAAGTAGTGTTGTGAAGTAATTGGAGAAAAGACTTACCTGAGGATTTGCAAAGATGAGACAGGAAAGAAGGATGAGAGAAAAACCTTCTGACTAGCTTGATCTCTGTCCTCAGGTGGTGGTAGGGGATTGAGTGTCACAGAAAGCAAGAAATGATTCTGGAAAGTGATGGAAAAGCGGGGGAGAAATATATGTTGAGGCAGGAGATGAAAAGAGGTTGAGAAAAATGTGGGAAGCACGCATGGGCTGATGTATCTGATGGTAGAGTGACATGGAATTCTATTCTGGAAGATACGGAAGAAAATAGGGATCATAGAGAAAGAAGAAGAGAAATAGAATTGAGTATAGGAAAAAAGGAAAGGAAAACAACTGAAGTGGCCTACTAGGAGGGGTACTCCAACACCAATAGCCTTGCTGGTTGAAGAAGAATTCATGGGGTTGAATTCTTGAGTGTTTTAAGCCACTCTTTAGGTCCCTTTCTCTGACCGCCTTGGTCCTGATCATTCATTTGATTGTCTTTCCAGAACCAGTCACTTTTGGCTGAGAGGTTTCTTTAAGTTTTAAACCTGGAATGTTAAAACTCACTTTATCCCCTTACAGTTGAATTTCACCACAATATTTTGAGTCCCTTGAGAAGTGTTGGGTCATTCTTGTTTAAATTTTTTACTGCTTTGCTTCTAGAGCTTCATAAAACAAATTACCTTGTTTTGTACAGCCACCCACAGCTCTGTGGTACCCTTCAAGCGCTTTATTGTGGAGAGTTGGGAAAGTTCATTAAGGAGCTAGAGGTTGGTTGGGATTGAGTTGATCTTTCCTAATCTTCTGCTTACAACAAGAGTTATTAGATTTTGGGCATTGTTACTTAGAACTTCCTTGTTCTATTGATTTCTGAACAAACTTTAACTTATTTGTTCAAGTCTTTTCCTGCACAATTTTTCCTCAATTGGTGTTGTTCTCCATTGCTACCAAATACTTCCAAACTCATCCTTTCCATTGATTCCTTATTTACAATTCACTTGATCTTGATTCAGGTTACATTTAAATATTGGGGTGATTATAAATTCACAACTACAGTTTTGTGGGAGTCTTGTAGGGCCGCACACAACCTGTGAGAGTTGTTTAGGGCCCCTCAACACATGGGGGCCCATACACTACTCCTAAGGGTTTTTCTAAACACGTGCAACCCCTGGGGGGGCTTACCCCCCAGAATGGGAATTTTTGATTTTTGTACCCCTGTACACCATCATTTTATTTATTATTTATTATTTATTATTTATTATTTATTATTTATTATTTATTATTTATTATTTATTATTTATTATTTATTATTTATCATTTATTATTTATCATTTATCATTCATCATTTATCATTTATCATTTATTATTTCTTATTCATTATTCATTATTTATTATTTATCATTTATCATTTATTATTTCTTATTCATTAGTCATTATTTATTATTCATCATTTATCATTTATCATTTATTATTTATTATTATTTTTTTATTTATTATTTATTTTTTATTATTTATTATTTATTATTTATCATTTATTATTTATCATTTATTATTTATTATTTATTATTTATTATTTATTATTTATTATTTATTATTTATTATTTATTATTTATTATTTATTATTTATTATTTATTATTTATTATTTATTATTTATTATTTATTATTTATTATTTATTATTTATTATTTATTATTTATTATTTATTATTTATTATTTATTATTTATTATTTATTATTTATTATTTATTATTTATTATTTATTATTTATTATTTATTATTTATTATTTATTATTTATTATTTATTACTTATTATTTATTATTTATTACTTATTATTTATTATTTATTATTTATTATTTATTATTTATTATTTATTATTTATTATTTATTATTTATTATTTATTATTTATTATTTATTATTTATTATTTATTATTTATTATTTATTATTTATTATTTATTATTTATTATTTATTATTTATTATTTATTATTTATTATTTATTATTTATTATTTATTATTTATTATTTATTATTTATTATTTATTATTTATTATTTATTATTTATTATTTATTATTTATTATTTATTATTTATTATTTATTATTTATTATTTATTATTTATTATTTATTATTTATTATTTATTATTTATTATTTATTATTTATTATTTATTATTTATTATTTATTATTTATTATTTATTATTTATTATTTATTATTTATTATTTATTATTTATTATTTATTATTTATTATTTATTATTTATTATTTATTATTTATTATTTATTATTTATTATTTATTATTTATTATTTATTATTTATTATTTATTATTTATTATTTATTATTTATTATTTATTATTTATTATTTATTATTTATTATTTATTATTTATTATTTATTATTTATTATTTATTATTTATTATTTATTATTTATTATTTATTATTTATTATTTATTATTTATTATTTATTATTTATTATTTATTATTTATTATTTATTATTTATTATTTATTATTTATTATTTATTATTTATTATTTATTATTTATTATTTATTATTTATTATTTATTATTTATTATTTATTATTTATTATTTATTATTTATTATTTATTATTTATTATTTATTATTTATTATTTATTATTTATTATTTATTATTTATTATTTATTATTTATTATTTATTATTTATTATTTATTATTTATTATTTATTATTTATTATTTATTATTTATTATTTATTATTTATTATTTATTATTTATTATTTATTATTTATTATTTATTATTTATTATTTATTATTTATTATTTATTATTTATTATTTATTATTTATTATTTATTATTTATTATTTATTATTTATTATTTATTATTTATTATTTATTATTTATTATTTATTATTTATTATTTATTATTTATTATTTATTATTTATTATTTATTATTTATTATTTATTATTTATTATTTATTATTTATTATTTATTATTTATTATTTATTATTTATTATTTATTATTTATTATTTATTATTTATTATTTATTATTTATTATTTATTATTTATTATTTATTATTTATTATTTATTATTTATTATTTATTATTTATTATTTATTATTTATTATTTATTATTTATTATTTATTATTTATTATTTATTATTTATTATTTATTATTTATTATTTATTATTTATTATTTATTATTTATTATTTATTATTTATTATTTATTATTTATTATTTATTATTTATTATTTATTATTTATTATTTATTATTTATTATTTATTATTTATTATTTATTATTTATTATTTATTATTTATTATTTATTATTTATTATTTATTATTTATTATTTATTATTTATTATTTATTATTTATTATTTATTATTTATTATTTATTATTTATTATTTATTATTTATTATTTATTATTTATTATTTATTATTTATTATTTATTATTTATTATTTATTATTTATTATTTATTATTTATTATTTATTATTTATTATTTATTATTTATTATTTATTATTTATTATTTATTATTTATTATTTATTATTTATTATTTATTATTTATTATTTATTATTTATTATTTATTATTTATTATTTATTATTTATTATTTATTATTTATTATTTATTATTTATTATTTATTATTTATTATTTATTATTTATTATTTATTATTTATTATTTATTATTTATTATTTATTATTTATTATTTATTATTTATTATTTATTATTTATTATTTATTATTTATTATTTATTATTTATTATTTATTATTTATTATTTATTATTTATTATTTATTATTTATTATTTATTATTTATTATTTATTATTTATTATTTATTATTTATTATTTATTATTTATTATTTATTATTTATTATTTATTATTTATTATTTATTATTTATTATTTATTATTTATTATTTATTATTTATTATTTATTATTTATTATTTATTATTTATTATTTATTATTTATTATTTATTATTTATTATTTATTATTTATTATTTATTATTTATTATTTATTATTTATTATTTATTATTTGTTATTTATTATTTATTATTTATTATTTATTCTTTATTATTTATTATTTATTATTTATTATTTATTATTTTTTATTTATTATTTATTATTTATTATTTATTATTTATCATTTATTATCTATTATTTATTATTTATTATTTATTATTTATTATTTATTATTTATTTTTTATTATTTATTATTTATTATTTATTATTTATTATTTATTATTTATTATTTATTATTTATTATTTATTATTTATTATTTATTATTTATTATTTATTATTTATTATTTATTATTTATTATTTATTATTTATTATTTATTATTTATTATTTATTATTTATTATTTATTATTTATTATTTATTATTTATTATTTATTATTTATTATTTATTATTTATTATTTATTATTTATTATTTATTACTTATTATTTATTATTTATTATTTATTATTTATTATTTATTATTTATTATTTATTATTTATTATTTATTATTTATTATTTATTATTTATTATTTATTATTTATTATTTATTATTTATTATTTATTATTTATTATTTATTATTTATTATTTATTATTTATTATTTATTATTTATTATTTATTATTTATTATTTATTATTTATTATTTATTATTTATTATTTATTATTTATTATTTATTATTTATTATTTATTATTTATTATTTATTATTTATTATTTATCATTTATCATTTATTATTTATTATTTTTTATTGTTTATTTATTATTTATTATTTTTTATTTTTTATTTATTATTTATTATTTATTATTTATTATTTATTATTTATTATTTATTATTTATTATTTATTATTTATTAAATATTATTTATTAAATATTATTTATTAAATATTATTTATTAAATATTATTTATTATTTATTATTTATTATTTATTATTTATTATTTATTATTTATTATTTATTATTTATTATTTATTATTTATTATTTATTATTTATTATTTATTATTTATTATTTATTATTTATTATTTATTATTTATTATTAATTATTTATTATTCATTATTTAGTGGAGGCTACACAACTTGATTTTGGTTGTTTAGCGTGCCACAAAACTCAAATGGGATGTGCAGCATGCCACTTTTTTGAAGTTAAAGTGGGATGCACCGGTTGAAATACTTAAGGGATGAGGAGGAAGAATCTTGTGAGGCCAAGAGGAGCGGATCAGGGACTCAAATGGGGCACTCTGGTTCAGTTTGAGGAAGAACCTAGGATGTTCATTTAATTGAGGTTCAGCTGGGCTTAAATAGACTAAGTAAAAAGGAGGCTGAGAAGTGGTTGAAAAAAGAACTAGAAATTAATGAGAAATATTCAATACTGGGCCATCAGAGACTGCAAAAGGAGGAGGACTACAGGACAGCTTGCAATAAAGATTCAGACAACACTAACAGTAGAAAAAAAATTAAACACATTCTAACATCACACAGCCCATTTGAGTTGTGTACCATGCCACGCGGCCCATTTGAGTCGTGTAGCATGCCACACAGCCCATTTGAGTTATGTAGCATGCCACACGGCCCATTTGAGTCATTTAGGGTGCCACACGGCCCATTTGATTCATTTAGGGTGCCACACAGTCCATTTGAGTAGTGTGCACAACTGTACACAACTCTTTGAGTTGTGAATTTAACATTACCCTAAATATTTCTGCAACTCTTAGGATGGAAGCCTAAACACTACCTTTCCCCTCCACAGAACTGCATCCATCTCAGAACCATTTGGAATCTTACTCTGGGAGGGCCTGTGTCCCAAATGACTTATTTCACATGTTTTAAAGCCAGTTTCCTCAAATCACTGACATCCAGTTAGGCCCATATGGTCTGGTGACCAATTTGGGACACCTCAGAAAAAAGGAGAAATTTTTAAATTTTTTATATATAATCTGTTATCAAAAATCATCATATATATATATATATATATATATATATAATATATATATATACCCTGTGTCCCTATGTAAAACCTTCTATTTTTACTTCTCCCAACTTCTCATTTTCCTAGTGGTCTAGGTAGGCCTTCCAGGGTTTCCAATCCCCAGATCCCCTGTTTAATTCCTCCTCATTGCGCTTGGGGCCAGGATTTTTGTCCAAACGCACGCAATACATTGTCATCATCATCCACATCATCCTTGACTCTTATCAAACTTTTGATTGGCCATCAATCCAGCTCATAAATGACCGCAAAGAACGCCACCAACCCTTTCCTCCAACTCCGATCAGCAAAAAGCCATCAACTTGTTGCAAGCCATCTTTTTCCAACTCTCATCATCCAATTAATTCCCCCCTTGATTCATCTGGGACCAACACCCTCAACCTTGTCATTGATTGGCTTTCAAAAGTCAAAACAACATCCCATCCACTTGCCATTGTTGTTGCCAACAACAATGGCAACCATCTCAAACATTGATCCATTCCATTTTCAACAAACAATGCAACCAAGTGCCTTTGCCAGCTTGCTTACACCCATCAACAAAATGCTACCCCCACTTCACTCATCTGAAAGACCACAAGCTGTTGCTTGCGGCCTTTGGTGGCCTTGTCCGTGAACCCAACAGCCGTCAAAATTGTATCCACCAACCACCTGAACCATTCTCACTGGTCATCTGCCCCCAACCCTCACCGCCAACACTTGCAAACATTCACTTGATCCTCCCACCTCCCTTGCTGGAAACCATCAACACCTGACCATTGTGTTGTCTTTTTGATGTTCATATTCTGTAGCTAACAAATTTAGTTACCTTATTGCGATCTTACTGTTTTCATTAGCTCATTACCCATGTCTTGGGCCCCCTCTGGGGATCTCTAGTTGTCTTAAACCTGCTACCTTAGGCCCCCTTTGGGGTTCTCTAGTTGTCTATAAATACTGGTCCTTCCCTTGGACCAGGAAAGAAATTCATCTGATCACCAGACAACTAAAACAGAGTGTCCCTTCCTCCTCATCAGATCAGTTTCACTTGACTATACAAGTATTACCTCTTCCCCTTTGGTTCTTTGTAGCCTCATCATTTTCTGTTTATCTCTCTTTGGCATCATAGCCTTCCTTCAACTTTTCATGGTTTAAAGCCAAAATCTCATCCCACTAAGCTATCCAGTCAACTTCATTGTTCCAACTGGTTTAATTACCATTATCATCTTGACCAATCCATCCTCCCCCTCCTACTCTTTCCCTCATCACCTCATCCTCTGATCATCCATGGCCCATTGCAAAACATCACCCAACTTTCATCTTCACTAGCCATCCTCATCCCTTCTCAAACCTCACCAATTTACTCATATTTCTCCAAATTCCCAATCACCGTGAGAAACCATCCTTTTTCCATCTCTCAATTATCCTCTCAATCCCTGGTACCATCCTCCTTTACATCCTCATCAGTGCCATCTAAGGCCTAAAATCCCCAGGATCCTCATTGTCATCCCAGGCTCTGATCTTAGCCAGATCTGCCCCTTCAATCAATCCTTGGCCACCTCTCCCCACTTACCATCATATCCATCATCTCCATCTCCATCTCCATCATCATCTCCATCTCCATCATCTCCATCAACTTGGGAGATGACTCACCACCACCCACAACCAAGAGCATCGGATTTCAATGAACCAATGATGACCACAACAAGATTTGAAGTTGATGATAAAGATTGATTGGGAGCAAGTACTAGTCAGCAGGACCACCACCTAGATTCATCAAGAACTCAAGTTAATTCAAGACAACCATCTACAAACAATCTGAGATCCAGAAGATTAACACCAGAAGAATCACTAGATCATCATCATCATCATCATCATCATCATCATCAATTAAGAACTCATCCCAATTTTTATAAACTCATTGATTCACGACTCCCTCCAAGATCATCAAACCACACCTATTATCAAACTCCCAGCAATGACTTCTTTGAATCTCGAAGGTTACAGCAAGAGGACGCTCAATCAACTTGCTTTTGGCCAGTCTCACAACCAAAAGCCTATGGAGAACAAAGGAAGAAGAAGTTTGATCATCATCAAGGCAATCAACACCATTGGAAGAAATCTGAGTATCATCACCGGAGCCACCATAAATCATCCAAGAGTCATCCATCCCATCTCTCAGATTCCAATTGATCCCAGTCTCATCATTGATCCCATTGGAAATGTCAATCAAATCACCATCCTAAGAGCTCTCAAACCAAGCACAATCCTACCGCTCATCAAGATTTGAGCAATTGTGATTATCAAGCCAAGCCTAGGAAATCAACCCAGGAATCAGAATCCTCCCAATCTGACTCGGATCAAGTTTGGATCAAGAAAGTCATCCCAACCACCAGGTTCACTCAACCCAAACCGACAACAACAAGGACTGCCTAGGCCTCCACACCTGATCCAATCTTGATCTCATCCTCCAATTGGTTATTGAAGCGCCCTTGACTCCTCCATCAACCTTTTCCGCAGTTATTCTGGCATTTATCGACATTGCCTTGGCCCCAACAATCTCCAGCCCGAGAACTGCTTCTCACCATCTGCAACTTCCCTTGCACTCTGCCACTCTTCAACCTTGCCTGATCCTTGCTTTCTACCTGGGTTGCAACCTTGTCGCAGCTCATCCATCATCCTAAACCCTCTCTGCTCCATCAATTTGCTTGATTGAATTTTCAACTCCATCTCATACCCTCTCCATCATCATCCTACTCACCTCCACCCTTTCCTGCTCTCCCAACATTCTCTCAACCTCTTTGACATGGCTTGCAACATCAATTGCCTCCCAGCTTGTCCACCACTTGTCTTGCTACCTCAATGGCAACCTCAATGGCAACCTTTATTGCCGCTCACCTCTGCCTTTGCTTGCTCATTATCACGCATCCTCCCTCACAACCTGGCTCTTCCACCTCTCAATCCCGCTCGGTTGCTTCTCATCCCCACATTGCTCCATCGCTCCATCTCAACTGTTGGCTTGCGCCACCTTGATTGCTCTTTAACCTTCCTTGCTTCCTCCAAAATTTCTTGCAAAATTGTTTGCGCACTTCTCCTTGCTCCTCCGCTCCTCTCTCGCCACCTCAATTGCGACCTTGCTTGCGCTTCATCCGTGATTTATCCAGCTGCTTCATTCACCATCCAAATTCATTCCCAAATTAACCTCCCCTCTTCAATTAATCAATCTACTACCATAATTCTATGAGGGGTGGTCCATGCATTTGGCCCGTCCTGTCACCCTGACCATTCTCCCATCGCTCCGTCCGCTACTTGTCCCCTTGCTTCATCTCATCCGCTCCTCCCAATAATCTCATTTGCTCCACCCGCTACCTCAACCACCACTTGCTTGCTGCCATCCATCTCATCTGCTTCACCTGCTACTTCTTTACTCACTCCATTCCAACTTCATCTCTATCACCATCACCATCACCATCAATATTACTATCACCATCACCATCACCATCATCATTACCATCATCATTATCATTACCATCATCATCATCATCATTGTCATTATCATATCCCATATCATTCTAGGCAACTATGCCTGAGATCATTGTTGCTCCTCTTAAAATAGGCTACTATTTCCCCATCTCATATCCTGACAAGGTGGTGTCTTGTCATTTATTCCTCAAACTCTCATATTCTCCTCTCATTGCTCACAAATCCCTGGAATTTTTACTGGTTTTAAATTGGTTCCTAAATTTGACAGTTAAGGTGGTGTGTTGTCTTTTTGATGTTCATATTCTGTAACTAACAAATTTAGTTACCTTATTGAAATCTTACTGTTTTCATTAGCTCATTACCCATGTCTTAGGCCCCCTCTGGGGCTCTCTAGTTGTCTTAACCCTGCTACCTTAGGCCCCCTTTGGGGTTCTCTATTTGTCAATAAATACTGGTCCTTCCCTTGGACCAGGAAAGAAATTCATCTGATCACCAGACAACTAAACCGGAGTGTCCCTTCCTCCCCATCAGATCAGTTTCACTTGACTATACAAGTATTACCTCTTCCCCTTTGGTTCTTTGTAGCCTCATCATTTCCTTTTTATCTCTCTTTGGCATCATAGCCTTCCTTCAACTTTTCACATTGCATTGTCCGTGCGGCTCATTATTGTCCACTCATCTCCATCACACAGGCTGGGTTTCTTTTTTTTCTTTTTTTTTCACATGTCACTATCTTACTGTTGCCATAATTGTTTTTATTATATATATATATATATATATATATATATATATATATATATATATATATATATATATATATATATATATATATATATTATATATATATATATATATATATTATAATAATCATCATCTAAGTGAATCAATGAATCCATGGGGCCCTTCCCCTTGATCAGAGCATCCTTATCCTGGGTATATTTATGATTACCCCATGATTTTTGAGCCTGCATACTCAAATATTTGATCCTTCCCTCTGTGGCCTTATCCATTATCACCAACCAATAGCCTTGCTTGTTGAAGAAGAATTCATTTGGTTGAATTCTTGAGTGTGTTATACCACTCTTTGATCCCTTTTTTGATGTTAATGCTCTTGATCATTCTTTGATTATCATTCTGGAAGCAGTCACTTTTGACTGAGAGGTTTCTTTAAGCTTGAGACCTGGATTTTTAAACCTCCTTTTATTTCCTTGAATTTGAATTTTTCCATGTTACTCTTGAGTCCCTTGAGAAGTGTTGAGTTATTCTTTTTGGAATCTGTCATTTCTTTGCTTCTAGAGCTTCATAAAAAAAATTACCTTGTTTTGTACAGCCACCCACAGTTATCTGGTACCCTTCAAGCGCTTTAATGCAGAGAGTTGGGCAGTTTCATTGAGAAACTGGAAGTTGGTTGGGATTTAGTTGATCTTTCCTAATCTTCTGCTGACAACCAGAGCTATTAGCGTGTGGGTGTTTTTACTTACAAATTCCTTGTTCTAATGAACTCTGAACAAACTTTAACTTATTTTTTCAATTCTTTTCCCGCACCATCTTGCCTCAGATAGTGTTGTTCCATTGCTACCAAATACTATCAAACTCATCCCTTCCATTGATTCCTAATTCATAAGGCTCTGTACCTTGTTTTTGGTTACATTTCAATATTTTTGTAATGCTTAGGAGGGCAGCCTAACAAGCACCTTTGCCCTCCACAGAACTTCCTGTGGCCCAGAAACTTTGTGAGTCTTACAATGATCTGTGTGATTTTCAAATGGGCTGTTGAGACCTATATTTGCATCCCATATGGAATACACTCATATGTGGAACACATGAAAGCGCCTATGTATTTTACCACCCCTTAACCCAGTATATCAATGCCTTATTTTGCAAGATTACTTTTATCAATTTTATTGATTCCAATTTTAGTAAAAAGAAACTAGATTAGTGAGAAAATAACTTGAGTCTTTGAGATATTTTCAAATTTTTTATTATGGGTTATTTTGATGAAGATGGGACTTACAGTTTTTATGAACCCTTTAAGTAGTATTCAAATGGTTGGAAACAAGTGCACCATTAGGATGGAATGTCCCAGATTATGAAGGCTTCTTGGATTTCTTTATATGTGAAAACTTTTAACCCAGCCTAGGATGATCTATTGATCAGTGGTTGTTGAATTTTCTCTGGTTATGGTGGGATTGACCTTCTTGTTTTTCTGGGAATAAATATGTTTAAGGTTGGTCACACCATATTCATATTTGAGCAATCTTGTTGTTATGCTTTCTTTTTGTGTTCTGATTAATTCACCTGTCAGCCCATTATTCCATTTTGGACTTGGTGGTAAGTCAGTTTGACTTTCATTTTACACAAAATTCATACCAGACTGACTTTTATTTTCAACCAAGGTGAAAACCAACTGAATTTTATTATCCATCAAGGTAAAATCCACAATAAACCCCTAATATTTCAAGATAAATCACAGAATCCATCATTTTGTTTTCATGGTGAAACTTTTGATACTTATTTGAGAAAACCTTGGGACAGATTCAAAAAGAAATTCTAAGACTCCAAATTCCAAAATTCAACAAAATCCTGGGTATGAAATTGGTATAGTTACTTCATGTCACCGTTCAGCCAGAGACCCAAATTTGGCCTTGTCGTGTAGGATCTGTGGAATAAAAAAGCAATAAATGCCACTAAAAATAAAAAACCAAAGATTCCTTCATCTTATTTCACATTGAAAATCTAATTCTGGTGGGAGATGAAGATGGTTTTGAAGAAAAATTCAAACCAAAATTCTAAGACTCCCAATTCCAAAAATACAACCAAATCCTGGGAATGAAATTTGAAAGGACCAAAGAATCAATCCTTTTAAGCCAACCAAAACACATCATACATGGGTTGGATGATCTTGGACTCACCAATTACAGAAACCTTCAAGCTCCATTGAATCCAAGCCTTTTATTTCTTGAGTCCAAAAATGAAGACTTTTGAAAATTCAAAGGTCTCAATATCAAATATCAATTTGAAATTTTCCTGTTTAGCTACATTTCTGGAAAAAACAGACTTTACCTGAGCTAATCTTTTTCCAATCTGGAAAGGTTGAAAAAACAAAAATAGGATTGAACTACTGGAATAAATTAAAGAAAACCTGGAAATACCTCAATGCCACCAAAGACATAAAGAGGACACTGAAATATTGTTGTAATTCTACTCCTCTGCCCTTCTTCAGAGACTCCTCCTGGAAACAAGATCCTGCATCAAGGGGCTCACAATACAGGTACCTTGGCTTCTGCTTTGGGTCACTGATTTCTTGGGAGATATTCAATCAAAAAAACATTGCCTTCTCATCAACATAATAAGGTATAAAACCTGTTCTGGACTCATTTATCAAAGGGAGATGTCTCAAACACTTTCTTGGGAATTTTTTTTTCAATCTTAAATCCTCAAACTATTAATTTAATTGACAGCAAACGACTGGATAAAAAAACAAAGGAATTTGGCTCAAATGCAAAAAAGACCCATTGAACTGAAAAGTAAAGATCTATGCAAAGCACTAAGGCTCTGAAACCTCAAATGAAAAAGAATCACCACCAAAAAAATGCAGACTGAACCTCTCACTAAAGATGTCTGAAAGAAAGCTATCAATAATTAAATCAACATTTTTGACCCATCCTATGTTTTCCCCAAAGACAAAACAAAGTGACTCTCCATCTATTGAGATTTTAATTTTCTTCAAGTTCCCCTTGAATCACATCCTCCTCCTCCATTCCTCTTCCATACAACCATGATTACATAATTGAATCAGTCCCTTGACTCAAATAAAATTTTAAAAGCATTCCCAACCAGTACCAATACTGATCTCAACTTCAACTGAGACAAAACTTTAACTCCTCAGCTTTACTCAACCTAAAAATCTCAACTCATCAGATATTCAACCATCAAATGCTCTCATACTCATGCTTTCATCTATCATATGCCAATTCTCATACTTCATCCTACCTTATGGATTTCCTTCCTTTTCAACCCTTACATAAAATTTTAACTGGCAAGATTCAAGAATTGATGTAAACCTCAATCCTCATTAACTCAAAATTTAATTTACTTCAAGCAGCTTCTGCCTACCTTCCCAAGCATCACACTCCATTTCTGCCTACGCTTGAAAATTGTCTTAGTGTTCTAGCTTATTTTCTCCTTTTTCAATGTTGTTGGCTGTCCTTCTATTCACTTTTCTACCCCAAATTCTTGTTCCTGTTTCTGAATTTTTCTATCTTTCAGTATTCTAATTTCAGATCAATTTCAATCTTTCAAGCCTTTTTATATTTATTGATTTATATTTTGATTGAAAATAATAAATTTTATTTATTTATTTATGTAATTTTAATTAAAATTAGTTTATTATTCTTTTATTATTGCATTTTTTTTATTCTTCAATTTATTTTTATTATAATGATAACTTTTTCATTTATCTTTCATTCAAATTTTTATCATTATGATTCATTAATTTGTATGATAAATTTATGATTGTCATCATTGATGTTTTCATAAGATTTCTAATAGTAACTTTTGGTACAATTATTTCATGATTTCAATATTTGATCATATTTTTTTATCTTATTTTTTTGATGGGTATTATCTTTCTCACAGGATCTATCCTTTAAATCATTTATTTTTTAAATCTAACGGCTTTCACCTACACATGGAAAAAACCTTTATTTCATGGACATTTCAAAAAAATTCATTTTTTTTTTGAAATTTGATTCTGAAAAAATTTGGCTAGTTTTCTTGAACCCTTGAAATAATTTGTTTTATAATTTTGAAATTATCAATATAAAAAGTTCAAATTTTCAATAAAAAGATCTCAAAATCAAGGAAAATATATTTCTCATTGCATGTTTGGATCCTTTTCTTGCCTTTTTAATTAATTTTGTTTGGGGATCTGAGCTATTCAAAATTTGAAAAAAAAATCAAACAGATTTTAATTATATCTTGAGAATTGATTTTCTCACCCCTGCAATTCTTTATTTTACAGAATATTACATCCACGCACCCTTGTGCGCCTTTGCTACTACACGGATGAATACTTTATTTCACAATGCTTTGAAGAATGCATTTTTTTTTTAATTCTGATGAGGCATTCCCGTATCTGGGGCTTAAAATACCCCCAAAAAAATCTTTGGCATATTTGGTGGCATTGGAATCCCTCCAAAAATTCAATAAAAAAATTAAAAATTCCCCCAAAAACAATTTTTCCATGGGTTTTTCACTCCTTATTTTGGATAATTTTTTATTCTTTTCATTTGGTTATTTCAGCTATCAGAAATTCAACCAAAAATTAAAGATATTTTTAATATTTCTTATATACTTTTTGGATGTATCCTTTTACCTTAAAAAATTCCTTCAAAAAACAACAAAAATCAAATTTGTCATTGGAAATTTGGATACTTTTATTCTTGTTTTGATTTGATTTTTTTGGTGATTTCAGCTAAAAAAAGGTTAAATTAACATTCAAAAAGAATTCAAATATTTTTTACAGATTTTTTGGATTTTTTTATTTTACCTTAAAAAATTCCTTCAAAAAACCTAAAAATTGAAAGAATTTAATTTTCTCATTAGAATTTCGGAACCTTTTTTTTGCCTTTTTGATTATTATTTTTTTGTTATAAAAGCTTTTAAAAATTTTACTCATCTATTAAAGATATTTGTAATGTATTTTTCAGAATTTTTTGATTTCATTTTTTACCTCAAAAATTCTTTCCAAAAACCAAACAATTTGAAAAATTCAATTTTCTCCTTGGAGTTTTGGATCCTTTTATTTTACTTTGAATATAATTCTTTTGGGGGATTCAATCTTTCAGAAATTTAAAAAAAGAAAAAAATAGCTTCTTAATAATTTTCACAGATCTTTTTGATGTATACATACACCTTCAAATCTTCATTCAAAAAATCAAAAATAAAGAGCAAACATGCATACAAATATTAAATATTATTCAAATATTTCTTTTTTTATTTTTTTACTTGATTTTCTTCAACCGAATACAACCTCATTACCAAGCTCTAAATTTTTATGAACAATGGCTTTCCAAGATTTAAAATCCATGCTTACAAAGTTTTTCCAAAGTGGATCTAACCTGGGAGCTGGAAAATGATCAGACTGAAACTTTAATGAGACTATATGTTTGATATATTCTAAAAGAATAAAGCAAATAGGAGAAGATTTATCATTTGGAGTGGGAGGTTAATTCAGAGGAAAATAAGTGCAAGGCATTAAAGAGGAAAAAAGAACCACTGGACACTTATATGTTTCCGCCAGAAGGAATCCATGGCATGGAGATTTCATCCACATATTTATGAGAGCTGGGCCAGGAAGTTGGTTCAGTTTCCTTCTTGCTTCTGGGAAATTTTCACCCCAGACATCACACAGTAATCTTGGTTCCTTGAAGATTGGTTTTGAATCAAGCTCTTTCACCATTCCTTTCCTGACTTCAATCCAGTCTTTGGAGTTCCTCCCCAAAAAAATGGCTGCTTCCCTAAACCCACAGTTCCCATCCATTATGACATCTTGAACATGTTATATATATGGAATGGCTGTTTTTGCAAACATAAAATTTTTTTATTGGAACTCAAACCAAAAATCAGAACTATTTGTAAAAGAAAATATTTTCTAAAGATAAAAATACTTTGTCAATTGATGCTTGGTAAAAGATTCCAGAAGAGGAATACAATAATGTTCAGGAAACCTAGAGGAAACCCCCCCAAAAAAACAGAAAAAATTAAAAAATGAGAAAATAGAAAATTTACTCACTTTCTCACTCATTTTTGTTGCTTTTGGTGCTGATACCTTCCTTCCAGGAGGATTGTAAGGAGAATCAAAATCTTCATGGGATACCTTTACTCTATTGGTTCTTGTCCCAGGATTGTATTAAGGGGAAACAAACCACTTATTCAAAATGGTTCCAGACCTCTGATAAAATTTTGAACAAAAAAATTAATGAAAAATAACCAAAAAAACAACAAACAATATAAGAAAATGAAAGGTCACCATCTAAATAAAATCTAAATCTGGAAGATCTCCATCTGCTGAATCTTCCCCTTTATCCAAATCTGGAGCCTCTTCAGTCCAAATTGACCATATGTTAAGAAAATGACAAGGATTCATTAAAAAATAATCCATTGCACAAGAAATAAGTATATACATAAAATTACCTTTTCCTCTGATTCCTCCTTTTTTTTACTTTCCCCTTTCTGTTGATGGCCTCCCACATTTTTGAAACCTCAACACATAGGAAAAAAATATTGATTATGAAATTTGATATTTTGTTTGTTCAAAAAAGGGTAATTGACCTTTGAATCTGCTGTAAATTTCTTCTTTGGGATTCCTCTCCTCTTTGTTTCTTCTAAATATCCAAAGCCAGATAGATCTATTTACTTGAGGACTGAGAGATCTTGTTGAAGATATTGGCTGCTCCTTTGGGCCTTCCTGTTACTTTGGGTCTTTGAGTGCAATTGGGCTCTTGAATCAGAGTAAGTTGATAATTTCCAGTGTATAGCTTCTTTCTTTCACCCAGATAATATAGCTGTTCTACAGGTTGCAAGTTGATGAATTCTTCAAATAATTCAGTGAAATATAGTTTTTAATAACTGTCTTTGGTTGGAACTTCGAGGTTTTCTGATTATTCAACTGCATCAGGCTTCAGAGTCAACTGGAGAAAGAAAAATAAAAATAAATCAGGAAATTATTACTTTGATTTTGAATACAAAAAATAAAAAGAAAAAACTTACTGATAATGAAGCTTTGAAATTCCATTGAGGATTAAAATCTGATAGCCAATTTGACTTGGTGAATACATGATATACACATGTAAGAAGAGCAATCACAGTTGTTTAAATTGGTGTAACATTCAGGAACTTGATCAAATGAATGAATGGTTTTGAGGGCATAGTGACTGATTTTTCCAGATATAGGATCCAAACAGTGAGGTCAACCAATGAGATACTTGAATTGTTGCCGAGAGGCTTCAAAATCTCTCTCATGGTTTTGGATGGTGATTGAATTTTAAATTCTTTGAAATACATCATAGAAAGAGCCAATGCATGAATTGATGAACTGTTTGATGTAGTAGTGAAGAACTTCTATTCTTGAGGTACTTTTCTTTCCAAAGTGAAAGTGTTTATTTTCCAAATAGGAGAAAAATTTTCTTTTTGTCCAGTTCTCAAGAAGTATTTAATGTTTCAATATCTCACTCTCTTACATTCCTGTCTCTTTCTTGTCTCCTTAACTCAATTTCATCCCATATCTTGAATTTCTCCTACTTTATTGTTTATTGTCTAAGTGCCTAGTTGTTTCCTGTCTTGTTTATTTTTCCTAAATTTCACCCCTGGCTTTTTACCGACAACCAGGCTCCAGCTCAGAAGACACTAGGATGAATCCTTCTGCTCAAACTCTTGTCTATCTCAAGACTTCTTTTCTATCACTCTTCACTTTGACTTCAATCAACAACTCACCAATAGCTGAATGCTCAGCAGAAGATTTCAACTCAAAATTCTTCTAAAATAATCTATCTGCATCCTCAGCGGTGAACTTTGGTTGGATCAGTCACAAGTGGACCCTCAACTGACTAGCTCTACTTAATGTCTTTAGAGGTCATCGTTGGGCCTGTAGAACCATTGGTCACTGTTTGTTTTTTTCTTATTTGATCTCCTTTTCTTACAGTCTTACCTAGGTTTTCTAACCCTTCCTTCATCATTTGGAAGGTATGAATTTGCCTAGGTTTCTCAACTCATTCAATTTTTTTACAGAAGTCATTCAGAATTTGAAGCATTCCAGATAACAGAACATTTGGTAAATTTTTCTTTTAGCTTGATTCATATTTTGAATTGACCAACTAATGCCATTGTTTCTGAAACACCTTCCATTCATATTCACATTGGGATTTTTTTCTGCAATTGGTTTGAATATTTTTAAAAATTTGCCACACACACAGAAGATGATTAGAGGAAGGGAAAACTTTTCAATTGAACTAATAAGTGCTTGTTCCTTGTGTGTAACAATCACGCTAAGTTTTTTATCTTCTAAAATTTCCAGAAGTTGAGTCAGATCCTATTTTTACTTCCATTTTTTATCTTGAGATAAAAAACAGAAGGAAACTGAGAAACTTCTTAAACAATTGGTACCCCAAGAAGATGTTGAGGCTTGAGTTCAACGCTCCAGGGAAGATGAGAGAGAGAATGGGGAAAGAAGCTTGTGAGGTCAAGAGGAGAGGATCAGAGAGTCAAAGGGGCACTCAGGTTTGTTGTGAGTCAGAGCTGATAATGTTAGTTCACTTGTTCAGGCATCTCTATAAATAGACTAATTACAAGATGGCTGACAAGTGGTTTACAATAAAAATAATAATGAATGAACTAAGATAATGAATATTGAAGACATTAACTAAAGAGCACAATGTGCACAGAGAGCAGTTACTAAGTTAACTAAGGACTGCTTTAACTAAGCTTGATTTGCACTACAGTTTTAGGCAACACCAAGAGAGAAAAAATTCCAACAGAATATGAAGAAGGGGAATTCCAAAATTGTTTGTTTTGTATGTAAAGTCCACCATTATAAGAGTTGGGAAAATTTTGAGAAGTTTCTTGGCAGCAGGGGTTGAAATTAATAAGGAAGTGATTTGATATTCCTCATTTTTCATTTTGTAGAAAAAAGAAGAATCTCAGATCTCCAGTATGAGCGCTTAAACATGAATTTTGCCATCATTCGCATTTTTTGAATTTGGGATTGTTCATTTTAAATAGCATTGAGATTTGTATGGACAGGAGATGATGATGTTTGTATAAGAGATTTGAGAATTTTTAATTGGGGAAATCAAGCTTTGGTTAAATTTTGAGCCATCTCCTGTTGCTTCCCTTGGTTTCTTCTGTGGATGGGAAGAGTGGAATCATCATTGGAAGTTGGATGGTTGTGGTCTGGACATAAAACCTTTACCACCCAGAAACCCAATCTTTTAGAAACTTTTCCTGATAATCTCAAAGGACAATTTGTGCTTCTTGATTTTTTGGACTTGGTGGAATCTTTGATGGGTTTATATTCCCCCAATTTATCACATTGATGATTGTAGGTATTTTTCTTGGAATTGGATACTCTGGTAGATATGGCATATCCATGAGACTTTGCCAATGATTGGATAGCTTCAACCAGCTCCTACTTTTGATTATATGATAGCTCAGGATGGGGAGGAAGAGGGTTGGAATCAGCATTTTGAGTAGATGAAGAAGGAGCGAGAGGAGCTGGATCACTAGTTTGATTAGATGAGATAATTGATAATGGTCCTGGCAAAAAATTTCCTAAAAGTGGGTGGATGTTTTCTTGAGCCATTGCAAAAAGAGATTTTTTTTTGTAAAATATAAATTGAAGATAGGATTTTATATTTGAGAAATATATTGAGAGGAATTTGAGTGAAAAAAGGTGTTCAGAGACTTGATATAAGAGTGAAAAGTGTTTTTTGAAATTATCTGGATTGTTGAGTTTTTGTTGAGAAGTGATAATAGATGATGAGTTTTTTGTGGTGTGGTGTGGTGATGAGTGGTATGGTGTGGTGTGGTGTGGTGTGGTGTGGTGTGGTGTGGTGTGGTGTGGTGTGGTGTGGTGTGGTGTGGTGTGGTGTGGTGTGGTGTGGTGTGGTGTGGTGTGGTGTGGTGTGGTGTGGTGTGGTGTGGTGTGGTGTGGTGTGGTGTGGTGTGGTGTGGTGTGGTGTGGTGTGGTGTGGTGTGGTGTGGAATGATATGAGGGTGGAAGATGTAAAGGGGGTGTTTTATAAGATGATTGGAGAGCTCCAAGATGGGTGGAGGTCCCAGGAAAAAATATTCAGTCATATTGAATTTATGAATGTGAAAAGGCTCAAAGAAGAGTCCCAGAACCCAAAAGTCATTTGTTATGATGCTTTTTTGGTTTGGGTTTTGAGACAAATAGTGCCTAAAAAATTACCAAAAGATAATTTTTTGAAAGCTTCAGATACTCCCTTTAAATCTGAAGCTTCCCAGGAATCTTCCAGACAATCATTGTTTTCTTGAGGAAAAAAATAAAATAAAAAAAGGAGAATTAAAGAGAGACCACCCTTCTGTTTTGAATTATGTTCATTTTCAGTTATGATTTGAGCAGTCAAAAATGTGAAAAGCAGTCAGAAAAATTTTTGTTTGAGTATTTTGATTCTATTCTAAAGTTCCTTCAAAAAGAAAATTTGGAAATCTTGATTCAAGATGTCAAAAATAACATGTGGAAATCTTGATTCCAGATGTCAAAAAAAAATTTGAATAGATGTGTTGATTTGAAATTTTTTTACATTGGATTTAACTCTGGGAGGCCCAAGATACATCCAAAAATTCTTAAAAAAAAATGTTTCAAAGCTTTATAATAGTTTTTTTAAATTTATGAAAGCTTGAATCACCAAAAAAAAAGGAAAACAAGAGGATCCAAAAGTCTAATGAGAAAATTTAATTCTTTGAATCTTTTAGTGTTTTTAAGGAATTTTTTAACGTGAAAAAATGCATCCAAAGAATCTGAAAGAATATTGGAATTCTCTTTTAATTTTGCTTTAACTTTTTGATGTTTTTTGAAGGAATTATTCAAGTTAAAAGGATAACTCCAAAAAGTCTATCAGAAATATTCGAAATCTCTTCGAGTTTTTGTTAAAATGTTTGATAGCTGAAAAAACCAAAAAAAAAAAAGTTAAAATAGCCCAAATAAGGATTTAAAAACCCATGAAAAATTGGTTTTTGCAGAATTTTTTAATTTTTTGATTCCATTTTTGGAGGGGTTTTGTTGCCTCCAAACTTACCAAAGATTGTTTTGGGGGTGTAAACCCCAGCTAATGGACTGCATCTTCAGAATTCTTGAATTTATTTTGAAATAAAGTATTCATCTGTGTGGCAGAAAAGGCATGAAAGGGCGCGCAGACATAATATTCTGTGAAATAAAGGATGTTGGGCAAGAGAAAATTAATTTCATATTTCTTTGATATTTTTCAGATGTATTATTGGCCTACGAAAATGGAATCCAAGGTAAAAAAAGGTTCAAAATAACAAATCCATTTCAATTTTTTTTCACATCTGGAATCAGAATTTCTCTCAATAGTTTTTACAGAAATTTAGAAAAGAATCCAAAGATTCAACTAAAGATAATTCTGACTTCTTATCACATTTTTTAGACCACAAAATATATATCACAATAAAAATAATCCAAAGAAAAGGGGTGGTCTGCATTTTTCATTCTACTTTGTGTCATATTTTAACACATACAAAGAAAAAATATTGTTACAAACATTATTAAACTATAATTTTTTGATATTATTCAACTCTTATTGTTTTTATTTTTCTTCTAGATTTTCTTGGAGCAAACCAAATCTCATAAACAAGCTCTAAATATTTCTGAACAATTTTTTTCCATGAATTGTAATTTTTGGTCACAAATATTTTCCAAAGTGGATCTAATTTGGGAGCTGGAAAAGGATCAGAATTAAATAGGAATTAAAATATATTTTTGAATTGTTCTAAAATAATATAGCAAATAGGAGAAGATTGACAATTTTTAGTGGGTGGCAAATTAAGAGGAAGATAATTGAAAGCCTTTAAGGAAGAAATGAAGCCACTGGAGATGTGTATATTTCATCAAAAAGGAAAAAATGGCATACAAAGTTCATTCACATGTGTTTTGGGGCTGGGCCAGAAAGTTACTTCAGTTTCCTTTCTGGCTCTTGGAAATTTTCACCCCAGATTTCATCCATTAATCTTTGGTCCCTGAAAACTGAGTTTGAATCCAACTCTTTCGTCCTTTATTTCCTGATTTCCTTCCAGTCTTCAAATTTTATCCCTCAAAAACAGCTTCTTCTCTGAACCCACATTTTTCATCCCCTATGACATCTTTAACATGGGATATATGTGGAATATCTGTTACAGCAAAGATGGAGTCTTTGTATTGGAACTTAAAGCAAAAATCAGTATTTTTTGTAAAATAATATATCATGTGAAGATAAAACTCAAGTTTTCCAACAAAAATTGTTCAAAAATGCAGAAGAAGAATAAGATAATGTACAGGGGACCTAGATGAAAAATCCAAAAACAATCAGAACAACTGAAAAAATGACAAATTACCAAATGTAATGGCTTTCTCACTTATTTTTTGTTTTTATTTGAGTTCATAAATGCTTTCCAGGAGGATGGTAAGGGCCTTCATCATCTTCATTTTTTTCTTTTTTATTTTGATCCTTTGACAATGATTCTATTCAGGAGAAGTAAACCACTTATTCAAAATGGTTCCAGAACTCTAAGAAAAGAGAAACCATCAATAAACAACAACACCAAAAAAATATACTAAAATCAAATCCAATGTAATATCACCATCTTAATAAAATCCAAATATTGGAGCTCTTCATCTTCTGCATATTCCTCTTCATCCATAAAATTATTCTACATCAAAAATATGAAAATTAATCATTAAAAAAATCAGTTCATATTCAGAAAATATAAGTATATATATAAATTAACCTCTTCCTCTGATTTCTCATTCTTCTTTCTCTTTCCCTTTTCACTTTTGACTTTCCACTTTCTGTAAAACTTATTCAAGAAATAAAAGATTTTAATAATGAAAGTTGATATTATTTTTTTTTTGCTTTTAAAAAATTTTTTACTGACCATTTAATTTGCTGTAAATTTCTTCTTTGGAGTTCCTCTCCTCTTGGGTTGTTCTAAATATTCAAAACCTGATGGATCTCTTATAAATGAGTACTGGTAGATTTTTTTGAGCTAATTGGCTCCTCCTTTGGGTCTTCCTCTTACTTTAGATCTTTGAGTAGAATTTTCCTCTTGAATCTGAAAAAGATAATATTTCCCACTGTAAAGCTTCTTTATTTCACCCAGAAAATAACTTTTTTCTCCAGGTGGAAACTTATGGAATTATTCAAATAATTCAGTCACATCAAATTTCATTATTGGTTTTCAATGGAAACTCAGGGGTTGCCAATTCTTCAGTTTTATCAGGGTTAAGAGTGAGCTGCATAAAGCAAAACATGAATCAATCAGAAAATTATTCATTTGTGCTTGAATAAAAATAAAAATAAAATACTTACTGAGAAAAAGTTTTTGAAATTGAATTGACAATAGAAATCCTCAATTTGGAAAATTTCACCTTTCAAGATAGCTATTTTGACTTTGTGAATACATGGTTTAACAACATAAAAAAAGGAATCAAACTTGATTTAAAATGTAGAAGATTCAGGAACTTGATGAAATTAATGAATGATTTTGAGAGGAAATTGGCTGATTTTCCCAGAGATAAGACCCAAAAAGAGGGGCAAACCAATTAGATTCTTGAAATCTTTCTGATAGGGTTAAACAGCTCTCTCACCATTTTGGTTAGTGATTGAGTTTTAAATCTTATGAAATACTTATAAAAACAACCAGTAGATGAACTGGTGAAACATTTAATTTATGAATGTAGGCCTTCTATTCTTGAGTTAATTTTGTTTCTAAAGTTGAAGTGTTTCTTGACCAAGTATGAGAAAAAAATGGTTTTGGGAGCCAGGTTTGAAGCAGGTATTCTGATGTAGGGGGATTTAAGACTAGAGAAATTCTTTTCGAGTTCTCATTACAGATTTATTCAGATTTTGAAACCACAAAATGGTGCCATTGTTTCTGGAAAAGCTTCCATTAATCTTCTGATTTGAATTTCTTCCTGCAATGGTTTTCAATATTTTTAAAAACATCCTAGAGACAGAGAAGATGATGAAAATATCAAAAAAACCCTCAATGGAACTAATGATATGTTTTCCTTTTTCTGTGAAAATAAACCTGGTTTCTTCATGTTCTACAATTTCCTTATCTTGAGTGGGCTACTATTCTTATTTATCTCTTTTCTCTCGAGATAGAAAAAAGAAATCAACTGAGAAATTCCTTGAACAATAGTTAAACCCAAAAAATGAAGAAGCAGAATTCCAAACTTTTTTGTTTTATATTTATTTACAACCCATCATGAGAAGAGTAGGGAGAATTTTGAGAATTCTGATGTATCCAGGGTGTTAAGTAAATAAAGAAGTGATGTTTCCATCCAAATATTTAATTTTGTATAAAAAAGAAGAATTTCAGAGCTCAAGTATGAGGGGTTCAATGTGAGATTTTCCATAAAGATGAGTTTCTGTAATTTTTTATCTTTTATTTTGAATACTACTGAGGTTGGTATGAACATAATATGAGTAGTAATTTATAAGAGAATTCCAAATATTCAAGGGGGGGAAACAAGATTTGGTTAAATTTTCTGAATTCTCCTGTTTCTTCCCTTGAATTTTTCTGTGGATTGGATGAGTTTAAGGATCATATGAAGGTGGATTTTGTTTTTCTGGAAGTATAAATTCAAGCTTCCAGAGAAAAAATCTTTCAAAAAATTCCCAAATAATCTGAAAGGATGATTGTTCTTTCTTGATTTTGCCAACCTGTTGGTGTCTTTTCTGGGTTTATATTCCCCAGATCTATCAAATTGATATGTTTAGTCATGCTTCTTGAAATTGGATAATCTGGTAGATATTTCATGTAGATGTTACTTTGCCCATGATTGTATGGCATCAAGTAGCTCCTCCTTTTAATTATATGATATTTTAGGAGGGAAATTTACTCAAAAAAATTATTCAGATAATTGATATAAGAAGGAAAATGTTTTTTTGAAAGTATTGAGGTGTATTAATTAGATGAATATTTGAGTTGAAAAGTTGAATATGTTCCAAAACCATTGTTGAGGAGATAAATATTTCAACTTTTGATGGAAAATTTGAATTAAGGGTTTTTTTTGTAGGTTTTGAGTGTTAGGTTGTTTATATTGAGTTGTGGCAATGGATGATGAGTTATGTGTGGTGTGGTGATTGGTCCAGTGGATTGAGGTGTTGTAGAATGGAGTGGAGTGTTTTGTTGTGGAGTGGAGTGTTAGGCTTTTTTGGTGTGGTGTGGTGTGAAGAGTTTGAGATTAGGATCAAGGTGATTTCAAAAAGAAAGGGACAAGGTTGGCTAATTAAGAGAAAATTTAGAAGTAATGATAATGCTACAAAGATTCTTTCATGGATTTAGTCTCTATAGCTATACTGGCTGTGGCTAAACCTGTAAAAATTAAGATAAAAACCAATAATTAAATCGGTTATTTAATTAATAAAACAGTCATACTGTTACAGAAAAAAAAACTCAAAAAATACTGGTGTATTGTGAGTAAAAGGCCACACCTTGATCTCTATAAAGATATAAAGGACCAGGCTCTAATTGAATGAACCCAAAAGTGGCTTTGCTTACAAAGTCAACTCACACCCTTTTAGGTAACAATAATTGTTGAAACTCCAAAGTACTTAACACACAAACTTGGATTTGAGAAATTTATTATTAATTGATTATGACACAAAAGTTTAAGGCCCCATTCAATCTTCTTCTTGAGATTACATTTTAGGGGCTTGTTATTTCTTGCCATATTCTTGGATCAGTGATATATAACAAAAGGATGAGGAAGGTGATATAGGGGGAAGACCCTCCTCTTTTAAGGTCAGAGGAGCCCTCAGGGGAGTGCTAGGCTCCCCTGGTTGTTTCCTCAAGGGCTCAGAACCCCATTAAATCATACCCAATGACAGATAGGGTACTAGTACTCATTGGGGGGATTTTCAATGTAAAAGGTTCTAATTACATACCCCAAAGGTTAGTTAAATGATAATAGGACTTAATATCAGTCAAAAGGACAGTTCAGAAGTCTAGAAAACCCCAGAAAGATTACATACCTATAAATTGAAAGCCTTGGCATGTACTTATTTCTTAATTTGTAGGAGCTTGGCAGATATTATACATATAAGATATGTATATTCTGGGAAATGATATTACATGGTTTATACTTTACAACTGAGATCAGGAACCTCTGAGTGGAAGATATCAAGGATCAGTAAAGTATATTGAAGTATAATTACATCCTAAAAAGGATAAGATTGAAATTATGCAATTTGTTTATACAGAGTAGAGATTATGGCTTCAATTAATTACTACTACCTATCCCCAAAGGAATGGAACATATTGGGAAGTTCTATATAAACAGTTGGGACGCACATGAGTACTCATAACTTCATTGAAAGTTATATTGGATCCCCATCTTGATAATATATATATTATCAAGGTTTTAATTCCATTTACACTGGATCCCCATCTTGATAATACATATTATCAAGTTTTTAATTCCATAATCAATACTCATGAAATCATACTTATAAAAGATTATAAAATATTATCAAAATCTTTGGATTCCCAGCACAAATAACCAATATGCTCAAATTATTCTCTTATCATTTTGTCTTATCCTGCTGTCTCTTTTCCCCTTGCTTCTTTCAACTACCTGTGCTCAAATTCTCACAATTCTCAACCTCTCCGCCATTAGCCCAACTGACCCGCAACTGGCTGCAGATACTCCACTTCCAAAATTCTCAAAATGCTCCCTTGGAATGACTTTTTCCCCTGACTCAGATCCTGGGGAAATTCTTTCTTTGTGCAACCACCAGTTTGCACCATTAACCCCAGGTATCTGAGTCAGGTATGTCTCTCTTGGTTTCATTGTGTTCCTCTTGAGTCTCATCTCTCTTCTCTCCTCATAAGTATTGTTTCCTGATTCTTCTTATTCTGACTCAACTTGCTAAGTACCCATCTGAACTTTTATTGCTCCAATCATCAACTTGAGCCACAACAAGCTGGTCACTTCCTGCTGTTTCTTCCCATAAACGCTATCTTTATCCTGTCCCTAAACCAGTGTCTGACTGGTCCTTTTAGGTAATTCTGAATTGCTTTTGTTGCATTTTCCTTCCTCTTGTCTCTTCATTAGACTGAAATCAAATACTACTTTTAGCCTCTGATCCTTAAACATTTACAGTCTGAAGCCAGATATAAGGACCAGCAGACAACTCACTATGTCTGAGACTGAAGATAACTCACAGTCCAAATTGAAAATTCCCCTCTTAAATGACTCAAAATTTCCAGCATGGTTCCTTTGGATAAGAAGCTAACTCCAAAGGAAGTGGCTCCTTGAACTAACTACCAAAACTTCCCCTGTCCCTATCTCTGCTCCTTGATGGAAGAAGCTCTTTTAAGCGGCTGAAATCCTCATCCAGCATCTGGGAGCCTCAGCCTTTGACGCATTTTTCAATTCTGACAATGATGGTGATCCCCACAAGATCTGGTTGGCCATTCAAGTAACATACGCCTCTTGATTTTCTAAAAATAACGGGAGGATATGGATGAACTTCATCCAATCCAAATACAAAGGCAACCTTAATGTATACATCAAGGACTTACAGAGGCTCATGAACAAATTGGCTGTTGTTTGACTCAATGTTCCATCCAACATTCTCAGCTACACTATCTTGGCCAAATTTCCCAGATCCTTCTTTCTCATAGTGGATACCATCATCCTTAACAATTAATTTCTTTCAAATCCCACTGGAATCCTCAATAAACTTTGCAAGGTCACGCATCTGGAATCCTCTTGAGCCGGGAACAACAATCCTCCTCCAGAACTAGGCCCCTCTACATCTCTCCTCAAATTGACGCAGAGGAAGAAGAAAAAACATCCATGCTACAAAAACAATCACATCCCGCTTGCGGAAGACTCAGAAGATAAATTTTGGTTCCTTCATCCAAACTTGAAACCCGACTGGAACAAGCGACCAAACTAAAACCTTCAAACCACCACGGACAAGACTGAAACTGCCACCAGCAATTCCCAATTCCAAAGTGCTTAGCTACAAGTCAACTTGAAAATCTATCTGACACCCAAACCCAACCTCTCTCAGCTGCCTGTCCTTGATTTGGGTGCTAGCCACCATATGGTAAACAATCCTAAATTCCTCTTTAACATCTCACCCATGAGGATGGAGGTTGGCACTGTTTCACCAGACAATTCACTCACTGCCACGCACATTTGATTGGCAAGATTGATAAATTACCCTGGAGCTGGGATCAAGCTGAGAAATGTTCTTCTAATCCCAACTATCCACCAATTTCTTATTTTCCTCGCGCAACTCAAGGCCAAGAGATTGGCCTACACTAATATTGGCTTTTCCGGCTTTGAGGTGATGTGAAATGACGTCCAATTCATTTGAACCACTTCAAATCATCTCACAGAACTATGCGGCACCAGATTCTTGTTAGAACTCACTCTCACTCGAGCCTGAACTCACTTGAGCTCTCTCCCAGTGCTCGCACTCCAAATACAGAGTACCGGCTTGATCATGATCCCCTAACAGGATAGGCTGCTCCGGATGGTTAACAGGAACTTGTCCTTCCTCATTTTTCAATCCATTTCTTTCCTTCCTCTCATCCGATCCGTCTAATCGTCATCCATTCCCCAACATCATCATCAAATCGCATCAAGATAGCCAAACCAAGCCTCTTGATGAAACTCAACCGGTATGATTCTACAATTGGTGATCCAATGTCCATCTTCAACCTGCTGACACCTCTTCCATCCAGATTCATTCTCACTTGTCATCTCTCACTCATGCTCATCAATATTTAACTCCCCAAGCCCAATCAGACCTGCCACATTCCTTGTCATCAAGCCAAATCCATTTGTGTTCTTTACAACTAGAGAATCATAGCCCTATACAACCGTTGGTATTCCTCATTATCATCATTCAACTTCTTCATCTCTTTGTCTCTCAGTTGTTATAGGAAACATCACACCATGACTCACATACTTGCAATGAACTGGCAGTGGTCCTGGTTTTATAGAATCAATCAAGTCTTTTACGGTTAAAAGCCGAAATCAAACCGCTCACCAAAATGGCTTCACCCTCACCAGGACCAGGGGGCGACTCCTCTAAGAACATGGCTCTCAAAGGAATCTGCGACTCAATACCTTTGCTTAACGAGGACAACTACTCCATCTGGCGGTCCAAATTTCAAAATCTCTTCCGGCTCAGGCAAATCCTCCCTACTATGACATCTGATGACTCCTTGGATCAGCTGGACTCTGACGTTAACAAAGAAATAACTGCTTACCTTCTGTCTCATCTGGAACCATCCACCCACTCCAACATCATCAACTCTGAAAACGAGGAAAGTGCAAAGGCCATATGGATCGCAGCAAGGACTCATTTCGCCTCATCACAATTGGCAAACAGAGCCCAAATATTCAATAACTTTTTTTATCTTTCCTTCTCAGAGAATGCCATTGAGAAATTTGTAACCACCGTTCAAGTTCACCTCAACAAGCTCTTGGAAGTTGGTATAGAACTGCCTTCAGACATCCTCGCGTATCTCGTCCTGTTCAAATTCCCTCTGTCTCTCAAACCCATGCAGTCTCAAATTATGCACAGAGTTGGAATGATCACTGTCAATTACGTGCTCAATCATCTTACCCAACATAAGAAAAAAATCAAAGCCACAAAAGAGGAAGCCACCTCCAAAAGCAAAATCTCCTTTTACAATAGGAATTACCCCAGATGCACAAACGGCGTTCACAATGAAAAGGTTTGAAATCACAAATGCAAGGAATGTTGGTCGGAATTTCCTCATCTCAGGCCAGCCAATTCCAAGACAAAAAAGCCGGGAAAGAAAACCAAAGAAGAGGTAGCCCATTTCTTTTCTTTCTTCTGCGGGTCCACTCATTTGACCACCCTGGGACCAAATAGCTTTGTGCTTGACTCCGGGTGTTCTGTTCATTTGCTCAACAACAAGCATTACTTCTCAAACTTATCACTGGACGAATGCATTGACAAAATTAAAACCGGCAAGCCTGGTGCTTCTCTGACCATCAAAGGCCGTGGGACCGCAACTTTGACCATTCGATCAAACCTGATCACTTTGAACAAAGCCTGTTGGGTTCCAGATGCTTACATCAATCTCCTCTCACTTGGGAAATTCCTTCTCAAAGGATGCACCCTGGTTGTCCATAACACCAAGGATCCATCTTGATTTCAACTCACTCACCAAAGCCGCACCTGTCTTTCTGGTCAAATCTCTCACAACATTCTGAAGATAGATGATCCACTTCCACTCGTTGCTTTGCAAATGACTATAGGAGAAGTCCATCATCTACACAGAACCTTGGGATATGCCAGCATTGGTTGAATGGAAACATTCCTTGGGAAACCACTTGACCAAGAAATAAAAAATGACTTTTCCTGTCTGGGATGTGATCTTGGAAAGATAAAAAGAAATACCTTCTCAGCTTCCTCAAACCTGGCCAGTAAAGTCTTTGAGCGTATTCACCTTGATCTCATTGGACCCATATCACCCCAGTCAAAGGGCCATCACAGATACTCTCTTACCCTTGTGGACAACTTCTCTGGATACATCGGAGCCTTTCCTTTAAAACTTAAAAGCAAAGCTTCTGACGTTCTGATTTTTATTCTCACAAACAAACACCACAAACGCGGCTACTTTCCCTCTGAAGTATGCTCTGATGGAGGAGGAGAGTTTATCAATGATAAACTTAAAGATTTTCTTGAATCCAATTCCATCAAGCAAATCGTCTCCAAACCTTATCATCCCCAGCACAACGGGAGGGCTGAAAGAGCAAATAGAACTCTTGCTGAAGCTTTCAGAGCAACTCATTCATCAACCAAACTCCCTCAAAACTTGTGGCACGAGACAATAAAAGCCTGCACAGTCGCTCTCAACCAAATTCCCAAAGTATCCCGTGAGCCTTCTCCCTGGATGCTCATGCATGGAAGCTCTCTTCCTTCTCACTATCTAAAGCTGATTGGATCCCACCTGACCTACCTAAACCTCAAAGACAAGAATTCCCTGTCCAAATTCGAGGAAAAAGGGAAATCAGGAATCCTCATTGGATACGTCCCCAGACTCCACTCATATCGGGTCTTGAACCAATCCGGATTGATCTTTGAAACCAAGCACGTCAAATTTGGCGCTGCCAACCCTGACCTTCTAATTCAACTGAACAATTTGACTCCATTCAACGATTGCCCTGAGAATACCGGACCTTCCCACACAGCACCCAATCCCATCAACATTGAGCCCAACTTCCAACAAATCAAGTCTGGCTCTCCGAGTTCAACTGCTGGTGAAATGAAAACTGAATCCAATCAATCTGAAGACAAATTGTCCAATATCATCGAAGATATCAACAATCATCTCATTCCGCCATCCAACACTCAAGCTCTTAGAGATCAAAACGCTCTCCAGAAACCCGACCGATACGGTTTTATCAATCTCACGGTCCCCAAGTCAGTCTCTGAAGCTCTGAAGATACCCAAATGGTCAACTTCCCTCCAAAAGGAAAACAACACATGCGAGGCTCTTGGAGTTTGGGAGGACTACTTTGGTCCCAAACCATCAAACATTCTGAACACAACCTACGTCTTCCGACTAAAGGAGAATGCACATGGCGAACCTCCCACTCACAAGTCCAGACTTTGCGTTCAAGGTTTCATGCAACAGTTTGGTGTAGACTACTTCAACACCTACGCTCCAACAGGTAAAACAACTTCTCTTTGAGCTCTGCTGCTTCTATCTCTGGACAAAGGCCTTGACATCCTTCAACTCAACGTCAAAGGCGCCTTCCTGCATGCCAAGCTTGATGAAGATGTTTTCATCCGTCGACCACCTGGCTGCGACAGAAAATCACCGATTCTCAAACTCAAGAAATAATTATACGGCCTTAAGCAGGCTCCAAGAAACTGGTACCGCACCCTCTGCAACTGGATTGTAAGCCTGGGTACACTCCTTCAGATGCAGACCCTTTTTTGTACACCAATAGGTCCAAAGATTCAGCTCTGTTCTTTCATGTGGATGACCTGCTCGTATGCGGCAACTCCAAAAACTTTTGAGAGACTGTTTCTAAAGAAATTTCCCAATTCATCCAGCCATCGCCCTAACACTCTCTTGGGCATGAAAGTGAATCAATCCGCAGAAAGGATTGGTCTCTCACTACCCTTGCACATCGATAAAGGTCTGACGGCGCTGAAAAGCATAAATCTCAATCCCATCTCAACACCCTGCACCCCGGGACTCCAACTCACTCCAGCCTCTGAAGAAGAACGCGCCAAGTTTGCAGATCTCAATGAGAACTTCAGAAGCCATTTTGGGAGACTCAACCACATCGCCTCACTCGCTTGTCCCAAAATTTCCTTCGCCGTCTCAAACCTCGCACGCTTCAACGACAAACCAGGCATGTCTCACTGGAATGAACTCATTCGGGTGTGGAGATATCTGGCTGGAACAAAAAATCTCGAGCTCATTCTCTCAAAAAAGAACGACTCATCAGCCTTAATCTGCTACAGCAATGCAACCTGGGGAGATGATCCAGAGACTCGCCAATCCCAAACCGGACTCATCTGGAGTCTTTTTGGCGCGCCGTTGTACTGGACCAGTCGGAAACAGCGCAACTTAACTTTCTATTCCACTGAAGCAGAATGCAATGCCCTCAGCGACTCCCAACTTGAGGCCCGATGGATAAATCATTTGATCAACAAGCTCTGGAATCGACCACCAATCCCCAGCACTCATTTAATAGATAACAAAGGATTAGATGATAAAGTAAAAAAATTCGGAACCAACTCTAAAACCAAATTTATTGAAATCAAAACCAAGGGTCTCAGAGAGGATCTCATCAACCGCAAGATGGAAATTCTTCTGATTACCTCTGATCAGATGATTGCCGACGCACTTACCAAACCGGCCAGCAAATTTTCCGTAGACAGACTAGTAGCTCACATCAGTTCCTAAGCAATCTATCCGATGGGAATTGAATCAAGAGGGGGTGTTAGAACTCACTCTCACTCAAGCCTGAACTCACTTGAGATCTCTCCCAGTGCTCGCACTCCAAATACAGAGTACCGGCTTGATCATGATCCCCTAACAGGATAGGCTGCTCCGGATGGTTAACAGGAACTTGTCCTTCCTCATTTTTCAATCCATTTCTTTCCTTCCTCTCATCCAATCCGTCTAATTGTCATCCATTCCCCAACATCATCATCAACTCGCATCAAGATAGCCAAACCAAGCCTCTCAATGAAACTCAACCAGTATGATTCTACAATCGGTGATCCAATGTCCATCTTCAACCTGCTGACACCTCTTCCATCCAGATTCATTCTCACTTGTCATCTCTCACTCATGTTCATCAATATTTAACTGCCCAAGCCCAATCAGACCTGCCACATTCCTTGTCATCAAGCCAAATCCATTTGTGTTCTTTACAACTAGAGAATCATAGCCCTATACAACCGTTGGTATTCCTCATTATCATCATTCAACTTCTTCTTCTCTTTGTCTCTCAGTTGTTATAGGAAACATCACACCATGACTCACATACTTGCAATGAACTGGCAGTGGTCCTGGTTTTATAGAATCAATCAAGTCTTTTAATTCTCAGTCAGCAATCAACCTGAAGTGCTGCTAAAGGAGTCTTTGAACACTTGGCATGCATGACTGCGACATCCCAGGCCTCTTTCCCTCAAGACTCTCAACCTGGCAGATTCACAAACTCCACTTTCCTGAAAAATATGCTGCACCTGTAAGGGAACAGCAACCCCATTCAATCACCACTTCAAACCGGTCTCCAAAATTTTGGAAGCTATCCACCTTGACCTAGTTGGACCCATCTCAATCACCTTGATTCAGGATTCAACTATTTCCTCTCACTCACCAACCAGCACTTCAGCCATAGATCTGTTGCCCCATTTAAGCACAAGAATGAAGCAACCATGGCCATCCAATACTATGTGAGTCAAGCTGAACTGCAGACTGGAAAGATTTTCAAGAAGCTCATTTTGGACAATGGCGGGGAATTCATATCTTTGGAACTCAGGAACTACTTCAGAAAAAAAGGGATCATCCAGAACTTTGCCCCCGCATATACTCCTCAAAATTATGGTATGGCTGAAAGATCCAACCGCCTCATTCTTGAAAAGGCTTGTTTCCTCCTGAACCAGAGCAATCTCCCTCCAAAGTATTTGGATGATTCTGTCAACTCCGCCACTCACCTGCTTAACATTCTCCCCTCCAAAGCACAAGGAAACACTGTACCCTACTAACTGTGGCACAACCAGAAGTTTGACTACAACTTCCTCAGACCCTTTGGATGTGCTTCCTACACCCTGATTCACAAAGCAAAGCAAGTGTTCAAATTCCAACCCACCTGCAAAAAGGCAGTTATGCTTGGGTATGCCAAAGACTTCTTTCCATTTTGCCTATTGGATCTGGAATCCTCAAATAGCTTCTTTCCTGGAAATTCTACCTTTGATGAATCCATGTTCCCTGCCTTTAATTCTTCTGTTGATAAAGCTTATCTCCTTGACTCTTCTGGTTTACTTCCAATACCCTCCCCTCCAACTACCCATCCAACCACTTTCAGGGATGATTAGATTGACTTTCCAACCAATCCCACTGATGCTGATCATTCTTCTCCTTTGGTCTCTCCTTCCCTTTGAAAATTCACACCCAAAAACATCATCCACCAACCCCACAGAGTTGGTTCTAAAGTGGGCCTGCCTGCAATCTACCTGATTGTTTAACACACCTACATAGATCCTAAGAATTTACAGGAGGCCCTCCAATGAAAATTATGCAAAGAATGAATTGAAGCTATGAAGGCAGAGAAATTCAACCTGATCAGCTTTGATGTTTGGGAGGAAGCCTTGCTTCCTGCTCAGAAACTTCCTCTCAAATGCGTGTGGGCCTTCAGAACCAAATTCAACAATCAGAATTGGATCATCAAATTCAAGGCTTGCCTTTTCATGCAGGGTTTCTGCCAGAAATATGGTCTGGATTTCTTTGACAATTTTTCCCCAACTGGAGAAAAGACCTCACTATTTCTTCTAATTTCCCTAGCTGCTTCTTATAAATTAATCTTTTGAAAAATATAAGTCAAAGCGGCTTTCCTCAACGCTCCCCTCCAAGAAGAGGTATATATTGACTCTCCAAGAAACATCCACGTCTCCCCAGGGAGGGTCCTTTTCCTGAAGAAGGCACTCTAAGGCCTCAAAAAAGCTCCCCTCACCTGGTACAAAACCCTATGCAAGTGGCTTGGAAAAGTGGGCTTTAATCAATCTGAAGCTGATCACTGTGTCTTCTACTCCAACGCAACATACCTCTATGTGCATTTCAATTAAATTTCCATCTTCAGCAACAACTCCAATCACTTTTTCAGCTCATTTCTTCCCACTTCAAAATCAAAAACCTTGGCCCAGCATCCCTGTTGCTGGGGATGAACGTGGAACATCTGGCCAATGGATTCAATATCCACCAACAATCCTACATCCAGCATTTATGTGTCCGAAACCCGCTTCCAATTCAAAAGTCACACTCCATGGCTTTCAAGCCTGGTGGCAAGTTATATCCTTCCAGTGAGGAAGATCATGAAGACTTTGTAACCTCAGGAGCTAACTATAGGAAAATTGTTGGGTAACTGAACCACATCAGTGTGAGCACTTGTCCCAACATCACCTTTGCAGTAAACTACCTGGCCCAATCTCTCACCAAAACCAATCTTCATCACTATGAAGCAGAACTGCACCTCCTCAAATACCTCCAGCACACGAGTACCACTGGCATTGTTTTCACTGCTTCTACCAGCCCCGCTGCCCCCATGCTCACATACGTTGATGCCAACTGGTCCACCTGAACAAGCACCCGTTGCTCAATATCAGGCCTGGTGATTCAGTGGTATGGAAGTGCAAGAAGCAGCCAACACTTTCCTTGTCAACCACCAAGGCAGAGTAAAAAGCCCTGGGGGATGCTGTCAAGGATGTTAAGTGGATAAAGTCTCTCCTCATGGACATATCCCCCAATGATGCTAGGAATCCAACCATGATCTTTGAAGACAACAAAGTTTCTATCAAATTGGCACTGAACCAGACTAACCACTCAAGCTTTCACACAAAGCACATGGAGCTGAAATTCCATTTAATCTGGAGTGAGCTACTCAAGGGTGAAGTCAAGCTACAAAAGGTATCCTCAAAAAGGAATCTAGCCAACTTCTTCACAAAACCAGTGGCCAGGACCACTTTGAAAATTTGTTCAAGAGCCTGAAAATTGAGGTAAAATTTGAGCAAGGGAGGATGTTGAATTCCCAGAACAAATAACCAATATGCTCAAATTATTCTCTGATCATTTTGTCTTATCCTGATGTCTCTTTTCCCCTTGCTTCTTTCAACTACCTGTGCTCAACTGCTCACCATGCTCAACCTCTCCGCTATCAAACCAACTGATCCGCGACTGGCTTCAGATACTGAAATTCCAACATTTGCAACACACTTGCTTGGAATAAGTTACGCCCCTGACTCAGATCCTGGGGAAAGGCTTTCTTTGTGCAACCATGAGTTTGCACCATTAACCCCAGGTATCTGAGTCAGGTATGTCTCTCTTGGTTTCATTGTATTCCTCTCAAGTCTCATCTCTCTTGTCTCCTCATAAGTGTTGTTGCCTGATTCTTTTTATTCTGACTCAACTTGCTAAGTACCCATCTGAACTTTTATTGCTCCAATCATCAACTTGAGCCACAACAAGCTGGTCACTTCCTGCTGTTTCTTCCTATCAACGCTATCTTTCTCCTGTACCTAAACCAGTGTCTGACTGGTCCTTTTAGGTAATTCTTAATTGCTGTTGTTGCATTTTCCTTCCTCTTGTCTCTTCATCAGGCTGAAATCCAATACTCCTTTTAGCCTCTGATCCTTACAAAAATTTATTATATATATCTGAAAATCTTGCTCATTTTTCATTCTTGACTCTATGGTGGGTTGAACCAGTGAACTTGGTGTCAAATAATGGAAAATAAGCCTGGTACTTAACCAATATACCAACAAGACATATGGGTTGTGGAGACATTTTGACAATTTGAATTGTCTTGTGGCTGACAGATTCAGGAAGAAAGGGACCTGAATTTTAAATTCAATTGGAGCTGATACAATTTGGGAGGAAGGGGGCCCTCTGGTTTAGATGTCTGATAATCAGATGTTTTTCATTGATGTTCCTATAAAGGACCATTATTTCAGAGAAACTAAAGAACACCAAAGGGGGCCTAAGGAAGCAGTTTAGATACATCTAGAGAGTTGCAGAGGGGGCCTGAAATAGGAGTAATGAGATAAGGAAAATAATAAGACAGAAATAAATGTAACTAAATTCTTTGGTTAAAGAATATGAACAGCATAATATGAAACACTACCTTAAATGAAAAATTTAGGAACTAATTTAAGGACAATCAAAATTCCAGGGATCAATCAGAATATGAGAGGAGACAATGAGAATGAGAGAGATATAACATGGAGAATTGATGAAAAGACACCACCTTGTCAGGATGTGAGATGGGGAATCAAATTCTATCATAAGAGGAAAAACTGATCATAAGAGGAAAAACTGGGACCTCAGGCATAGTTTTCTAGCATGATAGAGGAGAACTATATTACTACTTTAAGAGAATAAAATAGGTCCTTAGGCATAGCTGCCTAGAAAGATGGGGATAATTTTATTACTACTTCAAGATAAACAACTAGGTCCTCAGGCATAGCTGCCTAGATGATTAGAACAATTGTGATGGTGATGGTGATGGTGATGGTGATGGTGATGGTGATGGTGATGGTGATGGTGATGGTGATGGTGATGGTGATGGTGATGGTGATGGTGATGGTGATGGTGATGGTGATGGTGATGGTGATGGTGATGGTGATGGTGATGGTGATGGTGATGGTGATGGTGATGGTGATGGTGATGGTGATGTACATGGTCATGGTCATGAAAATGAAGTTGAAATTTATTGGTGATATTTGTTTAATGATGGTGGTTGATGTAGTGCATAATTAAAATGAATGTGTTTATGGTAAAGATGAAGTATGGGAAATAGGGAGATATAGAGATGGTATTGAACAAAAAGGATGGAAGGATTACAACACGCCAGCTTGTTCAATACTAGATGGAATGAAATTTGGTGTGTTTTTGAAGTTGATTGTTAAATTTCATGATGATAGTGTTGAGAATTGATTGTTGATATGGTCAATGGATGGTGTGGGAAGCAAGATGGAGTTGGATTGGATGGTAAGCTGGGATTAATTGGGGAATTAGTTTGAGTTTCTAAATCAATGATTGAGTCAGATTTATCATGGAGATTTGATTTTCAAAGATGATGGGTGTATCAATGGAGGAGATGGAGCAAATAAAGATGTAGAAGAATGGAGAAAAGTATGATGAGATTTGTGAAAAATTTTCAATCAAGGTAGCAAGCATGGATCAATCAAGGTTAAAGAGTGAACAAAATGGGGAAGTTGGATTTAAAGAGTGCAAGAATTTCACAAGAAATGTGGAGAAGATGTTGAGGGAGAAAACACAACAAGGTGGAGATGAGTGGTGAGAAAGATTGAAATCCAGGTGTAGGATATTACAAGGAGGTTGAGGGCAAGAAAGGTAAGATGTAGAAGCAAAAATTTTGCAATTGAGTTCAAGTAGGATGTGAAGGATCCAAGAATGCAAGCAAGATAGCAAGGGCAGAAACATACTTAAAGCATTCAAAATCTGAAAGAATGAGATGATGAGGCTGAGTTAGACCATATTACTGAAGAGGGCCCCAATGGGTAGGATCAAGTGGGCCCAAACATCCCAGACCATCTGAACCTGGGTGAGAAAATTGAGGAGGGATGAATACTTAGCAAGGATCCTGGTACCAATGTTAGCAAAGGTGGGATGCCATGTGTTCAAAGAGATTGGGTAACCAACTCTCAATTATGAGAGAGTTTAAATGTTGTAGATTATGACAGATGGGGAGGGAGAAAGCCATATCAATAGGATGATGGCCCAATGGAAGGTGAAAAAATGAATGGGGAATAATCCAAGAAGAGAGTTTTCATGGAACCAGAGCCATATTTTTCTAAGGAATTGAAAAAATTCAAAGAAGGAGATGCTAGAAATGATGGTGAGACCAACCTGAGGGATATTGAGAGTGATTTGATGGCCAACCAAGCCAGGATCAGCACCTAGAATGATCATGATCTAGGGATGATAGTAGGTTAATCTGGTGATAGGTCTAGTTCTGAGCGAAGAGATGGTGTTTGGGATGAGATAGGATGAGATTAATCAATTTATATGATAGGATCAAACAAGTTATTCAATTTCAAGCTTTTATGTCATTTAGAGTGCAGCAAAGATGATTAGATTTTAAATAGAAGATCTAAGAGGAGAAGATGAATTGAAGGGCACAAGAAAAATCAATGGAACATCCTAGGGAATGATTGTAGAAGGTTTTATTGATGGAGATGTGATGGAGATTTGGATAACTTGGTAGTTGGAGAGGGCATGGGTGAAGAAGGATGAGCAGGACTTGAGATGTTTGTAATTCCATGGGTTTTTCAAGTTCACCAAGACCAACAACATGAGATAAATCATGGGAGATTGGAGTGAAGATTTGACTGAGATGGGGTGAATTATGGGAGGATGGTTGAGATTGATGGTTTAACAGGTGATGCAAATTAGATATGATTGAGATAAAACTGTCAATGAGAACCAGACCAACAATTAAGTGTAAAGAATACAAAGAGCTTAAGCTCAAAAGAATAAAAATTAATAAAGAAATGAAGGAAAGAAGCTTGTAACATCAAGCGTAACAGATCTGAGGATAGGAGGAAATGGGAACTCCAGTTGATTGGTTGGCTGGATAGATGATTTAATTTCACTTGAGAGCATGTTTGTTTATGTATACTAAGTACAAGACAGGCTTACAAGTGGTTGAGTAAAAAATGAATAAGGTAAATCAACATAAGCAATTTAAGTGACATGTCAAGTGAAATTCTATGACCAAACATTCTGCTAATCACAATACTATAACACAAACAAGTTATATTTTACCTATTTTTTGGTACTTTAAGGTTAACAATGATAATATTGAATCAATCCAATCAGTAATACTTTGAAATCCATTGAAAGTTCAATATATGAAACTCAAATTCTAACAGGAAGAAGCCAAGACCAAATAATATATCACTGATTGGCCATCAACTATTGGGGGTATGGATGACAAGTAAGAGTTGGAGAAAAACATAGATGGCAACACAGTTACTGCTTAAATAAAATAGAAATTTTCAAAATTCTGAAAAAAAGGGGTTTGTGCCTTTTGATAAGGGATGAGGAGAGTGAGAGTGGATGGATTAGATGAAGGTTTATGAAGTTATGATGAGGGAGACTTTCTGAGGCAATCCTTGAGCAAATATGGATGATTATTGATTGGGATCTGTGGGGAAGCTAGGCTTATGATTGGGATGGTAATGAAAAGGATATGCTTGCTGAAAGTTTATGGATGATGGGATTGATTTGATTGAAGCAAATTGATGGAGGATGATAAAATCAAGAAATCCAGATGGGATTCAATGTGAAATTTGGCAAAACTTGGTAATTCCTTCTTGCAATCATGCTTGGGGAGAAGGATGGATGAAGGTGGAAAATATATACATCAATCAAGCAATAAAATATAATATTTATATATATATCAATCAATATAGTGGGAAAATAAAAAATAATATTCTGAGAAAGAACTTTTGACATGAGCCCATCTTCCCCCCATTTTTCCTTCTATTTTAATCTTGTTCTTTTTCAATTTTACACACCTACTTTTCCCCTATTTTCTGTTCTTCTGTTTTGATTTTTCTCCTCTTCTTGTGCATGACTCCTAAAATGGTATCTTACTTCTTTCATCTTGACTCACACAAAAATTCTCACTCCTGCACTCTTTTGCAAATTTCATTAAATTCTCTTTCACTTTACTACCACTCAAATATTGCCCACCTGTCAGAAACAACATCAAATGCACCATAAATTTATGCTTCCAAATGCTTAGGTAGTTTCCTCACCCTCAATTGACTGCTACCTCAAAAAGAACTCACAATAAATCTTTTTTGAGAGGAATGCCTAATTCCAAGTCACACAATTCTCCCTAATTCAAACCTTCTCACCTGCCCAGCTTGATCCCTTAATCTCCATCCCACAAGCTGATTCATTCTAATTTTTTCTTCTTCATTTTTAATTCTTCTCTTTTTTCTTACTGCACTGTGGATCAAATACAAATCCAATCATGTACCTTCAGCTGAAATTTTTTTCCCTTGAATCATCATTAATTTCCTGTCTCATCATTCCTTTTTTTGCTTCAACTAAAGTATATACTTTATTTTGAATCCCCAAACTCTATGGAACAAATTTTTTCAGTTTAAAAATTAATTCACAGTAAAAACACTCAAATAGAAGGGTCAATTTTGGAATAGTTCTTCTTCAAAATGGCACAAACATGCAAGCTCTCTTTTTCAATCTCATCCTTTCAAAGTCTTATACAATTATAATTTATTTGGTAGTAAATTATGTGAAATTGATAAGGATATCAGAAATATTAAAATTTTGGAGTATTGAAAAATGATTTTGACAAAATAAAGCAAAATATTTATCTTGGATGGGTATTTTCTGATTTTTAGTTTCTAAGAATGATTATAAATGGCTCACTTCAACTTTATGTGTCCATGAAATTATCAAATTATTCTAAAATCAATTTCCCACATTAATTGATATGAGCTAGCAGCTCAAAACTTTGGAAAATTGGGAAGAAGTTGGTTTTGATGGTTCTTTGAGGTGTTAATAGGTGGAGTTGATATATTTTCAGGGTTTTTAAAGTCAACATAAAAAAAGAGGCTACCCCTGCCAGGAGGTGTAGCAGTTGAACCCAATTTGGAAATTTTTAGTGATTCTTTTGAGCTTGAAAGTCAAAAACAAAAAAAATATGTAGGTTCATATTTTTTATTTTATTTTTTATTGAGTTGATTTGCATAAATTAGGATTTTCAGGAGTTTTGAGAATTTTAAGAATTTTGTTCAGCATATTCCTTCTTTTGTGACTCCTGGAAATCCAATTCAGGTCCCCAAATGGCCTTCTGGTTTCTGTGATCTCAGTAAACCATCATATATTTTTTATAAAGCCTGCCTGGTAGCCTCTTAAAGTTTTGATTGGCATGCGCCAAGCAGGTCTTGTTTGGGTGCCCAGGGGGCTTGATTTGGTAGGGCTTGTGGGGGTTCAGACTTGGTGTCCAACCAAGTTGGTCTTAGCCCAGATCAAAGCTGGTCAACCCCCCCTTCCCACCACCACCCCCAATAATCTTCATTCTTCCTTTCAATTTGATTCCGAAATTTTTTAATTCCTTCAGATTATTAATTTTTGTACAAAACCTTGCAGTAAAAAAAAAAACTTTTTTTGTTATTGGTGATTTTTGAGTTGAACTAAGCAAAAATGATGTTGAGAATGGTTCAGCAAAGCCCACTTTTATTGGCACCCAAACCAACATGGCAGTTCAACAGGCCAATTTTGCTATGTGCCAACTGGAACTTGACAGGGTGCCAAGCTGGCTGTCACACAACCACCCCACATACTATAGGGCAATCTGAGATGATTGTGAGTGCAAAGTAAAAGACTGAATGAAAGTTACAACGCAAGGTAGCAAGGCTAACTGCAAAGTGCAAACTTTTGTTTTGGTGACTCAACACAAAGCAAGGAGAGGGAGGTGTTCCAATGGAAGGAAACCAAAGCCAAGCCCAATTTGATGACTGGATTTAGCATATGCAAGAAAGTATGAAATTAACTAACTGAGGATACAATCTTCAGGCAGGTAACACAGCCTTTATAGGGTAATCCAAATTTGACTAGATACAACCTGATGGATGGCCAGCTACAGTTAAGAGGCAATTAGGCAATGAATTACATGAATGGAATGGGAAATGAAATAACATTAAAGTTCTTTCCAAGGTTTTAGCGTAGGTGGGAGACAATAGAATCTGAGCGTACAAGAACTTAATAGATGGGAAATCAAGGAATGAAATGTTAATAAAATGCAATCATGAAGGTGTGGTTTATGCAAGGTAAGGGACTATTCAATTTGCAAACTACACAGTTTGTGTGGCTATCTAGGCATGGGTGCAAACTAGTGTGACTGCATGAACAAGGATGGAATTCTGAGGGCTAATGATATCCGGGGTTGGAGAGCTGAGCTCCAATGGATGGTTGACTGGTTTAGAGTTAACTGCAAGTTTTTCAAGTATATACTGAGTCAGTTGCTGAGATTTGTAGGTTGTTATGCAAGCCAGAGGTGGTAAGTGGAAGGCACCATTGATATTGTGCTTTATTTGTGTCACCCTTATGGACTGAGGTAGATGGTTCTGACAAAAGGATATGTCAAAGTGATGAGTACAATAACCCTTAACCTTGAAGCGTGAAAGTTTCCCCAGTATAAACCCGCAAGCTCCTGCTAGCATTCAGATTATTTTCCCATTGATTCTAATGATTGTTTTAGCTAATATATACCTTTTATTTAATACTGTACTCAATAACTTTTAAATAAAAGTTAATTGAACTATGTTTTCATCCTCATCTTGTCTTTGCAAGAATTGCATTTGTCAAAATGAGAGATGTGTCCCTAGTACTGCCATTTGGGGTCTCCAAGTCAAGTTCAAGCAATGTTTCCTTTGGAAGGTTGCTTGTACATTTCCCTTAAATACCAAACCGGTGGTCTTTATCCCAGTGGCCTCCACAAGTGAAGTTCAAAGTCAAAGATCTTCCCCTTGAGTGAATTATCATATTCCTCAAGTGCCAATTATTGAATTCCTAGGAGTAAGAAACCCATGTAAGTAAGGCTAGAGACTGATTGAATGGAAAAAGCGAAAACTAATATGATGTAAATATTGCTCTTTATAGTATTACCAAGATTCTGGAGGTATACAACTAATACGCCTTCACCACTACCAACGTATATATTGGACCGCTGGCCAAGTTCCAAGCAAACCAAATGAATTCTGAGACGCAAAGCAAGGTGCAAGGTGAATAGCAAGTTGTAGTCATAACCAAGGAAAAAAGGGAAGAATGGGTAGAAATGGAGGGAGGAAACAGGAAAGGACAGGAGGAAGGAAGCAGAGGAAATAGAGGAAATGAAACAGGAGGGAGAGATGGAATGGAAAAAGAGGAAAGGGTTAGGATAGAAGGAGATGGGACAGAAGTAAATGTGACAGCAGGGAATGTGATGGAAGACCAAGGCAAGAGGGACCAAGTGCAAGTTGTGGTGCTGATCAATAATGATGCAAGGCAGTGGGCTGGAAATGTTGGAACTGGCAATGTTGGAGAAGATTTTTTCAAGGCAAAAGGAAGAGAGCTTAAAAAGAACTCTTGGAAGAAGGTGGATGGAATGCCTGGCCAAAGAGGGTTCAGACTTGGAAGTGAAAAGAGATATTTGAGAAGCATTTGGTCACACAAGTTCTTTTGTTGTGGCAGACATTGACTCTAATAACTGTTGAAGATCTGGATGAATTGAGGTTGATGGTCACAGAGTTGACCAAAAATTGGGAAGAGGGGGAACAGGAAGTAAAATAGAATTTTCAATTTTTTTTTATGTAATTTTATTGTATTTTATTCTTATATATTTTATTTTATTTTTTTTTGTTTTATTTTTTTGAGATATAGAATTTTGCTTGAAATAAATAAACTCAAAAATCAAAAGATTGTCAATAAAGAAAAAAATTGTAAAAAACTGAAGGGGGGGATAGGATAAAATTGGAATGGGAACTGATGGGATTGACAAGATGGAATGGGATGGAAATGTGGAATGGGATTGGAATGATAAAATCAAGATTGGCAAGGTTTGCAAGGGTAATTTTAATGGAAGTCTCAAACCAAATTTGGAGAGTTTCAAAGCTGATGGGTTGGTTCCCTCAAGGTGCAATTTTTTTTGGACTGGAATCCAGTCCATTCAACTTGGTATTTTAGTTTTCCTTTGCATAACCTGGAATACAGAATACGTCTTACTTCCCACTCTTGATGATCTTGAACATTGACTGGTTCTGGAGGGGGATGATTCTTTCCTGGGTTTAGGACTCAATCTGGCTCTAGGAGAGACACATGAAAGACCAGATGGATACCTTTCCATTTTTCAGGTAGGTTAATTTTGAAGGCGTTGGGAGAGATGAATGAGTCAACTTTGAAGGGGCCAAGTTTTCTTCCAGAGGGTTTTTGGGTTGGGACAGTACTGCAAATTTTGAAAGCATTGAGCCATAACTGATCTCCTACTGCAAGGGTTGGTGCAATAGTGCAAAGTTGGTCTGCTTGCTCCTTGTAGCGCTGGTTTTCTGCTTTGAGGTTGTTTCAAAGTTGCAATTGAAGAGATGATGCGCTGACTCTTGGCTGGGTCCATTGATAGTCCTTGCTGCAAGACTATGAAACCTAGAAACTGAAGACAATGAGTATGAAATTCACACTTAGAGGCTTTTGAAAACGGTTTATTCTTGCACAGTTGCTGCAGCACCTCTTGGACATGTGCATTGGGATCCTGGAGAGTCTTTGAGTAGACAAGTATATCATCAAGATGCACCACAACTTATTTCACTACAAGGTCAGAAAATATATCATTCACAAAATGTTGAAATGTGGAAGGAGCATTTCAGAGGCCAATTGGCATGACAGTATACTCATAACTGCCTAATTGGGCTCTCATTACAGTCAAATACTCATGAAATTTTGCAATGCAAATTATTTTATAGGTGCCTTGAAGGTCTAACTTTGAGAAATAAGCAGTTCCATGGAAGAGAGTGAGGAGGTGCAACATAGGCAGTACTGGCTAGGCATTCTTCTGTTTCACCTGGTTCATTTTCCTGTAGTCAATTCAAAGGCAAAGGCCGCCATCTTTCTTTCAAATGAATAGGACAGGCAAGCTGGTATTCCAATTGTTTTTACATAAATCCTTTCAATACATTTTCCTCAATGTATTCTTGAAGTGTGTTTGATGCTTGCTTTGAGAGAGAGTAGACTTGTCCAGGTGCCAGAGTTGGAACAGTAGGTTTGATCCTGCAATCATAAGAATGGGAAGGAGGAAGTTTATCTCCATCTACAGCTGGGAAGAAGTCAGGAAATTTTTGGTAAACCAAAGGTAAAGACCCTTGAATAATTTCATAATCTTCAATCTCTTCATCTTTGAGCACTGGATTCGAAGTGCTTGCACAATTCAAGATTATTAAGGAGCTCAAAATACACCATTTGGTAGGCGCATTTTTCTCTTCAAAGAAGCAAGGAAGAGGTAAGTTGGAAAAATAAGAAATAAATCCTAAACCTCAAGAGGGAATTTAGGCATGAAGGTTGGGATATTGAAAATCTCCTGGTGGAAAATTTTCATCCAACTCAATGACAGTGTGAGGTAGGCTGTTTAATTCCTGTTTGAAATAAAGTTTAGTGTCCTGGGGTTGTGAGGTTTGAAGGTTAATTACTCCTTCTTGCCAATTCAAATCTGAATTCCATTAAACTAGTAAGTCATGGACTAGAATGGTGTTTTCCATTCTGGGAATATCCAATACAAATAGATCCCATTTGAAGCTGGGGAAATTGGAAAATGCAAAGGTCCATTTTGCCTTTTGGGAAACCAAATGAAACAGCTCAGTTGCACTACTTACTAAATAGATGGGAAACTTCTCTATCTCAGAACAGGTAAGATATTTGGAAGCGGAAAAAGATGAACTTATAAAAGAAACATTAGATCTAGAATTGAGTAAGACCCAATAAGGAGTATTGTCCAAATGGAATAGGAAAAATTTTGAACTTGGAGCACCAAGTGACAGGCAATTGCAAAGATTGACTTGCTGTAGTTTAGATAATGTGTAGTTTTCCTTGCAAGTATTAGAAAAACTAAAAGCCAACTTTTTGACTTTTTAGCCACTTCACACAACTATTGACATCATTTTTTCCTCCACAATACATACATAACCCTTCCTTTTCCATTGTTAGCCATTCCTTGTTCCAGAGCATCCCAGTTTCTTTTTCCAGAAACTTTGGAGTGTTGGAAACAGTTTTGCCTTTTGGGTTGGAGTTTGAGGTTTAATTTGGTTTGAAGTTTTTTGGATTCTTTGAATGTTGCTTTGAGGAGTCATCCACCTTTGGAGCCAAGGTTGACAAGCCATGGCCATTTTGGAAAGAGTGGTTCTTTTCATGATAGCCATTATCAAGCTCAATCACCCAATCAATTAGCTGCTGAAGGGAGGTTATTGTACCCCCCCCCAACTGCAAGCTGTTTGATTAGGCGTGTTGATAAACCCTTTCAAAAGTGAAATAAAACTGCTGCCTTGTTCCATTGGATGCAAGACTGCAAGGTTTGGAAATGGGAGATATAAACAGAAACTCTAAAATTCTTTTTCATAACTAGATTATTATGTTTGTATTTGGCATTTGGGACTTTTTTGGGGTTGCCAAACATGGTTAAAAGTTGTTGCTTGAACTTATCCAAATTGCTGAGAATACAAGGGGGACTAGTATTGGATAATAGTTTGAAGTATGGTTCAAACCACTGCAAGGCTCTTTCCCCTAAGAAGGAGGACACATACATAACTCTGTGTCTCTTGGAAAGAAAATGGTTGGGATTTTTCAAGAAGATGATTTTTCAGGACTGTAGGTAAGATCTACGCTTATGGGAGTGCTCTCCTGTAAATTGCTCAGGTTTCTTCATTCCCGGGGTACAGAAACTAGGACCACTCAGACCAGATTTCAAGGAAATTTAATTCAGAGCCTGTATCAAGGAGGATAGCAAGTTCAAAGCTTTGGTCTTGGGAGCACAAGTGCAAGCCTTTTATCTACCACAAGTCAAGGTTCATTTGTGGAATGCTTGGAATCTTTGATTTCTTCAAGAGGATCCACCTCAGCTTCCCCTTGAGGAGCAAGGGGATCTTCAAGACGTTTAAACAAAGGACATTTGGAAGAACAAATGGGGTCTAATGCTTGTTGGTTCCATGAAGCACTGGATCTCCCTACCAATGGATATCATCATTGTAAGGAGTGAGGTAAGTGTTCCCAGTTGAGCAAGTACATGATATAATAAAAGAAAATTTATTATGGGTTAGTGAACTAAAATAGAGGAGTTGAGTTAGTTTATTTACTGTTACACAACTACCCCACATACTACATGGCAATCTTAGATGATTGTGAAAGCAAAGGAAGAGACTTAGTGCAAGAAACAATGCAAGGTAGCAAGTCTAACTTCAAAGTACAAACTTATGTTTTTGTGACTCAACAAACAGCATGGAGAGAAAGGTTTTCCAACAGAAGGAAACTAAAGCCAAGCTCAATGTGATAACTGGATTCAGCAAATGCAAGAAAGGATGAAATTAACTAACTTAGGAGACAATCTTCAGGCAGGAGATGCAGCCTTGATAAGGTGCCCAAAGATGACTAGATACAACCAGATGGATGGCCAAATACAGCTAGAGAGCAGTGAGGAAATGAATGACAGGGAAAGAAGCAGAAATTGAATAAAATTACAGTTGTTTCCATGGTTGTGGTGTAGCTTCAAGACAATAGAATCTGATTTTACAATGACATAATGGATGAGGAAAGAAGAAATGACATGGGAATAAAATGAAAATATAAAGATTTAGTTTCTGCAGGGTAAGGGACTAGTCCATTTGCAAACTATAAAGTTGGTGTGGCTATCTAGGCATGAGTGAAAACTAGGGTTAGTGTGTGACCAAGGATGGATGTCCGAGGATTGCTGATATCCAGGGTAGAAGGGCAAAGTTTGAATGGATGGTCAAATGGTATACAGAGTTAACTGCAAGATTTTCAAGTAGATACTGAGTCTCCAAGATTGGAAGGTTTTTACGCAAGCCAGAGGTGGTAAGCTGAAGGTGCCATTGATTTTGTGCTTTATTTGTGTCAGGCTTATGGACTGGGGTAGATGGTACTGAAGAACAGATATGTCAAAGTGATGAAGACAATAACCCTTAACCTTGAAGTGTGACACTGGCTTTTTTTGACAGAAACAAATGCTTTAAAAAAAATCAATAATTTGGCCAGGTGCCCAGATTTTCTTATTAAATCATAAATAAAATGGAAAGTTTCAATTGAACAAAAAAAAGGAAGTAAAAAATTGTTGATTTCACAGGGAAAATATCATTGATTTCTTTCCTAAACAAACATAAAAAATTGAAAATCAAGAAAGAAGTGGATCAATTCATTTTTATTTTATATCATATGTATTATATCTATCCTTTCAGAAATGAAAAAATTAAAAAAATTAAACTTGGAAGTCTTTGAACTTGTACTCCAATTTGTGATATTGCTCAATAAAATCAGGAAAATACATGAATTTCCTTCAAATTAGATGTTTTCTTAATTTGAATGGAAATTTGAATCTGACAGAAAAAATAAATTAACTTTGAAGTAAATTTTGCTGTTTAAAATAACCATTTTGATCCCAAAGTATTTTGAAAATCAACAAAAAATCTTGATACAAAATTCATAACATTTCAGCTTTTTTATTCTTCATTTTTCTGGGTATGATGGTTGTATTTGCCTAACTCAAACACAAGTTGCTTGGGAAGGATGCTCTGGATGCATAGTAGGCACCAAAAAAATTCACATCACAAAAAATTCCAAGAAATTCTAAAAAATTCTCATATGCATATAATTAGTTGAGGAACCAAGAGAATATCAGAATATGGCCAAAAAAATAACTTCCAAGCCTCAGTCAGTATCCTCAACAAAATTTACTCACAAATCTTGGCGCAAAACTTGCCAGCAGGTGCAGTACTTTTTTTCATGGTGCTAGTGCTGTTTTATGTGCTAATATCATCTGTAAGTGATGGACTCCAGTTGAAAATACTGAGGGACTGCATTTGCTGCACAGATTTCACCACCAGGCGGCTGCAGTCCCAAACCTAGCCCACTTCATCTTACGCAAAGCCTGGAGCGCCTGTCCCAGGACTCTTCCTCTGGCTCCGCTGGTTCCTCTCCTTCCTCCCAAATCCTCAACCAGGATTGACTCAACAGAAAAACTCTCTCAAGCTCAATATCACCTCTGCTACCTCAGTGTAAGAATTTTCCTATCACTTGTCAGCTCTTCAGTAGTTCAGGAGGAGCTTGAAGAAACTTAGTTGAAGATCTTAGCTTGTATTTGCCATAACTCCTGTCTGAGGATTCCTGCCAATAGCCATTTAGGTAAACAGATCTGCAGGTAAATTTATTACTACTCATGACAAGCTCCTATGCTTCTATCTCCACCTCATGCCCTATTACTTACATTCATTTTTCTTTAAACTCATGTCTCAAAGTCTCAGTTATTATTTTACTGTTACTGCAATTTGAAGCTAAGTGTTGCAATAAAGATAAAGACTGCTCAATCTTACATGGTAGCAAGAGTACTATCTTGACACAGCCAGAAGATCAGAAAAAAACTCAGAACCACCATAACAAAAGCCATGGCATGCGACTCAAGAAGGATGGAGATCCACATACCTGACTCCAGCAGTGACTCAGGTGACAATTACTCCACAAACTATAAACTCCCTATCCTAACAAGGCATGAATGGTACAAGTGGAATACTGAATTCAATAATCTACTAATTAGTAAGGGAAACAAAGAATTGATAGATCCCAAGTGGATCCAACAAAACAGTGACACCAAGAGATACTGCAAAAAGAAAGCCCTTGCCATCCACCTACTGTTCAGCTCTGTGGACCGGGAAATCAAAGGATATGTAACTCCACATTTCAAGGAATTTCCACGTGTGTTTGATGAATTGAAGAAAGCCTGTGGCAAGGACTCCCTTATCACACTAGGCAATCAAGTGTTGCAGCTAGTGCACCTGCTATTCCAACCCAACACCTCCATTCAATATCACTCTGTAGCATTTGGAAAATGGTATCTTGCCCTCAAAGAGATGCTGGATGCCCAAGCATGTTCATACCAAGAAGACCAAATGGCTTTCTCATCCTCACTGGCTGCAATATTCTTCCTTAAGAGCTTCAGGCTTGACCCCTCTCTAAACTCTGTTGTGCAGTCATGCCACAATATTTGTCTGTTTCAATTCAAAAGATTCTATGATTTTCTACTTGCCAAAGGCACTTGCTGTAAAAGTGAAAGCTCCAAAATGGTCATGAACATTGGTACCTCCAACCACAGATCCCGTCCACCCATACCTGCTCCTAAATTTGCATCACCCATCCTCCCAAACCTACCACCTGCACATGCCAATCAATCCACTATGTCTCAACTTACCCGTCTGAGTCCAAGACCAGCTATCCCCACCAGAGCCCAACCCAACTCATTCAACCTTCCTCAAGGGGCCTCTAATCTTGCAAGCATCAGAAATTGCCTCAACTCAATGCTGGACAAATTCAAGAGACTGAAGTTGTCTGAATCTACCAATTTGGTTAACAAGGACAATGACACCAACCTGGATGAGATCCTGTCTGCAAATGTTGTGATCAAGGAAAATAGCATAGAGGACTGCAGATTCCTCATTAATGAAGGCGTTGTGTATAATTTGTTGTTGCAAACCACTGGATCTACAAACCTCATCTCCAATTCCGGCGCTACCAAATCCACAGTCTGCAATCCCAATCTCCTATCCAATATGAAACCCTGCAGCAAAACAATGAACACCTATGGGTGACAAATCAAAATCACCCACATAGGCACGCTGAATCTTGGCTCTGTATCTGTACATCCGGTGTATTATGTGCCAATGGGTCCCCGGAATCTTATCTTGGCCTCTCAACTCAAGGACCACAGTCTAAAGGTAATCCACCAACATTGTTTAGTACTCGTCAAGGCCTCCAACTCAGTTGTTTCAACATTCTGGCGGGTTGGTAACCTATATATGGCCAACTTTGCGCACCAAATACTCTTGGCAAATTCAATTGCCAAGAAACCCATTTTCACAGACTGGAACATGATGCTAGGACACCCATCAGATGCCTCTTTGCAACATTTCTTACAGCTAAATCAAATAACATCCTCTCTAAAAGCTCATTGCTCTGCAAACTGTGCCATCTGCCAGACGTGTAAGCAGAAAAAATCTCCACACTCCAATCCTCTCCCCAAATCCACATTCATGCTCCACACCATTCACTCAGAACTTCTGCTCATCAATCCCTCAGCCAAAGACAGTGGTCAATAAATTCTGGTATTAATCAACAATTTCAGCTGTTTAAATTGCATCTACATGCTCAAAAACAAAAGCAACACAGAAGCATAGATCATCTCCTACCTCAACAATATCAGGAACCAGTTAAACCAATTCCCGGCCGTGTTTCACTTGGACCACGGAGGTGAGTTCTCATACAACGGATTCCTCTCCAAACGTTTTTGCAAGGTGGTAGTGATAGAATGTGGGCCAGCTGACTCGCCTCAAACAAATGGTCTAGCCAAGCAATTCAACCAAATGCTACTTACCAAGCTTTGGTGTGTAATGGCCCAATTGAGCATTCCTTTTTTCTACTGGGACAAAGCCACAAAGTATTGCTTTCTTCTTATCAATCACCTCCCAAGTAAGGCCTTACGCTGGGAATCACCTGTCCAACAACTTTCAGCTGTAAACTGACCCCTTGGACCAACCCGCAATGTATGTAGGATCTTACCCTTTAGCCTGAAAGTTGCAGTGTTTTGTGGGCTCCAGTAGTCCAAAATTTCTCTGACTGCTTGCAAGCTCCTCTTTGTTGGCTACAAGCCTAGTTTGGATGAAGCCCAATTTCTGGATCCCATCAAAGGCACAGTCAGGGTTAGCAGAGACTTCTCCCCAGCCAAACTGAACCTCCAATATGATTCTCCGGATGCCATGAAAAAACCACCTACATCCCTTCCCTCATGTGCTCCCACCTTGCTCTCCCATTTTTCAACCATGGCCCTGAAGGAGTAAGTGACCATCAGCAATGACCACCCACCGCATTGGAAACGCCTTTGGGGACCCATAACTTTTATTCAAACCTCTGTTGTGTTGTCCACTGACAATGCACCACACAGCATCTTCCCTGACCCGCCAGCTGCACCCACAAGGCCTGCTCCAAACTTGTTCACAACTGCCCAACCTCCCCCGGCTGCCAAGGGGTACTGCTATGTGCCTCATTACAATGTTGCACCTAAGAAAATCTCTGGGGACATTGATCAATCTGCAATACTCTCTACCTCCTGGTATGGTCAAACTCTGGTACAAGCCAAATCCAAGGAGGATGACTCAACCAACTTTGCAGAAGTTGTCTTGGTGAAGGAGGCATTTGCATCCCCAGAGGAGAAGATAAAATGGCTAGAGTCCATGTAAAAGGAGAACACCTTGTTCATCTCAAAGAACACCAGCACTCTTGTCAACCCTCCCGCTAAAAACAAGGTCATTTGGGTAATGTGGCAATTGGTGAGGAAGAAGAACAAATTTGGCAAAGTTGTCAGGAGGAAGTTGCGGTGGGTCTGTTTTGGAAATAATCAGGAAAAGTATCAAAAATACTAAAATACGTACTTGAGTGTGGGACATAACAAATCCTTGAAAATACTACTTGGCATGGCAGTGCAGTTTGGCCTCATGGTCTATCAGTTTGACATCAAAACCATGTTTCTCTATGGTGAGATCAACGCAATGGTGCACGTGTCTGAAGTGTCTGGGTTTGAGGTGCCTGGAAAGGAGGGTTGGGTCTGGCGCCTCAACAAGTCCCTTTACGGTACAAAACAGGCCCACAGTGCTGGAAGAAGAATCTTACAGATACCCTAGTGTTGCTCGGACTGAAACCCTCAACCTTGGAAAAGTCAATCTTTCACAATGCCTCAAAATTTCTGCTGCTGCACATTCATGTGGACAACGGCCTTTTTGTGGGAAAGTTGCGTCAGGAAGTGTTTTCATTCCTGGAAGGCCTGCATTCTACCTACAAGATCAAATCCAAGGAGAAGCCTGCCCAGCATCTTGGTTACACCTTTGACTGGAAGGAGGATGGCTCCATACTTATCCACCAATGGGACTACTGTGAGAAGATTCTAGAAGAGTTCTCTATGTCTGAAGCTAATCCAGTCAAAGGCCCAGCTCTGATGAACCTGGTCAAGCTGGCCGCCAACACCACCAAACCATTTAGCATAAAAATCATGGAAAAGGCAAGCATGATTCTGACCCACCTAGGGCTACATACTCAACCCAATATCACTCACACTGTCAACCTATTGTTCCACTACTTTTCCAAGCCAAAAATAAACCACTGGAAAATTGTCAAGCACCTACTACAATATCTTTGCAGCACAACCGGTGTTGGCCTGATGTACAAGAAGGCCTCCAGTCTGGACAAACACCTGGAGGGCTGGGCAGATGCTGATTATTCCAACTGCACGGACATGAGGAAGTCCACCACCAGTTTTTTTATCACCCTATATGGTAATCCTGGTCACTGGATGACAGAAAGACAATCTGTCATAGCTGAATCCACAACCAAAGCAAAATTCATAGCCATGAATCACTGCGCCAAGCAAATCAGGTGGATGTTGGTTCTCACAATAAGCCTGGGAGTGGCAACACCAAAACCAGTCATATATAAAAAAAACACAGGTGCCAACTTCATCAGCAAAGATTCTCAAATAAATCCTAATTTGAAGCACATTGAGATCAGATACCAATATCTCAGAGATCTGATGTCCAAATCACTCCTTGCTATTTAACAGGTACCTTCCAGCAACATGATTGCTGATATCCTAACCAAGCCCCTTGGCCACATTAAGGTATTCTCCACTTGTAATCAACTTAGTCTGTGCATGACTGAAGTCAGGAGGAGTGTAAGCGCTGGACTCCAGTCAAAAAGACTGAGGGACTGCGGTTCCTGCACAGATTGCACCACACAGCCGCTGTGTTCCCTAACCTAGCCCACTTCATCTTGCCCAAAGTCTGGAGCCCCTGTCTCAGGACTCTTCCTCTGGCTCTTCTGGTTCCTCTCCTTCCTCCCAAATCCTCAACCATGATTGACTCAACAGAAAAATTCTCTTAAGCTCAATAGCACCTCCGCTACCTCAGCCTAAGAATTGTCCTATCACTCAGAAGCTCTTCAGTAGTTCAGGAGGAGCTTGAAGCAACTTTTTTGAAGATCTAAGCTTGTATTTGCCCCAACTCCTGTCTGAGGATTCCTGACAATAGCCATTTAGGTCAACAGATCTGCAGGTGAATTTAGTACTGCTCATTACCAGCTCCTATGCTTCTATCTCCACCTCATGCCCTAGTATTACTTACACTCATTTGTCTTTACACTCATGTCTCAATGTCTCAGTTATTATTTTACTGTTACTGAAATTTGAAGCTAAGTGTTGCAATAAAGATAAAGACTGCTCAATCTTACATCACCTCAGATAGAAACCCAAGTCAAAATCCAGTATATTTACGCATCCTCTGGTTCAAATATCTTCATTTTCCCATGGGGTACTGGCTAGGAGGTAAATTTCAGCTCAGGTGGATTTTGAGACTGAATAATCAAACAAGTCTACTGACTCTTTAGCTTCTTCTACTCACAATTTGGAAGCATTGCTATTTAACAACTTCCAGGTTTCTTTGGAATCATCAACAAGTGACCATAGGAGTATAAAAATTAAATCCAGTTCTTCAAATTGATGCTATCCATTCTTTTGACTTGAACCACTGTTGGAATACGGGCTCAAAAAGATGGAAAGGAGAGAAATGAGAGGGAAGGATTATGCCGGAGAGGGCTACAGTCTGACTCAAGGGGGTCCAGAAGGGACCAGATTCAGGAGGGCTTCAGGAAGTGGGCCCAGATGAGGAAGCTGAAATCTGATGTATTTCATTCAGTGGATCAGAAAGAAGCAGTATTTATGGACTAATAAGGAACCACAAGTTGGGACCTTTGACAAGTAAGAATATTCAATAAAACAGGAGTGGCGGTAAATGGTTGAGACAAGAGGTTTAACAGGAGAATCACATGGGCTAAGGATGGTGAAATTTGAGTATCCAGATCCTGTGAAATGTGTAAGATAAGTTGGCCAGTAGACTACAAGTACCCAACATAAAATAATAAGGTGGCCTGGATAACTACACGTATCAGGACATACATAGGTGGTTATGACTACTAAAAGAATCACAAACATACAATAATATAGATAGATTGGTCAGAACAGTCTAAAAGTGCTCTGATCATATAAAATAATAGTAAAATACTGGAGTGTGCTGAAGGAGGGAGGTGAGCGGACAAGACAATGTAGTCCAAAAACTCAACAACCACAACTTGTCAATAGTGAATAAGTCTATGAAAACTACTAGATTTAGTAACAGTTCCATTCTTCATTGGTTCTCCTCAATTTATCTGGAGGCCCTAAGAGTGACTTCCGCACTGATCCCACCACCCTTGCACCGAATAAAATAACCATAGCACCCACCCACAATTGATCTGGGCTTCTTCACTCAAACATTCTCAACACAGATCATGGCCATGAAGCCTTTCTCAGAATAGTCACGTTAGTGATGCCTTCCCAGTAGTAACTCATCAATGGGTGAAAACATATTTGACGTTGATAACAGTGGTTGAAATATTTACTGATTCACTCCCCCACTTCTTATCTCATCATGGCATATAAGCGTTCCGCGCTATATTTGAACCCATCTCACTTGGGACCCAGCCGTTCAAGTTAAAATCAAGGAAGCTTCCTATTTCTGATTAACAAGAGGGAAATGCTACTCAGAGCACAATATTCCATTCCAAAGCTCACGTTTGAGGGAGCTATTTGATTTTTCCAATCTGTTCTTTCCAAGAGGGAAATGAGAAATGCCGGTGCGCACATCAGGCTGGCCACCCGAAAACTCAGCAGTACTTTGATGCCATCATTGGTCGAGCAACGTTCACGTAAATTTTCCTGCTGCGTTCGCACCGCCATCAGATACAATATACTGTGAAACCAGAGCAAAAGGTAGCGCATGATTTGGATTCAGTCCGGACTTGAGAAAAAGCGTAAGAACTGATTTCTAAAATGACACCGACATTAGCAGATACATGGGCGCCGGCTCGACTGGTCAAAAATAAAAACGCTCCAGCGATATCCTGGAGGATGCCATAGGATGGTGAGGAATCTGGTCAAAAGACGAATTTTCCGCCATCTCAATCAACAGAAACGCACCTCAGGTGTTCCGCATCGACCCATCGGGTGCTCTTCGCCCATCTCCTTACCCACTGCATCAAACAGGTCCCTCGTCATTCTGGAAAGGTAGAATCCCTGTTGAGACCAGAAGTCGTCAGTATTCCTTGCCTAAGCCGAACATGTATGATACTTTGAAATGACTCACGGGGCAGATTGCGTTGACTGTGATAAACTTGGGACCCAAGGTAACAGCCAAATTGTTGGATAATGAAAGGACGGCGGCCTTGCTAACTTTGTCTGAAGTCGCGCATGATCACCGGTTCGATGGTAGTCAGCTGGGTGGTATCGGCAAGGGAGCTGTATGATGATCAGTTCATAGGTTCATTTAATTAAACTGACAGGACCAGTTTCCCTGTCCTTCACGATTCAATCCGACAGATTTTAACATGTTCGTGTTAAGGTTGAAGGCGGCGACGGACGAGATTATCACCACTCTACCAGGATCTAGTCATTGGGCGTCGCGAAGAAACGCTCAAGGCGTTGAATTTCGGTGGTTCAGCAGGATAACTTGTATTTTCATACAACTAACCTAGATTGTTTGCATCCTTAGCTAGCAAGGGAGTAAGTTCGGATGTCATGTAAAAGACCGCCTTTACGTTCAAGTCTGGATTTCATTTCCGCAGAGCCATAGCGAATGAGCTGATGACTTAGAGATGTGAGATTCCGAGTCGTGAGCTTTGTAAGGTACTAACCAAAAATATCATCCCACCCCTCTGAGAACCAGCCACTCGTGAAGGCATCAGCGACAAGAAAAAGGTTGAAAAAGGCTGAATCAGCGAACAAACTAATTTTACCTTTTTCGGGAATGTCATCGTAAGGGGCGGAAAAAATCATTCCAGCGCAGTTGACGAGCACATGAATCTTGGAAAACCTTCGAGAAATTTCTGCACAAACGGCTTGGCATCCTGCTTTAGAGGACAAGTCGCCAACCAAATGTTCGACCTTGCCAGGACCGTCACGATTCAAATTCTGGCAAACTTGAATCAAGTTCTGGACAACAGCCGTGACATGTAAGGCCCCGATTGATGAGAAGATGAGTGGTGTGAAGAATGGAAGAAATGGCTCAGCACCTGCTCAGTCCGAGAAATGATGACTGCATGTCCCCCGTTCACAACCCATGCGCGCGCCAAAACTGATTTTTCGATGCACATTAAACAATCATAATATCCTACGTCAGCAGCTCCACAATGCTTCGAGGCAGCACTTCACGCACTTTCACCAAGCCCCTCACTGCCACCAGTGATGACAGCTACGCGTTCTTGAATGCCAAACAGGTTTCCGAGCTCAAGTGAGGAATTCCTGGAGTCCATGCTTCCTCAAGCTAAACGTGTCGATGGATAATATTTGATGACCTGAGCCAAGCAAACGACAAAGGGCTTCCTTGGGGTATCGAGGAGGGAGTAAGATTAATGGTAGTTGATTCCGAGCAGGCTCACATAGCGAGCAAATTTAGGGCGTGATGGTCGCTCTGATGATTGGTGTGGGGCCTTCACACCCGGGCTTGCACCTATCCCCCGGCCTCGACTGGGAGAACTTCGATGTTTAAATTGAACGTCGTGCTGGTTGGATCAAATTAAGAAGGCCTTTTAGATCAAGTCTAATAGGACACCGACAGCTTGAATAACACACGAACCTTCGACAGGAGAGTACAGCGATAGAGGTAAGAACGCGACTGAAGAAGACAAAACAAAGATGATTGAAGAGAGAGGGCGCCGAAGGCCGAGAGATCAAGAAATGGAAAAATAGTTGACAAACCGGGTTGGATCAAATTAAGGGGGGGGGCCTTTTAGATCAACTCTAAGAGGACACCAACAGCTTGAACAACACACAAACCTTTGACAGGAGAGTACAGCGATAGAGGTAAGAACGCGAGTGAAGAAGACAAAATAAAGATGATTGAAAAGAGAGAAATTAATCTGAACTACAATAACCTGGTATTTAACGAGCACAACGTTGTGGTTAGGGTAGATATTTTGTGAGCATCATGGCTCTTACGAAAGAGTCGCTGTATGACAGTTTGAATTGGGAATTTGAAATGGAATACAGAATCAACAAATTTGATATAGCTCAACACCCTGTCAAATTAGGTGGAGTTGGTGACACCTATAAGGAAATAAGGGATCGGCCTTAGCGGCTAGCTAAGGTGAACGATCACTTCCCGATGATGACTCCTGAGATATTAGATCCCCCGTTATAGTCGTTGGAAGTGATGTTAGTATTTCATTATAGAGCCTGATAGATACAACATATCCGACTGACACCTATAAGTAAATAAGCCAGGCTTCTGTCCAGAACCACAACACCGAAACCTTTCTTCTGCTCGCAAATACTGAAAATCCTAGTAAACCCCCCCATCCTCACGAGCCTGTCTTTCCCCCCCGCCTCCCCCCCCCCCCCTCCCCACCCCCCCTAATCCCCCCCCCGTCTTCCAGCCGTGCCCCCTCCAGTGGCCCAGATGCCCACCTTACGCCCGCCGGATCCTGCGGATGATGATTCCACCATGGATGCTCCCGGGATGCCCGGGGTTCCGCCCCCCCTCGCCCCCCCCACCTCGGTCCCTCCGCCCTCGGGCCTAGCCTCCCTTCTCCGGGAACTTGCTCAGGACCAGTCGGTCATCAACTCGGACGGATCAATCAACATCAATCAGAGGATGTTCAATCTTATCATCAACATGGTTGACGAATCCGACCGGGCCAGATCCAGGCTGGAACACACCATCAACCTCCTGAATACCAGAATGGACTCTTTTGTCTCCGGCCTTACGGAAATGCAACGGAAGATGGATGCGATAGGATCCCGTAGTTCTCCCCCCTCCGCCCCCACCCAATCTTTTGCCAGTGCAACGGCCTCCAAGCCAGCAATCCCCGTTCCCAGACCCACCACCTCCCCTCCTGCCTGCTCAACACTCCCCAGTCTTTGACCCAAGAGGGTTCTCATTCACTGCAACCCAAATAATACTACTCTGAAGGACCTCCCAAGTTGCGCTCTGGTGCAGACAACCAACGAGGCTATGGCGAAATTGGAAGCAAAGGTTGACGGCTCCCTGGTTGCAATCAGGGGCGCTTGTGTCCTCCCCTCTGGGGATGTTTCTTTTTACACTCAAAAAAAAGAGCATCAGAAGTGGCTAATGGACAACAAACACATCTGGTCTAAACAGGTTCACCCCAATCTAGAGGCCACACCCCCAGTCTGGTCAGTTATGGCTCATGGTGTACCACGCACTTTCAATGTTGAGTCTCCAACCGAGAAGGCTCATATGGCCTCCAAGAATGGATTCCAAGTGACTGATTTGGCCCGCCTCCAATGGATGGGTTCCAACAACTCCAAGGTTAAGAAGGCGGGCACCCTCGTGCTCTCCTTCACCAATCAAGACTTGGCCATCCGGATTGAGCAATCCAGCATTTTCCTCCACTATAATTACCACCAAACGGAGAAATTCAAGCCTTGACCCTCCCAATGTTTTAAATGCCTCCAAATGGGCCATTATGGAAAATGGTGCAAGGACCCCGCCAAGTGCGCCAAATGCGACGGCAAACACCCAACGAATGAGTGCCCCAAGGGGCCAGGCGGTGTAACAACCTGTGTTTTGTGCAAAGAAGGCCTCAAAAATAAGACCCCAGGGCTCTCTGACATTAATCACACCCCGTTCAATATCCTCTGCCCGTATAAGAAAGGCTGGTTTGATCGTCGACCATTACCTTGCTCATGTTAAGACATCCCCACACAACCCCTGTTGACCCTTCCGCTGCTTCCTCCCCACCCCATGGTAACATCCCTACAAACCAACTTAATGATAAGTGGAACACCTTTCTCTCCAGGGCCAAAGCAGCTTTTTGCCCGGCCCCCGACCAAGACGCTTTCTCTATTCTCCAAATGAACTGTCATGTTTCCAAGTCTGCGACCCTCCATTTACTCAACGCAGCCAACCAGTTTGAAATTCTGGCTCTTCAAGAACCCTGGATCAATCCCTTCACGCTGCTGCCGCCCGAGCATCCGGCGTGGCAAGCTTTCTCCTCTTTTGAAAACTCTCCGGATTGCTGGTCTTCCCGGCACAAGGCAATCTTTTACGTCAAACACTCAATCCCATTGACCCAAATTTGCCTCCTTGAGGGCGGCTCTCAGTGCCTTGTGGCGGTAGAGCTGCTGTTTGGTTCCTCAACAACAAGACTAGTTAATTTTTATAACCCAACACCTTCCTTTTCTTCTATCCCTATCCTGACCAAGTGGCTGGCAACATTCAACACCAGATCTAAGGCGACTTGGATTCTGACTGACTCTAACCTTCATCACCCCCACTGGAACCCTCCCGGGTGTAACAAACGCGAGCCCAAGGCCGTCTCTATGTTAAGCTTGCTGGCTACGGCCGGTTTCCGCTTTGCCTCCCCAAAGGGAGTACCTACTTTTTTTTCCCAGACGGGCCAAGGTTCAACAATTGATCACGTATGGTCTAACTTTCTAGGATTCAAACACACAAAGAAGATCTCAATTACGGGTGAAAATTACGGATTGGACCATCAAGGCGTGATCATCGACCTAACACTCGGCAAGCCCCCCAAGGATTACGTGTGGAGGGACCCTTGGTGGACAGACCTCTGACCTAACCAAGTTTCTGCAACCCGGACCTCTCTAATGTCTTTCATAGATGATCCGACTCTATTGATCCACTCCCGGGCCCAGGCTTTCACAAACACCCTCCAAAATGCTCAGCAGGAATTAGGCCGTAAAGGGTTGGCCAATACGCATTGACAAAAGGCTTGGTGGTGCTCTCGGACCCTAGACCCTGTGGTCAGAACACGTAATCGGGCTAGGAGCTGGTTCATCCTGACTGGTTCTGAGGAAGCCCAGCTTTGTTATAGCGAATGGAACCGGTATTTCCTTCACTTAGTTGCGTCCTTGAAAAGACAGGATTGGGAGCGTGCTCTAGCTAACCCTTCCCCAGACTACGTCTACTCAATTTTGCGCTACACCAAGAGACAGGTAGGGGGGTTTTCCTCCCTCTCAAGACGGCCTCAGGGCGTTTGACTCATGATAAGGCCGAGCAGGCGGCTCTTCTCTTTGCAGGAACGGCCGCCTTGGATGCCCCCTTTGATGCCTCGGACATAGTGGACAACGGGCCGTCCAGGCCGGTGATTTTCCGAGAGGTCCCGGTGAGTGAAGTGCGTGCAGGCTTACGCAAAATCTGGAAGAGGAAAGCTTGTGGTCCGGTGTGGTGTCGTATTTGTAACCCCGGATCAAGAGCTGCGTTGCAGGCTGCGCGCTCAGCAGTTGGGTAGGTTGGGCTCAGCATCTAGCGTGCGCGCGGTCTCAGCAGTGCCTGCTGCGGGCTCAGCAGCAGCCGCTGCGGGCTCAGCAGTAGGGGCTGCGGGGCTCAGCACCAGGTATGGGTCGGGCCTACCTTAGGCGGCGCCAGGCCGCAACCTGCCCAGAAGAAGCGGACCAAGTGATGGAGCCGGCCCGACCAAGCTTGCGGGTGGCTAGTCCGGAAGGCGAGGGCGGGGCGATCATGGGCTATACGCGCTGGGGAGGCCCGCGCGGGCATAAGCGTGGGCCGACCCGCGGATCGCGGGATCCGCAGACGGCACGGACGGAAACACGGGGGGCTCCGAGTAGGGCGCGGCGGAGGGCTGCGCCATGAGAAGGACGAACCGGGCAACGTTAATACCAAAGGGCGCGGGTAATGGCGAGGGATGGAGGGATAGGGTTGGGCTAGGGTTCTGCGGCTTAGGGTTGTATTTCATCACTTGTTCTTGTTGTTTGTGGTTGTACTTAGGCTAGGGTTGAGGGGGAGGACTCAAGACCTCACCCTCAACTCCGGGTTGGGGAGGATCATGATCACCTTACGGAAGGGGAAGGAAGGAATTTCATCATATCATCACTCTCTCTTCTAAAAACTCATCGCGCCCAATCATCTTACATATGCTAGACCAATAACTTCCAGAACTCAGGACAACTTGCAAAGGTAACTCTTCTTAAGTTTCCACATCGGGGGGTCTGGCCAGGAAGTCACCTTTTGTCTCAGTCTCTCAAAGATAGCGTACGCGATGTTGCCAACAACTACTCCAGGATTGACCAATCCGCCCCCATTTCCCCCCCGGGCAGGAGTCGGCGGACCAACACCTCCCCCACCTCCAACCACTCGGACCGGCGGCTTTGCCCCCCCTCGGTCGGAGCCTTCAGAGGCGGCCAAGGCCCCACGGCAGGTATGGCTTAGGCCGCAGAAATTTCCCCATCTTCGGTTTGACACTGCCAATATCGGGTGTTTTCTTGCGAGGTTTGAGGATATTGTGGACTCCGAAAACGCGACAAGCAAGGACAAGGTCCGCACCGTTGTTCTCTTCATCACGGACAAAAGTAAGCTGCGGGATGTGGAGGATATGGCCGGTTACAAAGCTCAGGACTGGATTAGGCTCCGGGGCGAGATGATGGCAAGGTGGGGAAAGCGAGAACCCCTCTTCCGGGAAACGGATTTTGAGCGGGCGGCGGCGGATGCAATCTTCCAAGGTGGGGTGCGAACGCGGAACAATTTGTCCGAGTAAAAATCTCTGTTTGACCGTATCTATAGTTATTTAGCAAAGAACCAGGTGGTGGCGGGTCAGATGGGAGCAATGAAACGGGCGTTCTTGGGCGGGCTCGCGCCACAACTTTGCGCGCGGGTTCAGCGGCACCTCTTTGAGCACGGGATGGTATTGCGGTTGGTGGACCAGAGTGTCATCCTTCTCCCGGACCTGAGGGCAATCAACGGGGCGGTAGAGAGCGAGATCAATCTGGAGGAACTGATTGAGGACACGGCTAGGGCGTTCCCGTCAGCCTCAAAGAGACCAGCGGCTTCCTCAGCCCCGCCTCCAACGCAGGAACTACATGCGGGCCCATCCACGACAAGTCGGCCGGGTACAATGGAGGTACCGGTGAATGAAATGACGGACATGTTGAAGGATCTGCGGATAATCCTCAATTGGGTAACAGCGCAGCCCGCGGCACAGCCCACGGCCCAGCTAACAATCCAGTCAACGGCTCCGCCCCCGCCTCCTTGGCGCGATGAGCCGCCCCATGTGGTGGGGGGTCCTCGGCCTGGTAGCGGACCCTCGGGAGGGTTCTTGTCCCAAATCTGCACATATTGTGGCGACAGGAGACATTGGAGGTTGGGTTGCACGGAGTTGACAAGGGATATGGACAAGGGATTGGTCCGCGCATCCGGATTGACTTTCATATTTCCAACGGGCGAGCTGGTAAGTTTCAGGCCCGACCACCCATCCCCATTGGACCAGGTCAGGGCGAGAGCGCAGTCTGCAGGGGCTGCTTGGGTGTCGCTTGGAATCGTCACCGGGCCCGGCACGTGGCAAGCTCCGCGAGTGGAGGCGGAGGTTAGGGTGTTGGCGGCGGACGAGCAAATCTTGTCAGAGAAGATGGAGGTAGACGTGAAGGAGCGGCTGACGACTCAAGCCCCAAAGACTGGTGCGCAAGGACCGTTGGGCGACACGCCGTCGGCTGGCTCCGGAGGGAGAAGGAAGGCTGCAGAAGTGGTGCGGCGGGTGATGGGGGGCAAGATGCCGGTCCCTCTCACGCTACGGGAGCTGGCCGCGGTCTCTCCGGTGGTTTTCGAAGAGATGGTGCAGGCGTTAAGGGAGTACGGGCGCGGCAGGGTTCAGGCAACGGTGCAGCGCGTGAACGCGGCGGAGGAAGGGGGGAACGCAAGTTGTGCCCACCCAAGGCCGTGTCGGTCCCGCTTGCCTACGTCTCGATGAAGATCGCGGATCAGAAGGTGTGGGCAATGGTGGACAGCGGGTTGATGGTTAACTTGCTCCCGTCGAGATTGGTGGACAAGTTGGGGTTGGTCCGGAGGAAGTGCGCCATGGGATTGCAGGCGCTCAACGGTGGAGAGTGTTGGGTGGACGGGGTGGTGGAAGGAGAGGAGGTGGAGGTTGCGAAGGTCCGGAAGCCGCTGTCATTCCTTTTGGTTGAGTGCGGCAACGTGATCTTGGGTCCACCATTTATGTTTGGGTTCCGGGCCCGGATGGCGTTCAACGAGGAGGAAGGGACGGAGGCGCTGACGGTAGAGGACGCGTCCGGGGCCAAGTTTGAGACAACGATCTCCGACCACGGGAAAGGGAAGTGGGTGCGGTCGGCGGCGGCTGGCAAGGAGACGGAATCCGACGGGGGGAACGGCTGCGAGGGCCGCCTCACGGGGGATTTTGCCTAGTCAACCGCAGCAACCGCGCGGGACAGGCTCTGGTCTTGCGCGGGCGGCCGACTAGGGAGGAGCAAGGGGCGGAGGGAAGCGTGCGGAGGGCGCGGGCGGCAGAAGTAAGTTCTTTTCCTTGGTATGCATCACCGGGAGGTACCGCGTTTCAAAAACCCTACCATAGTGCCATGCTCGTGAGAAAAGGCAAAAGCCGCGGGTTGATTTTTGCCAGGATCCACGACAACGACGACGGACGCGTGCGGATGGTTAGGTGTAACGCGGGGCGGTATAAGCCTGTGGCGCAAAAGGTCCAGCCTTGGAACAAACCGATGACGCAGGGGCTGAACGGGCCCCTGAGACCGATGATCTGGTCTTGGGATCCCTGGGTAAGTCCATTGAAGACGTCGGGGTGGGTAACCCGGTTGGCGCGGATCATGGATGAAAGGATTGAGGCGCTTAACTTTGGGCCGGCAGGGTGGTTTAGTGTGGAGGAGAAGGATTTGCTGGCATTGGTATTGGTGCTTTGCAAGAAGGCCCTTGCCTTTGGGCCGGACAAGCGCGGATTGTTGAAAAGAGAGATCGGCAACCCCTACGTAATCCCCACGGTGCCGCACAAACCCTGGCAAATCAAGCCGATTCCGATTCCCTCAGACCGTACGGGAGCCCTTTCTGGAGCTGGTCCGGGAGCGCGTTAGAATGGGTTTGTACGAGCAGTCCACATCGAGCTACTCTAGCCCGATCTTCGCGGTTGTTAAACAGGACGGGAAGTCGCTGAGGATTGTCCATGACCTGCAGCGGCTGAATTCATTCACCATCCGGGACGCGGGATTGCCGCCGCGGGTGGACGAGTTCTTGGAATCAATGGCGGGGCGCGCGTGTTACGGACTGGTTGATGTGATGGGGGGGTACGATCAGCGGGAGCTCCACCCCGATTTGCGGCCGTTGACCGCGTTTGAAACAGGAGTGGGAAGAATGCAGTTGACGCGGCTGCCGCAGGGCGCAACAAACTCGGTGGAAGTTTACCAGGCTCAGATGACGTGGATACTACAGGACAACATCCCGGAGGGGGCTCTGATCTTCATTGACGATGCGGGGATCAAGGGGCCGAAGACGGACTACGGGGGCGCGGTGTTGGAGGAAGCCCCAAGGATTCGCCGCTTTGTCTGGGAATACGCAAGGACGTTGGAGCGGATCTTGTTCCGGATTGAGGAGGCGGGGCTTACGGTGTTGGGGAGTAAGTTGGCGGTTTGCGTTCCGGCGCTGGAGGTGCTGGGACATGTGGTGGGCCCTGACAGCCGGAGGATCGCGGAGAAGAAACGGAACAAAGTCCTCAAATGGCCGACTCCACGGACACCCTTGCATATCCTCCAGTTTTTGGGGCTGTGCAGGTACGTCCGCATGTTCATTGAGCGGTTTGCGGAGGTGGCGAGTCCGCTGCGGGCACTTACGCGTAAGGGTGCGGCATGGGAGTGGACGGTGGGGTGTGACGCTGCCTTTGCAAAGCTCAAGGAGATTGTGGGGCGCGACATTGTCCTCCGGGACCTCGACTATGATTTGGGAGGGATCCGCCTGGCCGTCAACTCTAGCAAACTCGGCGCGGGAGGCGTTCTGACGCAGGAGGAGGATGGTAAGGATAGGCTGGTTCTTTATGAATCCGTAACCTTCACCGCAACGGAGAGTTGGTATTTGCAACCTAAGTTGGAACTGTGCGGGGTCACCAAGATTGTGCGGAGGCTGCAGCATTTGCTTTGGGGGGTGAATTTCAAACTCTTGGTGGACGCGGAGGCTCTGGCGCAGATGATCAATTCGCCGATGCTGCCGAACGCCCCTATGACTAGGTGGGTCGCGTTCCTTCAGCTCTTTGCCTTTAGTGTGGTTCATGTTCCAGGGAAGGCGTTCACAATTCCCGACGCGCTGTCGCGGTACCCGCGCGAGGATCCGTTTATAGGAGAGGAACACTTGGACGTGGAATCTCCGGTTATCCGGGTGGGCATGATGGAGACGGAGGTTGCCCTTCCGCTGCAGCAGTCCGGGCGTTACGCGACCTTGTGCTTCTTTCTGCAGGGTCTCCGATTTCCAGAAGGTACGTTGGAAACGGTAATTTGGTGGGCAAAACGGCGGACGACCAACTTCTATTTGCAGGAGGGGCAACTGTGGCGGCGGTGCACCCCCGTGCCCCTGGTGGTTGCAACATCAAGGAGGGACCAGGAGGTGATTCTGCGGTGTCTTCACGACGACCTTGGGCATTGGGGCGAGATCAAAACGCGGCGGTGGGTGAAAGGGAGGTTCTGGTGGCCGGGGGTGGTACGCACGGTGCGCAAGTGGGTGAAGTCATGCGAGGCTTGTCAGAGGCAGAGTTCTAGGCTCCCAAGGGAGGTGGGTCACCCTACGGGGGAGGACGCCTTGTTCGGACGGGTCTCCCTTGACGTGGTTCACATCAAAGCGGGGAAGTTCGCGTACCTGCTGGTTGCACGGGACAATTTGTTGGGTTGGGTCAAGGCGCGTCCGCTGGTCAAGCTGTCGGCAGAAAGGGTAGCCCAGTTTTTTGAGGAAGATTGGTTTGCGCGGTATGGTTTGCTCCAACTGGTCACCGTTGACGGGGGCGCGAAGTTCCGAGGCCACTTGATGGGGTTGGTTCAGAGCTGCGGGGCTAAGTTTGGGCAGGTCACGGAGTACTACCCCGAGGGTGCCGGGATGATTGAACGCGGTCACCAGCCAATCAAGGACGCGCTGTTGAAGATGTGTGGCAAGGACAAGCAGCGGTGGCAGGAGACCCTTCCGGTGGTCCTCTTCGCGGACAGGATATTGGTCAAGCGCTCAACGGGCTACTCGCCTTATGAACTCCTCTACGGACAGCGCCCGGTCCTTCCGGTGGACATCAAGCTGGAGACTTTCTTGGGCATTGATTGGTGGAAGGTGAAGACCTCCGCCAAGCTCGTGGAGGCGCGCGCCAAACAGCTTCTCCGGCGGGACGAGACCCTGGCAAAGGCTGCTGATAAGTTGCAAAAGACCAGGACGGCGTTGGTCCACTACTGGGACGAGCGCTGTTCCCATTGTCTCCGGGATCCGTTGCGGAAGGGGGACTTAGTGTTGCTGTACAACCGTAGTTTGGAGTCTCAGTGGGGTAAGCTTTTCGCCAACCGACGGAACGGCCCCTTCCGCGTGGCATCCAAGTTCAAAGGCGGGAGTTATCAACTCGAGGAATTGGATGGGGCACCGCTCAAATGGAAGGCCGTGGCTTTGCACGTGAAGCGCTTCTTTGCACGCGGCTCCCTCTCCTTCGACAAGACGGCTGGCAATGGCCCGGACGCGCGGGACAAAGCGGAGGGTCCAGGATTAATGGGTGGGTTGGGTTTGTTGGTTGAGGAGGAGCCCGCACTTGACACGCGGCCCCGGAGGAGTAAAAGGCTACGAGTCTCTGGGGACAGTCGTCAAGTTGGGGGGGGGGGGCGCGAGTAGGGCAAAAATCTGATTTGGTGAGGGGGTGTTCTAGCCGGTTCACAGCCAGGATGACTAGACACCCCAGAATGTCCGTTTTCCTATTTCTTGTATAAATTGGTTTCGCAAATTGGTACTGGTGTTGGCTACGTTTGGTTTTTAGGGACGCGGGCGCAGCGCAAGCCGGGTCTGTAAAAGCGAGGACAAGCCCCGCGGATGGGCACGCGGGATGAGGAGCGGAGGCCCGATCATGAAAAAAAAAATATATTTTTATGGTAATCTTTTTCTTTAAGGTTTGGATCTTTTCTCTGTTTTTCTCTTGAGCTGTTGTCTTGTGTATGGAGTAATGGGTGCGGATTATGGGTGGAACACGCGCGGGACGAGTCTGATTTGGTAAGGGGGTGTTCTAGCTGGTTCACAGCCGGAACAGCTAGACACCCCAGAGTGTTTGTTTCCCTTATGTCCTCTTTCTCTCTCTTGGATAACTGTGTGCGCGCTCTGGTGTAGGGTTGTTTTGTTTATTGCAGGGTGGGTACGGGGAACTGTGTGGCAGTTTGGCTGGGGCGGACCAGGTACCTTCCGTAAAACTTTGTTGGCTCAGTGCACGGACGGGGCGCGGATCTCAATTTTGTCTCATTCTCAACCTTGCTCTCATTCTCAATCTCACTCTCACTCATAACGCGCGTACGCGGAATTCTCTCAAGGCTCTCACAAGATGGCGCGGCAAAAGTCTTTCTTTGCAAAAGGGCGCGGAATAGGAACTATGAAAAAAAAAATAATAGGAAAAGGGGGGGCGATCCGTCTAAGTCAAGCGGGTCCTCATCATATCCTCCGCGTCCGCGCGAGCCGCCGCAACCAGGGTTTGGAAGGCCGCCAAGAGTTCCTGACGGTCATCAGTGGTGTGGGCTTGAGGGACCGCCAGGAATTGCCAGAGTAGCCGGTCCGCGTCGTCCGCCATTGCATCAAACCTCGCAAGCGGGAGAGCCGGGAGGACAGGAATGTCTGGAATCTCAGGTGGGTTGGGGGGAGGCGGGACCAGGGAGGAGGCAGCCTCCGGGGGACCAGCTGGACCGCTCGGACTGACAGGAGGCGACAACGGGATAATGATGGGTGACGCGGGCGGTTGAGGGGTGCCTCGCGGGGTCAGGGGCCTCTTGTCCGAGTCCAACAAGTGATGGGAGGCCGGAGGAGGGTTCGGGGTTGGAGCCGGGGCTGGAGGAGCCGGAGCTGGAGGAGCCGGAGCTGGAGGAGGAGCAGGAGCCAGAGGAGGACCAGGGGCACGACGCCGGAGAATCTCATCAAGGCGCGGGTCCCTCCTGCCTTGCGTCACTCAAACCTGGTCCGCCCAGAATTGCATGGCCGCCCGGTACACCACAAAGTTTGGGTAATTCTCCTTGCAGGGAGGTCCAGCGCAACGGTATGGAGAGGTGGAGTTGCGGTCCGAGCTTGGGGAGGGACGGCCAGGGGGCAATCCAGGAGGAGTCCACAAGTGCTCCGAGACCGAGTCATTGTCTGAAACCACAAACGAGTCCGGACAGGCCCTCTTGCGCGGCCGGGGATGAGAGCCGGATGAGGGTGGAGGGCGTGGCATACCCTCCTCCAGCGAGCAGCGGCAGTGACCGCAAGGGCAGGAACCGCAGGCACGTCGACCAGGGGCGATTGTGCAAACTAGCCCGTTCCGGGCACAGAAATTGCAGAGGATCATGGCAAAGGCGGGGAGCGGAGGAGGAGCGCGGCTAAGATGGCTAGGGGTGGACTGGGGGTGGGGGTGGAAGCGGTTCGGTAGGTGCGGCAGGGGCAAGGTGATGATGGAAGGACCTCTGGGGACAGAACTCAACTTGGGGGGGGATGTGGTGTTGTATTTATAACCCCGGATCAAGAGCTGCGTTGCGGGCTGCACGCTCAGCAGTTGGGTAGGTCGGGCTCAGCATCTGGCGTGCGCGCGGTCTCAGCAGTGCCTGCTGCGGGCTCAGCAGCAGCCGCTGCGGGCTCAGCAATAGGGGCTGTGGGGCTCAGCACCAGGTATAAAGGCCTACCTTAGGCGGCGCCGGGCCACGACCTGCCCAGAAGAAGCGGACCAAGTGATGGAGCCGGCCCGACCAAGCTTGTGGGTGGCTAGTCCAGAAGGCGAGGGCGGGGCGATCATGGGCTATACGCGCTGGGGAGGCCCGCGTGGGCCAACCCGCAGATTGCGGGATCCGCAGACGGCGCGGACGGAAACACGGGTGGCTCCGAGTAGGGCGCGGCAGAGGGCCGCGCCATGAGAAGGACAAACCAGGCAACGTTAATACCAAAGGGCGCGGGCAATGGCGAGGGATGGAGGGATAGTGTTGGGATAGGGTTCTGCGGCTTAGGGTTGTATTTCATCACTTGTTCTTGTTGTTTGTGGTTGTACTTAGGCTAGTGTTGAGGGGGAGGACTCAAGACCTCACCCTCAACTCCGGGTTGGGGAGGATCATGATCACCTTACAGAAGGGGAAGGAAGGAATTTCATCATATCATCACTCTCTCTTCTTAAAACTCATTGCGCCCAATCATCTTACAGACGCTAGACCAATAACTTCCGGAACTCAGGACAACTTGCAAAGGTAACTCTTCTTAATTTTCCACACCGGATGGTGTACGCAACGAGCTTCTCCAACTCTTTGCCGCTGAACTGGCCCCCAACCTCTCTTGCCTTTTCTCTGATGTGGTACGGGCCGGCACTGTCCCAAAGTGTTGGAAGCTGGCAACCACGGTAATAATTCGTAAGGCTGGAAAACCTGAATATACTAACCCAGCGGCGTATTGCCCAATAGCCCTGCTCAACTCAGTTTGGAAGCTTTTCGAGCTAATCCTGGTCAGACGGCTCAAGCGGTGGGCCAAATCAAATGGCATCTTGGCCCAAGGTCATTTGGGTGGAAGAAAGGGTGTGGGCACAGAAGATGCCCTCTTTGTTGTTGACTCATGGGTTTGATCAAAATGGAGAGAAGGCAAGGTAGTGGCGGCGTTGTTCTTGGACGTCAAGTCAGCCTACCCATCAGTCCAACCGGCTAGACTTGTCCAGTACCTTCGGGACGCACCGTGCCCCGCTTACTTAGTAGCTTTAATAGCTGACTTTCTCTTGGATAGGTCAACAATCATCCGCCTGGGGGATTTCCTGTCGGGGGAATTCAAATCCAATATTGGCCTCCCTCAGGGCTCCCCTCTTTTGGTCATCCTATATGTTCTGTACAACAACAGCTTACTGAATCATTCCCTCTCCCCGCAGGCAGATTGCATTTCCATAGGTTACATTGATGATGTGGTGCATCTGGTGGCAGCCAGGTCCAGAGAAGCTGCCAAATGCATGATCACCAATGAAGGAACCCGGTCCCTGGCCTGGGGCGAGCAAGCGGCTGCTATATTTGACCCTGCCAAGGCACAGCTTCTATGGCTTTCCTGGAAGAGAGGCCCCTTCCCTTCTGTTCAACTTGGACCAATATTGCTTCCCCCTGCATCCAAGGTCAAGTAGCTGGGCTTCTTGTTGGACCCCAAGCTCCTGTACTCTGGGCACTTGAAGATGATGGAGAATAGAGTCCATTGTACTCTTGGCATGTTAAAGATTTTTGGTTCATCTAGCTTCGGGCTGGATGCAACGGGAAGGGCTAACCTAATTCAGATGGTTCTTGCACCCAGAATCACCTACGGTGCGGCTGTTTGGGGGGTTGAGTCAAACGGCGGTAAGTTGTTGGCGGTAGCTAACAAGGCTGACAAGGCGTCAGGGATTTTCATCTATGGCCTCTTCAAGACAACGGCTGTCTCCTTTATCCGCCCCTTGTTAGGTCCCCTTGGGTACTCGGAATCGGTCCGGCAATGCTCCTTTTCTTTCCACTATCAAAAACAGGTTCTGTCCCCCCATAACAACCCGGCCAGACTTTTCCTCCAGCACTCCTCCTCCGTGATCGATGCCCGGTTCTCCTCAGGGCCCCCTGTGTGCCACAGAGAGTTGGGAAAGGCTCTCAACCTCCATCCCAAGGAGATATTTCTCTCCCCCGACGACGTCCCCACATCTCTTTCCCCCCCGAATGTCAACTTCATCATCCCACAGGGGGATAAACAAACAGCTAAGTTACAGGTTCTATCATTATTGTCCTCCCTAGAAAATGATGAGAGTGCATCAGTCATCTTCTGTGATGGGTCTTACTACACTAGGAAAGGGGGAGCGGGGGCGGCTTTTTTCCCATGCTCAAACTCGTTTACCGCCTTCAAAAGTGATAGGTGGGAAGCCATCTCAAATCACAAGTGCAAAGCTATAGGGCTGCTGGCGGCTGTCTATTTAGCAGCCAATATGTTTAACAGATGTACCCTTCTGGGTAAGGTTTTTGTCCTGGTAGACAACCAGGGGGTGATTGAATGGATTAAAACCCCGTGCAGCCCTAGAGAAGGCCAGTACATCTTCCTTCAGATCAGAGATGCCCTAAACTTCCTCCCGAACGCTGCGAGCGTCACCTTGGTATGGTGTCCGGGGCATGTGGAGATTGCAGGTAACAAAATGGCTGACAGGCTTGCCAAGGAGGCGGTAGAGGACCCAGGATTCCTTTCTTTTCCAACTAAGGGAAAAAAAATAAGATTGCAAAGATAGCTTTCTGCAAGGAAAAGATTGCCCCTTGCCCCCCTGCTTTATCCCTAGGAGGCTTGCTTCTCTGATCTTTCAGATGGCCGCTGGCCATTGCCCCCTGAACTTTTTCCTGTATAGAATTTGACAGAGGACTGACCCCCTGTGTACTATGTGCGGACTCAAGGAGACTGTTGAGCATTTCTTTGATCATTGCAATGCTCTGAGAACACATCGCAGGAAGTTACGCCAGGAACTTCGAGCGACTGGCCTACAATTCAACCCAAATCGACTTAGTCACCTCCTGCTCAACGTCAAGGCTCAACTGGCTCTGGCAAGTTTTATTGAAAAGTCCAAACTATTTCAACCCCGCTGCCAATAGTTTTCTTTCCCTACTCCCCTCTTGATTCTCTTCTTCTTTCCTCCCTCCTTCTTTCCTCTCTCCTTCTTTTCTCTCTCTCGCTCCTTAATTTTTGATTCCCGGTCACATTTGTATCCTTGCTCTCAAGGCCATCTTCGCGCTATTCACTCCCCTCCGGACTGCGGGCGCGTACATGTTTTTTCAGTGTCATAGTGTGCAATGCTATATAGCAAAATTGCACTTAAAAAAAAAAAAGTAAATAAGGGATTGGCCTTAAATTAGCGGCTAGCTAAGGTGAACGATCACTTCCCAATGATGACTCCTGACTAGATGTATAACGGGAGTAAGTAAAGAGTAAATTATAATAAATAAGCAGAGTACAACATGATGGAACAAAGATGGCTTATGATATTAGATCCCCCGTTATCGTCGTTGGAAGTGATGGGGGATCTAATATCTGGGTGCGTATGGGCCGGTATGTTGGAATTCAAGAAGGAACGACCTGTTGAGATATGATCTATGCTTTCATGCAGTCTTCAGGACCTCAGTCCCTGCATGCTTGTAGTTGGTTACTCATTCATCATATGTCCTCACAAAGTGACATTGTCATTGACCTCTACAAGCATATCTTGATCACTGGGAAGCAAGCTTCCTTAGTATAGTTGGTAGTACACTTGCCATGCACATGAGAGACCTGGGTTCAATTCCCAGAGGACACATGTTATTTTCACATTCTTACATGACCAACCTATTAGAGTTGATTCCCAACTGCTGTTGATGTCATACCAGTAACATGATGAGCACTGACATATGATGTCACAGTATCAGAGCCACGCACGCCTGGAAAAAAAGTGCACTGAGACACAAATGATAAAACTTTTATTTATTTCTCATTTTATTCCATGGCCTTTAATATTTAAGAGCCTATTGAGGCCATGCAATGAAAATTCCCCCATTGCTTCTAACCTAACTGCTTTGGGGGAATTGTTACTGTAAGTGAAAACGTCATCACAATAGACTCCTGACAACCATACTAACTGATCATACTGCGCTCATGTCAACCCTAAAGCCAGGTGCCTCATAAATAGAAGCGGTCCGATCTTAATAGATACTAAGATCGCTGCCTCTACTTTTACCATCAGGTGTGCGTGTGCGTGGAACATCCAAAAATCCACATGGTAGCAAGAGTAAACAATCCTATCCGTCATGTTGCCAGTCAACCAATCTCCAACTTCCCGCCCTGCTCCAATCCCTGTGCCACCTCCAATTATGACCGCCAGTCCAAACCTGGCATATACCACTCAGCCCTACCATTGTGAGAGCACCACAGAATCATTCCACACTGACCCCGAGTACACCAAGCAACACCTACAAGCCAACCAAGAAATACTAACCTGCTTTCCAAAATTAATATTTCCAACAAACTCACCAATCACAACTACATGTCATGGTCAAAAGCTGTTACCATCTCCTTAAGATCCATCAATTTGGACAAGTACTTCATCACAGATTCCCCTACATCTGAAATATTTTCCCCACTCTATCACAAAACCACAAAAAGGCTATTAAGCTCATTGATCTTCAGACAACTAGACTCCTACAACATTGCTTGATTTAATTCCAAATATTCTTCATTGCCAGAATTAGCCGCCTGCAAGAACCCTTTGGCCATTTGGGCCACCTTGAAGGACTTTCATGCTAAAGATGCCAGCAGAAATCTTTTCAACCTCAACAAACAACTTAATACACTTAAACAAGGCCCAACAACCAGCATCAGAGAAAACCTTGACAAGTTTGAGATGATCAAATTGAAAATCTTACAAGCTGGGGGAACAGTTGACAAGAAGTCTGTGCTTGTTTACATGCTGTGGTAGACCAAACCTAATCTATAGCCATCAGACTCAATTTTCTAGTATAAATATAATCCCAATCATAAATTTAACCTCAGAAATGGATTCTACATCAAAAATAACCCATAGTCACCCAGCCAAACTACCCCTCTATCTCTCATGGTTTAGAAGATACAGCCAAAATAAATTGTGGACAGCTCATATCACACCCAGGTATCACAAACTAGTGAAAGGCCATATGGGTATACTTGGAATCCCTAAAGACATACCAGTAACATCCCAACATAACACCTCAACCAAACATACAACCAATCACCTCACCTGTATACTCAGAACCATAAGCAAGGCCATGTGTAACCAAAACAACCAGCAGTACAAGGCACCACAGTACTACCCAGCAATGTATGCAGGCAGTCTGGGCCATGTGTAACCAAACAACCACCAGTACATACAGCCAGTAGCATTTGATACCAAATAAACTACTAGTACCAACAACCCTCAGCACCACACAGCAATTTATGTAGCCAGAAGCATGTGTAACCAAACAACCACCAGTACAAATACCACAGGACTACCCAGCAATATATGCAGGCAGCTAGGGCCATGTAGATCCAAACAACCACCAGTACAGGCACCACAGGACTACCCAGCAATGTATGCAGGCAGTCTGGGCCATGTGTAACCAAACAACCACCAGTGAAAATACCACAGGACTACCCAGCAATATATGCAGGCAGCTAGGACCATGTAGATCCAAACAACCCACCAGTACCAGACCACCACAGCACAAATTCAACCCAGCACTACACAGCAATTAATGTAGGCAAGTGCCTGCATGTAACCCCAGTACAACCTCTTTCCAACCAGCAGAAATGCCTTATGTAACTGTATTAGGTTTTCCCAACCAGCAGAAATGCCTCATTTAACTGTATTAGATTTTTCCAACCAGCTAAAATGTCTCATGTACCTGTATCCCACTGTAACAGGGGAAGCCCCAGGGCACCCTCAGGGGCAGCCCTGAGCATCCCCTGAGCACCAGATTTTCTATTTAAGGAGGGCCTCTCTGCCCTATCCAGGTTGTATCCCCCACTACCATCACCATCATCATCCACCATCCAGGAGCTCCACCCACTCATCAACTACTCATCATCCAATTACCACCCAATCATCTGTGGTCCTACCCAGATATAAAAAAAAGGAGATTGTCAGTGTAACAATAAAAAAAAGGAAATCAAAGACCAATTCTATAACCTCATCAACCATTGAAACCAGCCCATTAGGTGCTTTGAATAAGGGTTCTTCTGTGACCTGAACTATTCAGCACCAAATTAAAGGAAACCACCCATCACTCAATAATTACCCTTACAAGGAAAGAGAGCACAACAAAAAGGGACTGCCAACCCTTTTTTTTCCTCTACCCAGCCCCCTGTGGGTAAACCCATCCTTGGTTCCTCTCCTGAACCACCCCTTTGATAAAACCCTTGAACCCTTTAATATTGGGATATTGGTTAAAGATCACACATATCTGATCAACCACTAACCAATAAGCCAATACATCTGGTCCATTCTTCAACAACCCTACCAATAACAATTAATAACCAATCAAGATCTGATCTGAGACCTATACTAAGTCTCAAAGAAACCAGCCATTAATTTAAATAAATTATTGTGCAGACTTACTATAGTACTAGAAGGGCAGGCAATTCAAAACCACTCTTAGTGTTACTAATACTCTAAAGGAGTAGAAGTAATACTAAATTCCCCTTCAAGGACTGCCAGCAAGCTATTTGCTAAATCATTTACTTAATCCCTCAGGAGTCTCTACAACGCTACTTGAATCTATCCATCCAAAGTTCAATAGTGATAAGCAATCCATTGCCAGATTTTTGCAACTGCTCACATACAAATGGGTGTTTGAAGAGTTGCTTGAGACACATAAATGTGTCCAATTTCTATCCAACATCCCATACGTAACTGAGGAAGCCAATGCAATCCAATCCAAAAGTTGCCCCAAATGTACAAAAGATGATTGTTACAGGCCTCATCCCTCCAATCTGTGCCATGCTAAAAATGAAGAAAGCCAAAGAGCATGGATAGAGAAGAAAATTTTTCAAGGCCTATGGAGAGGGGAGCTTCCCAACTGGTACAAAAATAAGCCCACTAACCAAGTGAATCTAGCAATGGTACTTGATTTCCCAATTCTGGTTGAACCTATCTGCTACTTTGGTCAACCAGGAAAACAAGAAAACACCATTATCTTTTACACTGGAGCAACTCAACACATGTTCAATAGTGTGGACTTCTTTGAACCTCAAAGCCTGACCACTGATAATTCAAACCTAAAGCTTAAACTGGCTGGAGGAGGAGTTACTATCCCAGTACAAGCTGTCAGGCGAGCCACTGTTGAAGGACACAATGTTCATAGAATGGTGTTTGAAAATGCCCTTCTTTTACCACAACTCTCAAAGAACCTCATGGCCAGTTGTATCCTCCTTCAAGATGACATTAAAATAATCAAGGCAGGCCCTGTTGTGGAGCTGAAAGATAAGGACACCACAATAATTTGAGCAAGATTCAACAAAAACTTGATGGGATTTAAGATCTCACCCAACGTGAGGGATATCCGTGCTCTCCATGTCAACAAGGAGGCTGAAACCATTCACAACCGGTTTGCACATTTCAATCCAGAATGCCAGAACAGGATGACTTTGGCTGGACTTCTACATTCTTCACCCATTGAGCTGTTGTACTGTGATACATCCAAACTGGCAAAAACCACAGAATCTTGCATAATAAAGACCAAAGACAGAGCACTAAACCATTGGCAAATGTACATCTTGGTTTGAGTTCCATAATCCAATCAGACTGTATTTTCTCCTACTATGCTCTCTTCACCAACAATTACACCTGCTATTGCATGGGATTTCCATTAGTATCTGTTAAGAATTTCAATTCACTAGTATCTTTCTTTATTGATCTCTCCATGTCTTTTTTAAGCGCGCAATCTACTGATCCTCCCACTCGGGAGACACTGTCAACTAAGCCTTGCCCCAGGGTGAGAGGATTGGGGTGTTGTGGTTGGAGGTACATGACTCTCAGATCAATGGGAGTCAAATTTTTTTCTGAAGGGGGATTCTGTTTTCTTGGGTTTCTCCTTTTTGCTTTCTCTTCTTTCTCTTTCTTTTCTTATATTATCTCTATTCTCTTTTCTGTGTCTTTGTACTTGATATAATTTCTCAATCCAAATACGTGAATCCTCAACTCAAATACTCAATACTTGAATTCTTGAATTACTCTCCTCAATCAAATATTACAATCCTCAAGTCTTTGTCTGGTAAGGATCCAGATCCTCATCACTCTCCAAGCCCAATGATTCTGACAGTCTAGCTATATTGTAGTCATCATCTGCCTGCCTCTCCTTGTATCAACCATTCTTCTGCCGTCTATCCGTTCTTACCTTCACTGAAGATTGCCTGAACTTTTGGTATCTATTTATTTTTCTCATTTTCTTTCTTCTGATTTGGTCCTTGCTTGTCTCTAACTCTCTATTTGAATTCTTTTGGTTTCTAGTTCTAAGAAATTATACTTTTAAATTAACACGGTAAAAAGGCAAACAACCCTTACATCTAACCAACAATGAACAAACCAACAGGAGCCAACGGTTATTTTCACCAGGTTGCACTTAAAGCTTTGGTCAATGCTATTCCCCCTCTTAATGACAATAACTATCTGATTTTGCAAGATAAAATTTTAATGCTATTTGATCTAAAGGAAATCAAAGATGCTATAACCAGAAGCTTGGGAAAACTATCTGTAAAAAAAGATTGCAAAATATGAGCCTTTATACTATCAAAAATAGAAAGCATCACTCATGCCAATGTGGTTAACGCTGCAAATATTTCATCCTCCAATTTACTCTGGGCGGAGATAACTCGTTGACTTGCCTCTTCAGAAACTGCAAACAGAGCTCGCGTATTCAATCAATTTCTTCATGCTCCTTTCAACAAACAGGCAATAGAAGGCTTTATAACCAACATCACAAGGGCGCTTACTTGTATGGCTGATTTTGGAATCAAGTTACCATTGGATATATTTGCGTATCTTGTATTGTTCAAGTTTCCTCCCATCCTGGAGAATCTCAAACAACAAATTATGCATGTAGAAAAATCTCTGGCGGTTGAAGTAGTTTTTAACCACCTAACTCAATACAATAATGAACAGAAGGCACAGCTAAAAGTAGGCAAAGTCACTTACAATTTCTCATTAGTGACAACAAAGAGCATATCAGAAAAAGAGGAAAAAAAAGTCCAAATCTGATGTAAAGAAGGCTTCCATGATCCAAATGCACCACACCCTGAATCTTCTTGCTTCCATCTACACCCTCAAATTGCACCTGGTTGGTGGGTTGAACAGCAAAATGAATGGAAAAACAGAACCAAGAAAAATCCTACTATCAACTATCATGACCTACTTACACTTTGGATCAATTTGGACAACACTCCAAATCTCTTATTGGACTCCGGCGCCAACATCCACATATTCAACAACTTAAAATACTTCTCTTCTATTAACATGCAGGATGAGCCGGAGGAAATCAAGACAGGAAAACTTGAAGCCAACCTCAAAATACAAGGGACTGGCACAGTCATACTTGAGTGGAACAAATCCATCATAACACTTGAAGAATGTAAGTATGTGCCGGAAATAGTGGTGAATATAATTATTCCAGGACTTCTAGCAAAGAAGGGATGTAATCTCACTCAAGAACAAGATAGCTTCTCAATCACCCAAGGCAGCAAAATTGTTCTGAAGGGTTTAATCCAAGACAACTTGTTTGTGATTGAGAAACCTCAAATTTCTGGTAACAATCTCTTGGTTAATCTCACTAATCAACCTCTAAGTTCTACATCTGTTGAAACTCATTCCCTTTCAGATATCCATAAGATATACGTACATGCTATGATTTCTACCCTCAAATCCATTCTGAAGGATTGCTTTTTGAAAGAAGAAATGAATAATTTCCAATGCAATAGTTGTGTAAAGAGTAAAATTATAAGATCTCCTTTTTCAGAAACTTCAATGCCTGCTTCAAAACCCCTTGAGGGGATTCACTTTGATCTCATTGGACAGATCGCCCCTCAATCAAAGGAGGGCCATTGCTACATCTTAACTCTTGTAGACAAATTCACTGGTTACCTTTCCACCTTTCCTCTGCTGTCTAAAGATGAAACCCCGGATATAATTATCAATATTCTTGAAACAGAGTTTAAAAGATTAAACTATTACCGAATGGAGATCTTCTCAGACAAAGGAACAGAATTTACCAAAAACAAGTTGAAAGAATTCTCAAAATCAAAACACATTAAGTTGCTACTGAAGAAGCTCCATGATCTGTATCTTCCAGCTATGGCTATATGTTCAAACCATTTCCATACTATTCCTTTTACTATTTATTTTCCTTGCCCTCTTGTCTTTTATCTTATTTTATTCCAGCCTTTATTCTTGCCACTGCCTCCACTATTTGTGTCCGTGACTCCTCACCTTACTCGCAACCTTACTGGTGACTCCACACTCCAGTCCCGCCACCCGCTGCAAGTACTCCAAATCCAAAACCACTTGACTATAAAGCAGTCCTCCTGGCTCAGATCCTGGGGAAGGTTTTTCCTTGTGCAACCACAAGATTACACCTCTGACCCCAGGCCTCTGAGTCAGGTAAGTACCATAGCCAACTCAACCAACAACCAGATCATCTTTGAACTAATCTGGATTGTTCACTCATCAGAATCACTGCTACGCTTGATCTACATTGACCACATTCATCCATCACTGCTGCTATTTCCGTTCCATCTTCTTTTCTCTTCCTTTTCCTCAAGCTCTCTGTACCAGAGTCTGTCTGGTTCTATTTAGGTGATCTATCATGAGCTTGCATTCCTTACTATTTTCTGAGGTCATTACTCAACAACTGAAATTTATATTCTATTTAGTCTCTCAATCCTTCAGCTACCATTGGAACCCCACCACTCTCAGCACAAGGGTCAAGTGGAAAAGGCCAATCAAACCATCCAAGAGTCAGCACGTGCAACCTTCTCTTCTTCTTGTCTACCTAAAAATTATTGGCAGACCGTGATTAAAAGTGGTTGCTTCATGTTAAACCAAATCCCTACAGAAGATAATGACTGTTCCCCCTGGGAACTTATGTTCAAAAAGAAACTCCCTGCTAATTATTTGAAACCCATTGGATCACCTCTTATTTACCTTTATGATCTTCTACAAGAAGGAAGAAAGTTTGATGAAAAGGGGTTAGAAGGAATTCTAGTTGGGTTCAATCCCACTTTTCATTCTTATCTCATCTTAAACTCTTCTGGTGCTATCATTGAAACCAAACATGTCCAGTTTCTCAAAAACCATTGGTCCAAATGTCCTCTCCTTGAATCTGCTGGACTCAATCTCTTCTCTCAAGGAAGATCAGAATTTAAAGAATCAGATTTCACTTCATTGTATAAGCAATAAACTATCTGAGAATCACATGACAATCTTACCAAATCAAAATCTGATCATGAAGGAGCCTATTCCATAGATTCATCAGATTCTGACCCTCCGCAACCAATTCCTCCAGAACCGCCAGCTCAATCTTTATCTCAAAGGCCCATACAAGAAATTAAGAAGCCCCAACAATACGGCTTTCACCATTACTATGAACCTCCTTCCTACAAGGCCACATGCAAATGCCCTGAATGGCCCAAGTGAAGAAAGGTTGCAGATGAAAAACTAGATTCTATAGAACTCCAAGAATTTTGGGAAGACTACTATGAAACTCCAAATAATATTCTAAATACTACGTGGGTTTTTAAAGTGAAGGAGAACTTCCATGGGGGAACAGTCAAATATAAAGCTCAACTCTGAGTTCAAGGCTTTGATCAAGTTCCAGGAGTTGACTATAACAAAACCTGGGCACCAACTGGAAAGATTGGGTCAATCCAATTGGCTCTCTTATAAAGTTTGAAAGAGAAAATGAAAATAATTCAATTTGATGTTAAAGGTGCCTTTCTTCATACCCCTCTTGAAGAAACCGTTATGATTAAAACTCCAGAAGGATCAAATAGGAAATCTCCATATCTAACATTAAAAAAATCACTCTACGGTCTAAAAAAATCCCCTAAGAATTGGTAAAAAAGGTTGACCTTGTGGATCAAGTCTCAAGAATACCAAGAGTCTACTAGCAACCCATGTCTCTATATCAACCTTAAGACTAAAGAGATCATTTACTTCCACGTAGACAATCTAATACATGTGGGTAACTCTAATGACTTTGAATCTAATTTTCTGGATCAATTCAAGAATTTGTCTTGTCATCCTCCCAATACTATAATTGGAATGTTCTTGGAGATCAAGGACAAAGGAATTCTTTTAAGCCAACCTAATCATATTACTTGAGGGTTAGAGGAACTTGGTCTATGATCCTACAGAGACACACAGTCACCCCTGACCCAAAATCTCAGCCTCAAACCCGCCACAGACAATTATAATGCAAAATTCAGTCAACTAAATATTAACTATAGGTTGGCTATTGGACTACTCAATCATCTCTCTCAATACACCCAACCCAATATCTCCTTCTCCGTCTCTAGCCTGGCTAGGTTCAACGCTAAACCCGGTATGATTCACTGAAAAGAGGTTTGGAAGTTATGGAAATATCTCAAAACAACTCAAGAATTCAAACTTACTATCAAATACAATCCCAAACAAGACATACTCTCAAGTTTTAGCAAGGCTACTTGGGGAGACAATCCAGCCTTTTGCAAATCACAAACTGGATATATTATATTTCATTATGGAAGCCCGGTCATTTGGAACTCTACTTGTCAGAAAAACATTACTTACTTGTCCACTGAATCAGAATTGAATGCATTACTCAACTGTTATCTCAAACTAAAATGGAGAAAACATCTCATTAGTTAGATTTCTCAAACACCACAACCTAAAACCTCACTGTACATTGAAAATAAAGGCCTGGATGATAAGGTCAAGAAATTTGGGTCTCACTCCAAATCAAGGCACATAGATATAAAGACAAAAGGATTGCGCAAAGATTTTGAAGATTGGGAATTCACTCTCAATCTAGTCCCCAGTCAGTCTATGATTGCGGACTCTCTCAATAAAGCCTTGTCTATCAGCTCTCTAGAACTTCTACAAGGAAAAGTATTCACTATTCCTGACAGATAATATTTTGGCTCCTACCCTTACCAGTCACATGGGGTGTTAAGAATGTCAATCCACTAGTATCTTTCTTTATTGATCTCTCTATGTCTTGTTTAAGCGCGCACTCTAATGATCCTCCCACCCGGGAGACAATGTCAACTTAGCCTTGCCCCGGGTTTAGATGATTGGGGCCTTGTGGTTGGAGGTACATGACTCTCAGATCAATGGGAGTCAAATTGTTTTCTGAAGGGGGATTCTGTTTTCTTGGGTTTCTCCTTTTTGCTTTCTCTTATTTCTCTTTCTTTTCTTATATTATCTCTATTCTCTTTTTTGTGTCTTTGTACTCAATATAACTTCTCAATCCAAATATGTGAATCCTCAACTCAAATACTCAATACTTGAATTCTTGAATTACTCTCCTCAATCAAATCTTACAATCCTCAAGTATTTTTCTGGTAAGGATCCAAATCCTCATCACTCTCCAAGCCCAATGATTCTGAAAGTCTAGCTATATTGTAGTCATCATCTGCCTGCCTCTCCTTGTATCAACCATTCTTCTGCCCTCTATCCATTCTTACCTTCACTGAAGACTGCCTGAACTGTTGGTATCTATTTATTTTTCTCTTTTTCTTTCTTCTGATTTGGTCCTTGCTTATCTCTAACTCTCAATTTGAAGTCTGTTGGTTTCTAGTTCTAAGAAATTATACTTTTAAATTAACAGTATCTAAATCTAAGTGCAACATTTTAGAAGAAATCAAAATATTTATTGCCAAATCAGAGCGCCAGTCAGGATGTAAGGTGATGAATCTGACCATAGATGGAGGCACTGAATTTAATAATTCCAAGGTTATGGGCTACCTCAACAACCTAGGTATTAATACACGAGTAACTGCACCCAATAAGCCTGAACAAAATGGTGTTCCTGAAAGGAGTAACCAGACTATTGTTGAAAAAGCCAGATCCCTGATCATACACAGAGGAACACCCACCAAGTTCTGGTGGAATGCATTTCACACCGCCATCTACCTTACCAACTGGATGTTCTCAAATTCCACTCCCATTTTGAATGTCACCCCATTTGAGATGTGGTTCTAATATAACCCTACAGTTGAGCACCTATGGGTGTTTGGGTCCAAAGCCCATCTCCTGATAAGAAAAGCCCCCAGGGAAACCAAATTTAGCCAAGTGGCCATTGAAGGAATCCTTTTGGGTTTCAATGAAGAAAAACAAAACTACCTTATCTATGTACCTGAAACAAATGTAATAAGGAAATCTTGCAAAATGACTTTTGAGAAGAAAAAATTCCCTTTTAAAACAATGAATCCCAACACCGTTCCATTAGAAACTGTACTACCTATATTTCCCACTGAACCATTTTATCCATCTTATCCCACCACACCACATGACATTGTGGCGCCAAACAACACCCAATGGTTAATACTCAACCTTGGACCACCTCCAGCTCCACCTAACTCACTGATTGACACCATCACTATAGACACTACAACACCTGATACCACCACTGAAGGCACCTTGCCTACCTACTTTAGGCCCAGCAATCTACGCAACATTTGGCAAATCAACTACACCAACCTTGTATACCTCTCAAACAACTTATGTGCACTCACTGATCTCATTGTTCATGCTGTTCTCACATCCTACCCAATCTCATTTTACAATGCCGCTTAAAGAGACAACACCCCTGAATGGTTCTAATCCTTTAAAAGGGAAATTGAATCAATTAAATCTAGAGGAGTTTTCACACTGGTAGGCCAACCCACGCACAAAAAGGTAATTAAAGGCAAGTGGTTGTGCAAAACTAAGTACAACACAAATGGGAAATTTACAAAACAAAAATCCAAATATGTTGCCAAGGGATGTTCTCTGATAGAAGGAGTGGAATACCACAAGACCTTTTCCCACACAGGAAAACCCACATCACTCAAACTACTTATTGCCATAGCCACAAAGAATGAGTGGGATATTCATCAAATGGATGCAGTAACTGCCTTTCTGAATGCACCAATTGACAAAGAGATCTACGTAGAGCAACCAGATGGATATGTAGAAGGCACCAATAAAGTATGGCTAATCCAGAAAGCCATATATGGCCTAAAACAATCACCAAAACTGTGGAATGAAGATGTACACACATTCCTGATCTTTATTGGATTCCTACAATCCCATTCTGATGTCTGTCTGTAGTTACAATTCAAGGACAAAAAATACAGCCCGCTATAAATTCAGGTCAATGATAGGGTTATAACGGGCAGAAAAATTGATCTAGTCAAACAAGAAATTAAAAAAAAATGGGAGATGGAAGATCTTGGACCGGCCAAAAGCATTGTAGGCATCCAACTCAAACAAACAAAAAGTGGCTACTCCATGAACCAACACCATATGGCACGCCAACTTCTAAAGAACTTCAATCATGAGGATACAAAGACTGCACCTAAACCCCTACTGGTCACAAGATGCTATCTACCGGCCACCAACAAAGAGCACCTCAAATTCAAAAAATTGAACTTGCCATACCGCAGTGTAGTCTGCTTTCTCCTTTACCTTGCTCAATGTACATGGCCAGACTGAAGCCACTCAATCAGTTTGCTTGCACGCTACATGGAAAAACCATTGCTCAAACATTGGAAGGCTCTAGGCCATGTCCTAAGGTACCTAAAGGGAACCATGGACTATGGCATTGAGTAATCTTGTGCAAAGGACAATGTTATTGCAGACCAGAGTTACTACCTTCCACATGGTCATGCGGATTCCCATTTGGCTGGAGACAAAGCCACAAGTTGATCCACAACTGGGTACGTGTCCACATATATGAATGGAACAGTCAACTGGAGATCAAAACTCCAACAAACTATCTCCTTATCATCCACTGAAGAATACAAGTCCACCACTGAAGCCGGGCAAGAAGCCGTATGGCTTGTGGAATCATTCAAATTCCTACAAATCCCATGTAACAGCCCCATTAATCTACATTCTGACAAACTAAGTGCCATCCAACTTACCTCAAAATCAATCTTTCACGCTAGAACAATACAAATCAAAATCCATCATCACTGGATCAGGGAATAAGTAAAAGCCAAGGGAGTTATAATAGACTACTGTCCAACCAAACAAATGGTGGCTGATATACTAACAAAAACCTTAAAAAAACAAATGTTTAGGAACTTACACAATACTTTAGCATTAAAAAGGGTCATTGACTTGATAAGTTGAAGGGGGGTGTTTGAATTCAAGAAGGAACAACCAACCTATTAGAGTCAATGCCCAACCGCCCGCTGTTGATGTCATACCAGTAACATGATGAGCACTGACATATGACATCACAGTCTCAGAGCCACACCTGCTTGGAAAAACGTGCACTCAGACACAAATGATAAAAATTTTATTTATTTCTCATTTTATTCCATGGCCTTTAATATTTAAGAGCCTATTGAGGCCACTCAATTACAATTCCCCCATTGCTTTTAACCTAACTGCTTTGGGGGAATTGTTACTGTAAGTGAAAACTTCATCACAATAGACTCCTGACAACCATACTAACTGATCATACTGCGCTCATTTCAACCCTAAAGCCAGGTGCCTCATAAATAGAAGCAGTCCAATCTCAGCAGATACTAAGATTGTGGCCTCTACTTTTACCATCAGGTTTCAGTTATACTATTAGACCTTGAAATACAAAATCATCACTTCTAACCTAACTTCTTTGGGGGAATTTTTACTCCAGGTGCCTCATAAATAGAAGCGGTCTGATCTTAACAGATACTAAGATTTCCGCCTCTACTTTTGCCATCAGGTGTGCCTCATAAATAGAAGTGATCCAATCTTAACAGATACTAAGATTGCCACCTTGACTTCTACCATCAGGTGTGCGTGTGCGTGGAACATCCAAAAATCCAAACGGTATTTATCCTCAACTCAAAATGCACACTTTGCTAGACAGGCAACTCAGGAGTGCTTGTGCAGTGACATCACTCACTGTAATTGTGTGTAACTTCATCTTAGTATGTGTTAACATCATCCTCTTCCTGCCTATTCTCTGATCCTCACTCAGTCTCTGTCCTAGAAGCTCCGCGGACAAACTGAGACAAGTCTACGTGACATTTCTGTACCATCCCAGCCTCCCACCTTCCGGGACGACCCGGGTGAACTCATGTCAACATTCCTCTCTTCATTTGGTTCCTCTCTTGCATTTTTTCTCAGACCTCAGTAAAATTCTGATCTCTTTATTATTCTCACTTCTTTATTATTCTCTTCTCTCATTTTTTCTGCTTTTCTTACCTTCTCAACCCAAATAACTTGAATCCTCCCCACCTCAATCCTTCCACCCTGGTCTGAAGTCTCTCCATCATTCAATCTATGCCTGGTAAGAAATTAATCCTCATGATTGTCTCCACATGATTGCTCTGACAACTCAAATCAATCTTGTAGTTATTGTCTTTATTGCCTGAGCCTCATCAACATCCTTGCAGCCAACACCTTACGCCGTCTGATCTCTTTCTTTCTTTCTTTCTAAATAACTCAAGCCGTTGGTCCCCTCATTCTTCTTTGTATCAATCCCTGTCTTGTTCCTTGTGTTTCTAATTCTTCTCTTTAGTCCGCTGGTTTTCAGTTCAGAAGTAATTCATCTAAATCTTATCATGGTTAAAAGCCAAACCAATTCCAGATTATCAAAGATGAATGAACCAGCTGGAGCGAATGATTATTTCCACCAGGTTTCTCTCAAGGCCTCCGTTGATGCCATCCCCCCACTTAATGAAGACAATTCTTCCATCTGGCGCGACAAGATGCTGATGTTGTTTGATCTCAAGGACATTAAGGATACAATGATCAAAGACCTAGGAAAATTGCCAGTAATACAAGACCAAGAGATTTGAGCAATTATCTTATCCAAACTCGACAGCACCACACATGCCAATGTCGTTAATGCCTCAAACATCACATCCTCCAAGCTACTCTGGACTGAGATCACCCAAAGATTTGCCTCATCCAAAACAGCCAATAGAGCAAGGATCTTCAACCAATTTCTTCACGCTCCATTCAACAAACATGCTATTGAAGGTTTCATAACTGACATCCGGAAATCTCTCACTTGCATGGCGGATGTAGGAATAGATCTACCAAACAAAATATTGGCCTACCTACTATTATTCAAATTTCCACCTACTCTAGAGAACTTGAAACAGCAAATTATGAACGGCGAGAAGTTGATAACAGTAGAAGTTGTATTTAACCACTTAACTCAATAAAACAACAAGAGGAAGGCGCAACTCAAGACTGGTAAATCTACCACGGAGGTCTCACTGGTGACCGTCAAGAGCAAACCCAAAAAAGACAATAGGAAGCCCCGGATCAGATGTAAAGAAGGGTTCCACGACCCAAATGCCCCCCATCCTGAATCCTCCTGCTTTCACCTGCATCCTCAAATCGCTCCTGATTGGTGGGTCAAACAGCAAAATGAGTGGAAAAATAGAACAAAGAAAACACCTACCATCAACTATCATGCCCTCCTAACTGTCTGGATTAACGCAGATAGTACACCCAATCTTCTTCTTGACTCAGGAGCAAATATACATATATTCAATGATCTAAAATACTTTACTGCTATTGACCTACAAGACAAGTTAGAAGAAATCAAAACAGGCAAGCTGGAAGCAAACCTCAAGATACGAGGAACAGGTACTGTCCGACTTGAGTGGAAAGACTCAATAATCACGCTCAAAGAGTGCATGTACGTTCCAGATATTGTCTTCAACTTGATCAGCCCTGGTCTCTTGGCAAAGAAGGGATGCAACCTTGCTCAAACACAAGATCAATTTTGCATCACCCAAGATAATCAGATGGTCCTTAGAGGTCTAATTTGGGAAAACTTATTTGTCATCAAGAAAACCCAAAGTGCTGGAAACAACCTCTCGGTCAATCTCTCTAGTCAATTATCCACGACTCCTCTAAATCAATCTCTGTAGTTTTCCGATCTTCACAAGACGTATGGACATGCTTCAATCTCAATGCTCAAACCAATCCTCAAGGATCGGTACTCCAAAGACAAACTTGATAAATTTCAGTGTGATGGTTGTGTGAGGATTAAGATTACGCGAACTCCATTCTCAGGCACCTCATCACCTACTTCTAAGCCACTAGAACGAATTCACCTAGACCTTATTGGACAGATCACTCCTCAGTCAAAAGCTGGCCACCAATACATTCTGACACTTGTTGATAACTTCACAGGTTATCTGGCAGCTTTTCCGCTCCAATCCAAAGAAGAGACTCCCAGCGTCATCATCAGCGTTCTCAAGTCAGAATACAAGCGACTGAATTATTACCCCACTGAAATCTTTTCTGACAAAGGAACAGAATTTACCAACACAACCCTGAAAGAATTTGCAAAGTCTAAACACATCAAACTTGAAAGAGCCAACCGGTGTGGTGCCCCATCCTGGACACCCTGGGCCGCCTTAAGACCTCAATCCGTAAACTTTTGCGCAAACGTACCATCTGGCCAAACAAATTATCCTCAGGCTCATCCGAACTGTCGTTTATCCGCGCGCGTCGCGGGTCCTTTATCCGCGTTGCTCATCATCCTTGCCGTTGCGTGTTACTTGTCATCTCCGCCGTCGTCATAGCGCCTCCTCATCTTTGTTGTTGCGCGTCCTCATGTTTGTAGTCGCGCGTCCCAATCTCCTCATTGGTACCGTCGCGCGGCGCTCATCCATGATTTATCAAATCCATCCCAACCGCACCCTTCAAGCATTTGGCAAATCTTTGGATCCGTCAAAATCTCCCATCTCACTTGATCTCTTGGTTGTGAATCTCAGGGCCGTCAGGATTTACTCAACCGTCTCAAGCCAATCTCCTATCCTCCCATCCGCGCTCCCACGGACTTCATCTGTCACCTTTCCTGGGCTCTCCCACCTGCTTCCGCCTTTGGACAAGGGGTGAAGGGTGCCAACTACCGCCTGCGGACATCCGCAGCGATTTGGTTCATTTCTCTTTCCCACCCCGTCCGCCTTTGGACAAGGGGTGGGTGACTCTGGTATTGTTGCCCGCGCCCATCCACAGACGGACGCGAGTGACCACATGGTTGTCTTCCCTTTTCTGCTCTATTTGTAGAATCCGTTGTACATAGTCTAGCAGGGCCTCCTGCCCATATAAGGAGGGGCTCTCCTCTGCCTTTTGGATCCAGCATCATGAGAGAATGGAATCATGCAGAATGAAATCAGCACACCCTTGATCCTTGAGCCTCTATACTCAACCCTTGATCCCTGATCCCTTATCAACAACCAATAGCCTTGCTGGTTGAAGAAAAATTCTGTCTGTTGGAATTTTTTTGAGTGTGTTATACCACTCCTTGATCCCTTTCTCTGACCATACTGGTCCTGATCCTTGATCACCTTTCTGGAGCCAATCACAATTGATTGAAGAGGTCTTATTAAGCTTAAGACCTGGAGTGTTATACCTCCCCTTAGCTTCTTTGGAGTTGCATTCTGCCAGCCTACTCTTGAGTCCCTTGAGAAGTGTTGAGGTTATCCTTGCTTCAAATCAGTTACTGTTTTTTTAGAGCTTCTTAAACATTGTGCTTTTTCTTGTACAGCCACCCTCCGTTATCTGGTACCCTTCAAGCGCTTGATTGCGGAGAGTTGGGCAGGTTAATTGAGAACCTGGAGGTTGCTTGGGTTTGAGTTGATCATCCCCAATCTTCTGCTGACGACCAGAGTTATTAGCTTGTGGGCGTTGTTTACATACAACAGCTTTTGTTCTTTGAACTCTAAGAAGACTTTAACTTCTTTTGTTCAAGTTTTTTTTCCCTGCATAATCTTGTCTCAGATAGTGCTGTTCCGTCGCTACCAAACTATTATCATCCTTATCTTCTACTCCTTGATTCCTCATTTACCAGGTTCTGGACCTTGATCTCGGTTACATTTAAATATTTTTTAGCACTCAGGAGGGCAGCCTAAACAGCACCTTTCCCCTCCGCAGAACTGCCATGGCCTAGCACCGTTTGGAGTCTTACACCGGACAATCATAGAATTGGCTTGAGCAACGTTCTCCTCATCAAGGCTGAACAAATGCTACTGGCACATTGTGGTCCGGAGCTCTTGTTTCATGCTCAACCAAGTCCCGAGGGAAGGTAATGACTGATCCCCTTGGGAACTTATGTTTAATAAGAAGCTCCCTACTAATTATCTCAAACCTGTAGGATCCTCAGTCATCTATCTGGCAAACAGGCTACAAAAAGGAAGGAAATTTGATGAGAAAGGATTATAAGGGATTTTAGTTGGGTTCAATCCTGTTTTTCATTCTTACTTGATTCTCAGCTCATTGGGCGCTGTAATTGAAACCAAACATGTACATTTCCTCAAAAATCTGCTCCACAACTTTCCGCTCCTTGAATCACCGGGGATTGATATCTTTGCTCAAACCAATCACTAGTTGAGAGGCCCTAATTTTTTGTCATTTGAAAAGAAATACAACTTTTGAGAGTCTCAAGACGTTCTTTCCAAATCAGATTCAGATCAAGACCATTCGGCATCTGCAAGATCTTCACCCTCTGACCATTCTGCTCTACCTTTGCCAGTTCCTGATGTTCCTGTTCAAGCTCCCTCTCAAAGACCCAGAAGAGAAATAAGAAAACCCCAATGTTACGGTTTCCATCACTACTACAAGCCCCCCTCCTATAAGGCAGCACGCAAGTGTCCTGAATGGCCTAAATGGAAGGAGGCCTTGGAAGACGAATTAAATTCAATCAAAATCCAAGATTTCTGGGAGGAATACAACAGCACCCCAGAGAATGTTTTAAATACAACGTGGGTCTTCAAGGTGAAACAAAATTGCCATGGTGATCCCGTCAAATATAAGGCTTGACTCTGTGTTCAGGGATTTGATCAAGTTCTGGGAATAGATTACAACAAAACTTGGGCACCTACCGGAAAATTGGGATTGCTTTGAGTGGCTCTTGTCTATGCCTTGAAGAACAAAATGAAGCTGACGCAATTCAACGTAAAGGGTGCATTCCTTCATGCTCCTATTGAAAAAACCTTCATCATACAAACTCCAGAAGGATCTGCCAGAAAATCACCTTATCCAAAACTAAAGAAATCGCTCTACGGTCTCAAGCAATCTCCAAAGAATTGGTACAAAACCCTGACATCTTGGATCAAATTGCAAGGATATCACGAGTCTACCAGTGACCCCTGCCTCTATCTCAACGCCAAAACTGGTGAGATCCTCTAATTCCATGTAGATGACCTCATTCATGTAGGCAACTCCAACCTCTTCAAAATCAACTTTCTCCAAAGGTTTGAGAACTCCTTCTGTCATCCACCCAACACCATACTTTGTATGCTCATGGAAATTGAAAACAATAGAATTCTCTTGAGCCAACCCAATCACATTGCAAGAGGTCTGGAAAAACTTGGCCTGACCTCCTGTAAGGACACTCACATACCATTGACTCAAAACCTGAACCTCAAACCCGCCTCCAACGTCAACCACGCAGAATTCTGTCAACTCAACATCAATTATAGATTGGCAATCGGACTTATAAATCACTTGGCGCACTACTCCCGGCCCAATATCTCATTCTCTGTCTCTAGTCTGGCTAGGTTTAATGCCAAACCAGGCATGACTCATTGGAGGGAAGTCAAAAAGGTATGGAAGTATCTCAAGAAAACAAAAGACCTCAAACTTATAATTAAGTACAATTTGGAGCAAGAAATTCTCTCAGGTTTCAGTGATGCCACCTGAGGAGATGATCCAACTCTTTGCAGATCTCAAACCGGATACGTGATCCTTCACTATGGCTTTCCAGTCATTTGGAACTCTACCCAACAGAAAAATGTTACTTATTCTTCCACTGAATCCGAGCTAAATGCCCTACTCAACTGCTACCTCAAAATCAAGTGGATCAAACATCTCATTAGTGAGATCCATCAAATTGTTGAATCCAAGCCTACTCTACATATCAATGATAAAGGTCTAGAAAATAAAATCAAGAAGTTTGGATCACACTCTAAATCCAGGCACATAGACATCAAAACCAAAGGATTGCGCGAAGACTACAAGGACAATAAATTCATACTCCATCTAATTCAGAGTCCCTCCATGATTGCGGACTCTCTTACAAAGGCTTCCTCAGCAGCCTCGTTGCAATTGCTCCAGGATACATTCTTCAAGACTACCAACAACTAATCTCTTGGATTACATTCTCACCAGTCACGAGGGGTGTTAACATCATCCTCTTCCTGCCTATGCTCTGATCCTCCCTCAGTCTCTGTCCTAGAAGCTCTGGGGACGAACTGAGACAAGTCTACGTGACATGTCTGTACCATCCCAGCCTCCCACCTTCCGGGAAGACCTGGGTGAACTCATGTTGACATTCCTCTCTTCATTTGGTTCCTCTCTTGCATTTTTTCTCAGACCTCAGTAAAATTCTGATCTCTTTATTATTCTCACTTCTTTATTATTCTCTTCTTTCATTGTTTCTGCTTTTCTTACCTTCTCAACCCAAATAACTTGAATCCTCCCCACCTCAATCCTTCCACCCTGGTCTGAATTCTCTCTGTCATTCAATCTATGCCTGGTAAGAAATTAATCCTCAAGATTGTCTCCACATGATCGCTCTGACAACTCAACTCAATCTTGTAGTTATCGTCTTTATTGCCTGAGACTCATCAACATCCTTGCTGCCAACACCTTACGCCGTCTGATCTCTTTCTTTCTTTCTAAATAACTCAAGCCGTTGGTCTCCTCATTCTTCTTTGTATCAATCCCTGTCTTGTTCCTCGTGTTTCTAATTCTTCTCTTTAGTCTGCTGGTTTTCAGTTTAGAAGTAATTCATCTAAATCTTATCAGTATGCTCAGTACTTACCGTTTCCCTTCTTGTTGGCAGTTGCGGTCTGGGTTCCTGAGCGGTCAGATTCTAAAACCCCTCCTCAACAAGACAGGGGAATGATTTCTTTTACCCCAATTTTGTTCCGGAGCTTATTAAATGAGTTTTTGTTGAGCGGTTTGGTGAGTATGTTGGCGGTCATTTCTTCTGTAGGGCAGTATTGAATTTTGACTTTACCAGTTTTGACTAATTCTTGGATCCAGAGGTGCTGGATTTCAATGTGCTTGGTTAAAGCATGAAAGATTGCCTTGGAAGTGAGCTGTATTGCGCTTAAGTTGTTGCAGTGCAGTTGGATAGGAATTTCACAGGGTTTTTGGAAAAATTTTAGTGACTCAATGAGCCAGATGGCTTCTTGTCCAGTTTCCATGGTGGATTTGTATTTGGCCTCAGTAGACAACAGCGACATGGTCTGTTGGAGTTTGGATTTCCAGTTGATGGCCCCATTCATCATGGTGAACACAAAGCCGGTAGTTAACTTTTGCGTGGCTTTGTCTCCTGCCCAGTCTGCGTCGGAGTGACCAAATGGGACATACCAACTTTGGTTGGCAGTGAACTGGTTGGGTCCCAAGGACTATTCAATTCCATAGTTCAAGGTACCTTTAAGGTATTGCAAGATGTGGCAGAAAACCTTCCAGTGGTTAATATTGGGTTTGTCCATGTAGCAGGCTAGGAAGCCCATGGCATGGGACAGATCTGGTCAAGTGCATTGAGCTAGTTATAAGAGGGAGCATACTCCGCTCTGATATGGTAGGTTTAATTGGGTGAAAAGTTTGTGTTCATCATCTGTAGCCAGTAGTAATTTATTGGTTACAGGAAGAGGGGTGGCAGCCACCTTGGCATTGTAGTGTTTGAAGGATGTAAGAATTTGTGAGGCCATGTGGTGTTGGTTTAGACTTTATCATTCTTCTGTTTTCTTAAGTTGTATTCCTACTATTCTTTGGCCTTTCCCAGATCTTCCATTTCCCACTGGTTGGCTATCTTGGATTTCACATTTTGGATGTTTTCCCCAGTTATTATCATATTGTCAACGTGTACGTAGAGCAGAGTGCGGTTATTTTGTTTGAGTCTCATGTATACACATTTGTCGCATGGGGAATTCATAAATCCAATACTGGTTGGGAAGCAGTCAATGCTTTTGTTCCACATCCTTGAAGATTATTTTAGACCATAGATTGCCTTGTTTAATAACTATAACATATATTCCTCTTCATTTAAACCATCAGGTTGTTCTAAATACGCTTCTTCATTGATTGGGGCATTTAGGAAAGCAGTTACAGCATCCATCTGGTGGATTTCCCAGTTCTTGTGAGCGGCTAGAGCAATCAGTAGTTTTAAGGATGTTGGTTTGCAAGTAGGAGAGAACGTATTGTGGTATTCAACTCTTCAACTTGTGAGCATCCTTTTGAAACGTATTGGGATTTTTAATTAACAAACATGCCATTTGTATTATGCTTTGTTTTGCATAAACATTTTCCTTTGATAACTTTCTTGTGTGTTGGTGGTTTTACCAAGGTGAACACGTTTTGTTTTTTCATTGATGTGATTTCCTTTTGGAATGATTTCATCCCATTGGGTGCATTGGGCCTATTTTTGGCATCAAAGAATGATGTGGGATCTGCAATTGTGAGGGTGAGTGGTTCCACTAGGTGAGTCACAGTCAGTGTTTTATCAGCTAAGGTAATTAGGTTGGAATAGGAGATCCAAGGTAGGTTTTGAAGCCGGTGATCTTGTACATAGGGAGGATTTTTAGAAGTGAGGTTGGTGTTTAAAGCATCAATGGGTTGCTCAAGAGTTTGATCTTGACTACTGTCATCATGCTGAATGCTACTAGTTGGTGTGAATGGGGATTTTTGAGGGACAGGTGGTAGACCAAGGTTCAGAATTAGTTTTTTGGTGACATTCTGTATAGGGAGCTTGTTGGGAGGACGTGAGTTGTCAGGATTGATGTCAGGAAGAGGTGCTTCATTGGGAATGAGTAGTGGATTGATGTCAGGAAGAGGTGCATCATTTGGAATGAGTAGTGGACAGGCATTTTTGGAATTCTTTTCTTGGGCAGGTTGCATAGACTTAAATGGAAAGGTTTCTTTGTCAAAAGCCACATCACATGTCATAGTGGCTTTTGACTTAATTGGATTGAGGATGATATAATTTTGGTTTTATTCCGGAAATCCAAGAAGTATTCCTTCCTTGGCCACAGGAGAGAACTTGTTTTCTTGGGTTGGTTTCCTGATTAAGGGAAATGCTTTACATCCAAAAATCTTAATTTGAGTGAGACTTGGTTTATGTCCATGCCAGAGTTCATATGGTGAGGAATTGGTATCTATGGCACTGGTGAAGATTCTATTGGTAAGGAATATGGCAGCACTTACTGCCTCCCACCAGTAGTGTGGGGGAGTTCCGCTATGAATCATCAGCAACTGTAATTGTTCAAACATAGTTTGGTTGCTTCTTTCTGCCACTCCATTCTGCTCAGGAGTGTATGGTGAAGTTTTTTGAGCAGTGATCCCTAGGTTACTTAGGTATGAGGTCACTTTGTGGTTGTAGAAATCTGATCTTCCAGCAATGGTGATATTGATGACTTGATGGCCAGTTTGTTGTTCAGCTCTTGGGATGAATAATTTGATTGCATCAAGTACATCAAATTTGGATTTACTTATGAGGGGAAAACCAACTCTATATGTAGTATAATCATCAGTGAACAATGCATAGTAGACATATTGGGAGGTAGTACATATTATTCCACTCAAATCTATAGGAACGTTCTGTAGGGGTTTAGTACTGCATTGTCTTTCCTGATTGTGGGATTGAAAATGAGTTTTTGCCTTGATGCATGTGATGCATTTCAGTTTGTGTGTTGGCCCATAGTCTAGCAATTTTGAGGATGCCATTTGTTTGAGTGTGTGTTGGTTTGTATGTGCAAATTGGAAGTGAATGAGTTCAGCTGAGAATTTTTGGGATGTAGTAGGTTGAGTCTGATGGCTCTCATTTGGTGTAGCTTCAAATTCCATGAGTTTATTATTGAAATGTCCTTTTAAAAGTAAAGTGTCCTGATCTTTTATTTCCACTTGTGGTCCGTTGGTGCAAATGTTTATTTTTCCTTGAAATAGGATGAATCCAGCAATGAGATTCTTTGATAGTTCAGGTACATAAAGGGAGTTTTCAAACCTGATTGGGAGATCATTCTTACCTTTAATTATTTCTGGTCTGGTGTTGACTATTGGAAGTGTCACTCCACCTCCAGCAAGTTTGAATTTCATTCTGTCCACTTTGTCAGAGTAGCTTTCCTTTTCAAAGTAATCAAGGGTGTTGAACATGTTTTGGCTGGCTCTGGTGTTGAACAGCATAATGTTTTTGTTTGTTCCGCTTTTCCCAAAGAAACACATTGGTTGGCTTGATTTGGGAAATTTGAGGACAACCCTAGTGAAATTAGATTCTGATGAGGAATTTTGTGTGCCGCTTTTGTACCATTCTGGAATTTCTCCCCTCCACTCTCCAGCTCAGATTTTCTTTCCAATCCATTCTTTTCTTAGGTGTTCATTCTTTTTGTGACATTGGCTTGGGTTTTGAGGTCCAAGGAATTTCTCTTTGGTGCATTTTGGTTTTTTTTCTTGAAATTACTTGCATTTTCCTCCTCTAAGGGTTCTTGCCTTTGGTTGAGAGTTGAAAACTTATGTGTTTCCAATAGCTCCTCAAATACACATGTATACGTCAGGGGTTTTATAAATTGGGTGATTGATTTTACATTGCTTGAGTACTTGGGATGAAAAGATTCAAGTAGGATAAATACAAGTGTGTCATTGTCAACTTTGCCTCCAGATTGTGCAATTTGAGACTTTATGTTCTCAAATTTGTCTAGTTGTTCACGGATTCACATATTTGAGGTTTGTTTGATGCCCCTCAGTTGTTTTTGAAATTCAGAAATATTGTGGCTTGATTTTTTAAGGTGTAAGTCTCTGAGGGTGGACCAGATATCTGTAGGGCTATTATATTTGGTGCAAGTTGTGGAAGTTTGGAATTTTGAGTTGAGCCGAAAGCAGTTTTTGTTATCAATGTGGCTAATTAACCACAAGAAGAGTAACTGTTTGGTGGCTTCATGGTGGATGATGGACTCATTTTTGGGAATGAAATTTTTGTCCAGTAAGTACTGTTCAAACTCAATGGCTTCCAGGGCCACTGTTATGGCATTTGCACAGGTTCCATAGTTATTGTCATTTCATTTGACACAGATGGATAATTTAGATAAGAGGTTAGTAACCTCTTTCTGAACGGTGTACCTTAGTCTGCTTGTTTTAAGGTCTACTGATGATGCAGTGGACTCCCTGACGTAGGGCTGGGTAGTGAATGGCGGAACATTTTGACTGATTGATGGTACTTCTGGAACAGCAGTTGGGGCTGGGCTGGAGGTTGGTGAATGCAAGACTGGAGACATGTTGGATTGTTTACTCTTGCTACCATGTCAAATTAGGTGGAGTTGGTGACACCTATAAGTAAATAAGGGATTGGCCTTAGCGCCTAGCTAAGGTGAACAATCACTTCCCAATGATGACTCACCTATAATTCAATAAGGTGATGAAAAGAGAACCTGAATTTCTAGAAATTATTAAAGAACCAAAAACCAGAATATAATGCCAAATAGAGTCAGAGGACAAACAAAGGTAACAGGAGTGGGAAGGAAAACACACCAAGCTGTTCACTAGTAGAAGAGAGAGACCAAAAAAGAAGGCAGAAAGGGGTTAAGAGTCCAGTAAGGACTTAGATAGCTTGAGAGCAGCAACCGAGATAGCCAAAGAGTTTTTTAGGAAAATGTATATTCTATTTAACAGAAATGAGCTCCAGGGTTAAAGAAAAGATTTTAGTTTGTTGAATCTTTCTCACCAAATATGAGAAGAACTTGGACTTGAGAAGACCCAAGCTTTTGGATCTTTGGAATGAGTTGGATTGAGTTCTTGATAGGAGACTGAGCTCAAGAAAGAAGAGAAGGAGATAGAGAGAAAGAAAAAGGAGAGAAGAAAAGAAAGGAGAAAGGTAGAAGAGGAGGTGGAGTGGGAGCAGTTGAGAAAGTTGACGGTATTGGTCAAAAATATTGTAATTGAGGGGTTGGCGAGTGATTGAGGTGGTGTGATGTTGTCAGGAGACCAGGATGATCACGGAGTCAAAGCAGGAGGGGGGAAAAGGCTGAAAAAGCAGGACAGTGACACTCAAGTGACCGGCCTGGCAAGCTGGAGAGGAGGCGCATTTGTTCAGTCACAGTTAGAATAGTTCCAAAATAAGGGATTGGCCTTAGTGGCTAGCTAAGGTGGACAATCACTTCTCAATGATGAATCCAGAGATATTAGATCCCCCTTCATAGTCATTGGAAGTGATGTTAGTATTTCATTATAGAGCCTGATAGATACAACATATCTGACTGACACCTATCAGTAAATAAGGGATTGGCCTTAGCAGCTAGCTAAGGTGAACAATCACTTCCCAATGATGACTCCTGACTAGATGTACAACAGGAGTAAGTAAAGAGTAAATAAGAAAGAAGCATAGTACAACATGATGGAACAAAGATGGCTTACAATATTAGATCCCCCGTTATAGTCGTTGGAAGTGATGGGGGATCTAATATCTGGGTGCGTATGGGGCGGTATTTATCCTCAACTCACAATTTGTGCTTTGCTAGACAGGAAACTCAGGAGTGCTTTTGCAGTGACTTCACTCACTGTAATTGTGTGTAATGTCATCTTAGTATGCTCAGTACTTACCGTTTCCCTGCTTGTTGGTAGTTGCGGTCTGGGTCCCTGAGCAGTCAGATTCTAAAACCTTCCCCTTATTTTTCCATTTGCATTCTCAGGGCCTGCATGCACGCATAATTCCTTACTCTAGGAAGGGACTTTGTTAATAGGTCCGTCTGAACTAAGGAAGTAGGTGTATAGGAAATGGACACGGTGCCATCTAAGATATTCTCCCGGATACAATGATAGACTGTGTCAAAATTCTTGCTCCGCCCTTGGTACATTGGATTTTTGGCTAGATTGATTGTTTCTTGGTTGTTGCAGAATACAGGCAGAGAGGACTTTGTTGTCTGACCTATGGAGTAGAGCAGAATTGAGAACCAAGTTGCCTCTTGAATTCCTTTGTACAGAGCTTTGTATTTGGCCTTGGTTGTCAACAACAACACCGTGGGTTTCTTTGAGGACCTCCATGAAACTACTGCTGTCACAATTTGAAGAAAATATCTGGTGTAGGAGCATCTGGTATCAGGGCAGTTGGCAAAGTTGGCATTGGTGTAGACAGAAATATCAGCTGATCCCTTCTGGAAGCTGATGCCGTGAAGGAGAGTTCCGCGGATGTAGCAAAGAAGGTGGAGACAGGGTCTCCCATGCACAATTCCAGGATGCTTGAGATGCTGAGAGAGCTGAAACACAGCAAAGGCTATGTTGGGACAAGTGGAAACTGAAATGTGATTCAAGAGCCCTATTGCTCTCCTATAGTTGATACCCAATTCAGAGAATTCAGCTATCTCTGCTTCATTGGCTTTGACAAGCCTGGTGTTAGGCCCCTTAGGAGTTGCAACCAGTCAAGAGTCCTCCATTCCAAATGTGTGTAGGATTTTGGCTGCATACGTATCCTGATTAATGTAGAATCAGCTCAACGTGTGAGTTATGCGCATTCCAAGAAGATGGTTCACCAGGCCAAGGTCTTCCATAAGAAAGTGCTTTTTGATGAGCATTTTTAACCTATTCACCTGGGAGCTTGCTATCACCATGTAATCAACGTATACATGCACCCAACATTCCCAGCCTGGCACTTGAGAGATAAACAAACAGTGATTGGCGGGATATGGGGAGAACAACATTGACATGAAGAACTCTTTCAGCGCTCTGTACTAAACTTGGGGGGCTTGCTTAAGGCCATAAATAGAATTCTTGAGCCATAGACAGTATTCCTCCAGGATGGACATTCCATAGGGAGGGCACAAGTAGATTTATTTGTCAAGATCACTGTTCAGAAAGGCGTTCTTCACGTCCATTTGATGGATCTCAAACCCCTCCTGTACTGCCATTGCAAGAACTGTCTTGAGGGCTGCTGGACATCTGGTGGGTGCATACGTTTTGTTGTAGTCTATCCCTTCCTCTTGAAAGCTAACCGCGCACACAGACAAGCCTGAAATTTTGAAAGGAGACCATTTTGATCAAATTTCTTCAAAAGTACTCATACCGTCACCAGCAGATTTGCCCCCCAAGGGATTTTCACAATTTCCCATACTTTGAGTGCATCCATTGCATCAAGTTTGGGTTAAATTGCTTTCCACCAGCTCTCCCATTCACTTGACTTCCAAGCTTGAGAGAAATACTTGTGGAAATCAATGGATTCTTCAAAGTGTTGGGCACCAGCCAGGAAAGAAATGGACAGGGACAACAGTTCACACAAGCAAAAGACAGAGACATGCGCCCTGCACCTTGATCCTTCTATGATTTTCTGCACACCAATTGATGAGTCAATGTTTTTGGGCGCAAGCTAAACCACAGGTTCCAATCTCATTTCCCATCTGGGTTTCTTTGGCCGATTTGCACTGGGGTAATTGATTGGATTGTTAGGTCCTTTTGCTTTGGGGGGCATAGGCTCAGGAATCTGCTTGTGCTCAGGCAATGAGGAAAATTGGGTGGGAGTAGGATAATTGCTTGGAAGAATCTGTTTGAGGATGTCTTCCTCCATGTCTGGAGAACTTACTCTATGGCTGAGACTTGAGATCCCAGGAAACAATGAATTGTCAAATGTTACATCATGGCTATATGTGATGGCGCCACTTTTGGTCAGTAAACTCCAATTGCGCATGCCGGACTGATAGCCAAGGAGAACCCCCTTTTTTGCTGTTGTGGTGCCCAATCTGGGACACCTCTGGACCAGTACAGAAAAAGTAAAATTTTATGAACTTTTCTATAGCCTCCATTTAGATCCAAAAAAAAAAACTTTTTGATCCGGAAGGATTCCCATATCCAGTTCCCAAACTTCCAGCTCCCACTCTCCTAGTTGTCTAGAATCATCTCTTGAGTGCCTAGCGCCCGGTTGTATGTTCAATTTGCCCTTGCTTTGCGCTGCTATCCACCCTTTTGGCAAATGCGCGGATGAAGACTGGCTTGGCTCGCGGGCTTCTATCCAGCGCCAGAACCCCCAATTGGCTTCCCTTGATACCCCTTTTTGTCATCTCCCATCTCAAACCCAAATACAATCCCAATGAAAATCTTGTGACCAAGTCTCATGCCTTGTTTGATGACCAAGACCAAGACTTGGATCATCACCATGAGGCCATCAATCAACTCTCCAACTTTTCCGACAAGGATGAGGACAATCAGATAAAACTGCCCAGCTCATTCATCCCTCCTAAGGCCCTTGGAAGCTGTTGACTCATCTCACCTCAATCATCATTTGTTCACATTACTCACCCCATCAACCAATCTGATCACTCATGCGAGGTTGATCACGGGAACGGCCAACCATCACCCCCCCCGACTGCGACAACCAACTCGGCCTTCTCAAGCGCCCCTCTTACCCATCTGGTCCATCTTGATGCTTTCCCACCTCCATTAAATCTTGCTACCCCATCCTTCCCACCTGCCATCCATCTTGGACTGCGCTCATCTTGCTGAAACCCCCAACCTTGCTCCACTTGCATATTTTGCGGTTGTCTGCGCGGCTTGCTGTCAACCGCATGGGGCCCGCTGTTGCTCATCCATTGGCTGGGCCCGTCAGACATCTTTCTGCGCGGGCCTCCCTTGTAATCCTTCACCTGCTGTGCCCATCATTGGAAGGGGCTGGTGTCTCTCCATTCCCGCCGTCCAAGATTTTTTAATTATTTCAATTGTTTTTCTGTTTGTTTTTTCCCATCAGTTTCCCTGTTGCTTTTTTCTCATGCCTATTTTTTTTCTATAAAAAAAAAATCAATGGTTGTTTTTCCACTCTATCTGTGTCATCATTTGTAAATAGTCTATAGGGACCCATGGCCCATGAAAGGAGGGGCTCTCCCCTACCTTTTTCTAAATCATCCATGGGAGTGTGTGCATATGTCCCCCTGTTATCATTGAAATCTGATCCTCATCCTCATCCTGGGTATATCTATGATTGCCCCCTGATCCATTGATCCTTAGTCTTTGCCCCTCTGTGGCCTGATCCTTATCACCAACCAACAGCCTTGCCGGTTGAAGAGAATTCTGTCTGTTGGAATTCTTGAGTTTGTTATACCACTCCTTGATCCCTTTCTCTGACCATACTGGTCTTGATCCCTCCTTGATCATCTTTCTGGAGCCAATCACAATTGATTGAAGAGGTCTTATTAAGCTTAAGACCTGGAGTGTTATACCTCCCTTATTTTTTTTGGAGTTACATTCTGCCAGCCTAGTCTTGAGTTCCTTGAGAAGTGTTGAGGTTATCCTTTCTTCAAATCAGTTTACTGTTTTATTTTAGAGCTTCTTAAACATAGTTATTTGTCTTGTACAGCCACCCTCAGTTATCTGGTACCCTTCAAGCGCTTGATTGCAGAGAGTTGGGCAGGTTCATTGAGAACCTGGAGGTTGCTTGGGTTTGAGTTGATCATCCCCAATCTTCTGCTGACAACCAGAGTTATTAGCTTGTGGGCGTTGTGTTGAAATGCGTGCGTGTCTCTTTCCCCATGTCACAAATCATGTGAAATCCAGTCTCAGTCCTTCCCTATACTTATACCTCAATTCCTCCTAATCTTCTCCTTTTCTTCTCTTCTTCTCATTGATCAATCTGGATCGATTGTTAGGACACCTTTTCCTATTATCTTTTCTTACACTATTTCCCCTCGTCCTTCCTACTCACGTACTTCTCCATTCCCTCAACCTCCCTATCGTACCTTATCAATCTCAACCGTACCTATTCCAAGACTCAATCTTTCTGGAACTCACACTTATCATTACGCGCATCTGGTGGTTATTTGGTATGAAGATCTGACCCAACTTTCTTCTCTCATCTCTGTCTTTTTTTTTCCTTTTTCTTCCTTTTTCCGATATTTCTTCTTCTATTTTCTTATTAAATAATCATCGTTTCTTTCAACCAGAGGGTACAACCCCAATGTTACTATTTATCTTTTTCCTGAACTTCCAGAGCTTGTCAATCTTACTTTTAAAAAAACAATCCAACAGTCTGCCCTGCTCCTGTGAGGACATCACCTGGTATGATCTTATCTATTGTTTCTTCTTTTTTATTTTTGTTGTTCTTTTTTCCTCTTCTTATTTTTTTTTTATCTAGTCTTGGTTCTTGATCTGGAATTATAAAAAATAATTCAACACAATTAACAGTCAAAGTAAGGAAAAATGAATCAAACGAATCACCTCAATAAGCCAACATGAACCAAGACGGAGCCCAATCCAATGATCCTCTGCTACAGACTATCCTCAAGACTGCCATTGAATCCATACAGATGCTCACCCAAGAAAACTTCTCTCTTTGGAGAAATTGAGTCGAAAACATGCTTGACATCCAAGGAAATCAATCGGCACTCTGCTCAGAGGACACCCTACTATCCATGAGGGATGAAATCTATATCAGATCAATCCTTACCTCCAAGCTCGACCCATCAGTACATGCCAATGTAATCACCTTTGAGAACAAAAAAGACGCCAAGCTTATCTGGAAGGCAATCATCAAACACTTTGCCTCCTCGGAATCATCTAACCAAGCAAGAGTTTTTGACTCTCTTCAAGATCTTGCTTTCAATGTCAACGACATTCCCTCATTCATCACAGCGGCAAAAATGGCAATAAGACGACTTCACAAAGTCGGGATTATCTTACCCAGGGACATTCTTGCCTATATGCTCTTACATAAACTTCCCGGCTCACTTAAGGTAATCAAACAACAAATTACTCACTCAGGAATTGGAATCACCCCCAAGCTTGTTCTGGATCATCTAAAAATTCTGGCAAACAATCTTAGGAATAAAGAGGAAAACAAAATTCAGCTCACAGCTCTTCAAACACAGAACAAAAAGGGTCCCATTCCAAAATGTACCGGGGGGAAACATAATCCCAATTCCTACCATTCTCCAGCCAATTGCTGGGCCCTCCATCCTGAGCTTTGCAACATCTACTTAAAGAAGAAATACAAAGAGGGAACTCCAAGCACTGTCAGTTGCTTTCATACAATAAACAACTCATTTCTACCAATTGATGTCATTCTTGATTCGGGATCCTCCTCTCACATGTTCTGCAATTCCGATTTTTTTATTGCAATCGAATATAAAGAAATAGGCCATGTTCAAACTGGATCCAATTGCAAACTGTTGGAAATCACAGGAGTTGGAACTGTCAGGATCAAAGGAGAACAGGAAATCATATTAAAAAATGTATTCCTTGTACCAGACTTAACTGCCAATCTTCTCTCCGTTTGATGTCTTCTATTAGACAATTTTTCTTTTTCCTTCATAAAGAATTCCTTTTCCGTCTTCAAAAACAATCAAACTTTCCTTGTCGGCAACTATCGGAATAACATCCCTGTTGTAAACCCAACAAATCTCAAATTGAACTGTTTTATTTCCAATAGCAAATGGCTCCACAAGTCCCTCAGTCATGCAAGCTACAGCCATATCAGAAACAAATTAAATATTCCCGTTAAGCCCAATCTTAGCTGAAAAGCCTGTGCACTTGGTAAAATCACCAGAGCTTCTTTCAAAAGCAAACACTTCCCTGCAAATCGACCATTCCAAGAACTCCATCTAGACATCATGGGACCTCTACTTCCCATGTCTCTTCTAGGACACCAATATATTCTAACAATTGTCAAAAGCATTACTAAGTACTGTGCCTCCATTCCCTGCACCTCCAAAAGTGAAGTTCCTTATATCCTCAAAAACATCATCAGCCTGGAAAGTAGAAGATTTGGCTATTTTCCTTCTGTTCTTCACTCTGATAGAGGAACAGAATTTGTTAACAAAAACCTTGAAGCCTTTTGTGAAACTAATACGATTCGGCTGAGAACTTCAGATCCCTACACTCCAGAACAGAACAGCCTTGCTGAACAATATAATAGAACTATCATGGAGTGCCTCAGAACTACCCTGATTGACTCTGGCATAAAGAAAATATATTGGCACGAAGTGGTAAAGGCCTGTACTCTTAACATTAATCAGTTTCCCTCACATAAGAGCAAAAAAAGCCCCTTTGAAAACTTCAAACTCCGTTCTCTTCCCATTGAGTTCTTCAAACCACTTGGTGTTGAAACAATTATCCTCTCTCCTCCTACGGTCAATCGATCCAAGCTTGATTCCAAAGGATCCGTCGGGATACTGATAGGTTACGATGACAAACTTCTGTCATATTGAATACTCACAGATAATAATCGCATTGTGTCAAAAAAGCACGTCAGGTTTCTTGATCTTCCATCCTCCGTATCAACATCTACTTCAGACATTCCCGACTGGGATCCCACCACAATTGAATTCAAAGAACAGCCTGACTCAGCATCCTCTTCTCCTGACGATCCATTGATTGAATCAGGCATCTCTCCCCTTTGTGAAGATTCAGAATCATCCAATGATTGAGTCGTCTCCCCAGACAACTCTGAAGAAATCAAAATATCTCTTGCTCCGACTCCCTCCAATACTCATGAAGACTCCAACAATAGGTATGAACTACAAGAAAGAACAAGCAGAATCAAACCAGTTAAATACTCCTATGTCTCCAACATGGATGGTGAGTACAATGAAGCAATCAATGTTGAATTCAATTCGATTGAAGACAAAGATGTCTGGGAGGATTTCCACAGTACTCCAGAAAGATATTTAGATACTACCCTTGTTCTCAAAACCAAACCGGCCACCCAATCTTCACCTGAAAGAAAGAAGGCCCGACTGTGCATCAGAGGCTTTCAACAGGAAGAAGGCATTGACTTCTTCAATACTTTTGCACCCACAGGCCAATTTTCATCTCTCCTGGCTCTTATCACATTAGCCATGGATAAAAAACTTACTCTTTGCCAGTTTGATGTAAAAGTAGCCTTTCTCTATGCTCCTCTCAAGGAGACAATTTACATTAAAAATACCAAGCTATCCAAAAGGACTTCTGCCTTTCTCAAATTAAAAAATTCACTGTATGGCCTGAAGCAGGCTCCCAAAAATTGGTATGACACCCTGATTAATTGGCTCAAAAGCATTGACTTCATCCCCTCAGTATCAGATCCATGTCTCTTCATAAAAAATGATCATTCCTCCTTTTTTTTCTTTCACGTGGACAACCTAATAGTTGCTGGTAATACTGAACGCTTTGAGGGACTTTTTCTGGAAAGATTCCCCAAATCATCAGCTCATTCACCCAACACTATTCTTGGAATGGATGTTACCTTTCTTCAAGGTGCTGTTGCCCTGAGTCAAAAGTGCTTAATTGAAAAAGGTCTTTCCTTGCTGAACCTCACTGACTTTAAACCAGTCGCCACTCCTCTTACCCCCAATGTTAAACTCCTTCCAGCCTCAGACCACGAACTCGAAAAATTCAAAAACCTTAATCTCAACTACAGATCATATGTTGGTATTCTCAATTTTCTTGCCTGTTGAACAAGACCCAATCTTTCCCCTGCCGTTTCCATACTTTCTCAATTTAACAACTCTCCCGGCATCAATCATTGGAACAAAATCCTGCATGTCTTCAAATACCTCAGAGGATCTATCAACACGGGACTGATCCTCAAACCAGTACAAACTAATATCAATCGTCTCAAATACTTCAGTGATGCTACCTGGGGGGATGACCCCTCCACTCGTAGGTCAAGAAGTGGTTACCTGTGTCTCTGGAAGGGATGTATCCTATCATGGTGCAGTTCCAGTCAGAAGAATAACACTCTATCATCTACAGAAGCCAAATTATGTTCCCTGTCCGATGCGTGTCAGGAGAATATATGGATGACCCATCTAATAGAAGAACTCTGGAATATTTCTCTCTCACCTTCCGACTTCAAGATTGACAACAAAGGAGTGCTAGAAAAAATCAAACACTTTGGTCACAATTCCAAAACTAAACACCTAGACATCAAAGCAAAGAAACTCAGAGAACTCTTCAGCAAAGAAAAAATCTCAATCACTCTTATCAGATCGAGCAAAATGGTCGCAGACTGTCTAACAAAAGCAAGCAATAAAGCCTCCTTGTTGCATCTTTGCGACTCCGTAATGATTGATCTTCATCCAAATAATGGGGGGTGTTGAAATGCGCGCGCGTCTCTTTCCCCATGTCACAAATCATGTGAAATCCAGTCTCAGTCCTTCCCTATACTTATACCTCAATTCCTCCTAATCTTCTCCTTTTCTTCTCTTCTTCTCATCAATCAATCTGGATCAATTGTTAGGACACCTTTTCCTATTATCTTTTCTTACACTATTTCCCCTCGTCCTTCCTACTCACGTACTTCTCCATTCCCTCAACCTCCCTATTGTACCTTATCAATCTCAACCGTACCTATTCCAAGACTCAATCTTTCTGGAACTCACACTTATCATTACGCGCATCTGGTGGTTATTTGGTATGAAGATCTGACCCAACTTTCTTCTCTCATCTCTCTCTTTTTTTTTCCTTTTTCTTCCTTTTTCCAATATTTCTTCTTCTATTTTCTTATTAACTAATCATCGTTTCTTTCAACCAGAGGGTACAACCCCAATGTTACTATTTATCTTTTTCCTGAACTTCCAGAGCTTGTCAATCTTACTTTTAAAAAAATAATCCAACAGTCTGCCCTGCTCCTGTGAGGACATCACCCGGTATGATCTTATCTATTGTTTCTTCTTTTTTAGTTTTGTTGTTCTTTTTTCCTCTTCTTATTTTTTTTTTTATCTAGTCTTGGTTCTTGATCTGGAATTATAAAAAATAATTCAACACGTTGTTTACATGCAACAGCTTAGTTCTTTGAAATTTAAACAAACTTTAGCTTCTTTTGTCCATGTTTTTCCCACATAATCTTGGCTCAGATAGAGCTGTTCTATTGCTACCAAACTACTATCATCTTTATCCTTTACTACTTGATTCCTCATTTACCAGGTTCTGGACCTTGATCTTGGTTACATTTAAATATTTTTGTAACACTCAGGAGGGCAGCCTAAACAGCACCTTTCCCCTCCACAGAACTGCCAGGGCCTAGAACCGTTTGGAGCCTTACACCGTGTCATCAAATTTGGATTTGCATTTGGCTTTCAATGTGTGGATGTATGCTTGGCAGCCAAATGGATGTAGTAATGACAGCTTGAACTCCCTGCCATACCATAACTTCTAGGCAGTTTTTCATTTGTTCTTTCTAGTTGGTGTTATGTTCTCATAGAATAAAGCTGTCATCACTGCTTCCTTCCACAGCTTATGGGGAAAGTTTTCAGTTTTCAGAAGGGCCCTTGCGTTTTCTGTGGTGGACCTTGTGAAGGATTAAACTGAGTTGATAGACCTGAACCAGGCTAATTTATTTCACAGGAAGACAAAGTAGGATAAGAACCAAAGAACCAACATGGGAAAAAATCTTAGGCAGAAATGAAAAGCAACAAACATGAGCAGTATATCTACAGGCTGGGTTATGGCCCTAGCTTGGACTATGTAGAGAGTAAGCGTGTTCTGGTTATCCAACAAATCCACAAATGAGATTGAAGAAGATTAGTTAAACAAGTCCTGATGTTGAGTTGAAGACTAAGTCAGTCATGGAGCCTACCCTACTGTCGAAGATCAAGGATAGTTGGTTTGCCAGTTTGAAGTCGAGTGCCGTTCCAGTCCAAGGTTGATGATTTTGAGCGTAGAGGTATGGAAGCTGAGATGATTGAGACAAGCCAGAACAGACCAAACAGTTACAAGGAAGAGGCTCCCGGCAAGGGAGTGCAGGACTTCTGAGTGACAGACGGAAGACAACTGGAAATCACTCTACAACAGGTGACATCTATACACAAGGTAGTTGTGGGACAGGAAAACAGAAGGAACACGAGACATGAGAGAACAAAGGACAATGACTGATGGGTCAGGTGTGGCAGGTGCGTGAGCTGAGAGTTGCACAGTTGAGAACAATAGTTAACACGCCAGCTCAACTTAACATCAGGATTGATCTGATGCCCCAACATACTTGGCTAATCGATCCACAGCGGTAGTAGCAGCGGCTTTGGTGAGGGAGTCCGCCAACATATCCTGGGAAAAAATAAATTTGATGTCTATCAGACCATCTTTCCATTCATTTCAAAGGCTCTTTAGCTTGATGTTGATGTCCTTGACGTGATACTTACAACCAAACTTCTTTATCTTGTCATTCAACCCTTTGTTATTGATGAGATGAATGGGTGAGGGGGATGCAGTCCTCCAGATTTCACTAATCAGATGATTTATCCATCTACCCTCTAGGTGACCGGCTGAGAGAGCGTTGCATTCTGACTTGGTAGAGGAGTGGGCAATGCTTTGTTGCTGGCAACTGGTACAATAAATAGGGGAGCCCTTCAATAGACAGATCAATCCAGTTTGCAATAGACGAGTCTTGGGATCATCTCCACACGTAGCATCACTATAGATGACAAGCTGAGCAGCTGGAGTCCTGGCACAAAATACGAGTTGGTAATTGATGGTCTTGAGCAGATATCTCCAAACGTGATCCACCTCTTTCCAGTGAGTGATGCCAGGGTTTTTGGAGAAGCGTGCCAGACTTGAAACAGCATAGCTGATATCCGGTCTTGCAAGGGTTGCGATAAAGTTGAGTCGTCCAATTGGAGATCTGTAGCTCTTATTTAGCTTCTTGAAAGCCTTGGCGTCTTCCTCAGAGGCAGGTAGAAGATGCAACCCAGAAGTACATGGATTGTTCATTGGTTTGGCATTGAGCAAGTCCATTTCCTCTATTCCTTTCTTGATGTGATTTGGGAGAGAAACCTAAATACAGTCCTTACCAATGTCTACTTTCATCCCCATCAAAGTGTCAACTTCATGAGCAGAGGAATCTTTGAACCGCTTGAGAAATTTAGTCTTGAAGCCTTCTGCGTCACCAACAACAACCAGGTTGTTGACGTGAAAGAAAAGAGCTGTGACGTTGTCCTTATGAAGATAGAGACATGGATCGCTGTCGCTTTCTTCAAATCCGTTGTCTTTGAACCAAGAGCTCAGGGTCTTGTACCAGTTAAGTGGTGCCTGTTTTAGGCCGTACAAGGACTTCTTAAGCTTGAGGAACTTAGAACTTCTTTTTGACCCAGCTGGAGTTTTGATGAACACATCCTTGTCTAGGGGAGCATGGAGGAAAGCTCCCTTTACGTCAAACTGAAGGATTCTGAGGAGTTTGTTGACTGAGTAGGTAAGTAGGGCTTGAAGCAAAGCAACCTTGCCTGTTGGGGAAAAGGTGTCAAAGTAATCAATACCAAACCTTTGGTTGAATCCCGGGACACAGACTCAAGCTTTCAAAGTGGTTTCACCAGTGTGAAGATCTTCTTTGCTCCGAAATGCCCAAGTTGTGTTGAGAGGGTTGACCACCTCGGATTCCTTGGCGTCTTCCCAGACTCCAAGGTCTTTGATAGTGCTCAATTCCTTCTCTATAGGCGGCAACCAGACAGGTATCTTCAGGGCCTCTTTTATATTCCAAGGAACAGTTTCATGGTGATAGCCATACCAATCGGGAGCTTTCAGGTTGGATCAATCCCTCAGCTTGGGCTTCAGGACTTCTCGAACTTCAGTGGCGGAATCATCCGAGTTGGAAAATTCTGAACTGTCCAGATTAGCAATCTCAGGCTTCAGATCTTCAGAGCTATCTTTCTCTGAGTTGTTACCAGGTGCAGCTGAATCAGTTATTTTACTGGGTAGACAAGTAACAGTTGATACACCATCATCTAGGGGCAAGGAGGAGTCAAGAGAGGTGGCCTTGAGAAACTTTACATGCTTGGTTTTGATGATTTTTCTGGATTTTGAGAGGACTTTGTATGAGAGTAAGCAAGGGATGTAACCTATAAGAATTCCTTCTTTGCCTTTTTCATTCAGTTTTGACTTAATATTCCTATCGTTGAGAAGATAGCCAACTCCGGTGCAAATTGGTTGGAGGTAGTCATCTGGGAGCCGTGTGTTGTGCATCATTTCCCAGGGGGTTTTGCCACCTTTCTCTGACGGTATCTGATTCAACAACAGGCAGCAGCTTTGGATAACTACGTGCCAATAGCTCTTGGGGATTCTGGCGGAACTGAAGACGGACCTCAGGGACTCCATAATGGTGCAATTAGCTCTTTCAGCTTTACCGTTGTGCGGAGAGTGATACGGTTCCCTTATCAGGTGGTTGATTGATTTAGACTTGAGGAAGGTTTTGAGAGATTTGTTTACAAACTCACCTCCTCCATCAGAGACAATCTCAATTGGATACCTTTGCTTCTTCCTTGCTTCATTTTTGATTATGAATTTGATTTTTTTGGCGGCGGCATCCTTGGATGGGAGAGGAAAGGCTGACAGATATCCAGACTTGTTGTTGACTAATGTGAGCAAGAACCTAATCCCGCCTTTGCTGGTGGGGTTGAGAGGACCCATTAGATCAAGGTGTAGTCTGTCAAACACTCTAGCTGCTGGGCTTTGATCCAGGTTAAAGGGTGTTTTACTGATTTTGCTCTTCTTGCATGAAATGCATTTGAATTGGTTGGTAACTTCCTTGTTGATGGTAAACCCAAGATGTTTCTCCATTTGCTCAACACTAGCATGACCCAGTTTAAGGTGGATTTCTTGGAGTTTGATGAGTGACAGATAGCAAGAGTCATCCTTTTTGAAAGTAGTGTACTCGGAGATCAAAGAGGGAGATGGTTTGTCAATATGAATCATAAGAAGGTTATTATTGACATTACCAGTCATAAAAAAATCTTTGGATCTACAAAGAGTGAAGGATGGAGGATCAGTCCTGGAGTTGACTCTGAGCAAACACCCTTTTAGCAGGAGGGAACCAAGTGACACCAGATTGACGGTTGCGTCAGGCACCCACGCAGCATTTTCAAGAAGAACAATTTTTCCTCCACTTGAGAGAGTGGCAGTGCCTAGACCTCAAACGGCTATCCCTTCTCCCTTCTTTCCAGTTCTAATGTGTTCATCCCTGGGTTTTTCGGTGAGTGACACGAACGAGTTTCAATCTCAAAACATATGAATGGAACATCCGCTGTCCAAGATGAACCAATCTGAGTGAACATCCAAGAGGTGATTTGAGGCGCAGAAGAAGGAGTAGTCGTAGAAATGAGACTCGGCCTGAGGTTTCTTCTTTGGAATCCATTTTCCTTTGTTGGCAGGCGGATCTGGACAAAGCTCTGGGAATTCAACCCAGCAGGAGGAAGCAGGATGCAATTTAACAGCCGGATTGTGCTTTCCATTCTCACATTTGGGGGAATTGTTGGCGCTTGTGCTTTTAGAGTGGAACAGAGCGGAGTTGGTTTCAGGGGGTTCTGCAGACTTTGACTGAACTTCATTCCGGTGTTGGACTAGGTGATTAAGAACAAATTTAACCAACAAGTCCATGCCCAATTGCATGATCTGAGAGCGCATGGTCTTGAGAGTATCTGGAAGCTTAAATAGAATCAGGTAACTGAGGATGTCATTGGGTAAAATGATGCCCACTTTGTCGAGTCTTGCAAGGTGTGCCTTGACTGAAGTGACAAAGCCGTCTATGTCATTCTGATTGAATCCAAGGTAAAGGAAATTGAAGAAAATTCTAGCTCCATTAGCAGCCTGACTAGAGGCAAAGTGGTTCTTGGCAGCAAGCCAGATCAGTTGAGTTGAATCCTTGTTCTCCGGAGTGATGATGTTGGTATGGGTGCTGGGATCCAATTTAGAAATCATGTATCCGGCCATCTTGTCATTGTCAGGAATGTCCACGGCAGGGTCTGGAGAGTTGATAAGGTCCAAGATCCCTCTCATCTTGAATAGTCTTTCCATTTTCTTTCTCCATATTGAGTAGATTGTTTCAGTCAACAGGGGAGTGGACTCCATCAGAGATTTCAACGCCAGCGCTTTAAAATTGCTATTGAATCCTGGTCCAGGTGATTCAGAGTTTCTTGCCAGGTTGGTTGAGCTTGGGTGATCCATTTTTGGCTTTTAACCGTGTGAAGGATTAAACTGAGTTGATAGACCTGAACCAGGATAATTTATTTCACAGGAAGACAAAGTAGGATAAGAACCAAAGAACCAACATGGGAACAACTCTTAGGCAGAAATGAAAAGCAACAAACATGAGCAGTATCTCTACAGGCTGGGTTATGGCCCTAGCTTGGACTATGTAGAGAGTAAGCGCGTTCTGGTTATCCAACAAATCCACAAATGAGATTGAAGAAGATTAGTTAACCAAGTCCTGATGTTGAGTTGAAGACTAATTCAGTCATGGAGCCTACCCTACTTTCGAAGATCAAGGATGGTCGGTTTGCGAGTTTGAAGTTGAGTGCCATTCCAGTCCAAGGTTGATGATTTTGAGTGTAGAGGTATGGAAGCTGAGATGATTGAGGCAAGCCAGAACAGACCAAACAGTTACAAGGAAGAGGCTCCGGGCAAGGGAGTGCAGGACTTCTGAGTGACAGACAGAAGACAACTGGAACTCACTCTACGACAGGTGACATCTATACACAAGGTAGTCGTGGGACAGGAAAACAGAAGGAACACGAGACATGAGAGAACAAAGGACAATGACAGATGGGTCAGGTGTGGCAGGTGCGTGAGCTGAGAGCTGCACAGTTGAGAACAATAGTTAACAGACCTGTTTGCTCATTCTGCGACTGGGTTTTGTTGTGGAGTATAAGGAGCTGATCCATGTGCATACAAATTCCATTCTCTACCAAGAATGTTTTGAATTCACACAAATTAAATTCTCCACCCCCATTGGTAACTAGGTTTTTGATGGTTTTGGAATGGATATTTGTTGCCATTGCATGAAACGTTTTAAAATGTTTGAAAGCATCTGACTTTCTTTGGAGAATATATACAACTTTGTAAGAAGTAAAAGCATCATTAACCTTGAAGTAGTATCCTTCTCCATTTTCAGTTGCAGGCTTAATTCAACCACTTAGATCCATGTGAATTTACTCTAGCGGTTAAGTTTGAGAGGGTAAGGATGAAGAGAATGGGAGACATGTCAAATTGGTTAAATGACAGGGTTTGCAATTCACAGAGACATTTGGAACACCAAACATTTTGGCAAGTGACTCTTTACTTGGATGCCCAGCCTTGCAGTGGAGGAGGTCAAAATCAGTGGTTGTTGCCAATTTAGATTTTGAGAGATGTGGTGGTTGTTCTAACTCACTTTGAGCAATGTCAAAGTTGATTACAAAGACGTTGCCTTTGAGAAATCCATCAAATAGAACATTATCACTGTTTGTGATGTTGAACTTAAGTTTGCTGTTGGGAGGTGTTACGTAGTAACCTTTTTGATGTAGCTGCCCATTGCTGATCAAGGTTTGGAAAAGGTTGGGGACATGAAGAAAATTGAATTCTTCATGTTTCCTGGAGTAGGTTTTTACTAGGACCTTTCCATAACCTTTGCAAGCCATGCATTTACTGTTGGCTAGCTCAATTCTGGACTTCTTGCTGACATAGTTGAAGAAGGCTTCCTTGTTGGAAATCATGTGATGGGAGGCACCACTGTAGAGGTAGGCTACATTAGGGTGTATCAGAGTTAGCAAGCCTGCCATTAGAAACCCACCATTTTTAATGGCGGGTTTCTGAAATACACATACCCCCTAACTGGTGTATTTCAAAATGGCGGGTTTCATGAAAATGGCAGATTTCAAACATCAAACCTGCCATTAAACCCGCCATTTATGCATCATCATCCATCCACCATCCATCACATCTAAAACACCCATCCACATCAGCAAATCCATACCGGTAGCATCTCCATTGCATCACACACATCTCATCTCCATTGCTTCACATCTCTATCAATTTTCACATCTCCATCTGTACCATCCATTCAATCACACCTTGAATTAAATCTCGGAAGAATCCTCCATCAGCTCACTCAATTGACAAGATCCTCAACCATCCTCTCAATCCTCCCTCGTCCCCTCCCATCATCCTCCCTCCTCATCCCCTAACCCTTTACCTGTCCCCCTACCTCATTCCCCACTCCCCACCCTCTTGAGGCAGAATAGTAGGGAATCCTATCAATCCATTGGCTCAGGTAACACTCAAATCGCTTGTAGGCTGAGTCAACTATTGGGTGATTCAAACTCATTTCTTCCCATCCCCTCCTCCCCCTCCTCCTCGACCATCATCACCACCACCACCACCACCACCGTCACTACCCCAACAAACCCTCTATTGACTCAGACTACTTCCTCTCCTCAACCCAATCCAATTTTTAATCATCATCAGTCTTGAACTGTGAACCCAACCTTGGAGCTTGAGAGTGGCTCCATTCCTTCTTTACCTCATGCTACCCATCGGTCCCCGGAGCATTCATCCCCAGCTCAATTTGATGTTAATCCTCTCAACCCTGTTGACTCGACCACCAGTTTGGATTGGTTGAAACTCTATAGGGATTGCTGGATTCTTGATTCGAGGTGGAAAGATGGCAAACAAATCACCAGGACCTTGAAGGGTCACAAGGACTCGATCTATTGCTTACAGATGCAAGGTGATCAAATCATCACCGGTTCCGTAAGCCATCTCTTCCAATCCCTCCTTCCTCATCCTTCCCATCCACACTTATCCATCCTTGTTCTGATCAAAACATCAATTTCGACTTTTTCCACAGAGAGATCGCACAGTCAAAGTATGGGATTGGAAGACAAGGCAGTGTACCAAGACCTTGACGGGCCACAAGGGTAGCGTGCTGTGCCTCAGGTTTGATTTGACAATCATGTTAACCGGATCGTCGGATTGCGAGGTAATCGTCTGGGATCCTCAGAATCAATGGTTGATTACCAATCGATTGATCGGTCACCAATCCGGTGTGTTGGATCTCGACTTTAACGCCAATCTTATTGTCAGTTGCTCCAAGGACACTACCGTCAAGGTTTGGGATTGTCTCACTGGTCGCTTGATTTGGTCAATCACCGGTCATATCGGGCCAGTGAATGCCTTGGAATTGACTCAAAACTATTTGGATCTCCATCCTCAAGACTCGATAAATGTGACGACAACAGTGGCGGAGGCCATGACGATGACGATGAGTGATGAGACCCATGGGTTGACGCAGATAATAGGCTCGATTACCCTCTCCTCTCCCCAAATATTCACACACACACACCAGTTTGGATCCTATCTGACTAATCCTCCGACGCCATCTGGGATCGCTAGTTATTCAAAGTACTCAAACTAGATAAAGATTATGATTCCCTACCTCCAAAAGGACGGCAACTTATCGGTTAGGGTCCTCTCTCTCTCTCTCTTCAACTCGATATACTCGCTGACAACTTGAAAACAACAAATCAACCTTGGTGTCAAAACCATTGAGAACCAGATAGGCTTTCAAGGAACCGACCCATTGACTGACCTGAGAAGTGCAGGAATACTTGGGTATACCCACCCAGCTCGTCTGTGCCATCCAGAGCAAGATCCTCAATTGACATGACTGTATTATCTCTTGAATTATCAAAAAAAAAAAAATTAGGTTGGATGCATTGATGGTGTTTGGAAGATAATTTGGGTTAACTGCTCACACTTGGTGACCGAAGCTGTCAAAGGCGGATCTTCCTGGTTAGTATTCACAACAACCCAAGTGTATGATGGGAATCCTCATTGTATCTAAGCCAACTGGGATGTTTTTTTTTTTGGTCAACCTATTCCTAGGTATCCCTGGGCCTTGGCATCGATCAACGTTACCTGGTGGTGTATTTCACTCGTCAAGCACAAGAAACTAGATCACTTCTTGTTCTCAGCCTCTTCAAGCTCAACCACGAGTCAAGCGCTTGAGAATCTCAAGCCAAAGAAGACAAATGCCAAGGAGGGTTTGATGAAGGATATCCCAATTGAACTTGGGGAGTTCTTGCTCTTCCAAGTCAAACCGACCTACCTCTTTCATCAGTTTTGGATCCATCTCAATCCCAAACCAACAGTGATGGAGTTCGAGGCCAAGTTCAAGCTCTTCAAGTCAATCGTTCAACCACTGGATTATTAACCGCCTCAGGGGATTCAACAATGAAGTTTTGGGAGCTTGAGAGTGGTTGATTGATTTGAACGTTCAAAGCACATTTGAGAGGTTTGGCCTGCCTTAAGTTGATCGAATCTCAAGCTTTGGTCCTCACTAGCTCAAATGATGAGACAATCAAGGTTTGAGACTTGAAGAACAGCCAGTGTTTGATGACCCTGCTGGGCTACTTGGATCTGGTTCCAATGCTTGAAGTTGATTTGGATCATCATTGACTAGTCTCGGGATCATGAGTCAACCCCAATTGTAGAAATTCATCATGTTTTTTTTCATTACCCTCCTACTGATGGCTTTGATTCTGCCATCCAGGTACGATAAGACAATCAAAGTATGGGATCTTTGGAAAGGAGAGTTGAAATTAAAATTTTGGAAGGAAGAGCAAAGTTTGGTGTTTGACGTTCAGATCAACCTGACTGAGATTGTCCTGGTTGGAAACAATCCTAAAGTGATGATAGAACTTCCTCTTGTTCTTTCAGCTGCAAATCAAACTATTATCACCCATTGCTTCTAGAATAACTTGTTGAATCTCTTTGTCACATTCTTGCCAAACTTCAAATCCAAGTTAACAGCGGTGTGCAAACTCCTAAGAGAAAGTGTTTGCTATTTCTATTTCTTCGCGTTCATCTTTTGCATTTTCTTTTCTTCTTTGGAGTTCTTCCACTTTGTCTTCACAGATGATAAAAATCTCATTTTTATCCTCTGTCCTGAGTTTTTTTTTTTTTTTTTTTTTTTTTTTTCTTTTTGGTGATTCCATTTCTGGTGAACTTGGGATCAAGTCCAGGTTTGGTTTCATTTTTTTGATCCAATGTTGTTTCACGGATGATGTCCATTTGACTGACTGGTTTTTTTTGTTTTTTTTTTCAATCCGTCAACCTCTTTTGGTGAATTTCCAATTCTTCTCCCACCCCCCTCAAAATGTTGGACAAACAATTGAATCCCATCTTGTTCCTCACCCCAATCAGAGTATATGGATGGGAGGGATAAAGATGGAAGGAGATGGATTAACCAACATAATAAAAGGTGGGAAGAATAGGGCCCATCACCAGACAAACAATTGAATCCCATCTTGTTCCTCACCCCAATCAGAGTATATGGATGGGAGGGATCAAGATGGAAGGAGATGGATTGCCCAACATAATGAAAGGTGGGAAGAATAGGGCCCGTCACCAGACAAAAAAACAAATCCCATCTTGTTCCTCACCCCAATCAGAGTATATAGATGGGAGGGATTGAGATGGATGGAGATGTATTGACCAAAATGATGAAAGGTGGGAAGAATAGGGCCCATCACCATAAGAGGATTCAAATGATAGATTCCAAAATATCTTTGGAGGTTGCTGAGGATCCCAAATTCTAGGAAAAATGTTTTGCAATTTGGCCAAACTTTCCTTTGAATCAAACCATTGCTATGGACACAGTAACCCATACCAGAATGGCCATGTCACTTCAAATCAATAAAACAACTAGAAAAACTTGTAGGGACTTGAATAATGGCCAAATTTACTCTAGAAAAAAATATAAATAAAAAAAAAAGATTGGTATGTTGGTGGGGTTAAGAATACTCTCAAACATTGTAATCAAAAATAATTTTTTTGTTTTCCTTTCACCCATGCAAATATATTCACAAGCCCAGCATTTGAGTTATATGCTGTGTTTCATCTACTGCTCTACTTCTACCAATGCAATCCAAGGCTACTGATAACTTATCCCTTTTTTTGGTTGAAAGTTGTTCCCTCTCCTTTTCCAGTTGTGCTTGCTGTCAATCCTTCTCCTTTTCCTCTTTTTGAAACTTTAGCTCAGCCTGTTTCAACTTCCACTCAGCATCCCATTTTTTTTTGATGAGCCAAACTCTCAGCTTTCTGCTTTTGAACATTCATGGCCAGTTGACAATCCCACTTTTGTTTTTCAAACTAAAGTTTTTTGGATTCAATTTTTGATTTGACTGTTTTTTTCAGGGGAAAAGAAATCAGCATGATTTTGAAAGCAAGGTCAACCAATGGACTTACATGAATCTTGCTTCTCCATGATTTCTTCAATGCCTGAAAAAACAGAAGTGTTTCTCTTCTTTTGATGAATTTTGGGGTTGATATTGATGGAATTGGAGGCCTTTTTCTTACCCTTGGCAGAGGAGGTTTGAGTCTGAAAGTTGTCACTAGTGTTTGAAGGAGATGTGGGAGGCCTCATTGGCTTGAGGTTTTGGCCATTCTGGAAAGGATGAGCCTGTTTTTTTACAATCTAAATCAGTCAGGATTAACCAGATGAAAGAGAAAAGAGCTTGGTTCCTTACTTGGAACAATGTTGAGGGTAATGGAGACTGAGGAGTATCTTGTTCCGCATCAGCAAGGTTGATGAGATCTGCTAACCCAGGAAGAGAGCAATCCAAAGAGGGAGGGGAGGGGTCCAAAGTATGGTTTGACTCCTCAACCAATTCAGAAGTAGATGTGATTGGAGCTGATGGCGTTTGAATATCCTCCTTGGCATTGGATGGGGGCCACTCATATGTTTCTTTGTGATCACCATTGCTAGGCTGAGCATCCCCAGCCAAGTCCACAGCGTCAATTGAATTGGATTGTTGGGAATCAAAAGCAGCTAGGGGGGTGATGCTGACCTTCTTTCCAAAGATTTCATCCATTTGAATATAAAAAGGACAAATGGAGTCCAACTTATCAACCAAAAAGTTGATTCCCTTGGCTTTGTCAGATTTGGTGATACCAAAGCCAGTGGAGATTGACATGGAGTAGGCCTTTTTGTACTTGAATAAATAATTCTTGAATTTCTCCCTCATCTGTTTGGATGACAGATCCAGCCTACTTTTGTTTTGTCCTTGGGTTCAGTGATGACCAGGAGATAACCATTGACCTTAGAGGATGGAGGTTGGCCAACACGTGTTTCATTGTCCAATCCAAAGCAAGCATCATAGTTGGAGGGAATTTTGTGCCAGTTGACCAGGATGATGTGATCAGCTCTCTTGAGGTGAATTGAGCCCTTGGAAGCTGATGGGGGAGGATTGTTTGTTGGGGAGTTCCTTGGAAATGTTTGCTTTTGTGTGTTGGACTTTTGTGTGCAATTGCAGGGGGAGGTTTGATGAGGGGCCATTTTGAAAGAGTAAGGGTGATAAGGTGATGAGAGGGATAAAGTGAAAAGCAAGATAAATTGATGAGAGATATGAAGTGATGAGAGCAATAAAGTGAAAAGAGCAATAAAACAATGATTGGATTCTTTGGATGAGGTTGGAGGTACAAGTTCTTGTTGGAGGTAGAGTGATGAGAGTGATAAAGCAATAAGACCAATGAAGAAATGAGACTAATGAAGCAATGAGAGAAATAAAGTGGTGAGTGATCAAGTGATGAGGGTGATAAATTGATGAGAGTGATGATGAGAGTGACAAAGTGATGAGAGTGGTGAATCTTTTTATGATGAGGCTGGAGGTGAAAAAATTTGCAATGAGGTTGGAGGTAGAAGGAGGTGGGAAGCCAGGGGTGGATGACGTGGACAGGTGGTGGAAGCCTTTAAATAATTTATTTGAAAAAACCCACTTATTTACAGGTAACTCTGAAACGTCTGATGTAAAATAAGTGGGTTTTTTGATTTTTAATGGCGGGCTTGAAATGGCAGATTTGGTTTGAAACCTGCCCTTAAAAAATAGTGGGTTTGCTTAACTCTGATACGCCTTATTTGCCTTTCCTTGGGCGGCTAAGGCCATGGCAACACAGTGGAAGCCTGAAGCCATAGGAGCTTCTGATTCTTTGTTGTCCTGTCCATTTGTATTTTTTTGTTGGCTTGTTTTAGCTGTGAGTCCTTTTTTATTCTTTTTGTATGTTTGTTTATTGACTTGTTCTTTGGCATTTGTCCTTAATTTGGGATGAATTTCCCAACAACTGTGAACATGGTGCCATGCCTTTGGTTTCTGTTCCCCATTTTTGCACTTGTGATCTCCTCTTGATATGAGAGCAGATTCTTGTTTGATTGTATGATTTGTACCCATTACTACGGTCTCCCTGGATTTATTTTCCAAGTATTGCTGTATGGTTTCTAGAGTTAAAGGTTACTGACTTTTGAGCTTATCTTTGATTTTTTTAGGGCGTTTGGGAATTTAATTCACTATCACTTCTGGTGATAAGTTTTTGTGTAGGTGAAAGTCCTTTGGCATTCCAATTTTAATTACTACTGATCTCATTGCCCTTTGGTGATGAGCTAGATTTTGGAGAAAGTCTTTGATGTTTTCATTGAAGGGGAGTTTTAGAAAGTCCTGAAATACCTTTGCTTGGTTCTCAATTGAGGTTGACTGGAAGTGATTTTAAATATTGTTCCAAAGCATAAGTGGGTCCTTTCTTTTCTCCTTGGTGACCAGTCTATCAATATTTGGCTGTCCCATATATTGTATGATGATGCCAGTGGCTTGGGTTCTTCTAGAGTGATAGATTAAAAGTTCTCCTGGATCAGTAATGGGTAAATCAGATATTCCAGGTATTGTGTCTCCAATGAATTTGGCTAATCCTCTCTCCATGATGTGAGCACTGACTTGGCTTTTCCATTCAGCTTAGTTGACATTGGAGAGTCCTGGAATGCTTCTGAATGTGTTATCAAGCAACATTGTGGTTTTTTACTTTTTATTTCAGGATGGCAGCTCTGGGATCATAAACAATTGAATGTTGTGCTGGTTGGATCAAATTAAGGGGGCCTTCAGAACAAGTGTGATAGGATACCAACAGCTTGAACAACACACAAACCTGGTTGGATCAAATGAATGGGGCCTTTTAGATCAAGTCTAATAGGAAACTGACATCTTGAACAACACACAAACCTTTGACAGGAGAGTACAGCAATAGAGGTAAGAAAACAAGTGAAGAAGAAAAAACAAAGATGATTGAAGAGAGAGAGCACCAAAGGCCAAGAGATCAATAAATGGGAAAATATTTGACAAACCCGGTTGGATCAAATTAAGGGGGCCTTTTAGATCAAGTCTAAAAGGACACCAACAGCTTCAAAAACACACAAACCTTTGACAGGAGAGTACAGCAATAGAGTTAAGAACCAAGTGAAGAAGACAAAAAAAAGATGATTGAAGAGAGACAGATCAATCTGAACTACAATAACGTGGTATGTAAAAAGGACAAAGTTGTGGACAGGGTAGATGTTTTGTGAGTATCATTTCTCTTACAAAAGAGTTTCTGTATGAAAGTTTGAATTGGGAATTTGAAATGGAATACTGAATCAACAAATTTGACATAGCTCAACAGTTTAGACATCATCCATGTCAGAATGGAAGTAAACTTTCAAAAAACTGAAGCTTTAACTAAAACTAGTACCTGCCCCCAAAGTTGGAAGGAATGGAATTTGCCCGGTGTCAATGCAAGAGGTGCATATAAAAAAATGTTGACAAATGAATACAAACCCAAGGACCTTGACGCCAGGTGAGGTGTGGGAAGTTTTTCAATCTTTTTACTAGTATTTTGCCCCAAAATTAGGGGAATGGATTAAATAAAAAGAAATCAACATGAAAAGATTTGATATTTTTTAAATAATATGGTGTATCCAGTGAGTTTGGTTGGGTTGTAAACTCCCACTGGTCATGCAACAAGCTGTGGTTGATGGCAAGACAAAATCAGTTGATGGGGCAACAGCCAAGGGGGCCCCATCTTGTTGGGTCATCAACCAAACTTTGCCGTTCATCAACTCAGAGCCACAAGACACAAGCTCACTGCTGTTGTGATCCTCATGGCGGCTAAAAACAATAGGATGGCTTGCCACTGATTCCAAACTCTTGGAGGCTTACAGTTGAAAGCTGCCATGGCCAAGTTGATGGCAAACCCCCATGGGTTGACCACCTGACAAGCAGGGGTGGATTAACCACCACACTGCTTTGAGCACCCGCCAACTGGGGTGTAACAACAAAACCACTGAGTTGACAACCCAACCAAAATCAGTGGAAACATCATAAAATATAATGACACTAGACTATTTCCCCCAAATTTGGGGACTGATTGGGATTTAAATTGTTTAAATGATTATAATCAACTGGTAAATCTTTGGAATGAATTAAAAAAGTTGACCCTGGTGTAATTTGAAAATGTGATGAATTAAAAAAATTGAGCCTGGTTTAATTTGAAAATATGATATTTTTTTAATAATTTCAATTAAATTGGAAATCCAGGGAATGGATTAAACAAATTGGCTGCCACCAAATTTGGGTAATTGATTGAATAAAAAAAATTGATTGGAAAAAATTGGATGATATTTAAATGTGAGAAATCTGGGGAATTTGTGAGAAAAAAAGGAAATGAAAAATTCCTCAAGTATTTCTACAGGTAAGAAATTAAACCAAATCATATATATCAGTGACGGATGGCATTCAAGACCTTATGATAAAAACTGTTTTCAGTTTAATTTGAAATCTTTTTTTAAGGTTGCAACCATGTCCTTTGTAAAATTTTGAGATATACACCTTGAAAATTCAAACTATAACTACCCATGGGAGGACACTGCATCTTGAGTATAAAGACCAACATTTGAAATTTTATAAACTTTTGATTTGTTATTTTTGAATGAGAATTCCAAATTGAATTGGAACTGTTTTTAAATTATTCTGAAAGGTAGAAAAAATTCATCTGGGTCAGAAATCAAGGTTGGCCATAGAATTGCCATCACTCTTCCTAAGGAATCCATCACCTGCAGCTATCTTGGCAAATTTCACCTCTGTTCCCAATCTGACCAAAATCAATCAATTTCAACTTCAAAGAGAAACTTTGGTATGTTTGAAAAATTGAATAACACAATAAATTAGGTAACTGGTAACACAATAAATCAGGTAACTGGTACCGAGGTAGTGGTTTTTTAATTTTGGGAAGAAAATATTGATTAATCTTTCTCAAGAATGATATTCCTTATTTTCATGGATAATTTTGTGCGGAGGGAGAATTCTTCTATTTGAGAATTTCATAAAATTGAGACAATCCCCAACATAAATTGGAGAATTTTGAAAATAAGGATACTTGCAACACACAAATTTGAAGTAAGGTTCAAAATTTCAAAATATCACCAGAATTCAGAATTTTCAAAATTTTCATCAACTACTTGAGGATGTGTCACCTTTTGAAAAAAAAGAAAAACATTTCCCAAATTCACCACCAAGAACCATTAAATTTCCCTTAAAAGGGATAATAGAATCCATTAAATCTTGAAGTATTGTTTCAGGCAACTGAAGAGCATGCATACAGTTCATAGGTGCTTCATCACAGATTATGAAAAAATCTTTTTTGAGATATTAATCCTTTTTGGAATGTGTTCATATTTTTGAAGCATAGTTTTTATCTCCAAGGGAATTCTAAGAGTGAGATGATTTATTCTTCCATTTGGTATATTCACGGCTGCTATTTTATTTCAAGCACATGCAAAAAGTTTTTTACTGATCCACCAGTCCATGAATAAAAAATGAAGACGGTTGAGAGTAATGGTATGCATGAATTAATATGCTTCTTTTGACTATCAAAAACATATATTTTTTGCAGATTTGATTGATTTATAGCAGGATTTTTTTCTTCAGAAAAGATCCAGTCACTGTGGAATCTTTTGAACTCAATTGTTTGATCAAATCTTGGAAAATCTGGAAAATCTTATTCAATAGTTGGCCCACATCTTTGAAATATAATTGTGGTGATTGATGTTAATATTTAATTTATGAGAACTCTTGGATCTTTAATCCCAGACTGGATTAAATCTTCCACTGTGGAATTAAAGAAAGAATTTCATAGTAAAATTCAGTTTGCTGGCTGAAAAAGTGCCAATGGGATTCTGAAAAACTTCTTCAGTTTGAAAGGGTAAATATGAACATTGGATTCTTGAATTTGTTCTTTTGAAATGATGATCAACCTCAATTAAGCCCATGGCCAAATCTGCCTCTCTGAAAGTTGGACAAGCAATTCTATTGACTTGATTTAGGTTTTCAAATTGAGTATCACCAACAGGATTATTCAAAAAAAACCTAAGAAACCAACTTTCTAAATATAAAGGATGAAAATTGTAAATTTTCACAATTGAACAAACACCCTGACAGTGCCTTTATTCTATTATGAGTGAATGGAATGTGAAGTATTGTGGAAATTCAAAATATCTGATTCTCCTTGCAAAAACATTAATTGGATTATTTTGAACTATTATGTGAGCATAGTTCTTCCTTGGTTTAACCTTTGAATAACTTCATCCAGGGCTTCATCTGACTCAAAAAAACCTGTGAAGGTCAGGAAGATGAATGTAAAACCTATACCTTCACATAGGCTAATATTGATGCAGGGAAATGGTACTTTTTTAAAAGGTAGGGATTTTAAGGAAAAACCGAGGAATCAAAAATGAGGAAGTTTTTATGATTCCTCCTTGGTGAAATGGTAGTTCCATTCTGGTGTTTTCTATATATGAGATGACTGCTTTAACCCCCAATTGTAAACAACATGTAGCAAATTTGGAACCACAAATTAAGGCAAGGAGAGCATTCTTCTATGTCATGAATTTTGGAAGTGACAAAGACTTATGAAATTTATAAGTGAAAAACCCAAAGTGTGTTGATTTCTGGGTTGGGAGGAGGGGAAGTAGATCAAATCAAGGTGGGATGGAAGGGGGTTTATATAAATGTTCAATGTTCCAAAAAAAGCTTGAACTACATGAGCAATTAGTGTTTATTACATGTGTTGTCAATGCCCTCTGTTACAGTCCTCATGTCCTTGCTACATTTGTTGGACCTGCATTTGTGTGATAGTACAAAAGAAAAATAACAAAAAAAAGCTTGAAATACATGAGGAATTAGCATTTATTACATGTGTTTTCAATTTCCTCTGTTACATGTAATCTGTTGCAGTCCTTGTGTGCTTGTTACATTTGTTGGCCCTGTACGTGTGTGATATTACAAAAGAAAACTAATATATACATAAAACTAATACATACATAAAACTAATATATACATAAAACTAATATATACATAAAACTAATAAATACATAAAACTGATATATACATACAAATAGTTTGTTGAAAAGTATTAAAAATAAATAAAAACAAGCCTTACATATGTGAATACATCACGCAAAACTAAATACATAAAAAGAGGTGGTTGAAAAGTATTAAAAAGAAATAAACACAAACCTTACATATGTACAAACATCACACAAAACTGAATACATAAAAGGAGGTAGTTTAAAAGCATTAAAAAGAAATAAACACAAAACTTACATAAGTACATACATCACACAAACCTAAATACATAAAATGAGGCATTTGAAAAATATTCAAAAGAAATAAACACAAAACTTACATATTTACATACATCACACAAACCCAAATGCAGCAGTTGAAAAGTATCAAAACTTACACTCTCTGTGCCCACATTAGTTGAAAAAAGACGCCTGGAAAAAAAAAGCAGACATAGAAAAAAAAATTGGACAGAGAAAAAAAAAGCAGGCAAACTTAAAAAAATTGACAGAAAAAAAAAGTGGACCAAAAAAAAATGAAAAAAGCAGACTGAACTGGATGCAAGAGGTCCACCCTAAGATTGCGGAGAAAAAAACCAGCTAGTCAATGGGTTTTTGAGGGAGGTTTCCCAAGGAGGCCAACATTGGTATTTGTCAACCCTTGAAAAACCAATTTTTTATATTTATAGATACACAATTGTCAAATTATTTTTAAAAGATAAGCAAGTTAAACAACGTATATATCATGAAAATCTTGGTATTTGATTTCAGTGATACTTAGAAATAAACTAAAAACTTACATTCATGAATTTCAAAACTAAGACCAACAGAAACAAAGAAGGAAGGAGCTAACGCAAAGGAGAGACAATCAAGAATAAGCATGAGTCCAAGAAATTGATGAAAATGACACAAAGGATCAAGCATGAATGTTGGATTGGTGTTGTGAGAATCAGAGCAATGAAGTTGCCTCACAGCTGGACAGATGGTTTTAGAAAGAGACGGGAGATCGATGCTGGTCGTTGTATCAAACGTGGCAGGTGGTGGCGGAGGTAAAGATTGATGGTGACTGTGACAATTGGATGGTGAGAATTTGATGGGGAGGATTGATGGAAGTGAGTGGAGGAGTGATGATAGGGTGACAAACAGAGAAGGAAGGGGAGTGAGGAGCGGAGACAGATGAGAATGGTAAGGGTGAGATCGAGATGGAGGGAGGATTGGTCAAAGGGCAGAATGCAGTGAGGAATTGAAGAATTGAGGATTTGATGGCGGGAGGAAGGGATGGAGTCAGGGGAGAATGGAGAGGTTGGAGAGAGAATGTGATGGGGGCAGGAGAGTATGGAGAGGTTGGAGAAGGGGTCATGGAATTGAGCTGGAAAGGGAAAGTTGGCTGATGGAGGGAGGAGATGATGGAATGAAGATGGGAGAGGAATAGCTGAATTTGAAGTCTTGACACTGGGAGTGCCGCGCACAGGAGGTGCTGGCCACTTTTGATTCTGTCAACTTGACACACCTCCCTGTTCAGTTGTGAGGTGCTAGTACAATGGAGGTGAGAGCTTGAACCAAGGGTCTGATTTCTGGCTTGGTTAATGGGTCAGCAATCATCTCATGAGATGGAATTAGATTTGTAATCAGATGTTTGGCCTCGCGATGCTCTTGGAGCCACTTGATCTGAGTGTCCACGTGTTTTAAGGCACTATGATTCCATTTGAAGCAGACAAGGTTGTTCACCGCCTTGTTGTCAATGTTGAAGCAGTGAGATAGCTGAATATGAGGGTTGAGATTGTGAAGTAGGTTTCCAAGCCACAATTTTTCTTGGGCAACGGATACCAAGGCTTTCAATTTACCTTCAGTCAAAGAGAGGGATACCGATGGTTGGAGTTTGCTATTCCAGGATACTGGACAGCCGTATAACAGGATGATGAAACTGGTGTGACTTCTACGTGTCAGAGTGTCATTGCCGCCATTGGAGTTGCTGAAGCATTAGATGTCATATTTGAAGTGTGTTGACTTGAGTCTGAGTGCCAGTTTTTTGGTATGGTTCAGATATTGCCAAGCATGTTTGGCCTCTAGCCAGTGCTGAAGGCCGGGTTTGCTATTGAATCAAGAGAGAGTGGATACCGCGTAGGACAAGTTGGGACGAGTTCTACTGGCAATGAAGTTAAGAAAGCCTGAGGAAAATTGAAAGTTGATGTTGAGTTTGAGGAATTTGTTGAATTCTTCATTGGCTGCCGGAGAGAGGTGAACATTGGGAGTCATGGGTGTGGTGATTGGTTTGGATTCAAACAAGCCTAACTCCTTTAGGGCATACTCAATGTTCTTGGGTTGCAGAAGACCAGGTCCCTGAGGAGTTTTGACAAGTTGATTTCCAAGGATCTTGTGAAGCGGGCCATCGTAAGAGATGGAAAATTTGGATTTGAGCCAATTGCATAATTTAGTTGATTGGCCAATTACAATCAAGTCATCCATGTAGACAAAGAAAAAGGTGGAAAGTTTGCTGTTAATGTAGAGACAGGGATCCGCGCTTGAGGCAATGAATCCTTTGGATACAATCCACGCCCTTAATGTGTCGAACCAGTTCTTTGGAGCCTGCTTAAGGCCGTATAGGGCCTTGTTAAGTTTGAAGTAAGGAAAGTTTGAAGAGTATCCTTCAGGTCATTTGATGTAAACGTCCTCATCAAGTGGGGCGTGTAAGAAGGCGGACTTAATTTCCATTTGGTGGGTTTTAAGGGAATGATGAAAAGAGTAGATCAGGAGAGCGCGGAGAGTGGTAATCAAGCCAGTGGGAGGGTATGTTACTCCGTAATCGCAGAATTCCGTTTGCATGAAGCCTTGGACGCACAACCTTGACTTGAAAAGAGATTCAAAAACGTCGGGCTGTTACTTGAGTTGATAGACCCAGACGGTTGTCAGAGCTTGTTTCCCATCAGGTAGAGTGTGGCAACCCACCCAGACTTTGAGTAGATCTATGCCATCCAGTTCCACCTTCATTGATTCTAACCATCTAATTTGGTTGGGGCTCTTCTCCATGTCTTTATAGGATTTAGGAACGGATAACATAAGGAAACCAAAGCGTTGAGGGCGCTGAATGGTTGAGCGGTCTCCAAAGTTGTAAACGTTGTGAGGAGTTAGAAGATTGGAAATTTTCTTGCCATCTGATGCGTCAGAGTCCAACTCAGGGTTTGAATTGCTCTCTGATATCAGAGACGTGGAATTTGGTGGATTGGGGGGAGATAGGTGAGGATTGGGTGTGGATGAGACAGAGCTCTGAGAGACAGGATTTGGAGATTGAGTCATTTGGGGAATAGAGAGAGTGAGAGTGTCAGTTAAGGGATCAGGAAGAAGGGAGTCAAAAGGGGAGTTGGAGGAGGAAGAGGAAATATCATCAAATTTTATGTTTTCAAAGATTTGAACATGTTTGCTACGGACAATTGAACCATATTTGGGGCAATACACCCTGTATGAGTTTAGGGCAAGATTGAATCCCACCAAGATTCCTTTGACAACCTTTCTGTCAAACTTTGAGAGTTTTGAGTTGTTGTTTAGGACAACGGTCTTGGAGCCTAGGGTTTGAAATAGCTTAAGCTTTGGAGTCTTATTGTGCCACAGTTCAAACGGTGTGGTGACCAATCCGGGACACCACGGGAAAAAAAAATATTTTTTTTTGGTTGTACCCCTATGGGTACCTTCATTTCCCCCCATCTCCCACATCCATCTCCCCGTCCTTATCCTCCAATCCCGTCCATATCAACTCCATCCATCTCAATAATTCCGCAGACCTCCTTGCCTTCATGCTCTTCTCCTCTGATCTCAATTCTCTCAATCCAGCCGCCCGAAGTAAGATTGACGAGGATCTCATCAGACTTCAATCGGCCATCCAACATACCTTCCCACCTGGCAAGAACCCTTTGATTTGCTGTATGAAGCACATTCTAGAACCCATCAAGGCTCAACATCGTCCCCTGTTCTTCTATCTGATCATCAAAGCCATTCGCTCCTTCATTGGTCTCATATTTTTCCTCGTCGGTTTTCGTTGATTTCACTTACCCATCAACGGTACCCATTTCACCTATTGTTTCCATCCCGGATATCCTTGTTCCCCATCCTCCAAACTCAATCATCCAAATCCTCCGCCCCCAATCATCCTTGTCGCCGGCATCGTCGGCCTGATCTCTATACCCCACTATTCTATCTACTTACTATGGACATCCGAGTGACCCATCTTCTTGAACTCAAAGTCTAGTTTATCGGAGCCGGTTTGAATGTTTCGGAGGAAAATCTTGAAGCTCAGCAAACAATTGAAATGCTTAAAGAGAATGCTCAAGATTCACGGGTTTTCAACTCAGGTCCAGATTACTCCATCGGGTGAATCAATGGGTGGCGCCTTCTTGATTGGCCATAGCTTGGGCACGACCGTCACCAGTTACTTCGTTCAAAACTTTCGTGAGTCTGTCGTTGGTACGTTATTGATTGATCCCATCTCCATCATGCCCTACGTAGCCCATCTGATCCAACCAACGACCGCGAGCGACCGCTCGCGGCAGTCGGAACCTTCACCCCGCTGTCGCCGCCGATTGGGCGACGACAGCTGTTGTCGACACCCGCGACCACTGTCGCGGGTGTCCATCTGGTTGCCCGCGGTCATTCTTGATGCGGGCAACATTTCTTTTTTTTCTTTCCTCTCATGTCATCTTTTTTTTTATGTTTTCATTTTCCCGCACCTATTTGTAGTATCTCTTGTACATAGTATACAGGGCCTCATGTCAATAAAAGGAGGGGCTCTCCCCTGCCTTTTGGCCCAGGATCCCATCAGACCATCATCATCTCATCTCATCTGTTTCCCCCATCATCATAATCAACTTATCCGTGGGCATCCTTCCCCACTTATCTGAGCAAATTATCCGGGTATATCCATGATTGCCCCTTGATCCATTGAGCCTCTGTACTCAAACTCTGTCACTTGTGACCTTGATCCTTATCACCAACCAATAGCCTTGCTGGTTGAAGAAGAATTCCTGTCTGAATTCTTGGGTGTGTTATACCACTCTGATCCCTTTTTCCGACCATACTGGTCTTGATCTCTCCTTGATCATCTTTCTGGAGCCAATCACGTTTGATTGAAGAGGTTTTATTAAGCTTAAAACCTGGAGTGTTATACCTCCCTTCTTCTTTAAGGTTGAATTTTGCCATGCTATTCTTGAGTCCCTTGAGAAGTGTTGGGATATTCTTGCTCAAATTTGTTATTGATTTTCTTCTAGAGCTTCGTAAACAAATTGCTTTTGTTTTTGTTCAGCCTCCCACAGTTATCTGGTACCCTTCAAGCGCTTGATTGCGGAGAGTTGGGCAGGTTCATTGAGAACCTGGAGGTTGGTTGGGATTGAGTTGATCTTTCCAAATCAGCTGCTGACAACCAGAGTTATTAGCTTGTGGGCGTTGTTACTTACAACTGCCTTGTTCTATTGAACTCTGAACAAACCTTGACTTATTTGTTCAAGTCTTTACCTGCACCATCTTGCCTCAGATAGTGTTGTTTCCATTGCTACCGGCAACTCTTATCCTCTTCCCTTACTTTGATTTCTCATCCATAAGGTTCTGGACCTTGATTCCCATTACATTTAAATATTATTGTAACTCCTAGGAGGGCAGCCTAAACAGCACCTTTCCCCTCCACAGAACTGCCACGGCTTAGCACCGTTTGGAGTCTTACATTTGGTCCCCCGGGCCGGGATCAAACCAGCAACCTTGGGATTTACAGTCCCAAGACATTTAAAATCAACCTCGAAATCCGATCTTTTTGTTTTCCTATTTTTTTTCTCTTCTCAAATCTGATCCGTGGAGGCAACTTATCCTAGAAGTAAGTCCTCCCAATTTGTGCACCGCTTGGGCAGGATACTTGTTGTTTTTTTTTGGCGAAACCCTACTCTTGCCACACTCGTGAGCCACTTTGAAAATCTGCTCTTTGTATCCCCTAGGAACTCTGTTATTTGATATGGCATCTTCCGCTACTCCAACCACCTCTGTCCGACCTAAGATGGTAAAGATCAAACCTCAGAACAAGAACTTAGGCTTCAATGGTACAAATGTTGAGCGATTCTTGGACTCCTACGAAATGGCTGCTGAAGTGGATGGAGCTAGTGAATTTGATATGGCTTATCAGTTGCAATTCTTTATCTCCTCTGATGAAGTTATGGAGGTAATTGAGTCTTTTGAGGGATTTGAATCCCATAACTGGACGCTTCTCACGAAGGCTATGCTGGAATACTGGGGTAAAATAGATGTGGCTAGGTTTACTCTGCAGGATTTGGATGCTCTGGTTTCTCAGTGGATCTCCAATGGTGGTATTTCTTCAGCCTCTGACTATCAGATTTTTAGGAAGTCTTGGGATCCCATTCAAAACTATCTTATCCGAAACATTCACATTGACACAGTGGACGAAATGTGAGCAAATTTCTTCCAATCTTTTTTGTTGGCTGTGCAGGAAAGGATTAAAGAAGAACTGGTCAAATCTGGATCCATGATTACCACCAGGGATAATTGATTCAAGCTCCCTGTTTTTCTCACCCTTAGGAGTACTGTGGATAAAGTCATGAAAGGTCAAACTGCTCTTACCTTTGAAAAGCCTAGAACTACTGAACCGGTCCATGCTCCTTCTTTTAAAGAGTCAAACAATATTATGATTAAAATGGAGGCAGATTGTAGGCCTAAAGCAGATCCTAATTCCAATTGAGAACCTACTACTATAGATGAAATCACCAAGTTACTTAGAGCATTTGAGAAAAAAATAGATCAAAAGATTTCTTCGCTAGCTACTCCTAAAACTCCTTCTTCTGTCCCCAAATCAACTCTGGTCTTTTACTACTGTCATAGGGAAGGCCATGGAACCGGACAATGCCAAGAACTTCAGAAGGACCTAAAGGAAAAGTTGGTAGAGCAGAGGGGGAACAATTACTTCCTCCCTAATGGTGCTCTAATCCCTTTTGACTCGTCTTGTCCTATCCGACATGTGGTGGCCTCTTACCAGCCATCACCTCCTGTGAAAGCATCTCTTGCTTCCTTTGAATTTCGATCATCCTGTGGTACCCTCCAACCTTGGTATCCTCCAGCTATTTCTTCCTCTAGTCTTGCTGGGACTACTTATCAATCTGATCCAGCCAGGAAGGGACATGAGGAACCTAAACCTCATAAGGCTCCTTCCTTGCCAACTTCAATCCTTTGAAAACCCGTTAAACGTTGATCATAACTTGAGCCTCCTTCCTCTGATGTAGAAGACATGGAGGTGGAAAAGGAACCACTCATGGAAAGGTTCCCAGATCACCCTGATCCTTCTCCCTCACCTCAACCTTCTAATCCTATCTTAGATTCTGCGTCACCTGAACTTCCTCCCTCCACCCAGCCCAAAGTTTGATTTGAAAGGGGCATCTCCAAGGATCACCCCAATGCTGTGGAGGGAGTATTAAAGAAAATTTCTGATCTCAAAATTCCTGATCTATCTGTGGCTGAACTCCTATCAATCTCTCCATCTGTTGCTGAAGGAATGAAGAAATGGGTCTCTTGTCGACGTGTGGAAATTGGCCCTGAAGAACTCAAAGTCTCCTCTGGCACTTTAATGGAGGACTCTGGTGGAACCAGTCCTTCTTTAGACTCCAACCATTATTCCTGTCCCCTTGGCTTCCTTCCTTGTTATCTTGGTGACTCAGCTAAAACTGTTTCTCCTCTTGTGGATTCTGGATCTCAGCTTAACTTAATCTTGGATGCTATGGCCTGCAAACTCAAACTTAGTCCTAGGGTCAGCTTCAACTCTGCAGTGTATGGGATAGGAAATCAAGCTTGTGAACTGGTTGGTATTTCTGAGGATGTACCGGTCAGGATTGGTCAAAATATTTTTGGAACCTGCCACTTTTGGATCACTCGTTTGGACAGTCCTATGATCTTGGGACAACCCTTCTTAATGGACTTTGGTGCAACCCTGATGTTTTCTGATCAAGTTGGGGAGAGAATTCTTCTCCCTGATGCTGATGGCAGGAAAATTGAAGTTCCTCTTTGCTCTTTGGATTCTGGTCGTTGGGAAAGAGATTTTCCTGGTCATTCTCCCAAATCATCTTTTAAGGGGAAGCAGAAGGATAACTCTAGTTCCTCTCATTTTTTAGGGGAATAGTTGATCCTACTAATAGTTGTAGTTCTTTTCAGCCTCAGACTGCAACTCAAGGGTCAACTCCCATCCCTCAGGCTTATTTTTCATTCCTTTCATCATTCTCTTCTGAGCTCAAGAATATTAAAAAACAAAAACATATCAAAATAGAAAAATCCAAAAATATTTCTTCTCCATCTCCTTCTCTCTCTGGATCTGTTGTGTCTTCTTTTCCTTCTACTTTTGAGTCTGATCAATCTTCCCTCAGTTCCGGTTCAAATCTCCGCAATGAGTCTAAACTAGGTCTTAATTGCAATTCCTTTTTTGGTGATTTTGGTATGAAGGAATATGGGCTTCAGTGGAGGCGATTTGGGGTACAAGGCTCATTTGGAAGAATCAAGATATTTTCCTCAACTCTTCAATTGCTCTCAAGATCAAGAAATGGCCAATCTTTGCTTCAATTTCTTTGCTCCCTGCCTTTTTTTTTTAAATCCCTTCAAATTTTAGATGCAGACTAGGGACAGTCTGTAAGTTGGGGAGAGATGTGGTGACCAATCCGGGACACCACGGGAAAAAAAAAAAAAAAATTTTTTTTTGGTTGTACCCCTATGGGTACCTTCATTTCCCCCCATCTCCAACATCCATCTCCCCGTCCTTATCCTCCGATCCCATCCATCTCAACTCCATCCATCTCGATAATGCCGCAGACCTCCTTGCCTTCATGCTCTTCTCCTCGGATCTCGATTCTCTTGATCCAGCCGCCCAAAGTAAGATTGACAAGGATCTCATCAGACTTCAATCGGCCATCCAACATACCTTTTCACCCGGCAAGAACCCTTTGATTCGCTGTATGAAGCACAGTCTAGAACCCATCAAGGCTCAACATCGTTCCCTGTTCTTCTATCTGATCATCAAAGCCATTCGCTCCTTCATTGGTCTCATATTTTTCCTCGTCGGTTTTCGTCGATTTCACTTACCCATCAACGGTACCCATTTCACCTATTGGTTCCATCCCGGATATCCTTGTTCCCCATCCTCCAAACTCAATCATCCAAATCCTCCGCCCCCAATCATCCTTGTCGCCGGCATTGTTGGCCTGATCTCTATACCCCACTATGCTATCTACTTACTATGGACGTCCGAGTGACCCATCTTCTTGAACTCAAAGTCTAGTTTATCGGAGCCAGTTTGAATGTTTCGGAGGAAAATCTTGACGCTCAGCGAACAATCAAAATGCTTAAAGAGCATGCTCAAGATTCACGGGTTTTCAACTCAGGTCCAGATTACTCCATCGGGTGAATCAATGGGTGGCGCCTTCTTGATTGGCCATAGCTTGGGCATGACCTTCACCATTTACTTCGTTCAAAACTTTCGTGAGTCTGTTGTTGGTACGTTATCGATTGATCCCATCTCCATCATGCCCTATGTAGCCCATCTGATCTGACCGACGACCGCAAGCGACCGCTCGCGGCCGTTGGAACCTTCACCCTGCTGTTGCCGCCGATCGGGCGACGAAAGCCATTGTTGACACCCGCGACTGCTGTCGCGGGTGTCCATCTGGTTGCCCGCTGTCATTCTCGATGCGGGCAACATTTCTTTTTTTTCTTTCCTCTCATGTCATCTTTTTTTTTATGTTTTCATTTTTCCGCACCTATTTGTAGTATCTCTTGTACATAGTATACAGGGCCTCATGTCTATAAAAGGAGGGGCTCTCCCCTGCCTTTTGGCTCAGGATCCCATCAGACCATCATCATCTCATCTCATCTGTTTCCCCCATCATCATAATCAACTTATCTGTGGGCATCCTTCCCCACTTATCTGAGCAAATTATCCGGGTATATCCATGATTGCCCCTTGATCCATTGAGCCTCTGTACTCAAACTCTGTCCCTTGTGACATTGATCCTTATCACCAACCAATAGCCTTGCTGGTTAAAGAAGAATTCCTGTCTGAATTCTTGGGTGTGTTATACCACTCTGATCCCTTTTTCCGACCATACTGGTCTTGATCTCTCCTTGATCATCTTTCTGGAGCCAATCACGTTTGATTGAAGAGGTTTTATTAAGCTTAAAACCTGGAGTGTTATACCTCCCTTCTTCTTTAAGGTTGAATTTCACCACGCTATTCTTGAGTCCCTTGAGAAGTGTTGGGATATTCTTGCTCAAATTTGTTATTGATTTGCTTCTAGAGATTTGTAAAAAAATTTCTTTTGTTTTTGTTCAGCCTCCCACAGTTACCTGGTACCCTTCAAGCGCTTGATTGCGGAGAGTTGGGCAGGTTCATTGAGAACCTGGAGGTTGGTTGGGATTGAGTTGATCTTTCCTAATTAGCTGCTGACGACCAGAGTTATTAGCTTGTGGGCGTTGTTACTTGCAACTGCCTTGTTCTATTGAACTCTGAAAAAACCTTGACTTATTTGTTCAAGTCTTTACCTGCACCATCTTGCCTCAGATAGTGTTGTTTCCATCGCTACCAACAACTCTTATCCTCTTCCCTTACTTTGATTTCTCATCCATAAGGTTCTGGACCTTGATTCCCGTTACATTTAAATATTATTGTAACTCCTAGGAGGGCAGCCTAAACAGCACCTTTCCCCTCCACAGAACTGCCACGGCTTAGCACCGTTTGGAGTCTTACAACGGGGAAACTTTAAGGTGTACTGATGGAACTAAGTTGAGGATCTTGCACACGCCAACCATGATCTTGTCCCACAAGTCAAGGGGAATGGACATATCTATCATTGATGTTCTGGCAGCCTCGACGAGTGTTCTGTTCCCTCATTTGGCGACTGGGTTGTTTTGAGGGGTGTGAGGTTTGGAGGTGGTGTGAAGAATACCGTTGTCCTTCAAGAAGAATGTGAGACGGGAATTGATGAATTCACCGCTGTTATTGGAGTGAAAAATTTTTAGCATTTGATCAAAACAATTTGAGTTTAGTTTTATGAGTTGATGATTTCATTGGTCACGTCTGATTTGAGCTTGAGGGGCACACAGGTCTTATATTTTGAGAAATTGTCGGTGAGAAGTAAGAAGTATCTATATCTGGATTTTGATATGCGATTGATTGGACCACAGACATCAGCATAGATAAATTCAAAAGGACGGGAACTTGGAGGAATATGATTTCTGAAAGGCAATTGGTGGATTTTTCCTTTTGCGCAAGAGGTACAGGCATAGTCGTCCCATTTCAGATTGGGAAAAGAGGTGGACAGGAGCTTGGCTTGTTCACAATGAATGTGGCCAAATCGCTTGTGAACTGTGGACATGGAGAGGAAGATGTGGCAATTTGATGGATTTGGGGTTGATTCTTTGACATAGAGGAGATTGTTGTGTATGCAACCGGATATTATCAACTTTCCTTTGAAAAGCACGCCAAACCCTTTAGAGTCCAGTCAAACCAATGAACATCCCTTTTGAATGAGCTGGCCAAGCGAGATCAGATTGACCTCCAGATTGGGTACCAGAAGGGAGTTGGTGAGAGTGAGAGATGCGGTTTTGGTGTGAATGATGGCATTGCCAGTCCCTTGAGACATGATAGATGCGTTGGGCTTTCCTGTGTTGACTTTGGTACTGTTGTCCTTGAGCCAATTGAAATATTTGGGGCTATCAAACATGTTGTTGGTGGCGCCGGAGTCCAGAAGCAGGGAGCCACAATCAATCTGGTGGAAGTTGGCAACGGAAAAGGTGTATGCTAGGTTTGCTGAGGCTTTAGGGTTGGAGGTTGATTGCGGTTGATTCTTGGAGCGAAGATTATCATTGGTACCATTGTAGTTGGGATGTAGGTTAGGATATAGGGCAAAACACTTGTTCTTTAGATTATATGCCTGAGGATTATGCCAGTTAGGTTTGCAGCATAGGGATTCTTGATTTGCTAGTTGAGCCAAAGCGTAGGTTCCTGCCGCCACCTCATTTTTGATTTGGTTCAAATGCCTGAGAACTAAGTTGCCGTTGATCTTTGCTTTGCCAAGGGAATGAGTTATGGTGGTCTTTAAGTGCTCGAGCTGCGGCGGAAATTTGTACAGGATCAGGTAGGCAATTATTTCTTCATCCATTTTTATGCCAATTTTTGAGATTTGCAGGAGACATGATTGTATGTTGGTGATGAATTTATCTACATTTTTGGGGTCAAATGCTAGGTTGAGGAAGTTGAAAAAAATCCGAGATCTGTTTGCGGTCTGAGAGGAGGCATAGAACTCATTGATCAACTTCCAGAGTGCAATTCCATTCAGGGAATTGGTATCCTTGACGCAGTTTATGTAAGTTTGATTATCCAGCTTGGCTAAGATGTAGCCAGAAATTTCCAAGTTGATTTCTGGAGGACATTCTTTGTTATTGTCGTGGTTGAGCCACTTTGCAATTCCTTTCAGAGAGAATATGGTGATTAATTTTGATCGCCATAATGAGAAGTTGGATTTGTGAAGGTTGGGAATGGAGTCCGTTAAGGTGCGAAGGAGGGATGAGTTTGAGTCTGCCAGTCCAGTTGAGTACATGGTTTCCGGATCAGCTCAGTCGTGGCTTTTGGCTTTTAACCAAAAAAACTTAAATTCATGAATTTCAAAACTAAGACCGACAGAAACAAAGAAGGAAGGAGCTAACGCAAAGGAGAGACAATCAAGAAAAGCATGAGCCGAGAAATTGATGAAAATGACACAAAGGATCAATCATGAATTTTGGATTGGTTTGGTGAGAATCAGAGCAATGAAGTTGCCTCACAGCTGGACAGAATCAGGAATTTGACAGATGGTTTTATAAAGAGACAGGAAATTGATGCTGTTTGTTGTATCAAACGTGGCAGGTGGTGGCGGAGGTAAAGATTGATGGTGACTGTGACCATTGGATGGCAAGAAGTTGATGGGGAGGATTGATGGAAGTAAGTGGAGGAGTGATGATAGGGTGAAAAACAGAGAAGGAAGGGGAGTGAGGAGCGGAGACAGATAAGAATGGTAAGGGTGAGATTGAGTTGGAGGGAGGATTGGTCGAAGGGCAGAACGCAGTGAGGAATTGAAGAATTGAGGATTTGATGGCGGGAGGAAGGGATGGAGAAATTGGTTGATGGAGTCAGGGTAGAATGGAGAGGTCGGAGAGAGAATGTGATGGAGGCAGGAGAGTATGGAGAGGTTGGAGAAGGGGTCATGGAATTGATTCGGAAAGGGAAAGTTGGCTGATGGAGGGAGGAGATGATGGAATGAAGATGGGAGAGGAATAGCTGAATTTGAAGTGTTGACACTGGGAGTGCCGCGCACAGGAGGTGCTGGCCACTTTTGATTCTGTCAACTTGACATAAACCCCCCATGGTAAAACATTCAAGTAAAAAAAAATTAAATAAAAAAGTGAGATTTTTTGTTAAATAATTTTAATCAAGTAAGAAGTTTGGGACACAGATTAAAAAAATAATGAAATCAATTTTTTTTCAAATATTTCAAAAATATAAGCAATTAAAAAAATTATATATCATGGAAATCTTGGCACCTAATTTCAGTGCTGGATAGCATTCCATTACTAATGGTAACCATATTATCAGTTTTAAATGAAATAATGTTTTTAGTTTTATTTTCAACCACTACCCATGTTGAACTTCTGGATAAGAAATCTCAGATTCAATATATAACTGTTCATGGGTGAAAGCTTGCTCTTGAATATAAAGACTAATATTTGAAATTTTCTGAACTTGTGATTTTTTAGCTCTGAGGAGAATTTTTTGGAAGAAATAATGAATTAAAGAACTCTTGTTGGTATTAATTTGGAGTTTCATACTCAAGAGAACCATGGCTTTAGACAATCATCATTATATTATTTTCCTCATTCCCTGGAAGGGAATTAAGCAGTAATTAATCTATCTTATATTCTTTGGTATTCTTGAAACCTAGAATATCACAATAAATCATGTAACTGGTATCAAGATAGTGGCTTTGTAAGTTTGCTAATAAAATACTAATTAAAATTTCTAAAGCATGATCTTCATTGTTTTCATGAATAACCATGTGTTGAAGCAAGATTATTTTATTTTAATCTTGTATAAAATTAAGGCAATCCCCCAAATCAAGTAAAAAGAAACTGATTATCAGGATCAAATGCAACACAGATATTTTAATTGAGGGGGAAACCTTGAAAATAAATCCATCATGCAGAATCACCCAAAGTCTCATAAAATATTTGAGGATGTGTACCCTTTTGAAAAACAGGTGAAAATTTCCTAAAATCACCACCAAGAACTCTTCATTTTCCTCAAAAATTCAAATTAGAATGCATTAGATCCTGAAGTAGTCTGTCAACCAACTACCAAGCATGCCTATGAGTCATAGGCATTTCATCCCACCCACCAGGATAATTGATAGATAATTAAGAGGGCTGAAAAGAATTTCATGCATTGAATATGAGGTCAAATATATGCTTCTATCTATTATTGAGAAGATTAATTTTTTTGAAATCTGATTCATTTATAGCAGAAGTTTTTTTATTCTTCAAGATTAACTTTCCCTTTTATTCTTGTTACCTCTAAGGTTTGATCAATGGCTGGAAAATTATGAAAAGGTTTTCCAATTTTTGTTTAATGGTTTGAAATATAATTGGTTTGGTTGATGTGAATATTTCATTTCTGAGGATCCTTTGATCTGTGATCCCTGAATGAATTGAAGCTTCAGCCATGAAATAAAAGCAAGAATGCCATAGTAAAAGTGGGTTTTCTGGCTGAAGAAGGGCCAACAGGATTCCAAAAAAATTTCTTACTTCAGAATCATTCAAAGGAAAATTGAAGAGACAAACTTTCTGAATCTTCAGGGTTAAAATTATCAATTTTATCAATTAAATAACCAATTGGAAAGTTCCTCAATTATTTTCTGAGTTGATGAAATTGGAATTATCATTGAAAGTCTAATTATTTAATTAAATAATTGTAATTTCAATTATTTTGATTAATTTTTAAAGAGTATTTTTTAATTGTGTTTACCTATGATAAACTTTATCCAGGGCTTTATCTGGTCCCCAAAAAAACTTTTTTTAGCCAGGAAGATGAACTATCAATTGAAGTTATTGTGAAATTTCGTTTTATAGTATTTTTTTCTCATGTTTGAATTTGATGAAATTCATTCAGGGCTTCATCTGGTTCAAAAAAAACTGTTTTTGGCCAGGAAAATGAATATCCAGCCTTAAGACTGAAGTTGTAATATCCAGAAATTTGAATGAAAAATCTTGCAAAAATGCCCCTGGAGGAGCTAACCATCTTGAATCTCTAAAATAGTCTATTTATTCTACATCTGCACCAAAAAAAAGTAAAGAAATCATAGCCCTTATTAATGTATTGTTGCATGACCACCCCACATACTATAGGGCAATCTTAGATGATTGTGAGTGAAAATGGAAAGGCTGAATGCAAGGGAAAAGTGCAAGGTAGAGAGGCTAACTGCAAAGTGCAAAATTATGTATTGATGACTCAACAAACAGCAAGAGGTAGGAAGTGTTCCAATGGAAAATAACTAAAGCCAAGCCCAATGTGATCACTGGATTTAGCAAAGTTAAAGAACGTATGAAATTAACTAATTGAGGAGAAAATATTCAGGCAGGAGGAAAAGAATTTATAAGGTAACCCAAAGATTAATAAATACAACCTGTTGGATGGCCCAGTACAGCGTTAGAGCAGTGAGGCAACAAATGACAGGGAAAGAAGGGGAAATGAAATACCAGTACAGCTGTTTCCAAGTTTGTGGCGTAGGTGCAAGAAAATAGTATCTGATTTTACAAGGACTCAATGGATGAGACAGGAAGGAATGACATGGGAAGACAAGGCAAATATGAATATGAAGTTCATGAAGGGTAAGGGACTAGTCAATTTTTAAAATATACAGTTGTTGTGGATTTCTAGGCATGAGTGAAAAATAGTGTCAGTGTGTGACCAACAATGGAAGTCTAAGGATTGCTGATATCCAGGGTAGATGGGAAAATTTTGAATGGATGGTCAACTGGTATTTAGAGTTAAATGCAAGATTTGCAAGTAGATACTGGGTTGAAAAGATTGGAAGGTTGTAACACAAGCCAAAGGTGGTAAGCGGATGGCAACATGGATGTTGTGCTTTGTTTATGTCACACTTTTGGACTGAGGTAGATATTACTGAGGGAAAGGATATGTCAAAGGAATGGAAGACAATGAACCTCAACCTTGAAGCATGACAGTTGCCCGGGTATAAAGCGGCAAGCTCCTGCAACATTTCAGATAATTTTCTCATCAATTCCAAAGATGATTTTAACTACTGTATACCCTTCAATTGATAATTTTCTTAATTTTTTTAAAGAAAATTTTAAATTAAATATGTTGTCATCCTCATCTTTTTGTTGAAAAAAATGCATTTGTAAAAATGAGAGATGTATCCTTAGTACTGCCGTTTGGGGTCTCCAAGGCAAGTGTGAGCATTCTTTCTTTGAAAAATAGCTTGTAAGTTTCCTTTGAATAGCCAAAAGGTGGTTGAAACCCTGGTGGCACCCATAAGTGAAGTAAAAAGTCAAAGATATTCTCCACAAGTGAATTATCACATCCTGCCAGTGCCAGAGATTGAATTCTTAGGAGTTCAGAACCCAGGTGAGTAAGGATAGAGACGGACTAAATGGAAAGATGAGAACTAATATAATGTGACCATTTCTCTTTTTAGTATTTCCAAGGTTCTTTAGGTTCACAACTAACACTCCTCCACCACCACCACTGTATTTTGGCCGTTGGCCAAGTTCCAAGAAAAAAATGTGTTCTGAGGCGCAAAGCAAGGTGCAAGGTGAGGAGCGGGTTGCAAAAGTGATCAAGGAGACAAGGGAAGAATGGTTGAAAGCAAAAGGAGAAATTGGAGCAGGAAAAGAGGAAGGAAATGAAGAACATGGAGGAAATGGATTAAAGGGGAAATAAATGAAAAGGGAAAAGAGGAAAGGGTTGAAATGGAAGGAGATGAAATGAAAGGAAATGGGACAGAAAGCCAAGGCAGGGGGAACCAAGTGTGAGTTGTGGTGCCAATTGAGACTGATTTGAAACAGTTGACTTGCAATGTTGGAGAAGTTTTGTTGCAAACTCAAAGAAAGAGAGCTTATGAAGATCTCTTGGAGGAAGGTGGATGGAATGCCTGGCCAAAGAGGGCTTGGACTTCAAGATGCAAGGAGATTTTTGAGAAGCATTTGGTTGCACAAGTTTGATTTTGCCACAAATGTTGATTCTAATAAATGATGAGGATTTGTATGAGTTTAGGTTGATGGTAGAAGAATTGACCAAAAATTGGGACAATGAGGAACAGGGAATAAAATAAAATTTGTAAAATTTTTGATGTAGTTTTATTATTGTTATTATTATTATTATTATTATTATTATTTTTATTATTATTATTATTATTATTATTATTATTATTATTATTATTATTATTATTATTATTATTATTATTATTATTATTATTATTATTATTATTATTATTATTATTATTATTATTATTATTATTATTATTATTATTATTATTATTATTATTATTATTATTATTATTATTATTATTATTATTATTATTATTATTATTATTATTATTATTATTATTATTATTATTATTATTATTATTATTATTATTATTATTATTATTATTATTATTATTATTATTATTATTATTATTATTATTATTATTATTATTATTATTATTATTATTATTATATTATTATTATTATTATTATTATTATTATTATTATTATTATTATTATTATTATTATTATTATTATTATTATTATTATTATTATTATTATTATTATTATTATTATTATTATTATTATTATTATTATTATGATTATTATTATTATTATGATTATGATTATTATTATTATTATTATTATTATTATTATTATTATTATTATTATTATTATTATTATTATTATTATTATTATTATTATTATTATTATTATTATTATTATTATTATTATTATTATTATTATTATTATTATTATTATTATTATTATTATTATTATTATTATTATTATTATTATTATTATTATTATTATTATTATTATTATTATTATTATTATTATTATTATTATTATTATTATTATTATTATTATTATTATTATTATTATTATTATTATTATTATTATTATTATTATTATTATTATTATTATTATTATTATTATTATTATTATTATTATTATTATTATTATTATTATTATTATTATTATTATTATTATTATTATTATTATTATTATTATTATTATTATTATTATTATTATTATTATTATTATTATTATTATTATTATTATTATTATTATTATTATTATTATTATTATTATTATTATTATTATTATTATTATTATTATTATTATTATTATTATTATTATTATTATTATTATTATTATTATTATTATTATTGTTATTATATATATATATATATATATATATATATATATATATATTCTTTAAGAGATAAAGGTTTTGATGCTTGAAATACAGAGAATAAATAAATATAGAAAATAAAGGTTGCAATGAAAAAGACACAAATTCAAGTAAATGGAAATGAGATAGGATGGGCTGGAATGAGAAGTGTGATGGGATTGATGAGAAGGAATAGGATGAAAATGTGGAATGGGATTGGAAAAGATGGAATTAAGAGTGGAAAAGTTTCCAGGGGTAGTTTGCATGGAAGTATCAAAACCAAATTTGGAGAGTTGAAAATGTGATGGGGTGGTTCCCAAAATTTGTGATCTTCATTGGACTGGAAGTCATTCCATTGGAGTTTTCCTTTGCATAAACTGGAATACAGAATATGGGTTAATTCCCACTCTAGATGATCTTTGACATTGACTGGTTCTGGAGGGGGATGAGTCTTTCCTGGGTATAGGAATCAACCTGGCTCTAGGAGAGACACATGAAAGACCGTGCTGGTACATTTCCATTTTGCAGGTAAGGTAAGTTTGAAGGCGTTGGGAAAGATGACTGATTCAACTTCAAAGGGGCAAAGTTTTCTTTCAGAATTTTTTTTGGTTTGGGAAAGTACTGAAAATGTTGAAAGAATCAAGCCATACCTGATCTCCTACTGAAAAGGTTGTGTCATACCTCGCACAACTGCGAACCAACTGAGAGGCAAGGCCTAACCAAAAGGCTATGAGACTGGATGAAAGCCAGTCCACTTTGCATTTATTATGGTGTCACATACCACCGTGTGACAGTACCCCCCGGTTTAAGGGCACTTTGTCCCGAAGTGTGTATGGCTGGTGGCACTAACCCATGAACTCACAACATGGAGCCATATTCAGACACACTCCTGAACGCCATAAGGAGCCACCAAGACTTGGGAGTCTTGCTGTTGACAGGCGGAAAACCTGCGATTGTCACAGGAGCAAACCGTTCCCAAAACTTGTCCTGATTGCAAATTGAACCCGCAACAGGTTCATCCAGTCTACTGTCATACCTCTCACAACTGCAAACCAACTGAGAGGCAAGGCCTAACCAAAAGGCTATGAGACTGGATGAAAGCCAGTCCACTTTGCAGTTATTATGGTGGCACATACCACCGTGTGACAGGTTGGTGCTGTAGTGCAAAGTTGGTCTGCTTGCTCCTTGTAGCAATGGTTTGCTGTTTTGAGGATTGTTCAAAGTTTCAATTGAAGAGATTGAATGTGATTGATATAATTGGTAGCAGGTTGAGAAGGTGCTATGTGAATAGAAGCAAAATTCAGGTTTCTACCATAAAGAGTCTGGAAGGTAAAATGTTTGGTGGAGGAATGAGTGGAGTTGTTTTAGGCAAACTCAGATAATTGGAGCCATTGCAACCAGTCGTCCTGTTGATAGGGAACATAAATTAAAAGATATTGTTTGAGAATTGGATTGAATTTCTTGGTTTGGCCATCTTTCTCTGGGTTTTAAGCTTATGATAAGTTGCCAGTGATATTCAAATGTTGGCATAGCAAGGTCCAGAAGCTAGATAAAAAGAAAGATCCACAATCACTAACTATATTAACAGGAAGGCCATGTTTTGAAAATACATATTCTATGTAGAAATCAGCAAAATCTTCTGAAGAGGCGGTCACAGTACTGAAAAGAAATAAGGCCATCTTTGAGAAGAAATCTACTAATACTAAATTAGCATCATAACCACTAGAAATTGGTAATTTCAAAATGAAATCCATCAACACCAAGTGCCATGGTATAGGCAGGATTGGAAGTGTCTGGAGTAGCCCATACTTCCGGTGTTTTGTGGACTTGTTATAATTTCAGTCATAGCAACCACTAACATAGTCTTTGACTTCCTTGGTCATACCAGGACAATAGAAGTCTTGTGCAATAAATTGGTAGGTTCTATCCTGCCCATGATGACCAGAAAGTGGAGAAGGATTCCAAGACTCAAAGATATCTAACTTAATGCAAGGGCTATCAAGTACTACCATACGGTCTTTTGAAACTAAATAAATATTTTCATCAATACTGTAACCACTATCAAATAGATTTGCACTCTTGCAAAGTTTGATACACTTGGTGTTGTTGATTTGATCTGTTGTAGTTTGGAAGCTGTGTCTTGTATGTGAGTGATTATTGAACTGAGTTGGGCAGACTGGGTTAGAAAGCATTTCCTAATGTTTTCAGGGTTGTTATTTGAAAAGGTTCTCCCCCCCTGGGTAAATGCTGTCCCAACCTGATAAAGCATCAGGGACTACCGTTTGCTTCCCCAGGCGGGAAATTATTGTAAATTTGAACTTGGAGAGGTATTTGGTCCATTTTGCCTGTCTGCGTGTAATGAATTTTGATCTCATAAAATACTTAAGAGAATTGTGATCAGTTAAGGCCTCAAAGTGTTCCATAAGACACAAAATGTATTAAAACCATTTCTTTAAGCAATAAAAAATTTTCAGAAGTTCCTCTTCATGAATCTCATAATTAAGCTCTGCAGAAAGCAGTTTTAAAGACTAAAAGGGTATGGGATGAAAGAGAAAAGAGGAAGAAGAAAACTGCAAGATTACTCCTGCAACTGCATACTCACTTGCGTCTGTTTCCACAATATTGCAAGCTAGCTTGTTAAATTGAGTGAGTACTGGAGCAGTGGTTGATGTTTTCTTCAGACCTTTGAACTCCAAAGCAGCTTGTTCTGAACAAAACAAAATGAGTTTCTTTTTGAAGAAGGTTAGTCAGATTCACAGTTTTCGTGGTGTAATGCTCAATAAAACTCCTGTAAAAATTACTGAAACCATGGAAAACCCAAAGGGATTTAACTGAAGAAGGTGAGGGCCAGTCCAATATGCGCAGACTCTTGGCTGGGTCCATTGATAGTCCTTGCTGCAAGACTATGAAACCTAGAAACTGAAGAAAATTAGTATGAAATTAACACTTAGAGGCTTTTGTAAACAGTTTTTTCTTGCAAAGTCACTGCAGCACCTCTTGGACATGTGCATTGGCATCCTGGAGATTCTTTGAGTAGACAGGTATATCATCAAGATAAACCACAAGGTATTTCTCTACAGGGTCAGAAAAAATATCATTGACAAAATGTTGAAAATTGGAAGGAACATTGCAGAGGCCAATGGGAATGATGGTATACTCATAAATGCCAAACTGGGTTCTCATTGCCGTCAAATACTCATGAACTTTTTCAACAAAAATTGGGTTATAGGCGCCTTGAAGGTCTAACTTTGAGGAATAAGCAGTTCCATGGAAGAGAGTGAGGAGGTGCAACATAGGAAGTGCTGGGTAGGCATTTTTCCGTGTCACCTGATCCAGTTTCCTGTAGTCCACAAAAAGGAAAAGGCTGCAATCTTTCTTTGGAATGAATAGGAAGGGCCAGCTTGGGTTCCAATTGCTTTGTCAAACAAATCCTTTCAATAAATTTTCCTCAATATATTTTTGAAATTCAGTTGATTCTTGCATTGAGAGTGAGTAGACTTGTCCTGGGGCCGGAGGTGGGCAAGTAGGTTTGATCCTGTGATCATAAATATAGGAAGGAGGACGTTTATCTGCCTCTACAGCTGAGAAGATTTCAGAAAAGGTAAATACTGTTGTATAATTTTTAAATCTTCAATCTCTTCATATTTGAGAACTGGATTTAAAGTGCTTTTGTCATAACCGTAGTTCTGACACTCCTTCAACTAAACCAATCCAATCTCTTCATCAAACTCACCCTCATATCAAAACCAACTTCACTAATCCTGTACCTTCCACCAGATAGTACTACCTTTGCATCTCTTGCAGTCTCCATCCTCTTCCACCAGCTTCACCCTCTCCCTGTATGTTATAAGCTTTATGTCCATGTACACCTCACCTGTCATGTGATTCAGCCAACCTTCTCAGGCCCTCTCACTCTCTCCATGGCTAGGTACAACCTTCATCACTCCTCAACCCAATTGGTATATGAGTTAGTACATACTACACTTAGTATATACATAGTACATACTCTCCACTGTCTGTTCAGCCCATACTCCCAGGACTCCAGAATCAGTACATGTCAAACCTTCCTGGATAGGCCCATCACCCAATTAGTCAAATGCAGCCTCCAGCCCAATCAGTCAACATGTAATACCATGGGAACTCCAACCTGCAACACCAGCCACTCATCCCTCAAGGCCTCCTTCTCAGCTCTCACATATACTGGCCTCTCTTTCCCTCCTGGACTAATTTCCCCAAAGGAATTAGTATACTACTTCTTACTGGTTAGTCCCTCTGCCAGTAGGTGTCATCTCAGCACAAGACAACCTTCACCCAGCCTGCTTAACTCATATCACCTTGCCCCTTCCTGGTGTTACTCTTATAGGATTAAAAAACTCTCTCTTCAACAACCTCCTGGACTGGTCTTCTCATCCTTCCTCTTCTCATCACTTGTACTCCTCCTTTCATCTCCTTCATTGAAATCCAATCAAACATCCTTGAGTTCTATGAGTAGTAGTGCCTGTGCCTTCAGCCCCTTGCATGCCAGGGGCAGTTGTGACATTATACTAATTCCTTCCCCTTAATTACTGCCCACTCTCTACCTCTCAATCATCACCTTAAACCAACTCCATCCCATCCCATCTTTGACCTTGGATAATACTGCCTACGCATTTTGTGGACCAGTGTGTGATTGAGCTCAACAATGTGCGGCCTTAAAGGAGTGCTATACAAGTTGTGGCTGCCCCTGTGGAAGCTATCCATTCCCCTCATCAACTGTGCATCGGCCAAATCCCTCAATTTTCCTCTTCAACATCTTCAACCCTCCGTTTCAACACTTCCTCAAGAGATTTTTCAATGCTTCTTTGACTATTCCTATGCGCCTCCTCAAGGAAAATTCAAAGCAATTACGGCGCCCTTCGACGCACTTCAACGCACTTTGACGCTTCAACTTCAACACTTCGACTTTGACGCCTTCAACGCGCCTTCAAAATCTCTTTGACGCCTTCGACGCGCCTTCAAGAATTTCTTTGAGGCCTTTGACGCCTTTGACACGCCTTCGAAATCTCTTTGACGCCTTCGACGCGCCTTCAACACTGCTTCGACGCCTTCGACCATCTTCAACCCTTTTTGAACCTTTCCTTTGAAGCTTGTTCTACGCTTCTTCGACGCTTCCTAGACGGCTCTTTGACACCAGTTTGAAGCAACTAAAACACCCTTTGACGCCCTACAGCGCCCCTACAACGCCCTTTTGGTGCCCCCTTCCTTCAAAATTTCTGGGAACTTTCTTCATTGAAAATTGGCCATTCTTCCTCAAATCTTCTCTGGGTACTTTTTTTTGGGACATTTCTCTTCTCTGGCGTATTTGGACACCATGCCAGCCCAACGTGCACTACCTTCATTCATTTCAAGTCCACCCCTCACCAGAGCAGCAAGAGGCAGAGGTTCTGTCATCAACATCTCCGATTGGGACCAGACAACTCCTCAAGCTCGTAGACGTGGGAGGAACCCTTCAAACCTTCCAATGCCAGCACGCTCCACTTCCATGGACACTGGTATCCTTCCTCCAGCTCCTCCTAGAGCTTCTCTTTCTCCTGCCCCACCTGCAGTTAGTCGTATCACTAATTGTGTAATTGGTCAATATCCCTTAGCAGGCTTTGGATTAGATTCTCCATCTTATGATCCCAGCATCATTCCTATTCCGGAAGGCAAGGACAAGGAAGGAAGTGAGGAATTGAACTTTGATTCAAGGATCCTAAATAATCTTAATTCACAAACTATGGAACCTCAAGAAGCATTGTCACCTTCAGCTTCTACTTCAATCCCTGGACCTCCAACACAATCTCAACCTCCAACATCTGCTGTGGATCCCAATCTATTAGCCCTTCTCCAGACCATGACTTCTGCTTTGGCAACACTCTCTCAACCCCCATCAACCAATACTTCTCACTCTGGCACCTTCAAGTCTCCTTCCATGAATGCTCCGGATACGTTTGAAGGCAACAATCCTAGCAAACTCTGACCATTACTCCAATCTTGTGAACTCATTTTTGCAAATGATGAAGGAACCTTTAGCGTGGACTGGAAGAAGGTACTCTTTGCAGCTTCCTACCTCTCTGGAAGTGCCAATTGATGGATCCAACCCTATCCGGCTCACCTTTCCAACCAAGAGCCCTCTTTCCTCCTCAACTCATGGTCCCACTTCACAGAGAAACTTCACACCCTCTTTGGCAACAGACTAGAAGTGTTCAAGGCTGAAAAGGAACTGGTGAACTTTAAGATGAACGACTCTGGCTATGCTTCAACCCACATCACTGAAATTTGATCACTTATGACCAAAGTCTCTGGGTGGGGTGATAGAGCCTTGTACTTCCATTTTCGGCAAAGCCTTCCTTCACACCTCCTGGAACAACTAGCAGGGTACAATGGCTCTCAAGAAACTCTCCAGGACCTTATGGATATAGTTTTGGACTATGATACAAGGTATCATGAAAGGGTAAAAGAAAAATCCTCTTCTCTCATTAATTCTCAACCCCACAGTTCTTCTCAATCTCAATCTACCTCTAATCAACCTTCCAAGGGTAGCGGTGAGGGTAGGGAGCATGACCAGTCCCCAGAAAAGTCAACTTCAACTACCACATTTACCAGACCCTCTTTGTGAAAAGTTAAAGAAAGGCTATGATGCCATGGAGAGATGAACGGATGGTTGTAGGCTATTGAGGAGTCTAATTAGGAGTAATAATGAGGCTACAAGAGCCAAGGAAAAGGGAAAATACTTGTATAGTCAAGTGTAACTGATCTGAAGGGGAGGAAGGGAGACTCCGGTTTAGTTGTCTGGTAATCAGATATTTTTCATTCCTGGTCCAAGGGAAGGACCAGTATTTATGGAAAACTAGAGAACCCCAAAGGGGGCCTAAGGTAGCAGGGTTAAGACAACTAGAGAGCCCCCAGAGGGGGCCTGAGACAGGAATAATATCTTAATGAAAGCAGTAAGATAGAAATAAAGCTGACTAAATTTGTCAGTTACAAAATATGAACAGAAAAAGACAACACTTTGGACCTAGGTCCAGATGGAAAACTCAAGGCAGATGAAAGGGCAAGAAGAGAGAGGGAAGGCTTATGCTTATATTGTGGTGGTAAACACAAGACAGAAGACTGTAGAAAGAAACCTGTCAACTCATCTTCTTCTCCTAACCCAGCACCTTCCAGTGCTTACCCAAGGCCAAACCAAGATTAGGCTCACCCTTTTCTTCCTTTTTTTCAAGGCTTATCTATATTGTTTGTTTGATTCAGGTGAAAATCAATCTGTAATGGTCAATTCACTGGTTCAAAAGTATCTATACCTTGCAGCCCCTTCCTCCTGGGCAAACATATTTCATCTTTCCAATCTCAGCTCATCAAATCTACTTCCAAATGTTTTTACTTACTTCCTTTCCTAGCTTTGAATGGGAACCCCTTCAATTCAATGCACCATCCCCTGAAACCTTCACCCTGGGAATTGAATCTCCTCATCACTGGAATCCAGAGGCAAACTTGGAAGATGGGGCTGATCACCTCAAGAAATCAACTAACCACTGACCTTCCCTCCAATCCTGTTGAACTCAACCTGGCTACACTGCCTACAGCTGTCCTTCCCTTCAACTCTGCCTTTGGCACTGCAGCCCAATGAATTTCCCCTCAATTCAGAACCTTTTGCAATTCCCCAACACAACTTCCAATTCCCTTTGAGTTCAACACTCTTTCCACTTGCTTGGATATTCATTGATCCTTTATCTTTTCACAGGAGGAAGATATACTGGATTCATCTGTGCATACAATGCAACTGGTTACTTCTTCTGATGTTTCTCTTTGTTACTGATGAAGTTCCTGAAGAATCAGAAACCATGTTGAAGAAAGTTACTGCTGATTTCCATTCTTTCCGAGATTCTCTTCTCCCAGGTTAAAGCAGACCAACTCTCTTCACACCGCGCTTACAACCACCATGTTGGACTGGAAGGGCTCATACCTCCAGTTGGGCTTGTCTATTCACTACCTCACAATGAAAATTCAAACCTACAAGCCTACATAGCAGAGAATGTAGAGAAAGGTTTCATCCAGCCCCAGCACTTCAAGCACTGGAGCACCTGTCCTTTCTTCTTTCAAGATGATGGATAGTGGTTTACAATTATGTGTTGATTTTTGCAAACCTGACGCTGTTATCAAGGAGAACCTTCACCCATTTCATCCAATGACTTTCACTGACTGTCTTTCCAGGTTCTACCATCCTCACCCAAACTGATCTCAGGGTGCTTACCCCTTAAGCATCACAGGCCTTTGATTTACTAACTGATCTTTCTTATCTAAAAGTATTTCCATGTCTTCCAAAGCTCTCATCAGAATACAAGGATAGTTCATTATACTCCTTTCCTTCTTCAACACTCACTTAAAGTCTTTGGAAGTTCTTCATTGAATTCACCCGTCCTCCTGTCACGTTGGGACAACATGTTTCCAGATGGGGGAACGCATACTCTGAACAGAATCCTGATGAACTTGAAACTTCTAAACCTTTTTACCTCTCTTTGATAATTCTTGAAGCTCAACTGAGTGAATTGACCATAAATCAACAAGCTGAAAAGTTACTCCAGGATATTATTCATAGATTGAAGAAAGGGAATGAAGTGACTAACAATTCTATAGATTCCTACAGTTGCTTACTCCTGTTCAAGGTTAAAGTGGGTATACCCAAAATGCTGACTAACTAAAGCTAGAAATACTTCTTCAATCAACCAAACTCCTTTGATCAAGATCAAAACAGCCTATGGATAAGTATAGGAACTATGCTGACCTTAATAGAAACTTAATTCCAAAAGGCATCCATCCTGGGAATTAAGTATGACTATCTGTAATGAAAATCACTACTGACAGACCTTCCAAGATAGCTCTTTGAGCGTTGGTTGGGAACCTTTTCTTATTTCAGAAAAACTAGATACTCATTCTTCAAATCCAAAACCCTGATCAATTCATCCATCCATCCATCCATCCACCCACCCATTCAACCATCCTCAATCTCACCAACTACCTTCTGGGAACCAACATCCAACTTCATCACTTCTGGATTTCCCTGATTCTCCATCAATTCATTTCCATCCATCATTCCAAACCAAACTCATCCTATAATCCTTTTTCCCAATCCACTTTCCAATCAATCATTTCCTAAATCAAATCAAAACCAAAAGAACAAAAAATATAAATAATAAATAAAGTATTTTCCTTCCTATCCTTCACCTTCCAAATAGTCTTTTCCATCCTAAATATCATATCAGAAAATACTTCCAAATCAAAATATACTTCATTCCACCTATCTATTCCTTTTCCATCCCTTATATTTCTTCTTCCTTCAAATAATCAATCCTCAAATCCATCAACATCAAATCACCATTATCCTCAATCATCCATCCCAAACATTCCTGGAAACCTTCCAACTTCACTTCTGGATATTCATCACCATCAGAACTTCAAACCAATCTTTAATACACCAGAACCCTCCAATAAGCTTTCATCTCAAATACTTCCAACCTCTTCAACCATCTTCCAGAACCTCCTCTTTTCATTCTCTCTTCTCTTCCTCTATGATTTTCATTCCCTTCATTTTCATCCAATATCTACAGGAGCAATCTCATCATCAACCCAGTCCAAGGAAAAATCCCCCTCAGTCCTTTTTAAATACCCTCCAATCCTCTCCAAACCCCCTTCAAGTCAAACTTCAAAGTCAAACCAGTCAAACTTTGAAGTTGAACCAGTCAAAATTCAAAGTCAAACCAGTCAAACTTCAAAGTCAAACCAGTCAAACTTCAAAGTCGTACCAGTCAAACTTCAAAGTCAAACCAGTCAAACTTCAAAGTCAAACCAGTCAAACTTCAAAGTTGAACCAGTCAAAACAGTAGAACTTCAAAGTCAAACCAGTCAAGATTTGAAGTCAAACATTGAACTTTGAGCTTCAAACCAGTCAAACTTGCGGAAAGTGGAAATTTGAACTAGTCAACTTGCCTAACTTCTCAAACTTCTCAAACTTCAAATCTCCAACTTCAAACTTCAACCATTCAAACTCCCATTCTAACCTCAGACTTTGAGTCCCAGACACTGTGCAATACTTCACTTGCTTCCAAGCCTGCCAGCTTCCAACCAGCAAGTACAGCAGACCTCAATCCTCACCCCCAGCACATCCTTCTTTGGGCATCAGGAGCTGCCCCTTCCCTTTCAGGGGGGGTACTGTCATAACTGGAGTTCTGACACTCCTTCAACTAAACCAATCCAATCTCTTCATCAAACTCACCCTCATATCAAACCCAACTTCACTTCTCCTGTACCTTCCACCAGATAGTACTACCTCTGCATCTCTTGCAGTCTCCATCCTCTTCCACCAGCTTCACCCTCATCCCTCAAGGCCTCCTTCTCAGCTCTCACATATACTGGCCTCTCCTTCCCTCCTGGAATAATTTCCCCCAAGGAATTAGTATACTACTTCTTACTGGTTAGTCCCTCTGCCAGTAGGTGTCATCTCAGCACAAGACAACCTTCACCCAGCCGGCTTATTTCATATCACCTTGCCCCTTCCTGGTGTTACTCTTATAGGATTAAAAAACTCTCTCTTCAACAACCTCCTGGACTGGTCTTCTCATCCTTCCTCTTCTCATCACTTGTACTCCTCCTTTCATCTCCTTCATTGAAATCCAATCAAACATCCTTGAGCTCTATGAGTAGTAGTGCCTGTGCCTTCAGCCCCTTGCACGCCAGGGGCAGTTGTGACAGCTTTGAACAATGCAAAATGATCAAGGAGCTCAAAGTACACCATTTGGTAGGCGCCTGTTTCTCTTTGAAGAAACAAGGAAGAGTTAAATTGGAAAAATAAGTGATAAATACTAAATCTGAAGAGGGAATTTGGGTATGAAGGTTGGGATATTGCAAATCTCCTTGCAGAAAATGGTCATCCAACTCAATGACAGTGTCAGGTAGGCTGTTTAATTCATTTTTGACAGAAAGTTTAGTGTCCTGGGGTTGTGAGGTTTTCAGGTTAATTACTCCTTCTTGCAAATTCACATCTGGATTCCAGTAAACTAGGAAGTCATGGCCTAGAATGGTGCTGTCCATTCTGGGGATATCCAATAAAAAAAATCCCATTTGAAGCTGGGGAAATGGGAACATGCAAAGGTTCATTGTGCCTTTTGGGAAACCCAATGAGACAGCTTATTTGCACTACTTACTAAATTGATGGGAAACTTATCTATCTTGGAAATCATAAGATGTTTGGAAGTGGCAAAAGATGAAATTATAAAAGACACATTAGCTACAGAATTGAGTAAGACCCAAGAAGGAGTATTTTCCAAATGGAATAGGACAAATCTTGAACTTAGAGCACCAAGTGACTTGATAGTGCAAAGATTAACTTTCTGTAGTTTAGATAATGTGTAGTTTTCCTTGCAAGTATTAGAAAAACTACAAGATAATTTTCTGACTGCTTAGCGGCTTCAGAAAACTATTGACATCATGTTTTCCTCAAAAATACATACATAACCCTTCCTTTTCCCTTCTTAGCCCTTCCTTGTTCCAGAGACTCCCAGTTTCTTTCTCCAGAAAATTTCAAGTGTTGGAAACAGTTTTCCCTTTTGGGATGGATTTTGAGGTTGAATTTGGTTTGGAGTGTTTTGGGTTCTTTGAATGTTTCTTTGAGGAGTTGTCCACCTTTGGAGCCAAGGTTAAAAATCCAAGGCCATTTTGGCAAGAAAATTTCTTGTTGTGATAGCCATTATCAAGCTCAATCAACCAATCAATTAGCTGCTGAAGGGAGGTTGTCTTATGCCCCCAAACGCAGGCTGTTTGATTAGGCGTGCTGATGAACCCTTTCAAAAGTAAAATAAAAATGCTTCCTTGTTCCATTGGATGTAATACTGCAAGGTTTGGAAATGGGACATATAAACAGAAACCCTACAATTCTCTTTCATAACTAGATTATGAAGTTTCTATTTGGCGTTTGGGAATTCATTGGGGTTTCCAAACAGGGTGAAAAGTTGTTGCTTGAAATTCTTCCAATTTTTGAGAATACAAGTGGGACTAGTATTGGATAATAGTTTGAATTATGGTTCAAACCACTGCAAGGCTCTTCTGCCTCAGAAATAGGACACATACATAACTCTGTGTCTCTTGGAAGGAAAATTATTGGTGATAAGCTGACAAGTGGGAACTAATTGTTACTTGAAAAGAACAATGATCTAACAAGCAGTTTGAGTTAACAATGATGAAGGAGTGTGACAATAAAGGAAAGAAAGTTGATGGAATCCTTACCCAGGGCACCTTTTCTAATGTTGGAATTGGCGACTACAAGAAGGAGGGTAAGGAAAGAAATAGATAAAGAAAATGGTAAAGAAAGAAATTGATCTGTGACGACAAGAAAGCAAACGAGGATGAGAAGAAGGAAATTGAGAAATGATAAGAGCGACAGACAGATATCTCACATCTGATCAGCCTGAGTGATCTGAGACTACCTTCAAGAGTGATGTTGAAGAGATTTTCAATCAGGGCTGAGCAAGGAGAGGTTGAGGGTGATTGGGATGAGCGGTTGGAGGAATAGCTGGAAGTTGAGATGTTGAGATAAATGGTTGAGAGCGTTAAGGGCAAGTGGTTGGATGAGAAGCGGGAGGTGGAATTGAATGGATCGAGGAAAGGAAGAATTGGAGGTGAGAGGAGGCAAGTCAACCAGGCTGGATGAGAGGGTGAGCAAGAATGCTGAGATGAGGAAAGAGTCAGGATTGGATTTGGGGACTGGATGAGTTAGGGATTGAGCTTCAAGTCAGGGGAGAGCTGGGTGAGCTGACTCTCTCCACTTGAGGATTCCGCACCAGGAGTGAGTTGAGAGGTTGTGGTGTCCACAGAGGAACTTGAAGGTGACACCATGGTGGGTGGTGGGAGATGATGACAAGCAGAAAGTAGGAGAGGAGAGTAAATGAGGAATGAGAGGGTGGAGACAGCAACAGAGTAGAAAAGGGAAATGACAACAATTGGGATTGTTAAAGAAGATGATTTTGCAGGACTGTAGGTAGGATCTACCCTTATGGGAGTTCTCTCCTGTAAAGTGCTCAGGTTGCTTCATGCCTGGGGTACAGAAACTAGGAATACTCAGACCAGATTTCAAGGATTATGGAGAGCCTGGATCAAGATGGAGAGCAAGATTAAAGCTTTTGTCTTGGGAGTAAAAGTGAAAGCCTTTCACAAGTCAAGGTTTCATTGGCGGAATGTTTGGAATATTTGATTTATTTGAGAGGATCCATTGGAGTTTCCCATTGAGGAGGAAGGGGATCATGAAGAGGTTTAACCAAGAGATATTTGGAAGAAGGAAAGGGGTCTAATGGTTTTCAGGTCCGTGGAGCACTGGATCTCCCTACCCAATGGATATCATAATTGTAAGGGGTGTGATAAGCGTTCCCAGTTGAGCAAGTACGTGAAATCATAAAAGAAAATCTTTCATAGGTTCGTGAACTAGAATAGAGGAGTCATGTTAGTTAGTTTACTGTCACACAACCACCCCACATACTACAGGGAAATCTTATATGACTTTGAGGGCAAAGAAAGAGACTGAGTGCAAGGGAAAATGCAAGGTAGCAAGGCTAACTTCAAAGTTCAAACTTATGTTTGGGTGACTCAAAAAAAGCAAGGAGAGGGAGGGGTTCCAATGGAAGGAAACTAAACCCAAGCCAAAAGTGATGACTGGATTTAGAAAATGCAACAACAGATGAAATTAACTAACTTAGGAGACAATCTTCAGGCAGGAGATGCAGCCTTCATAAGGAAATCCAAAGATGACTATATACAACCTGATTGATGGCCAACTACAGCTAGAGAGCAGTGGGGAAATGAATGACAGGGACAGAATGGGAAATGAAATAACAGTACAGTTGTTTCTGAGGTTGTGGTGTAGGTTCAAGAAAATAGAATCTGATTTTAAAAGGATGTAATGGATGAGACAGGAAGGAATGAAATGGGAAGACAATGCAAATATGAAGATGCAGTTTTTTCAGGGTAAGGGACTAGTCCATTTGCAAACTATAAAGTTGGTGTGGCTATCTAGGCATGAGTAAAACTAGTGTTAGTGCGTGAAGAAGAATGGATGTCCAAGCATTTCTGATATCCAGGATAGAAGGGCAAAGTTTGAATAAATTTTCAAATGGTATTTAGAGTTAACTGCAAGATTTGCAAGTAGATACTGAGTGACCAAGATTGGAAGGTTGTGAAGCAAGCCAGAGGTGGTAAGCAGAAGGCACCATTGATTTTGTGCTTTATTTGTGTCACTCTTATGTACTGAGGTAAATTGTACTGAGGAAAGGATATGTCAAAGTGATGAAGAAAATAACCCTTAAACTTGAAGTTTGAAACTGGCTTTTTTGGGTGCAACACATGCTTTACAAAAAAAATCAAAAATTTGGCCAGGCGCCCAGATGGGCTTTTTACATCATAAACAAAATGAAAATGTTTAATTGAAAGAAAAAAAGGAAGTAAAAAATTGTTTATTTCACAGGGATTCAATGTGAAATTTGGCAAAACTTAGGAATTCCTTCTTGCAACACACTTGGGGAGAGGGATGGATGAGGAGAAAGGATGAATGTGGATTGCAAAATCAGGAAAAGAAATTGAAGATAAAACAGTAATACTGTTACAGAAAAAAAAACTCAAAAAATACTGGATTATTTTGAGTAAAATTCCCCACCTTGATCTCTGTAAAGAGATAAGGGACCTGCTTCTAATTGAATGAAGCCAAAAGGAGCTTTGCTTACAAGGTAAACTCACAAACTTTTAGGTAACAATAAATGTTACAACTCCAACGGACTTACCACACAAACTTGGAGTTGAGAAATTGATTATTAATTGATTACAATAATAAAGTTTAAGGCCCTGCAATCTTTTTCTTGAGATGAGGTTTAATGGGCTTGTGAACTCTTGCAATATTCTTGGATCAATAATATATAATAAATAGCTGAGGAGGGGGACATAAGTTGAAGAACCTCCTCTTTTGAGGTAAGAGGAGCCCTCAGGGGAGTGCTAGGCTCCCCCTGGTTTTGTCCTCAAAAGCTCAGAACCACATTACATCATACCCAATGAGAGATAGGCTACTAGTACTCATTGGGTGATCTTCAAAGTAAAAGGTTCTAATTACATACCCCAAAGGTTAGTTAAATGATCCTAGGACTAAATATCAGTCAAAAGGACGGTTCAGAAGTCCTATAACACCCCAGACATATTAAATAAATATAAACTGACAGCCCTGGCATTAAAAATTTCTTAATTCCTAGTAGCTTGGCAAATATTATACATGTAAGGTATTTATATTCTTGGAAATGATATTACATGGTTTATACTTTAAAACTGAGCTCAGGAACCTCTGAGTGGACGCTCTTAAGGCTAAGTAAAGTATCTTTAAGTATAATTAAATCTCCAAAAAGCATAAGATTGAAATTATGCAATTTTTTATACAGAGTAGAGAGTATGGCTTGAAGTAATTACCATAACTTGTCCCCAAAGGAATTGAGCATATTGGGAAGTTCTATATCAATATTGGGACGCACCTGAGTCCTCATAAATTAATTCAAAGTTATATGGGATCCCCATCTTGATAATATATATCATCAAGGTTTTAATTCCATTTATACTGGATCCCCATCTTGATAATACATATTATCAAGGTTTTAATTCCATAATAAATACTCATGAAAAAATACTTAAAAAATATTATAAAATATTATCAAATTTTATTTCATAAATCTGAAACACTTGATCATATTTCATTCTTGACTGTATGGTGGGTTGAACCAGTGACCTTGGTGTCAAATAATAGAAACTAAGCCTAGCATTTAACCACTATACCAACAAGACATATGAGTTGTGCAGGCATTTGGACAATTCTAATTGCCTTGTGGCTGACAGATTCAGGGAGAAGGACCTTAATTTTAAATTCAAATGGAGCTGTTCCAATTTGGGAGGAAGGGGGCCCTGTGGTTTAGATTTCTGATAATCAATTTTTTTCATTGATGTTTCTATAAAGGACCATTATTTAAGAGCAACTAGAGACAACCAAAGAGGGCCTAAGGAAGCAGGTTAGATACAGCTAAAGAGACCCAGAGGGCGCCTGAGACAGTAGTAATGAGATAATGAAAATAGTAAGATAGAAATAAAGGTGTCAGTGATTTAACGTCTATTGCTCCACTGGGCTGTGGTTAAACCTGCAAAAAACCATACAAAAACCAATTTTAAAATTAGTTAAGGACTTATTAAAAAAGTAAAACTGTTAAAAGGCAATCCAACTCAAATAATAACAGAGTATTATGAGTAAAATGCCACACCTTTATCTTTTTAAAGAGATAAGGGACCTGGCTTCAACTGAACAAAGCCTAAAGGAGCTTTTTTTACAAGGTAAACTCACATCCTTTAAGGTAAAAATAAATGTTACAACTCCAAAAGCACTTTCCACAAAAACTTGTAGCTGACAAGTTCATTATTTGATGATTTTATACTCAAGTTTAGGGACCCAGTGAATCTTCTTCTTGAGATCAAGGTGAGTGGGCTTGTTAACTTTTGCTGTATACTGCATCAATAATAAATAATAAATAACTGAGGAAAGGGCTGTAGGGTGAAGAACATCCTCTTTTAAGGTAAAAGGAGCTCTCAAAGGACTCAAGGAATCATCAGGGGAGTGCTAGGCATCACCTGGTTTCGTTCTCAAGGGCTCAGAACCTCATTAAATCATACTCAAATAGAGATAGTTTACTACTACCCATTGGGGGGAATTTTTCAATGTAAAAGGTTCTAATTACATAACCCAAAGGTTAGTTAAATGATCCTAGGACTTACCATCAGTCCAAATGACGGTTGAGAGGTCCTAGAAAACCACAGAAAGATTAATTACCCATAAATTGATAGCCTTGGAATATACTTACTTCTTGATTCTTAGTACCTTGGAAGATATTATACATATAAGGTATATATGTTCTTGGCAATGATATTACATGGTCTTTAATTTGCAACTGATCTCAGAGTCCTCTGATTGGACCCTCTCAATGCTCAGTGAAGTATATTAAAGCATAGTTAAATCCAGAAGAAGGATATGATTAAAATTATGCAATTTGTTTATACAGAGTAGAGAGTATGGCTCAAATTAATTACTATAACTTATCCCCAAAGGAATGGAAAATATTGGGAAGTTATATATAAATATTTGGGAAAAATCTGATTCCTCATAACTTAATTTAAATTTATATTGGATCACCATCTTGATAATGTTAATTATCAAGTTTTTAATTCCATAATCAATACTCATAACAACATACTCATAAAATATTCTCAAAAGTTATTGTATAATTCTAAAACTCCTGATAATTAATCATTCTTGTCTCTATTGTGGGTTGAAACAGTGACCTTGTTTTCAGATAATGGAAGATAGGCCTAGTACTTAACCACTCTCCCAACAAGACATATGAGTTGTACAGACATCTGGACAAGTCTCATTGTCTTATGGCTGACAAAAGGTAACTAAATTTTTTAGTTACAGAATATGAGCAGAAAAATACAACACACAACCTTAAATGAAAAATTTAGGAAATAATTTTGTTGAATCTTTGATTTATTCTCTAACTATCTCTCAGTTTCACTATTTTATTATTTATCTTATTTCTTTCCTTTTACTCACATGTGTTTTAGAGAAGTTACACACCTCTCAGGTCTCTGCGCGCATCTCTTCATCTCCCGCGCGCACCAGTGCCAATACTTCATATTGGATTGACTCTCCAATACTACTTGTGTCCTGAATTGTGCACGACTCCTTCCTCTTTCATCACACAACTACATTTGTTGCGTCAATGGATTGAGAGTGTTTTGAGTCAGGTAAGCTCTATCCTTCAATCTATCTATCTAGATCTCAATCTAACTTTTCTCTGGTCCTGTTTCTCATAACCAGAGCTATATAGGTTTAAGTTCAGGGTCATTCACTGTTGATTTTATTTCCATTAAGGGTCTTCTATATTCTCACTACATCAAATCCTGGTTTTAGGTATACTTCTCTTTCTCCTTTATCTTTTCCTTTTCCATTTCTTTGTTTCTGACAAAATCAATCTGGTTTGAGTTGCCTCTAAACTTCACAGATTTACAGTCCCAATGCTCATCAAATTCACCAGGATTGATACTTCCAACTTCACTATGTCTGACCATGACAAACCCAGTCCTAAAAATCTCAACATACCACTCTTAAGTGAAACAAATTTTGCTTCCTGGTTAATGCAAATTAGAAGCCACCTTCAAAGAAAAGGACTTCTTGAATATTTTTAAGACACTGAATTTGAAACCCTTGTTGTTCCCTCTACTGGTCCTCAAAGGAAGAAAAGCTAAAAAGCTGCAGACCTTATCATTAAGCACCTAGGCAACACTGCTTTTGACACCATCATAAATCCAATTAACCAATCAAAACCTTCTCTCATCTGGCAATCCATCCTTGACCAATATGCATCTCAATCCACTAACAACAGAGGTTGCATTTGTTTGAACTTTATTTGGTACAACTTTGATGGAAATCTTCACACCTATCTACAAGAGTGCAGGAAGCTTATGAAAAAACTAGCTGTAGTCAAGCTCAAAGTCCCCCAAGACATACTCAGCTACACTACTCTTGTAAAAATAAATGCAAAATTGTATCATGTGGTCAATAGCATTCTTCTCAAAAATAATTTACTTCAAAGTCCCACTCTAGTCCTCAACAAGCTGCAAGAAGTGACCCATCTGGAATCTTCTCAATCACTTCCTAACAAAACTGCACCCATACCAAATCCTCCTGACCAATCTGAATCAACTGCCCTGCTGAAAAAAAAAACTTGCAAAGGCCCAAAACATCCTTGCTCAAAATTTCACCACCATCCCATAGCTGAACATCCTGAGTCTTGGTGTTGGCATCTACACCCTGATCACCTAAGACCCAACAAGAACGCTGCCCAAGCTCATCACACTCAACCAATCAAACAAAATGTGCCAGCTTCTGATAATCCTGATGAACCCGCCAATTCCTTCTTCAATGCCCAACTTTATCAGAAATCAATCCTTCCTGATTCAAAGAAGATGACAACTCTACCTCCTGTCCTGGACTCAGGGGCTAGCCATCACATGGTGAATGATCCCCGCTATGTCATCACTTCAAAACCAATCAACTTTCAAGTTGGATCTGTTTCTTTTTCCTCTGCTCATAAAAATACTGCAATAGGAACTGCCAAACTCATCAATCACAAGGGTTCCAAAATTATACTAAAGGATTTTCTGTTGATACCAGATCTTAACAGATGTCTGATATCACTGGACAGATTTCTAGTCCAAAAATCAAACATCTCCTGGTTTGGCAGAAAAAAAGTCTCTATCAATATAGAAAATGTGCATTTTGTTGGTTCAACTGTCAACCATCTCCTGGAGATATATGGAATGCATTTTGCTACTATTCCGACTCACTCTGTTATGCACCATCTCTCCTCTGACCAGCCTGACTCCAAATGGCATCATTGTCTTGGACACCCAGGAACTGCCACCCAGAGATTGCTCTTCCCAACCTCTGGCTTGACTAGCTTTAACTGTGATGTGTGCCAAACCTGCAAGATGACCACCACTCCATTCAATGGCCATTTCAAAGCTGCAAGCCAGCCTTTAGAAATTGTGCACATTGATCTTGTTGGTCCGTTCTCAGTTGAATCAGTCAGTGGTTGTAAATATTTCTTGACGATTGTAGATCAATACTCTCGCTTCAAGACATTCTCATTTCTGAAGAACAAGAGTGAGGCTCTATTGGCCTTAAAACAATTTGTGTCTGCTTTGGAACGTTGTTTAAACAGAAAATTGACGACCCTAGTCTCATACAATGGTGGTGAGTTCACAAGCTCAGAATTTAAAAATTACTGTCAAGAAGCCAGAATTAATCACCATTTCTCACCTCCCTATACTCCTCAAAAAAATGGCTTGGTAGAATGAGCAAACAGATCAATCATCAAGAAGGCTAGGTGCCTGTTCAACCAGAGCCAACTTCCTCCTTGCTACTGGGCAGAGGACTTCAAAACTGCTACCAATCTTGTCAATCTACTACCTGTAGTGTCTAATCACAAATGTATCCCCTAAGCAGCCTGGTTCAATGCCAAGTTCAATTCCAACATGCTTTGACCTTTTGGCTGCACCTGCTTTTTCCACATTCCAAAAACCAATCGTGATTTCAAACTAAGCGTTTCTGACTTCAAGGGAATCATGTGGGGTTATCAAAACAAATTCTCATTCTACAAAATACTTAATCCCCCTAATGGTAAAGTCCATTTCACGGAAAAGGCAAGATTCAATGAAACCAAATTTGGAAAATGCTCAACTCATTCTCCATTTCTGTGTATCTCTGATCTTCCGGCCAACTCATTTCTCCTTTCCAAAGATTTGGGTGCCGCTCCGATGATTAATCCTGATCCTCCCCTATCCGAGTCCTTCAATGAGATTCCTAATAGCAATGTTATCCAAAAAAATTTTCCCAGTGAAGTCAGTATGGACAATATTGTCATGTATCCCAGGCGTGAAGGATCTCAACTCAATCTGGCCATCAACTATTCAGATCCAGTCACTTAGACAAAGCTCTGAATGTAAAATTTAAGCTAGAATGGATGGAAGCCATGAATAGAGAACTTCTCAACCTGGAATCCTACAATTTGTGGGAAGAGAAAGACATTGACCCCAACTCCAAAGCAATCAAGTGCATTTGAGTATTTTGAACCAAGCGCAATTTCAACAATGAGATAATTGAATTCAAGGCTTGACTTTGTGTTCAAGGCTTCAATCAAAGGAAGGGAGTTAATTTTGAGAGTGTTTTTGCCCCCACGGGTGACAAGACATCTCTTTGGTTGCTTGCTACTTACACGGCTCAGAATGACTTGCTGTTTCATCAAATTGATGTGAAATCCGCTTTCCTAAATGCCCCACTTAGGGAAGATATCTTCATCACTCCGCCAGCAAATGTCTCTACATCACCAGGAAAAACTCTCAAGCTCAAGAAAGCACTTTACAGCCTGAAACAAGCCACCATGGAATGGTATCAGACACTAAGCTCATGGTTAATCAGTGTAGGTTTTCATCAAAGCAAGGCTGACAACTGTGTCTTCTCCTCCAATAACACGTGGTTGTACATCCATGTGGATGAAATTGCTATATTCAGCCAGGAACCATTATAGTTCAGGAAACTGATTGATTCTTGATTCAAAATCAAGTACTTGTGCCAAGCCTCAATGCTCCTTGGCATCAACATTAATGTCACAACAAACAGTTTCAAACTACCTCAGATGACCTACATCAACTTGTTGGTCAGCAAATAAAATCTTCAAAGTCACAAAAAAAACTAAACTCCTTTCAAGCCAAATGGCAAACTACTGGTATCTACTACTGAAGAGCACCACGAATTCCTGAAAACCAACCGTGAATATAGGAAGATAATTAGCAAATTACTGTACGTCAGCTGCAAAACGCGACCAGACATCACTTTTTTGACAAACTATCTTTTGCAATTTCTCACAAAGCCCAACTCCACTCACTACAATGCTGCTCTAAAGATTGTCAATTACCTTAAATACACCAGCTCAAAAGGACTCAAATATAGAAAGATCCAGACATCCAATGAACTGGTTGCATATGTAGATTTGGACTAGGCAGCTTTCCCTCAAACGCGTTGTTCAATCTCTGGGCTCTTGATTACCTGTAAGGAAAATCTAATTGATTGGAAGTTAAAAAATCAGCCAAAAATATCTCTCCCAACCACAGAATCTGAATACAAGTCTGTGGGAAATGTGGTGAAAGAAGTCCTCTGTTTAACAACCCTCCTGACCAAGTTAATTGTTATAATTTGTTAAAATACGTATGCACCTATGCCTGTGCTACGTATAATTGTAATCAAAATAGGATGCAAATATGGGCCAATTGGGCCAATTGGAAGCTCACACGGACCATACAGGCCTTTTTGGATGTCACTGATTTGGGGAAACTTGCCTCAAAACGCGTGAAACAGGCCTATTGGTACAAGGGCCCTAACAGGCCCGGTGAGGTTTATGGGAAAATACAGCCAGATGGGCTTGTGTGGGCATAATTGGGCCCAAGGTTTTTTTGGACATACTTGGCCAGACGGTCTGGCCCGCCAAAGTATGGTTTACTTGGTTTTCAGGCTTGGGGCAGCCCATTGGGGCCACCACACGTGTTGCAGCCCGGTGTGGAAAGAATAAAGGTTATCCCCTTATAATTGTCCCAGGGTTTGGAAGCTAACAGTTCCCTGCGTTTGAAAGGAGATGGGGATGCCCGGAGTCGCACTTGAAATGAGAGATAGAAATAAGGAGATAAAAAGATAAGAAAAGTAGAGAGAGAGTGAAATTGCCAATCCTTCAATCCTAAGAACTTTCCACCTGGATGTGTATCCAGTATGAGTTCCTTTAATCTCCTGGTGAGATGAGTGATCCAATCCATTGATGTGATGGTCTGATTCCCTTCATGCATTCCATGCCTCTCCTCCTCCCCAACCCAGAGTTGAGAGTGAGGATAAGTCCTCCCCCTCAACCCTAACCTAAGTACACGCGCAAATAAAAGTATGACAAAGAAGCAGAAAACAATCCCAAAACAGAAACCCTAGCCTCCTCTCCCCACCTCCGTACCAAACGCCCCCCAACGTCCATACGCTGTTCCGTCCATCTGGTTTGTCCTTCTCATGACAAGGTCCTTGCACGGCGCCCTACTTGGAGCCCCCCACGCTTTTCCGTATCCGTTTGTCCGGGCCCGTCATGGGTGTCCGGTAATATCCGGCATGATCCGCGCGCTTGCACGCGCGCTCCATCCCTTCCTTTATAGCCCGCGGATTGCTCCGCCCCTACGTATCCAAACCGGCGCGCCCGCGAACCTAGTTGAGCGCACTACCTTCCAAATCCAATCTCCGGGGCGGATTGCCGTCCACGCCGCATTTGATGCTGAGCCCGACCTGTCCACTAGGTGCAGAGCCAAACAGCGGCTGCTGCTGATCCAGCAGCCGCCACTGCTGAGCACTCTGCATACCCTAATGCTGAGCCTGCTTGCCTCCAATGCTGAGCGCGCAGCGGAAACGCAGTTCCCAATCCGTGTCTATAAATTGACACCATATCCCCCCCCAACTTGAGTTCTGTCCCCAGAAGTCTTCCATTGCTTCACCATACCACTACCCCCGCTACTTCCACTCCTACCCCCACCACTCCCACTACCACCTTCCCCCTTGTTCCTTCCGCTCCATCGCCATCATGCTCCCATGCAAGTTCTGCGCCCGGAACAGGCAGGCGTGTTTGATCATCCCCGGTCAACGCGCCTGCGTTGCTTGCCGTCGCGGCCACCATCGCTGCTTGTTTAGCAACAGCATGCCCCAAGCTCCCCCCCAATCCAGCTCTTTCCCAAGGCCACGCAAGAGGGCTTGTCTGGACCCGTTTGTGGTTTTGGACAACGAGTCAATCTTGGAAGGCTCATGGACACCCCCTTGTTCACCTCCATCCCTCCGCCCCCAAGCTCCATCACCCACCACCTCGCACGTGAGCCACGAATTGGCATCACCTCTCCGCCGGGCCAGACCTCTGCAACAGGGCAAATACAAAACCTTGGAGGAATAGCGCGCGGCAACCCGCGCTTGGGCCACCGCTGTTTGAATGAACCAAACGGTACCGGACCCGAGGAATTTTGGAAGAACCGCAGCCGCGCCAACACCCTCTCCTCCTCCTCCACGGCCGCTGACACTGCCCACGCCACCAGCGGCCTCGGATGAGAGGCCTACAACCCCCGACTTCCCTCCGCCTCTGTCACCCATTGTCGTCCCGTCATTGCCTCCAGCTGGACCAGGCCCGCCTGTTGGTTCCCCGGAGGCCCCATCTTCACCGGCCGCTCCTCCCCCCAGCCCTCCCAAGATCCCGGAAATTCTGATTGTAATGGCACTCCCGGCGGCCGGCTTTGAGTTTTTTGCGGAAAGGTTGACCACGATGCTTCGGGATTTCCTTGCGATCCCCGGGGCTCAATCCTTGGAATTCCGGCGCAAGCTCCTGGAGTCCTTCCGGGCCTTACTGGCGTCATCAAGGGCGGAAATGGAGGAAATGATGAAGATGGCTAAGGCGCATTGCCCCCCTTTCCTCTTTTCTTCTTTTTGGTTGTACCATGTTTCCTTTTCATTAAGAAAATACACGTATCCGCGCAAGGTCCTAACCTTCTGAGAAAAAGTGCGCGACTGCGCTTTGGGAGAGTGAGCTTGAGATTGAGTCCGCATCCGCGCGCTTTGCTTTGTGAGCAACCGTAAGTGACTAGCCGTTCCAAAAGAGGCACCTGGACCGCCCCAGACAAACCGCCACAAAGTTCCCCTTACCCATCCTGTAACAAACACAACAACCAAAACACCAGCGCGCGCCACCATAAGGGAAGAGAGAGAGAGAGAGTAAGAGAACGGACATTCTGGGGTGTCTAGTTGTCCCGGCTGTGAACCCGCTAGAGCACCCCCTCACCAAATCAAGCTTAGTCCCATACCAACCACCCATCCTCAAGATATCCTGAGAGAAAAGAAAAAGAGAAAAAAAGAAACCAACAGAGAAGAAAAATAGAAAAGAACACTTTTTTTTTGCACAACACCCGTAGACCGCCCGCAAATTGCTCTTTGTCCCGCTTCCCCCATCCGCCGGATTTCCCTCGCGTCCCGGTTCTGCAGGGCTTTTCCTTGCATTTACGGACCCGGCTTTGTGCCGCGCCCGCATTTCCTGCAAAAACACCAAGCCAGCAAAGACCCCACAATCCAGATAAAAAAGAAACATAGAGAAACAAAAATTCTGGGGTGTCTAGTTGTTCCGGCTGTGAACCAGCTAGAGCACCCCCTCACCAAATCAAAACTTATCCCCTACCCCCACCACCTCCCCCCCAACTTGGCCGCAATCCCCAGCTGGTCGCAACCGCCGCGTCTGGTTCCTCCTCATACTCCAACACTATCCTCCGCTTTCCCTGCCCGTGATCGCAGATAGTTGTCTCAAACCTCCCGCCGGACAAATCCTCCACCGTCAACCCCTCCGTTCCCGTCCCCGGATTGAAAACCATTCACGCTTGGAACCCAAACATGAACGGCCTTCCCAAAATCACATCCCCACAATCAACCAAAAGAAAAGAAAGAGGCCTATGGACCCTTGAAACCTTGACCTCCTCCTCCTCAACTACCCCATCCACACAACACTCCCCTCTGTTAAGCGCGCGGAGACCCATTGCACATTTCTGCCAAACCAACCCCAAATCATCCACCATCCGCGATGGCAGCAGGTTCACCATTGAACTGCTGTCCACCATAGCCCACACCTTCCTCCCCGCTATGACCATTGGAACGTAAGCGAGCGGAGTCAAAACCAATTTCAACTCACACTCCTTGCACCCCTCCTCCTTCCGCGCCACATGAACCCGCTGCACCGTCTGAGGTACCCGGCCGTGACTGCAATCCCGCAACGCCTGAACCATCTTGTCTACCACCACCGGAGACACGTCCGCCAGTTCCCGCAAGGTCAGCGGGACCGGAGTCTTGTTCCCCATCACCCTACGCACAACGTCCGCCGCTTTCTTCTTTCCTTCAGGATTTGCTGCTGGCGCCTTGGTTCTGGGCGCGCATGCGGCCGGTTTTGGAACGGTCGACGGGGGTCGCTCCTTTGCATCCACCTCCATCTTATTGGAAACCACAACCTTCTCTTCCGTTGCCACTACCCTTACCTCAGCTTCCACCTGAGGTGGTTGCCACAATCCGGGACAGGTAACAATGCCTAGTGACGCTTGGGCTGTCGTTCCCACCTCCTGACCCTGTGTGCGCACCTGCTGCATTGCGGTTGGCTGGCTCGGCTCCATCGGAATCTGTTTGCCCATCGGAAAAATGTACCCCATCCCTGCCGGTCAAACCAATCCCGCGTGGATATCCTTTGTAAGCTCCTCGCATGCCGATCGCCAATGACTGTTCACCCCGCAGTAAAAACACCCCCTTGGCACAAAGGTACCAGGCGGCCAAAACCTTTCCACCATGTGCGGTGGAGGCCCTTGCGGCTGCTGCTGGCCAATACGGCTCATGTAGATCTTCAAATCCTTCATCAGCTCCGTCAATTCACTTACCGGAGGGGCGGAAAAGGGTTGAGGAACCGGAGCACGCATGGCAGTAGGTGGAACCGGGGACGGAAATTGCGCTGGAGCCAAAACATGGGGGACGGATTTCTTTGGTCCCGCTGGGAAGGACTTAGCAGTATCCTCAATAAGCTCTTCTAAGTCAAGCTTGCTCTCCAAAGCCTGGCAAATGACAGCCAGCTCTGGAAGGAGCGCAATGCTCCCTTCCAATGACCGCTTTACCAAGTTGTGATTGTAAAGATGCCGCTGCACCCTTGCCCGGAGTTGAGCGCCTAAACAGCCCAGAAACGCGTCTTTCATGGCCCCCGTCTGTCCCCCCACCACTTTGTTCCTTGACAAGTACCAATATATCCGATTGAATGTCAAGGTGTACTCTGCCAGCTCCACCCAAGTTCTGACTCCTCCGCGCGCGCTCAACTCCAAGGCCACGCGGTCGAAATCGCTTTCCTGGAATTGAGGTTCGCGCCTACCCCACCGCGTTAGGATCTCCGCCTTCAGTTTTGGCCAATCTTAATTCTTGTAGCCTTCCATTTCCTCCACATCCCGGAGCTTCTCTTTGTCCATAATGAACAGGACAACAAGCCGGGCCTTATTGGCATCCGACGCACCTTCTGCATCTGCAATACCTTTGTATCTCGAGATGAATCGCTCCACATCCGCAGTGTTGAATCGGATGTGAGGGTAGTTGCGCGGCCTGATGGGAACCGGACAAGTGGGTTCATGGTCACTGGAGACTGATAGGGGAATGGCATAGCTTGTCCTGGGTCAAGCGGAGGGAGGGGGAGGAGGAGGGATGGTAGACAAGAGTGGGGTTGGAGTAGCCAACCCGGAAACGGAAAGAGAAGAAGAAGAAGAAGAAGAAGGAGCCACTTTAGGGAGATATGGATAGGACATTGCGCCCGGTTACCTTAAAAGACAAGAAACAGAAGGTTACTTCCTGGCCAGACCCCCAGATGTGGAAAGAATAAAGGTTATGCCCTTATAATTGTCCCAAGGTTTGGAAGTTAACGGTTCCCTGCGTTTGAAAGGAGATGGGAATGCCCGGAGTCGCACTTGAAATGAGAGATAGAAATAAGGAGATAAAAAGATAAGAAAAGTAGAGAGAGAGTGAAATTGCCAATCCTTCAATCCTAAGAACTTTCCACCTGAATGTGTATCCGGTATGAGTTCCTTTAATCTCCTGGTGAGATGAGTGATCCAATCCTATGATGTGATGGTCTGATTCCCTTCATGCATTCCATGCCTCTCCTCCTCCCCAACCTGGAGTTGAGAGTGAGGATAAGTCCTCCCCCTCAACCCTAACCTAAGTACACGCGCAAATAAAAGTATGACAAAGAAACAGAAAACAATCCCAAAACAGAAACCCTAGCCTCCTCTCCCCACCTCTGTACCAAACTCCCCCCAACGTCCATACGCCATTCCGTCCATCCGGTTTGTCCTTCTCATGACACGGTCCTCGCACCGCGCCCTACTCGGAGCCCCCCGCGCCTGTCCGTATCCTTTTGTCCGCGCCCATTGTGGGTGTCCGGTAATATCCAGCATGATCCGCACGCTTGCACGCGCGCTCCATCCGTTCCTTTATAGCCCGCGGATTGCTCCGCCCCTACGTATCCAAACCGGCGCGCCCGCGAACCTAGTTGAGCGCACTACCTTCCAAATCCAATCTCCGGCGCGGATTGCCGTCCACGCCGCATTTGATTCTGAGCCCGACCCGTCCACTTAGTGCAGATCCAAACAGCGGCTGCTGCTGATCCAGCAGCCGCCGCTGCTGAACACTCCGCATACCCTAATGCTGAGCCCGCTTGCCTCCAATGCTGAGCGCGCAGCCTTGACGCAGTTCCCAATCCCTGTCTATAAATTGACACCACACCGGTTGGGGCTGCAGCCCATGTTGCGGCCGCTTGGGGCCGCTGTTTTCCCTTAGGGCCAGTTTATGGGGCCCAACGGCCCACGCAGGGCCATTGTAGGGGGCAGGGGGAATCAAAATGGAGCTGCCCCAACCCTGTCGCGGCTGTTGAGCTTGTTGCGCCTGCCGCGCTGGGTGGCAGCCGCGGGGCTGGAGGCCCTGGCTCCTCCCCCTCCCCTCTCTTGTCATTGAAAGGAGGAGGGGGAGGGCTGGATGAATGGAACCAGCCAGCAACTGGTTGCAAGGAGTGACAAGTCGTGGTGGGGGGGGGGACTTTATCACCCCCCACCAAAGGTGGCGGCTAGGCCTGTTGCATAAAGGCAACTGGCGGTGGGGGGGAATTGACCACCCCCCCACCATCAAAGGGGCACTCTCCCCCCCCCCCTTTACCAAGGGGGAGGAGCAATGGGCTGGAGGGGACCTGACCACCCCCCAGCCCACCTAGCATGACAACACCCTGGGGGTATCCTAGCATGACAACACCCTGGGGGTATCAACCCCCAGGGCCCCAGGTAGGGGGATTTGACCGCCCCCTCCAGGGATCTGTGAGAAGGAGGGGGGGAAAGCATGTCCGCTGGTCACACCCCCCCCATGTGTGTCTGAGACCAGACCCAGGTGTGTCCTGGGTCCCTTGTGGCCATTTGTATGGCCAGGGGCTGGTTGCATGAGGCAACCAGCCAGCATGTGAGGTAACAGGCTGGTTTTAATAGACAAACGGCCAGGTCTTTGAACAGCGCAGGGGCTAGTTCAGACCTGTGACGGTGGAAACACCAGGAAGGACAGGAATAGGCTGGTTGTAAGGGTACAGGGACTGATGCCATGTGGGCTGAGGTAGCCCAAACCAAGGAACAAGGCCTGTAGAGCCTGTAGAGCTCTTTTGGGGCGGAAAATTTGCCTTTTGGCTTGTTGTATCATGGGCTCAAAAGAGGCCAATCTTTTGTACTTAACGAGCTCTTCTCCCTGCTGTTTTCAATTCATCCATTCATCATCCAATCAAATTCATCAACAATATCATCCAAAAAATTCCCCCATTGTGAGAGCCCATCAAGCAATTATTGACACAAGGTTTCCAGGATTTCTTTTTCTCTAAAGACTGCTCATTTGCCTAAGCTAATTGCTGGCCATAATTATAACACATTATCAGTACCAACATCATCATTAATTCCAAGCCATCTAGACCCTTGTGTCTTAGTCTGGAGAAACTCAAAGACCTCAAGTTTTCCAAGAAGATGTCCTATATCCCTGATGTTATCTCACCCAAGATAGTTCTGAACTGTCAGAATTATAATGCTTGGGCTTTCCCTATGGATAGTGAGCTGGAAAGCATCTGTTGTGGGGAGATAATGGATGCAGATGACACTTTCATCAGTTCAGAAGTGGAGAAAAAGTCTTATCATCTCATCCTTTTGCATCTTGATGAGAATCATGTGACATGGGTTGCCAATAATATTAGGGAAGATGAAAGAAAAAGGGGCTGCATCCTTTGGAAGTTGCTTAAGTCCAAGTATGCTGTTTATTTTGTTCACCAGAAGGGTATAGCTTTCAATAAACTGTTCAAGTTACAATATTCAAATTGTAAGAAGTTTTTTGCAGAGGCTAGGTCTATCATAGCCAATTTTAATTCGTCAGGACTTAACATGGATACTGAGTGTTTGTCACTCTTAATCCTTCAGAAGCTACCAAAGGAGTTTGATTCTTTAGTCAGAATTATTTCTCAATTGGATCCTCTTCCTGGGGAGGAGGATGTGCTGAAAAGGATTGAACAGGATGATCTTCAGTTCAAGATGAAGGGGGCTCTGGAACAGCCCTTGTTGGAAAGACTGGAAAATCTTGCAAGAAGGCAGAAAAGGATTTTTCCAAGGTCTTATGCTATAATTGTCAGAATGAGGGGCATTGGGCCAAGGATTTCAAGGAGGAAAAGAAGAGGAAGAAGTCCAAAGAGAATGACAAGGAGGTTAATCTCACTACTGAAAACATTGCAATGGTGGGGTTTGATGGTCCAATGGAAATGGTTGTTGGGGAAGAAGGTCTGAACAAGAAGGCCAAAATTGATGAGGATCAAGAAATGGACTTGATTGATTATGAAGTGAATAATCTAAACCTCAAAGATGAGAACTTATCAGTTACTGATAAAGGTTCTTTCCTATTAGGAGGATTGAAGGAGGATGCTCTTGTTTTGATTGATTCTGGCTGTACAGATCACATGTTCTTTGAAACAAATTTATTTTCAAATCTTAGTGATTATGATGGAGTTGTAAATATTGGTCAGAAAGGCAGAACAATTCAGATTAAAGGAATTGGAAAAGTTATTCTTGCAAATCACTTGGGTTTCAAAATTTCTTTTGAGAAAGTGTTCTATGTACCAGAGTTGCCTTATAACCTTGTCTCCCTTGGAGTGTTGTGGAAAAAAGGTTTCCAGATTAGTTATCTTAAAGAAGATAAGTTTGTTATTGATATGAATGGGAGAACTGTTCTTAGTGGAAATTTTGGAACAAGCTTTTGTGTGCAAGCTTGTTCAAAATTTCAGCTTTGAGCACTGTTTCCCACAATAGAAGTGGCCATAAGTTAAAGGACAGCAACTGTGAGAGTTGTACCTTGGGGGATAAAACTAGAAATGTGTTCTCAAAGAGTAGAGATTGCACTAATGTTCCTGGAGAGGAATTTTTCATTGATTTGGCAGGGCAATTCACACCAGAGTCACTTGGTGGGGCAAGATACTTCATCAATCTGGTTGATACTGCATCTAATTATGTTTGGGTTAAACCAATTCAATCTAAGGATCAGACCACAGAGGAGGTTTCTGTAATATTCAAAGTCTGGAAACAGAATGGTCTGATGAAGGAGATCAAGAGGGTTATTACCAATGGAGGATGGAGGTGGTGAATTTGTGAGTAAAGAGTTTGAGATTTTATTGAAAGATTATGGTATCATTCATATAGTCACTACTGCAACTACTCCACAAAATAATGGAATAGTTGAGAGAATGAATAGGACTTTACTGGAAAAGGTCAGAACTATTATGTCTCAATCTGGTCTACCAAAGTTCTTATGGGCTGAGTTGATTTGTACAGTCTGTCTGTTGCATAACATTGTAAATGCTAATGAGAAGAGTCCTCATTCTCATATTTGGAAGTTGTACCCCAAAAAATCACACCTAAGAACAATTGGTTGCTTGGTGTATTATAGGGTCAAACATAATGAGATGGTTGGAAAATTAGACTCTTGAGCCAGAAAAGGGGAACTTGTAGGCTATGATTTAATAAGTAAATTGTATAGGATCTATTTTCCAGGAGAAAAACAGGTTATCTGTAGTAGGGATTTAAAATTTGATGAAATTACCTTTCCACTCAAAAGGAGTGAAGATGTTGTTGTGAAAACGTCACAGAAAGAAGTAGAATTAGCATCTATTTCACCAGCAAAGGCTGCGGAACATGTGGTTCCAGAAGATGAAGAGATGGAAGAAGTTCAACCAGAGGGTTCAGTGCCCCCTCCAGGGGAGTCTGTTAATTTGGAACCTGATGAGCCTCCACCTCCAGTTAGAAGGAGTGGTACAATTAGAGTACCAGTTGATAGGTATGGGGAATGGAAGTCCCATTATGCTGCTGCAGGATATGAGGAAGATACTTCTCAGGAACAGTGTATGCTCAATGAAGTCCAGGAGTTGAGCTCAGAAATGGGTAACAGGGTTAACCAAAATAGCTTTTGCCAAGCTATGAATTGTGATGAGAGAGCCAACTGGAAGAGTGCTATTTTTGAGGAATTTGATTCTCTAGAAAATAATAGTGTCTTTGGAGTGGTTAAGCGGGATTCCATTCCAAAAGGAAAGACTATTGTGGGGTCTAGATTGGTGTTAAACAAGAAGTTTGACACAAATGGAGTTTTGAAAAGATTCAAAGCCAGAGGTGTTTCACAGGGCTTCAAGCAGAGAGAGGGTATGAATTAGCAAGAAACTTTCTCACCAAATGGAAGGCTGTCCGCCTTCAGGTACATCATTGCTCTGGCAGTGGAGTTGGGTGAAGAAATCAGACAAGATGATTTTGTAACAGTATACTTGAATGCAAAACTTGGAGAGGCGGAGACTGTTTATATTTCAATCCCTGATAGTTTTCCTGAATAATTAGTGGAGACTTAACCAGAAACCATGAAGAAAATATGTGTTGGAAGTTTTCTTTAAGCAGATAAATGGGAATATGTCCTTAAGCTGTGTAGAACCCTTTATGGATTGAAGCAAGCAGCTAGGTTGTGGTATAATACCACAAGTCAGAAACTGATACAGATTGGTTTTAAGACGTCTGAGGCCAACCCTTGTCTTTTTGTAAGAAAGGATGCAATATTTTTTATATGGGTTGATGACATTATCATCATTGGAAATGGTAAAGAGAAGGTCATGGAGACACTCAAAAAGGAATTCAAGATAAAAGATCTTGGTCTGGCGCAACAGGTGCTAGGAATGAAAGTCAGTAAGAGAAAGAATGGTATTAAGTTAGACCAGAGCCATTACATGGCAGCTATTCTTAAGAAATATGGCTTAGAGGATGCAAAGGAGTTTGGTACTCCCATGCAGTCAAACATTTGTTTAGAGAAGTCTACACATGAGGAGTATCTGGAGTTTCTTCAATCTGGGAACGACTACAGGTCAGCTATTGGAATGCTTAATTATTTGGGGAAGTGTACAAGGCCTGATATTGCTTTTGCAATTGGTTTCTTTTCACAACACTTAAAGAAGCCAAGCATGAGGCATTGGTCAGTGTTTAAGAGAGTTATGAGGTATCTTAAAGGAATGCACAGTCTGGGACTGTTGTTTACAAAGTCAGAAAACTTTGATTTGGTTGGTTATTACAATGCAAGTTGGGCAGATGGTAACACTAGGGAATCAACAAGTGGTTTTGTATTCTTCTTAGGTAAGAATGTTGTGTCATGGATGTCCAAGAAGGTTTTGGCAATAACTCTTTCATCAACGGAGGCTGAGTATAGAGCTTACTTTGCAGTTTCACAGGAAGCAAAATGGTTGAGAAAAGTCTCAGAGGATACACATAAGCCACAAGGGTTTGCGTTGTTGTATTCTGATAACCAGAGTGCCATTGCATTGGCACAAAACCAAGTTTTCCATTCAAGAACAAAACATATCAATGTTCACTATAACTATATTGGCAATGCAGTTAACTGCAAGGAGATTGTGTTGAGGTACATGCCCACTGGAGCAATGATTGCATATATCTTGAATAAGGCTTTAGATAGGAACAAGAATGAAGGCTTTGTGACTAACATGCGGATGTTACCCCTTTTGGATTAAGGGTGTGTGTTAAAACAAGTATGCACTTACGCTTGTGCTATGTATAAGTGTAATCCAAATTGGATGCAAATATGGACCTCTCCGGCCCATTGGACACTCACACGGACCATAAGGGCCTGTGGATGTCAAGGATTTGGAGAAACTGGCCTCAAAACGCGTGAAACAGGCATCTTGGTACACGGGCCCTAACGGGCCTGGTGAGTTATATGGGCAAATACAGCCAGATGGGCTTGTATGGGCATAATTGGGCCCAAGGTTTATTTTGGACATACTTGGCCAGACGGGCTAGCCTGCCAAAGTGTGGTTTACTTACTTTTTGGGCTTGGAGCGGCCCATTGGGGCCGCCGCCCGGGTTGCAGCCCATGTGGCGGCCCTCTCGGGGCCTCTGCCTTGTTGCAGCCTGCTTGGGGCCACTGTTTTTGCCTTTGGCCCATCCATGGGGCCCAATGGCCTGCGCGGGGCCATATTTGCGGCTACCATGCTGGGTGGCCGCCGCGGGGCTGGTGGTCCTGGCTCCTCCCCCCCCCGCTTGCTTGCCATTGCAAGGGGGAGGGGGAGGGCTGGCTGGTTGTAACCAGCCAGCGACTCGCAAGGGGCAACCGGTAATGGTGGGGGGTACTTGATCACCCCCCCCACCAAAGGAGATTGTCAGGCTTTGCACTTAGTGACTATTGTCTTTATCACTTCAACATGTCCTCTCCTCAGTACCATCTACCTCAGTCTAAAAGCGTGACACAAATAAAAGCACAACATCAATGGTGTGATATGCTATTTCCTCTGGCTTGTGCTGACCTTCCAATCTTGGCGACCAACTCAGTATATACTTGCAAACTTCGCAGTTAACTCCATACCGGTTGGCCATCCATTATGAGATCCAATCTCCTTCCCTGGCAAATCAACAGCCTCGGACTTCCATCTTTGGTCATGCATTGTTCGTTAGTTCTCATCTACGTCTAACTAAGCCATCACTAATGTATAGTTTGCAATTGGACTAGTCCCTACCCTGCATACACTATTACTCTCATTTGCATTACCTTCAAGGTCACTCGCTTCTGTCCCAATTTGTCATACAATTGTATGCTCAGATTCTATTGTCTTGCACTTATGCTATGACCTTGGATCTATACTATTGCTTCATTTCCTATCCCGTTCCTGTCATTCATTGCCTCACCGCTTCAACTGTAGTTAGCTCATCACCAGGTTGTATCTAGTCACTTCGGATTACCTTATAAGGGCTATCCCCTTGCCTGATGATTGTCTCCTCAGTTAGTTAATTTCATACGTTCTCGCATTTTGCTACAACCTAGTTATCACATCAGACTCAGGTTAAGTTTCCTTCTTTGGAACACATTCCATTCCTCTCGCCGTTTGTTGAGTGGCATAACCAAGTTTGCACTTCACAACTGAGTCTTGCTATTCGCACTTGCCCTTGCAGTTGGCATTCCTTTGCGCTCACCATCATCTAAGAATTGCTCTATAGTACGTGGGGTGTTTGTGTGACAGTAAATTAACTAACTCAACTCATCTATTGTAGCCTGCCAACCTATAGTAGACTTCTTTTTTCTCAATGTCACGTACTCGCTCAACTGGGAACGCTTCCCTTGCCCCTTACAATGATGAGATTCATTGGGTAGGGAGAACCAGCACTCCTTGGGCCCAACAACCCTTAGATCCCATTCCTCCTTCTAAATTGCCATCTGTTGAACCCCTTGATGATCCTTGGGCTCCTCCACGGGATGCTCTGACGGACCCTCTTGCGGAATTTGCATATTCCGACCAATCTTCCAATGAAACCTTGACTCGTGGTAGACCAGGGCTTCGCACTACTGCTCCCAAGCCTGATCCTCCGACCCTGCTTTTGACATTGATCCAGGCCCTCACTCATGGTTCCCAGCGATCTAGTCCAAGTACTCCTAGCTTTCGCACTCTGGGCATGAAGGAACCCAATCACTTTACGGGAGAACACCCTCATAAGCTTAGATCCTACCTACAGTCTTGTAAAATCATCTTTTCAAACGACTCAAACAATTTCCCTTCCAATAGACATAAAGTTATGTATGCTTTGTCCTTCCTAGGAGGTAGAGCCTTGCAGTGGTTCAAACCGTACCTCAAACTTTTGTCCAACAACAGTCCCACTTGTATTCTCAACAACCGGGAAAGGTTTGAGCAACAACTGTTCACCCTGTTTGGCGACCCCAATGAAGTTTGAAACACCAAATAAAAACTTAATAGTTTAGTTATGAAGTAGAATAGTAGAGCTTCCGTTTATATTTCTCATTGGTTTCAGAGAAGAGGGAAACTTGAACAGTACCAGATAGGCTAAGATGTCCAAAGGTAGTTCAATTCCAACATCAGAGAGCTTATTCAGGTGAACTCAAACGGTGGTTACAAACTTTTCAATTTGTTGTTCATCAAAGGAGAGATACAGGAAGTTGTTGAATACTTGGGCTCAGTCAGTGGACTGAGACAATGCAAAATGTGTCTTAGCTGCGGTCCAGATTCCACAAGTACTATTTTTGTTCTCTGAGGTGATGATGTTGGAGTGAGTGGCAGCCTCAAGTCTTGAGAGTAGGTATGTGGTGATCTCTTGATTGAGGTCCTCCTCCAGTTCTGTTGTCTCTTCCTCTTGATTCATGACCGTGAGTATTTTGCAAAGTTGGAATAGGTTCTGGAATTTTGATCGCCAGATGGAGTAGTTGTCTTCATTAAGCAGAGGGATTAATTTGTAGATTCCTTTAAGAGCCAGAGCCTTGGACAATTCTCCTGCTGGTACTGGTGTTGATGACGCCATCTTGTGGTATGGTTGATGGAGCTTTGTCTTTTAACCATGAGAGAATTTGAGCTAAAAACCAGGACCACTGGTGTTTTTCATTCCATTCAGAATCAGGCACAAGTGAAGATGAGTGTGGGAATGAGAATGAAATGAAGAAGTGGAACAAGATGAATAGGAAAAACAACCAACGTGGGTGTTGAAGGCTTGAGGTTCAGGAGTCTTGTTTGATCATGAAGAAGGACATGCAAGGAGACAACTATGGTTGATGTAGAAACGCTGCAAGAGACTCTTTTAGATTCACTGGAAAGAAGAATGGAAGCAGAAAGAGAGCATACTTGTTTGACTTGAGTTGACGGCAAGGTGATGACTAGGTCAACGTGATTGAGAGAGTCAAGACTCATGAGTCAATATCTGAGCAATGTAAAAGGTTATTCTAAGGTGACTTGAGATCAAACCAACGCTTTGTACCGGTGGTGTTAGGGTCATCTGGCCATCTTTGGGTCGTTCGAGTGTGGAGGTGTTTAGGTGATGAGGAAGTGGAAGGGAATAAGAAATGAGGATGAGTTGAGGTCTTGAGCTGGGCTCAGAGGGTGAAGGAGTAGTGCAAGTGGTACTCTATTGGTGGAGTGTCCACAGTGAGCGCTCTCGAGTCTCTTATAAGACTTACACATTTTTTTTGGTGCTATGTATCAAAATAGGCGCAACACCCGTACAACCGGTAGAGCCCCGTCATATGGATCTCTTCCGGGAGGAACCCGTGCCCGCAAGGACTCCAGTTGCAAGCGCAATGAGGGGACTCGAACCCATGACCATAGTGTCAAGCAGGATGACAACGGCAACAACCACAGCGGCCAACTCAACCAACAGACCGTTGTGGTAGACCAAACCTAATCTATAGCCATCAGACTCAATTTTCTAGTATAAATATAATACCAATCATAAATTCCACCTCAGAAATGGATTCTACACCAAAAATAACCCATAGTCACCCAGCCAAACTACCCCTCTATCTCTCATGGTTTAGAAGATACAGCCAAAATAAATTGTGGAAAGCTCATATCACACCCAGGTATCACAAACTAGTGAAAGGCCATATGGGTATATTTGGAATCCCTAAAGAAATACCAGTAACATCCCAACATAACACCTCAACCAAACATACAACCAATCACCTCACCTGTATACTCAGAACCATAACCAAGGCCATGTGTAACCAAACAACCAGCAGTACAAGGCACCACAGGACTACCCAGAAATGTATGCAGGCAGTCTGGGCCATGTGTAACCAAACAACCACCAGTAAATACAGCCAGTAGCATGTGATACCAAATAAACTACCAGTACCAACAACCATCAGCACCACACAGCAATTTATGCAGCCAGTAGAATGTGATACCAAATAAACTACCAGTACCAACAACCCTCAGCACCACACAGCAATTTATGCAGCCAGTAGCATGTGTAACCAAACACCCAGCAGTACAAGGCACCACAGGACTACCCAGCAATGTATGCAGGCAGTCTGGGCCATGTAGATCCAAACAACCACCAGTAAAGGCACCACAGGACTACCCAGCAATGTATGCAGGCAGTCTGGGGCCATGTGTAACCAAACAACCACCAGTACAAATACCACAGGACTACCCAGAAATATATGCAGGCAGCTAGGGCCATGTAGATCCAAACAACCACCAGTACAGGCACCACAGGACTACCCATCAATGTATGCAGGCAGTCTGGGCCATGTGTAACCAAACAACCACCAGTGAAAATACCACAGGACTACCCAGCAATATATGCAGGCAGCTAAGACCATGTAGATCCAAACAACCCACCAGTACCAGTTCACCACAGCACAAATTCAACCCAGCACTACACAGCAATTAATGTAGGCAAGTGCCTGCATGAAACCCCAGTACAACCTCTTTCCAACCAGCAGAAATGCCTCATGTAACTGTATTAGGTTTTCCCAACCAGAAGAAATGCCTCATGTAACTGTATTAGATTTTCCCAACCAGCTAAAATGTCTCATGTACCTGTATCCCACTGTAACAGGGGAAGCCCCAGGGCACCCTCAGGGGCAGCCCTGAGCATCCCCTGAGCACCAGATTTTCTATTTAAGGAGGGCCTCTCTGCCCTATCCAGGTTGTATCCCCCACTACCATCACCATCATCATCCACCATCCAGGAGCTCCACCCACTCATCAACTACTCATCATCCAATTACCACCCAATCATCTGTGGTCCTACCCAGATATAAAAAAAAGGAGATTGTCAGTGTAACAATAAAAAAAAAGGAAATCAAAGACCAATTCTATAACCTCATCAACCATTGAAACCAGCCCATTAGGTGCTTTGAATAAGGGTTCTTCTGTGACCTGAACTATTCAGCACCAAATTAAAGGAAACCACCCATCACTCAATAATTACCCTTACAAGGAAAGAGAGCACAACAAAAAGGGACTGCCAACCCTTTTTTTTCCTCTAACCAGCCCCCTGTGGGTAAACCCATCCTTGGGTCCTCTCCTGAACCACCCCTTTGATAAAACCCTTGAACCCTTTAATATTGGGATATTGGTTAAAGCTCACACATATCTGATCAACCACTGACCAATAAGCCAATACATCTGGTCCATTCTTCAACAACCCTACCAATAACAATTAATAACCAATCAAGATCTGATCTCAGAACTATACTAAGTCTCAAAGAAACCAGCCATTAATTTAAATAAATTATTGTGCAGACTTACTATAGTACTAGAAGGGCCAGCAATTCAAAACCACTATTAGTGTTACTAATACTCTAAAGGAGTAGAAGTAATTCTAAATTCCCCTTCAAGGACTGCCAGCAAGCTATTTGCTAAGTTATTTACATAATCCCACAGGAGTCTCTACACTGTTGGAGAGCCATCCTTTGCCCACCATGTTATCCCAGGAGGGTAAAGGTCCTCCTACACCACCCCAGCTGGACTCAACCAAGGAGGAAAGAGTCAAAGTCATAGTGAAAGAGCACGTGAGCTATTGGGAACAATTCAGGTTGGCTCAGACCCAGGAGGATCAACCAGGTATGAGAAAAGCCATTTCTCAGGCAAAGAAATCTCAGATTTCTCTGCAAAGGTTGATCCCAAAGAAAGAAGTAGAAGGCTATGTGCAGAACTGGAATCCTTGGGATCAGTTAGCTTCCTTAAAGGGAAAGGACCCCAAAAAGAAGAGGTCCTCAGCCCATCAGAAGTTAAGGAACCGAAAGGATTGGGACAACATAATATCCTTAGCCCAGAAGTGGAAAAAGGTGTACCACAATTAGATGTAGAAGCTCTTAATAGCTTTTCTGTAAATGTGTCTCAAAATTTTACTATTATTAGCCAATGCTTTGACAAAGTTTATCAAAAATTGGACAAATTAAGTTCAAGTATTTTCAGAGTGATTGACACTCAGTCTCAGATTATGAGAATTGATGAGTTGGAAATACAACAAATCAAGGATAGTATAAGATCTAGAAAGTTGGACCTGATGAAACATATTGATGACAACCAATCAATTCTTCAGGAAGATATTCTTGCAACCATAGACCAGCTTTATGAAAGAAGTTAAGAAAACTAGTCCTAATCCTTCATCTCATCTGACTAAAAAGATGGACTTATTAAGCAACAAACTTGATTTAGAGTTAGGTATGATTTAGAATGATCTCAGAGATCTTAAGATCAACTCTACTAACTCTCTGGTCATTGACCTGGAAGAAGATAGACCTGCCAGGTTCACCAGTGCTCCTAGTGTTCTTCCCAGGACCAGGATAATTAGGAATGATTCTTTCAGACCCAGTCCTCCTCCTGAAATGGAGCAGGCTTTGAAGCTACTTCCTCCCATAACTGAATGGCCTAAATTCTCTGGAGGAGGAGAATACAACCATGTCAGTTTCATTAAATTTATTGACTATACTCTTTCTTCTTATGGGCTCCCTGATGCAATAGCGGTGGTAAGATTGCCCAGATTATTTGAAGGAGTAGCTCTTGATTGGTTTATCAATAAAAGAGAAGAAGTTGGATCTTTATCCTGGAATTCTTGGAAAGAATTGATCAAAGTGCAGTTTGGTACCAGGATTTGGAAAAGAAAGATGACAAAAACTTTTGAAACTTCCCAGTTTGATCCATCCAAGGACAAACCTCATAAGTGGTGCTGAGACCAGAAAAAGAGGTTAAACTTTTTTTATCCTGATGCTGATAAAGAAGAAGTCAATGAAAGACTCCTCAACTTATGTCCCGGACAAATCAACCACAGTGTAAGGTGCAGAATGCCTATGGATTCAGATCTTTCCACCTTGATAGGTGTATTGGAAGAGACTATTCATATGAATGGTCTTGATAAAAGAGTGAATAGACCTCCCAGGGAACAAAATAATAGGAACAGGGAATAATATATGGCAAAAAATAAAGAATCCATTACTACTAATACATCTACTTTGGAAGCAAAGAAAACTCCAGAATCAAAAGAGAAAGTATGTTGGAACTGTAAACAAACAGGACACGTAAAACCTTTTTGTCCTCTACCTAGGAAAAGGATTAATCTTATTGAAGGAGAATAGTATGACAATCCTGACCCTCACCTAGATGATACTGACGGATCACTCTCTGATTGTGATCTGATAATCACTAACCCTATCAATGTTATTGAAGGTAGTATTGAGTCTTCTCTGGACATAAATTCTGTCAATGGGGATTCTAACTTACCTCAAAAATGGAATCCCAACATGAAGATTCACCAAATTTCTGAGTCCAAGGCTTTGACTCTAAAACCTTCTGCTGGTAAAAGTTACACTTCAGTCAACAAATGCTATGATACTGGTTTAATCCAAGGTTCCCCTGTTAAGTTACTTCTAGACAGTGGAGCATTTTGCTCTTGTTTTGGTTCAACTTATCTGGAGAAACAAGACCCAAACTGGAAACTGAACTTACTACCAGTACCTCAGGCTAAGTTCAGCAGTTGTGATTCTGCTCTGAATGCTGTTGGAGTATGGTCTTCTGATATCATACTCCCTCACTCTAAAGGATCACTCAAACTGAACATTGAATTTTTAGTGCTCCAAAACGGGGTATGTGATTCTTTTATCCTTGGGAATGATTCTCTTTGCTTATATGGTATAGATGTATTCCAAAGCAAAGGTAGATACTTCACTATAGGTGGAGACTGGAATAAGAAGTTCCAAATATGCCATGTCAATGCTCAAACTTCTGATTCAACTTATGAAAAACACTTAGAGAAGTTCAATCAGGAATACTTCTCTCAAGCTGCTTTGAATTCCCTTCTCAATGAAGAACAGAAACGGGATATCCTACAAGTATGCTTTGAAAATCAGAATGCTTTCTGTACCAAAGATCACCCCATTGGTAACATCAAAGGACATGATATGATCCTAACTCTAACTATTAAGCCTCCTTACCCACCTAACCTCAGGAGACCTGCTTAACCTTCTAGCCCAAAATCCAGAGCTGCTCTGGAAACCCATATTCAAGATTTGGTTGACTTACAAGTCTTAAGGAAAGTAGGCCACAATGAACAAGTGGATATTACTACCCCAGTAATTATAGCTTGGCACAATGATAAGTCAAGAATGGTTGGAGATTCTAGAATGCTCAACAACTACACCAAAGCTGATTATTATCCAATTCCAAGAATTGACCATGCTCTGCATAACCTGTCTAAGGCTAAGTACATCACTACCATGGACATGCTGAAAGGTTTTCACCAAATACCTATCAGTCCTGATAGCCGGAAATTCATGAGAATCACCTGTTGTTTGGGAATTTATGAGTATCTTAGGATGCCTTTTGGGATTAAAAAGGCTCCTTCTCATTTTAAAAGGATGATGGACATAGTCCTAGGATTATTCATCAGACAGGGATGGATGATGGTATACATTGATGATGTTATCATTTACTCTGATCATTGGGATACTCACATGGAGAAATTAAGGCTAGTCCTCAAAACCATCTCTGCCTTAGGATTGAAATTATCAATGAAAAAGTTTACTTTGGCTACGGAGAACTCAAAGCCTTAGGACACATTGTCTCTGGACTAACCTTAGCTTCTGACCAAAACAAGATAGCAGAAGTAATGAATAGGCCTATGCCTCAGAATAAACCTGAACTCCTATCCTTCATCAGCTTCTGAAGCTACTATAGGAAGTATTTACCAAAGTTTGCTCTTCTAACCAAATGTCTGTATGAGATCTGCAAAAACACCACCATGTTTGAAATGACTCATGACAGAGTCAAGAACTATGAGGAACTCAAAATGGCAATGACTTCAGCTCCAGTACTGATCCAACCAGATTACTCTAAACCTTTTAAGCTCTGCATAGATGCCAGCATGGAAGGGCTAGGGGCTGCTCTACACCAGGAAGTCATAGAAGATGATAAACCAGTGGAAAAACCTGTACTCTTCATATCCAGAAAAATTAAAGACACTGAGAAAAGGTACGGTGCAAGCCAAATGGAATGTCTGGCCTTAGTATGGGCTCTAGAGAAACTCCATTATTACTTAGAAGGCACCAACTTCACTGTTATTACTGACTGCAAAGCTGTCAGGACATTGATGAAGATGAAGACCCCTAGTAGGCACATGTTGAGATGGCAGATAGCTATACAACAGTACAGAGGACAGATGACCATAGTTCATCAGGCTGGGAATAAACACCAGAATGCTGATAGTTTGAGCAGGAATGCTTTACCCAATGACCCAAGTAACCCTGCCTATGATCCAGAGGATAATGATATCTTCCCTATCCTTAATATTAACAGGTAAAACATTGAAGCTCCTATAATGGGAATCCATGTTTGTGAACTGAATTAATCATTGTTCAACTCTATCAAAGAAGCTGACAGTTCTGGCATAAAGACTCTGATCACTATTATGGAAAGTACTTCTCCACCCCCTGAATTGATTAATAGCCTAACTGAACCTTTTGAAACCATACAAAGCCAGAAGGTTCACCATATGGGATGGTCTGGTATACTATAGGCATCAACATTCAAGTGTCATAGTCTTAACTAAAGATGACCATATCAAACATGTTCTGGCTGAGTGCCATGATAACTGCTCATCTGGTAATTTGTCTGCTGATAGAACCTTGGACAAGGTTAAACAAACTGCTTGGTGGGTTAATTGGAGAGACTCCACTATACAGTACGTTACCAGTTGTGAAACTTGTCAGAAGTCTAACAGGACTACTGGGAAACGGTTTGGACTACTTCAAAATATTGCTGAACCCACAAAAAGATGGGAGATCATAAATATGGACTTTGTAACTGGACTACCACCAGGAGGAGCCTATTCCTACAACTTGGTCTTGGTCATTGTGGATAGGTTCTCCAAGAAAGCAAAGTTCCTACCTAATGACAAGGAAGACACTGCTATGGAAGTTACCCTATTATTTTGGAACAGACTCATTGCTGATGTTGGAGTTCCCAAGATTATTATCAGTGACAGAGATCCTAAATTCACCTCTGAGTTCTGGAGGAATCTACATGATATGCTTGGAACCACCTTAGCCTTCTCTACCGCTTATCACCCTCAGACGGATGGATTAGCTGAAAGGATGATTCAGACCCTGGAAGACATGCTCAGGAGATTCTGTGGCTTTGTACTAGAATACCCCATTTCTGACGGTTATTGCCACAATTGGGTTAGCCTTTTACCTGTACTGGAGATTTCCTACAACAGTAGCAAGCACTCTACCACTAAGGAAGCACCTTACATACTGGAAAGAGGATGTATTCCTAGATTACCCAAGGATAACCTTAACCACCAGCTAACCAATATTCACCCTACATCACTTGATTTCAAAAAAATGATAGATGTAGCCAAAAACATGCCGTTAAGTGTGTCCAAGATGCTGTGGATTATAACCAGAAAAGGTGGGATAAAACCCATAAGGAACCTGATTTCAAAATTGGTGATGAATTCTTGATCTCTACCACTAACTTTAACAACTTGGGTGGAAATAGAAAGCTTAGACCAGCTTTTGTTGGACCTTACACCATTAATAAAATTCATGGTCAAACTGCTGTGGAAGTAATCCTCAGTGATGAGCTTTCTAGGAAACATCCTGTCTTCCCAGTAAGCCTCATCAAACAATACCACCCAAGGAATGGAGAACATACTCCTTCACCTGCAATACCTGTCACAGAAGAAACTGAAAAGGACAAAGGAAAAATTAGCAAGATCCTTAAGGATTAAAAAGAAAGGATCAATGGAAAAGACATCAGACTCTACCTGGTTAGATACAAAGGAGAATCAGCTGATAAAGATGAATGCTTGCCTGAACATAATATCCCTGACGGGCCTATACACCTGAGGAACTACAGAGCCAACAGGAGGCATTAAACCAAAACCTTTTTCAGATATAGACATATCTTGGAGCGGGGGAATGTCAGCTTGCTACTATGTACAGAGCAAAACTGTCAAATAGTAACACAAACTATGAAAAATATGAATACCTAAATTAACAAAATAAGGAGTGAGAAATCCATGAATAATGTTACAGGAATGGATTTCTCACCCAAAATTAGGTAGGGTCACTCACTGACCCCACCCTTGAATTCCAAGTCCTTATATTTTTAAAATAATTAAAAAGAAAAGTACTAAAAATTACGACACCAGTATGGCACTTTTTGGCCATTCTAATATTTCACACGTATTGTCACGTATAGGGTTTACACCTTCAATTCACTCAGAATTGAGGTTTTTTTTATATTTTGGGAGTTACACGCAGAAATGTGTTATGTCACAATTCCCGCGCGCAGCCCCGCATCATTACATATCCCTACATAATAGAAGCAGCAAGTTCCCGCGTAATAGAGACCCACGCGCAGCTGATTCTGCAACGCACGCAGTGGATCCTACCCCGCGCGCATCTGTACTAACTGATCCCCGCGTCTGGATCAGTCATGACTAATCTGACAACCAGGTACCGCTCAGAAGAGCTACAACCTAGTTAGGGTTGCCTAGCATATGTAACAAACGGACATATGCATTACTCATGATCTAAAAAGATAAAAAATTAAATAAAATTAATGAAAATTAAGTTTAAAACATTTTTTAATAATAAATCAAAGATCAAGGATTATCACGTAAATCACTGATCCTGATCTTTGAAGACCACAAAACACTACAAGGAGTGTTCATAAAAATTATTAAACATTATCTACAAGATCAGCAGATGATGTCAAATCAGGAAACATTCACATCTGCACGCTTCAAAGCAATATCAATAGTACAAATAAAGGATGAGTACAGAATGATCAAATTTACGCCACAACATATTAACAGATCCTGTGGCTAAAAAAGTACAGACATCAAGCAGATATAAGGAAAGCTGATTGGCAGAACCAAGTGCACGTGCTAATCTTGCCCTGACTGGCTTGCAAGCCTCAGACCATGAGCAGAACCTGCTCTACGTGCCCTGAGAAAACCAAAATCACCCCAAAAAGGTATTTATACAGACCTCTTTGGATCCATTATTCCATCATCAGTTTACCAGGAATTATTTATTATCAATCAGAAACCGTGTCATTGTTAATCAAGTGCTTATATGAAGATAAGAAATTGATTTATGACTTAGTCTGAAGTAGTATTATTTACCTATATTAACCAATCAACCATTGCAGTTTAGTCAAGCAATCTACCCCATCTGCTCTGAAACCCTTCCAATTATTCCAGGATTTTCGGGGTGAAGTGCTCAGAGTGAGTGTTACCCTTCCTGTCTAGGCCATTTTGTGCTGTTAAGCCCGGCCATTAGTGGAATAATTTCTTTCTAAGGCACCCATATTTATTCCAAGCTTCTTAAACTGCCTGAGGAAGCCCCTTGAAGAGAGGTTTCTAGTCTGTAAAGATCCCCAGTAGTATAATACTGTGGCCCCTCTTTTATATTATATTTGTTGAACTGATTTCTTTTATTGTTGAGGAATGATAAACAAAAACCAGAAAACTAAAATAGAGTGTTAGACAACAGTCACAATAAAACAAGGAGTTGAAGATAGTTTTACCCAAGCAGAAATAAATGAGAAGACTCAGAGCAACATGGAAATAAAAGATTCAGGAGATAACCACCATACGTGTGCAAGCTAGGAAAGGAAAATATGCGACTTTACGGGTGAGGATGTTGGAAATAATGAGATTAGAGAATTATATCAGAAATCAGAGAAAGTAGCAGCTTGTTGCACCAAATTACAATAGGTCGTCCAGAGTGGCCACAACCTTCTGATCAAAATTGCCCTCAAGGCTTTGAATTGGGTGAAGAGCTTGAGGAACTTCAACGAGTTTGGAAAGAGGGTCCGGCAAGGAAAGGGGAGAAGGGAGAGGACTCCCTCTCGCAGGTATTTAAGCGGGTCAAGTTCTGGCTGTAATGAATACGCGCAAGATGAATATGCTTAACTGTAGCGTTGCGCACGCAAGGTGACCAGTTGAGAGATGAAGCGCGCATCCAGATGAACAGAAGAGACGCGCGTGATGGAGATAAAATGTTAAAAATAGAAAAGAGACAGGAGAACATAGAACACAAGAAAATAAGGAAAATATGGAAAGATAATGGAACACATAGAGATATCAAGGAAACATTCCAACACCCCCCCAGAATTCAGTGCGATGTAGTTGAAAAACACTTAGACGTTAGAAGATTTAGAGCCTGCTTATTTGCCGCCTTTGTGAGTGAGTGGGAAACCATTGATTTGGTGACAATGAGATTGATCTGAATTTTATCAGAGGTTGATTGATCACGTAACCACTTCATCTTCATGTCAATGTATTTGGTCTTGGAATTGGAGCCAAAGTGCTTGATTTTATCCACCAGACCTTTATTTACCATGTAGAAGTTTGAAGGCTGAATCTGAGAATTCTTTCAGAGATCAGTGACGACTGATTCAATCCAAAGCGACTCTTGTGCCCCATCAACTAGTGCGTTTAGCTTGGCTTCAGTAGAGGAAAGGGTGATGTTGGTCTGTTTTCGACTTTTCCAGGCAACAGGAGTTGATTTCCAGAAGATGATGAAGCCCGTTTGAGATTTCCGACTGTGGGGATCATCTGCCCAGGTTGAGTCGGTGTAGACTTGCAACAAATTATACCCATGACCATGAGGCTTGAGGGTGAGAGAGTAAAATGAAGTCCCGGCAAGATATTTCCAAACGTGTAGGACCTCCTTCCAGTGAGACAGACCCAGACTCTGATTAAATTGAGATGGGATTGATGACGCTGCGGCAATGTCTGGTCTAGTGCAACACGCAAGATAGTTGAGCAAACCGGTATATTTCCTGAAATTGATCCCAAGCTTGTTGAATTCCAAGATTTCTGTAAGGGAAGTGGTGACCAGTTGAATACCAGGAGTGAGGGGAGTAATGACTGGCTTGCATTTGGATAGGTCCAGTTCCAACAGCGTCTTTTGAACAAGTTTGGCTTGACTCAAAGTTATGGCCCCATCAGTCTGGGAGAATTCCATTCCGAGGATTGTATCTGGATTGTGTGCTGAGGAACGTGGAAATTTTTCTAGGAATTTTCATTTGAACCACTCGACTTTCCCACACACAATTAGATCATCAACGTGAAAAAATAGAGAGGAGCCTTGAACCTTGTGGGTGTATAGACAAGGGTCGGCGTTGGATTGACAGTAGCCAATGTCTTCAAGCCAACTGGTAAGAGTCTTGTACCAGTTTGAGGGAGCTTGTTGAAGTCCGTAAAGAGATTTATTAAGCTTCAAAAATTTTGACGACAGTGCGCTTTCCTTGGGCTTTAGAATATATATATCTTCCTCTAGCGGAGCAAAAAGAAAAGCCACCTTGACATCAAACTTTCTGATCTTGAGATGAAGATCCAGGCCGCTTAACAGAAGAAGAAGAAGAGTCGTAAACTTCCCAGTGGGAGCATAGGTATCTCCAAAGTCCACACCAGGAGTTTGTAGATTCCCCATGATACACAATTGTGATTGGCGTTTTTCCGGAGAAAGACTGGTCGCTGGTTTTACCTTATCAACTACATTGTCCTCAGATAGTGATCTGGTTCAATATTGGCATCTACCCAAACATCTTGAGCCTCAATTTTGTCAATTTTGGTTTGTCTTTTGCGTGATTAGTCCGATTCTTTAACCTTTGCAATCAACCCATAGGAGTACTTTGGCGGTTTGATTGCAGATGTTTGTTTGCGCAAGTTATACGTTCGAGAAGGTTGAGTTTGGCTCTCTTCAATGACGTGGGTGGGTTCTGTAGGTGGAGAGATTGTGCTGAAATGGTGGGCTGAAGGATTTTTGCTGGAAGATTCAGACTGAGAAGTTGATTCCATAATTGGTTCATCAAGGGTTCCCTCCCTCTCGTACGATTCCACGCACCAATCCCCAAATTCTAAATCGTTTTTGAACTTTTCAAGGCTGGAGTCAAAGTCGAGTAGGGTCACGTGTTTAGTATTGATTACTTTATTATCGGCTGTTAAGACTTTGTATGATAGGAGTTTGTTGTTGTAACCTATCAATCTTCCAACTAGGCCACGAGGTTCAAGCTTTGAGAACGGAGGTCTTTCCTTTAGGATGTAGCTGACGGGATTTCTAAGGGATGAAAGTAGGCCAGATTCAGCGTCTTCCCCTTAAACAGTTCATAAGGGGATTTTTTGATTTGTGAGCGGGAATTTGATTGAGTGCTAATGCGCACGACCTGATGATTAAATTCCAGTGGTGTTTATTTAGTTGGGAGTTGAAAAGAACAGTTCTGAAAGAATCCAGAATGAGATGGTTGAAGCGTTTGGCTAGCCCATCCTGCTGAGGAAAATGAGAATTGAGAAAAGTCTGCCGGATCTTGTTGTCCTTGCAGTAGCTGGAGAGAATTTGATTCCAGAATTCTGTACCACAATCTGAGTGAAGAATCATCTGTTTTTAGTGGAATCGTTTGGATTCCACATCGATGAGGAATTCCAGAGTGTTTGCTGCCTCACTCTTGTGTTTGATGGGAATGACTGTGAAGAATCTCGTGCAGCTATCAACAACTGTTAGGAAATAGGAATCCCAGTTGGTGCTCAAGGGATGAATGGGCCCAACCAGATTGCATTGAAGTTCCTGAAAGGGTCTTTTGGCACAAGGATGCTTTTTATTGAAAGGACTTTGACTCATTTTACTTATTGCGCATGCTTCACACGTTGAGGGCCTTTTGATTGGTATACCAAGTTTCTGTTGAATTCTCCCTTAGCTGGTGTGTCCCAGAGATCTATGAAGGATTTTTTCCTGAGTAAGGAGAGCTAGCTTACAATGACAGAGGTGAACAATTGGTATATTGCAATCATAGAAACCAATCTTTTTCCATTTCCCTTTCTGTAGTACATTATTGTCTCTTCCAAAGTCAATGTTGAATCCGTCAAGAATTAAACATTGCATAGACAGCATATTGACGGTGGAGTTGGGGTAGAACAACATGTTAGAAATAGTAACCTCATGACTTAGATCATCCAGCATTGTCATTGACCCGACACCTTCCTATTTGAGAGAGTTTTTCCCCAAAGTGGTTGAAATAAGTCCGGTTAACAATTGGTCTAGATGAGAGAAGAATTGAGAATCAGACACTATGTGTCTTGATGAACCAGAATCAACCACAAAGTGGCCGGAAGAAAAAATTGATGTTGCAAGAAAGGAGCTAACAGAGGCTGAGGTTCCCTTCAATGGTTCCGTAGCCGTAGCGCTCTTCTTCTTTTTTGGAAAAGGGGGTTTAAGATGTGGATACAATTTCCAACATCTGCCTTCAGGGTGAGCTGCTTTGGGATTGTGCCATTTATCATTGCATGGTTTGACATTTGAGGTGAGGAAAGATACCAAATTGGAGCTCTCTTCAGGCTTGTCAACGGGTAAGTCCCTGTTCAAGAATTGGTTGTTGTTGAACATTTGTAAGTGGTCCAAGACTTGTTCCGGCAAAATCTTCTTGTTGGAGTGAGTTATTTGCTGTACCACTGTGTTCATGCTGGCCGGCAGCTTCTCTAAGATGAGATACGCGATGATATCCTTTGGAAGGTCAATACCCACCTCATGAAGTCTAGAAAGAGCCGTTTTTGTCTTGGTGATGAACCCAGGGATGTTTGCAAACGTGAAAGGAATACGTAGGAATTCCTTGAAGATCCTAGCTCAATCGGACGCATGATTTGAAGCAAAATACTCATTAATGTCTGCCCAAATTTGATGAGCATCCTTCTAGTTATTGGGTGTGATGATGTTGGCTTGGACGGTAATGTTGAGTTTGGAGGTCAAGATGGTTTGGATTCTCACGTTCTTGCTATGGTTGAGGCCAACCAGATTCCTGTGGGCGTCTCTTTTTTGCTTCGTGAGCTTGGCGTAGAGATCCTCCTGCAAGTCCATCATTTTAACAATTTGATTTCGCCAGATTGAATAATTATCCAACATTAAGAGTGGAATGGCCTCTATGGCGGTTTTGAGAATGGTAGCCGTGAGCGAGTCCGTCATTGTTGAGAGATCTGGTTGATTCCTTTTTGACTGTTAATCGTGTTGAACTGATTTCTTTTATTGTCAAGGAATGATAAACAAAAACCAGAAAACTAAAATAGAGTGTTAGACAACAGTCACAATAAAACAAGGACTTGAAGATAGTCATACCCAAGCAGAAATAAATCAGAAGACTCAGAGCAACATGGAAATAAAAGATTCAGGAGATAACCACCATACCGGTGCGAGCTAGGAAAGGAAAATATGCGACTTTACGGTTGAGGATTTCGGAAATAGTGAGATTAGAGAATTAGATCAGACATCGGAGAAAGTAGCAGGTCATCGCACCGAATTACAATAGGTCGTCCAGAGTGGCCACAACCTTCTGATTGAAATTGTCCTCGAGGCTTTGAATTGGGTGAAGAGCTTGAGGAACATTGACGAGTTTGCAAAGAGGGTCCGGCAAGGAAAGGGGAGAAGGGAGAGGACTCCCTCTCGCATGTATTTAAGCGGGTCGAGTTCTGGCTGTAATGAATACGCGCAAGATGAATATGCTTAACTGTAGCATTGCGCGCGCAAGGTGACTGGTTGAGAGATGAAGCGCGCATCCAGATGAACAGAAGAGACGCGCGTGATGGAGATAAAATGGTAAAAATAGAAAAGAGACAGGAGAACATAGAACACAAGAAAATATGGAAAAAATGGAAAGATAATGGAACACATAGAGAGATCAAGGAAACATTCCAACAATATTGAAAACCATTTACTACAAAACCAATTAAACCTTGCAACTGCTCTTATTAAATCATTTATTTGAGCTTCTAAGTGTTTATTATTGGAATAATAATTATTATTATCATTCCAGCATTTTTATCACTCTCTGTAGCTAAAGGACTGCAAGGTTCCTGGTATCAGAGAGCTGACAGCTTTCAAGATAGTTACTGAATTATTAATATTAAAAATGCAGTAAATTCCTGTTAGAATAGCAATAACTACAATATTTATAAAAAGTAAAAAAGACCAAGACTAAGAATGGTCATGAATCAAATTTTTCTGACCAATCTTCAAAATCTTCATCAAAATGCAACTCTAAATGTTCTTGGGTAGATCCATAGGAATCATCAGGAACTTTGTTTTTACCAATTTTCCTTTTTTTTTCTTGCTGGAATTGACCTAGGATTTGTATAAAAATCTTCATTTATTTTTGTTTCAATTAAAAATTTTTCCAAAGCTAGAAACAATTTTTATTTTGATCAACACCAATTTTGTGAGTGGTTGCATCAGAAATCTAGGGTTCACATTCAAATCATTCCCCCTTATGCAAAGAGTTAGATTAGCTCTTTTGAATGCGGAAACAGTATTACCTGACCATCCTCAAGCAAACCCTTCAAAAGAAGAATCACAATTCATATACCCTAACTGCTTTCTGCTGAAAACCTTTTTAAAATTTTCTTTTAATTTTCCCTGATTGTAACATTGCCTGTGGCTCTCTTCATCATGTTTTCAGGTGCTTTTTCAATTTTTTGATGCTACATTTGAGATTAGAATTTCTTAAAAGTCATTTTTTTTACCTATTAATTTGCTTTGAGAATCTCTCCCAACCACTCAGCCCTGAAAAAAGCTGATTGGATCATTGGGAGACTTTTCCAAAAGATTGAGGAATTGCTCCCCTAAATTAGTACCACCAATTGTTGCTATTGAGATCATTGGCTTCTTGGTGGTTATGGATAAAAAACAAAAAAATTTATGGCAATCCAAGAAGGGTACCAATTGATCAATTAAATCATTAGCCCATTTGTTATATTTTTTGTGGCAAGCAGAAAGAGACACACTAATTTTTTTTTCTTTGATTGGATGTGGGGATTATTTGACCAATTAGCTGTTTGGCCCATCCAAATTGTGCTCTTGATGGGCAGAAATAGATTTCTTCTTTTCTTTGAGTGTCTTGAGATACTCTTCAACATTGTAAGAAAAATAGGGTTTATAAAATTACAAAAACCCACCATTAGAAACCCACCATTTTTTTGGCCAAACCCCCCATTTTTAATGGCGGGTTTCTGAAATACACATACCCCCTAACAGGTGTGTTTCAAAATGGGAATTTTCATGAAAATGGCATATTTCAAACATCAAACCTGCCATTTATGCAACATCCATCCCATGCAAAACGCCCATCCACACCTCCACCTCAGCAAATACATACCAATCCCACATACCAATCCCATCTCCATTGAATCACACACATCTCAACTCCATTTCTGCACACACATCTAATCTCCATTGCTTCACACAAATCAAATAATCATCTCATCACCCCACATAACATCACCATCTTTCTCAACATTTCCAATCACAATTCACAGCAGCAAGTTCAAAACAAAAAAATCTGACTGAACTTTTTTTATCATTTGACTCTGATTCAGAATCAAATTTGGAATCAACTTTGTTAGCTTTGAATTATCTGTTGGACAAGCAATACATGGTTCCAAGAATAAAGAATCTCCACAACCCTATGTATTAAAGGCAAAAGCTTCATCTCCTCCCCAACTTAAGCTTCCAGCAACTGTTTCAATTTTTTTTGCCTTCATTCCTCAAACTTTTGGAGATCATTGGAGACCACTACATATTCCAGAAGAATTCTTGGAATCCTCAAAGAAATCCAGCAATCCAAGTTGATGTCTCCCTTTGTAGATTGGGATCAAATAGAAATGGAGCTGAAAATCATTAATTATAAAATCTATTCTCATTTGGTTATGAAACCATTGAATTATACACAAGAAGAGTCATGATTGCTATCCTAAGTTTCCATGACTCAGTCCTTTCTTGGCCAACCAAAGAATAACACAAGGAGATATCCAAATTAATGGAGACTGAAGGCTTTCAAAGTTTAATTAGTTTTTTTGATGGAAACACTATCCCCTTGGGTCAAAAACCCAAGCTAGATGGTAACCACTATCTCAATTCTGAAAAAGGCAAACAATAAATTTATTTTTCAAATCCTTTGATAAAAAACTAAAAAAATATGTTTTATCTGTTTGTATAGATACTCTGTGGCACTAAAACTTGTTTGTGATAACAACAAGAAGTTCATATTCCTCCATGGTGGCCTTTCAGGTTCTTGTCACAATTCATTTGTTTTCAATTGGATGAAGATTGCACAAAAACAGAGAAATATTTTGGGAAAGATAAATAACCTCTGGCCAATTCAGCTTATGCTAGCGGTAAAAATGTGGTTTCAGCATACCACAATGTTTCATCAAAAAATAAAGCCAAAACTGATTTCAACTATCATCTTGCCAATCCCAAGTTTGGATTGAGAATTCCATAGCAGTCCTGAAAGGAAGATGGGAAAGCTTGAGAGAAATTCAAAACAAGCTTCAAAATTCAAAAGACACAAAGATCCTCATCAACTGGATTATCACTTGTGTAATCCTTCACAACCTTCTGGCCAACATCAAATATGAATGGTACAAAATATTTGAAGACATTATTCCCAATCCTTGTGAAGTAATCCCTGTCTCATCTTTTCCCTCATCTTCTGCCATGAGGGAGGGGATTCTACCCCTCATACTTGCTCATTTTGATGATTAAAATTCTGTTTCAAAATAGGCAAAAACTCACATCACATTAATTCTTTATTTATTTTTCAACCAAGAATCCTAGGGTGACTTGGTTCTTTTTTTGGTGGACTTAGATAAAAAAACAAAAAAACTCCGTCTCATACCTCCCACCATCAAACTGCAAGTCCACTCCTTCCCCCTCCTCACCAAACCACCTCCACCTCACCCACCACCGGTCCACGCCTTCCTCCTCCTTTCCAAACTGCCTCACCAACCTGCTCCACCTCACCATCCACCTCCGCCTCAAAGTTGCCCGCTCACCCTCCTCCTTCTTCAGCTCCAAATTTGGCATGTTCTTTGCTTGGAACCCCAGGTAAGCTCCCCCCCCCCCCTATTCCCCCACCCCATCATTGGCTGAACTCCTCCCTCCTCCTCCTCCTTTTAGATATTACCCCCCTCCTTGCTTGTTTTTTCCTGGCACTGCCTGGCACCCCAGGTAAGCCCCCCCTCCTCCTCCTTGTCCTCCTTCTCTTCGCTTGAACAGAAAGAGACTGATTTTTTTCAGTTCAATTGATTGATCAATGGATTTCTGGAAGTTCAATCATCCAAACAAACCGCAAGAAATTGGTTGATTTTTTGTGGTTCAATCAAACAAACAAACCGCAAGCATTTGATCATTGCTTGCGCTTTTTTTGGTCAATCAAACCGCCAGAAACCAACCAACCAATCAATCAATATCATTTTTGCCCCCCCTCCCTTTCGCTTCTTCTCCTCCTCTGCCTCCGCTCAGATAAAAAATATTGGGTTGACCCTTTATTTTTATTTTTATTTTTTTTGGGAGGAAGATTGACTTTTACTTTTCCATTTTTTTGAATATTTTTTTGATCATCTACCTCAACTATAAATTACTAATTAGTTTTTTTTCAATGAAATTCAAAAGATCTTTGAATCCCTTGCTCCATCTACAACTGCTGTTTTTCCTGCCGTCCAATTCTACTCCCACCAAACTCAAAATGATACAAAATCACTTGAATACTTTCTTGATCCTCACCCCAATTGAAGTATTTGGATGGGAGAAAATACTTCAATAATCATACAGAGAGGTGGGAAGAATAGGGCTTTTCAGAAAAAGATGGCTCAATACCAAGATTCCAAAATCTTTTTGGAGATAGAAGAGGGAGTTATCAATTAGCAGGTTGTGTGGTATGAGCAAAAACTATGGCTTTGGATCTGTAACCTGCTATCACTTCTGATAAAATAAAAAACCTTCAAAAACCCTCCCCTGAAGAGTTTGATCAGGCCAAAAAGAAGATCAAACAGTTCCATTTCTTCTCCTCTGGAAAACTATTTATTCATGATCAGTTGGATCATGAGTCTCTGGTTGCAATAATCAAATTTTTCCCTTTGAATAAACTCTATGAGAAAGGGAAGAAGTAAATCAAACCAGTCACAAGGTTCCTTTAACAAACTCAAAATTTTTTCAACACTGTTGGTACCTCATGATCTTGGGGTGGGAAAATATGGGCAATTGGATGGAAAAAATTGATGCACCCTTCTGAAATATTTGGAAGTTGTTTGAAAAAAGCTGCTATTCAATCTTCTCCTCCAGAGTTTTCTCTTTTGAACCTTATGTCAGACAAGTTCTCACAAATTTTAGGCAAAATGTTCCATAAATTAGCCAGACTGGCACATGATTCAAAGCATCAACAATTCTACAAAACAATATCCCCTCTACCTCTTCATTGGAATTTGGATCCTTTCTCACTTGTTTTGAATTTTCCCCCCACATCAACTTCACTTTAAATCCCTTCTACAATTATCCTCACATTGAAAAATGTGACATCTCTTCCTATTCCTTTTTACTCCTGGTTTCAAGCAAAAAATAAAATGGAAAAATTATTGAAAACAAGGAAGAATACCAAGTATCTTATGGCCAATTTTTTTTTCTTGACTTGGGTTTTGGTATTGACTTCAAAGAAAAATGTGTGGTCAAAATGATTTGGGTGGCCAATAAGCACAAGCCTGCTGTGGAGACTGCCACCCATACAAGGATGGCCATGTCCATGCAAATTAACAAGACTACTTGGAACACTTGCAAAGACATGAAAAGGGGTAAAATATACTCTTGACCAAAAAATTTAAATAAAAATAAAAAAAATTTATTGGTGGGGTTCAAAATAGGCTCAACCATTTTCTATTTGAAAATAATTTTTTTGTTTTTATTTTTTGATTTTTTATCCAAACAAATATTTTACAAGCTTTATCAAAGTAAATATTTTACAAGCTTTATCAAAGTAAATATTTTACAAGCCAAGAAATTGAGTAATTTCCTTTATTTATTCCATACTTCTACTGCTACCAATACATGCTGTGGCTACTAATAACCTATCTTTTTTCCATTGCAATTTGTTCCTCCTACTTTTACAGTCTCTCTTCCTGCTGATCCTTCTCCTTTTCCTCTTTTTGAAAATTGTGCTCTGCCTGTTTAAATTTCCACTCAGAATCCAATTTCTGTTGATGAGCCAAACTCTTGTCTTTCTGCTTTTGAAAATCAATTGCCAGTTTAAAATCCCACTTCTCTTTTTCAGATTGAAGTTTTTCAGATTCAATTTGTTATTTCACTGTTTTTCATAGGGGAATAGGAATGAGCTTGATTTTGAAAGTGAGAAGATTCAATCAGATAACTTACTTGAATCTTATTTCTCCATGATATCTTCAAAGCCAGAAAAATTGGAAGTGTTACTCCTCTTTTGATGGCTATTGGGGTGGAATTTGATGGAATTAGAGGCCTTTTGTTTTCCATTTGCAGGGGAGTTTTTGTGAAAGATTTGAGTAATTTGTTCAAATTTGGACAACTGAGATGGAATTAAAGGAAGGCTTATGTTTCTAAGGAGGCAGATCCAAGGAGTCAGGGGGAGGAGCACTCTGGTTCAATGTAAGGAAGAATGGATGATTAATGTCACTTTTTCAGGCAGTAATATAAATAGACTGGGTACAGCAAGGTTGAAAAGTGGTAGAAAAGAAGAAATAAAATTGAATAGAAATTATTCAATACCAAACTACCAGAGTCCGCAAAACTTGGAGGACCACTTCAGGCTGTATTGAGACAGGCAATAGCATCAAGGATTCAAGATAAAGAACCCACTAGAACTGTGACTACGTAGCACAATATAGAGAGTTCACTAGACAAGAACACTCATGAGCAAGATGATGATGACCCACTTAGATTTAAGATAAAGATTTCACTATATCTATAACTAAACACTATAGAATAAAGAACACACTATACTTAAACACTCAAGAGGTGATAGTAGATTGAAGAATATAAAGCTTAAAGAAAAGATTGCACTCAAGTATTAGGCAAAATAAATCACAAGAAAAGATTTCTAACAGGTTTGTGTGGGAACTTCATCACTCTCATTTGAAGTTGATGTGGGAGGCCCCATTGGCTTGAGTTTTGGGCCATTTAGAAATGGATTTTGCTGTTTTTTTACAGTATAAAACAGTCAGTATTAACTGGAAAGAATATAAAAAAACTTGATTCCTTACTTGAACAGATTTTGATTGTAATTTAGATAGTGGAATAACATGCTCCGGATTGGTCAAGTTGTTAAGTGCTTCCACCCCAGGAAGAGAGAAATCCAAAGAAGGAAGTGAGGGGTCCAAGGAAGGTTTTGAATCATTTATCAATGCTGATGTAGAAATGATTGGAGCTGGTTTTGTTTGAATATCTGCCTGCACATTGGATTGGGGCCACTCATAAGTTTTGTTGGGATCATCATTTCTAGGCTGAGCATCCACAGCCAAGTCCTTGGAATCTACTGAATAGGATTGTTGGGTGTCAAAATTAGCTGAAGGGGTGATGTTGGCCTTCTTTCCAAATGTTTCATCCATATGAATATAAAAAGGAAAAATAGATTCCAACTTATCAACCACTGAGTTAATTCCCTTGGCTTTATTAGATTTGGTGATACCAAAGCGGGCGGAGATTGAAAATGAGTGGGCCTTTTTGCAATTGGCTTGATAGTTATTGAATTTCTACCACATCTGTTTTGATGAAAGATCCAGCCTACCTTTTGTTTTATTTTTCATTTCATTGTCCATCAGGAGATAACCATTAACCTCAAAGGATGGAGGTTTGACAACTTGTATTTTATTGTTGGATCCAAAGCAAGTGTCATAGTTAGAGAAAATTTTGAGCCAGTTGACCAGAATGATGCAATCAGCTCTCTTGAGCTGACCTAAGCCTTAGGAAGCTGATGGGGGAGTATTGTTGGATGAAGAGTTCCTTGGGGATTTTTTCTTTGGTCCATTGGATTTTGGTGTGGACTTTCAGGGGGAGGTTTTCTGAGGCACCATTGGAAAAGATTAAGAGGTATGAAGGGATTAAGCAATGAAATAAATGAAGTGATGGGATTGAGGATGTGATGAAAGAAATAAAGTGATGAGATAAATGAAGCAATGAGGATATCAATGAATTGATGAGAGTAAGGGAGTGACAAGAGTGATAAAGCAATGAGATTTAGGATGTGATGAAAGTGGTAAATTGATGAGAGTAATGAAGTGATGAGATTGATGGAGTGATAAGAGTGATGAAGCAATGATGATAGAAAGAAGAGATGGTAGTGATGAAGTGATGAGAGCAATGAATCATATTTTATGGATGAGGTTTGAGGTAGAATTTTTCTGATAAGGTTGGATGTTAAAACCAGGGGTGATGATGTGGAATGATGGGTTGAGGCAGTGAAAGCCTTTAAACAATTTATTTTAAAAAACCCATTTATTTTCAGGTGACTCTGACATGTCTGATGGGAAATAAGTTTTTTTTTATTTATTTTCAATGGCCAGTTTAAAATGGCAGATTTGGGTTGAAAACTGCCATTAAAACATGGCAGGTTTAATTAACTCTGATACACCCTATTTCTCAATATTCACAGATAATTTGGGAAGAATAAGTGCTGAAATATGATCCAGAAAACTCTTGCGCCATATTAAAAAATAAAAAAAATTCAGGGAGTTGGGCTTGTTTGATGAGCATGCCTGTGTGTGCGTACCCCAGAAAAAACAAAAAAATTAACAATGTTTATCCAGCCAAAATTTTCAATCATTGTTGAGGCATCAGAGTGCAGTAGCTGGTGCTCATCAAAAATCATTCATGAATGGTGCCAGTTATTCTGTTCCAACTATTAGAGTGTATCAAAGTTAACCAAACCCGCCATTTTTTAATGGTGGGGTTCAACTCAAATCCGCCATTTCAAACCCGCCATTAAAAATCCAAAAAATCCACTTATTTCACATCAAATTTGTCAAAGTTAACATGAAATAAGTGGGTTTTTTTCAAATAGAGTATTTAAAGGCTTGTGCCACCTGTCAACTTCATCCACCCCTGGCTTCACACCTCCTTCTACCTCCAACCTCATCTGAAAAAAATTTGATTCATTGCTCTTCATCTCTTCATCACTATCCTCATCACTTCATCACTTCATCACTCTCATCACTTTATCCCTTTCGTCACATCCAGCTAACTATCATTGGATCACTATCCTGATCATTTCATAACTCTCATCCATTTATTGCTTTCATCACATCCAGCTAACTCTCATTGGATCACTATCCTTATCACTTCATTTCTCTCATCCTTTTATTGCTTTAATCACATTCAGCTAACTCTCATTGGATAACTATCCTTTTAACTTCATTTCTCTCATCTGTTTATCACTTTCATCACATCCAGCTAACTCTCATGGATCACTATCCTTATCACTTCATTGCTCTCATCCATTTTTTGCTCTCATCACATCCAGCTAACTCTCATTGGATCACTATCCTAATCACTTTATTGCTTTATCACATCCAGGTAACTCTCATTGGATCACTATCCTTATCACTTCATCACTCTCATCCCTTTATTGCTTTCATCACATAAAGGTAACTCTCATTGGATGACTGTCCTTATCACTTCATCACTCTCATCCCTTTATCACTTTCATCACATCCAGATAACTCTCATTGCATCACTATCCTCATCACTTCATCACTCTCATCTCTTCATCACTCTTGTCACATGATCACTCTTGTCACTTTATTTCTCTCATCTCTTCATTGCTATCCCCAAATCTGTAAGAACTGACTCTCCAAGTTGGCTACCAAGCTGGCCGTTATTTTTTCTTTATATACTAAAACTAGGGGGGGAGATTCCCTTAGCTGTCAACAGGGGTCATCAACAGGAGAAATCCCCAAGATTGTCACTGATTAAGGTGCCATGCTGCAATTGGAGTCATCCTAGAAAAGCACTTCAACTATCAATCCAGAAGCTTTTCCCCAAGACACAAAAAAGAAAAAAAATCTTGGGTTTGAGGGTTTGATTTTTCTTTTACTTAAATGCACTAAAACCTTGCCTTCCACAATGGACCCATTTCTCCAAACCATTGCAACAGCAGGGGGGGGAGCAGTTTTAGAACAAATTTATTGCTTGGTATCATTAGTGTAATTGTTGGATGACTCCATGTGGACCCGGTTACATGCTTATTCTGGTGTTTTTTTCCGCACTTGCTTACTACACCAGGGGAAAAGATTAAACTGGAGTTTTCAGTCAAATACAACATCATGTTATGACCTGAGTATAGTTAAAAGATACTGCGCTTCCTAGAAGATTGCTCAGGAATGAATAGAGAGGAATTGCGGAAGCCGGTGACTAATTGACACAATTAATAATCCTTTTCTGGCTAGAAGTTGGCTGGAAATGCCTCGTGGGGATGAACTTTGTAGGAAACCCCAGTCTTCAAACCCCGAGGACGTCAAGGGAAGTGGAATCAGGGGGGGGGGCGGAAAACCCCAGGGAAATGGTCCTCATCCAGATTTTGCTCATTTGATTGCAATGAAAAATGATGTCTCCATATCTCCCAATAATCCTTGTTGAGAGTCACAATTGTGGTGTTCAGTTGAGCTACCTTATTGGCTCAAGCCATAAATGTAGAGTACTGAGCCTTTGTTTTGGTGAACAAACATGTATATCTAACTTGCATTGATTCCTTTGGATGATATCCTAGTTGTCTTTATATATTTTAAGTACTTGATGTTCTGGAATATTCTAGTTTTATAGTATTTGTTGATATTGTTTCTATTTGTATAATATGCAATTCTAGATTGTTCTATGGGTTTACCGTACCCCTATTCCTAATACTCCCCCCCCAATTTGTTGAGGGCACTAGATGAATTGTGAGGAGGCTGGTAGATGGGCAGAGGCGAGAGCATGAAGTTAAAGCAGGCGTAGAGAAAAAAATATCTGAAAATAAAAAGGAAAAAAAGGAGGAAAGATGAGAAGAGACAGAAAGGTCAAGTGGAACAATAGAAAAAAAACATTGCGGTGGCCAGGCGTCAGAGGGTGGGTGGGGGTGGGGATGCAGAGGTCTGGGGCCAGAAGATAGAAGAAAAGACAACAGTGAGAATGAAGCAGGACAGGAAAAAAAAAATAAAAAATAAAAAAAGAAAATGGAGCCAAGTACATCAAAGAGACAGGCAGGAACAGGAAGGAGGGACTCAGGGGGGGGGCAACAGGATCCATCTCTTGGGGGAGGTTACTGAGTAAAGATGCGTTTGCAGAAATCTTGGAGTTTTATCTTCCCCAGCGCCTTTGTGAGAATATCTGCCAGCTGGCTTTTTCCTTTTATCCAGGAGATTGTCAGGTCTCCCTTTTGGAGGTGTTCATTTACAAAGTGGAAGTTGCGGTCAATGTGTTGCGTTCTTTTCATGATCAAACGGTCACCCGCTATTTTGACTGCCGCCTGGTTGTCTGAAAGTAGCACTGGGGGATTGCCATGCCTGATTGTTTTCTTTTGTTGACTGAATTGAGATTGAGTAAGAGAAATTCTCATATAGGAGGGAACAGAAAAAGACTGAGGAACAACAATTAGATGAGTTGAGAGAAAAAGAAGCAAAGAAACTGAAAGAAGAGCAGAAGAAGAAGGATTGAAAGAAATCATACCAGAAAGTTGAAAACAACAGCTGAAAGAAGTTTTGCAGATGGAGGCTGGTTTGCAGATGAAGCATGATTGAAGAGTTGGTGACAACTTTGTGAGATATGAGAAGAAGATGAGGCGAGACAAAGAAGAAGTGACAGAAAATAGAAATCAGGAAGAGAGAAGAAAAGAACATGAATTGAAGAGAGTAAAAGAAAATGAATCGGAAAGAAAGGGACCATCCAATTGCAGTAACCCCCAACGTTAGACCAGGTGTTAGACAAGTTAAGATTGCAGGGGCAATTGGGGAGACGCGGAATTAGCGGGGGACTCAAAAATGGAGAATTTAGAAGAGGATTTGACACCCCTCGTGGCTGGTAGGGTTTCTGGGTAAGAGTAATGAGGATTAATGGCCTGGATAAGTTTGGATAGTGAGGGACAAGACAGGGCTTTGGTCAGTCCATTGGCTATCATGTCACCGCAAGGGATGAGTTTTATAGAGAGATTGTTGGCTTTCAGTTCCTCTTGGATGGCCTTTGTTTTTATATCAATGTGCCAAGTTTTGGAGTCGCATCAGAACTTCTTAAATTTGTTTTCTAGACCCTTGTTGTTGATGTGGTGCAGGCTTGGTTGGATGGGCTTTTTCCACATTTCTAAGACTAGTCCTCTCATCCAGATAGCCTCAAGAAAAGAGTCAACAAGCGGGTTGAGTTCTGCCTTGGTGGTGGAGTGGGTGACGTTCCTCTGGGGGTAGCTGCTCAAGGCAATGGATGAACCAAAAAGAAGCGTCAGGTGACCAGATTGGGAGTTTCTTTTTTTGATATTGACATTCCAGGTGGCGTTGCTGAAGCATTGGAGTTGGGTATCACAGTGTTTTACTTCCAGGGTGAGAGCAAGATTTTTGGTTGCCTTTAGGTATTTCCAGCAGCACTTAAATTTGTGCCAGTGATTGATCCCTGGACGCTCACAGAATTGAGAAAGACTGGAGACAGCGTAGCTGATATCTGGACAAGTGATAAAGGCAATGTAATTCATTAAGAATACAGCTGACCTGTAGTTGAGGTTTAGGGTTTTGAATTCATCATGTTCTTCATTGGTTGCGGGTTGAAGATTAAGATTTTTAGTGAGTGGAATTGAGGAGGGGTGGCAGTTGGCAAGCTTGAGTTCTTAAAGTCCTTTTTCAATGTGGTTGGGTTGAGAGAGGAAGATCTTATTTTCTGATTGTGTATATTTCATTCCAAGGATGGTGTTTGGGTTGTTTGCAGATGAGTTGGGGAAACCCAGGAGGAAGTTTTCTTTGAATTTGTTTCAAAGGACAGGTAGAATAAGATCATAAATGTGGAAGAAGATCATTTACTGGGATAAGGGATTCATATAGAGACAAGGGTCTGAAGTGGACTCGTGGAACCCTTGAAATGAGAGCCATGAGGTTAGTGTTTGGAACCAATTGAGGGGGGCTTTCTTAAGCCCATATAGAAATTTCTTCAACTTGAGATACTTTAATTTTTGTTTTGATCTCTTTGGGGTGTTGATGATGACCAGTTGCTTGAGTGGAGCGTGAAGAAATGTGCTCTTCACATTTAATTGGGTAATGGGAAGAGAATGGTACAGCCCATAGAGAAGAGCAATTCTAAGCAAGGCGGCCTTACCGGTTGGGGAGAATGTGTCTTGGTAGTCCAGACCATAGATTTGTTTTAATCCTTGAATGCATAGTTGGCTTTTGTAGATGAGAGGATCACCGTGGCAGTTATCCTTGAGGAGGTAGACCCACGCTGTGTTGAGGGGATTAGCTGGCTTGGGACCATCATAGTCTTACCAAACTTCCATCTTTTTGATGCCGTCCAATTCTGTATCCATTGATAGGTCCCACTTTTTGGAGTCTTGAACTTTCTTAGCCTGTTTGAATGATTTGTGCAGGTAATAGTGGTGGAAAACGTATGAATTGGGTGGTCCGAGAATTGATCAATTGCGTAGAGTTCTAGGAGGGATCATTTTGTCTGCAACCTCTTGAGAGGACTGGAAGGACTGGTTGTTTTCTAACTTTGGATATTTGGGTTCTGAGAGATCAGGATTGGTGGGCTGAGAGTCCGGGAAGGAGGAAATAGGAGGGTTCTGAGTTGTTTCTATGGTTTGAGTAGGGAAATAAATGTATAAGAGCAAGTTGGGGGAGGAGTTGACGTTGGCAGAAGTGCAAGGAAGTGATTTGAGGATTTTGATATGATTTGAGGAGGTGATTGAGTTGTTGGGTTGGATGATACGGTAGGATAGGAGATCAGGGTTGAAGCCTAGAAGAGTACCACCTAGCCCGCAATTGTTGAACTTGTTGCCTTGTGGTAGTTTCATATTTAGGTAGACCACCTTGGAGCCTAATGGATGAAAGAAATACAGTCGTAGAGTCTTACCTGCAAAGCCTTTGTAAGGAGATTTTTGGTTTGGAAGTTTGGGTATTTGGTTGAGCGTTAATGTGGCAGCCTTGGTGACTTCAGCCTAGAGATTGAGGGAAATCTTGGAGGAGCAAAGGATTTTCCTGATGGACTTGGAGATAGTGCGGTTTGCGCGCTCCACTTGTCCATTGTGTTTGTGATGATACGGTTCAGTGATGATGTGTTGGATGGAGTTTTCTTCAACAAAAGACCTGAGCTTGTGGGAGGTGAATTACCCACTGCCATTGGTGCAGATGGTTGCAGGAAATTGTCCTCTTTTTTTTTCTTGAATCTAAGAATGGACAAAATTTGAATACACGCATCAGATTTAGAACCAAGGGGGATTGCGGATAAATACCCAGTGCAGCTGTCAAAAATTGTCATGATTTACCTCATCCCATTGTGTGATTCTGGATTGATAGGTCCCATGAGGTCAATGTGCAGCTTTTCAAAGGGTTTGGATGCCGGCCTGGCTTTGTGGTTGAAGGTGGTTTTTTTGATCTTGGAGAAGACGCAATTGGAGCATTGGAAGTTTTTGATTAAGGAGTTGGGAATTTCTGGCCTGATTATTTTCAATTGGTGAGGACTGATGTGTCCAAGAGATTGATGGAGATAGAGAAGTTTTTTGTGATTGAATACTTTTTGAGTGAGGTATCTAATTTTGGAGTCTTTTCCAATGGAAGATGGAAGGTTCAGAACAAAAAGGTTGTCATAGATGAATCCCTTGAAGGCTAGGGTGTCATTGTGGATGACCTTGAAAAAATTGCCACTTGCAAGAACAGAAAATTGCTTTTCAGCAACAAGGATTCCAGGGCTGATAAGGTTGATGACAAGGTCAGGAAAAAACAGAAAATTGGAAATTTGAATAAGGGAATTTCTCCAGGTCAAGACTACTTTGCCTTTTCTCTTGATTGGGAGATTGACTCCATCCTTCCCAGTGGTGATGTGCTTGCTGTTGCATTCCTGTAGGGAGATGAAGAATTTGATTGAGTTGAACATGTGGAAGGATGCACCCAAGTTGAGAATTATGCGGTGGTCGGCATTTACTTTGTTGATCCATGTGGTGAGTAGAGCATGATAATGTGCAACCTTGTTGCTTTTGGGGTTCTTCTGGGCTCTCCATTTGGCTTGAGCTACTTTCCACCAGTCAGGCGCTAGGTGCTCGTGCTTATGCCAGCATCTGTCTTCAGTGTGGTCAGTTGAACTTGGATTGTGGAATCCTTCTCTGCAGTGTTGAATATTAGAGGTTGAGGTCTTGGGCTTGTTGGTGACCAAAGCAGTTTCTCGCACAGGGGCTTTGGTGAGTTTGGACTTGGATTTTTTATCAAGCTGAGTTAGATGATAGAGAACTAGGTTGACGGTAACCTCCTTGCCCAAGCGCATTATTTTCTGTTGGAGCGAGCAAAGGGATGAGGGGAATTTGAGAATGACAAGATAAGCCAGAATGTCAGTTGGAAGTTTGATGCCAAATTCAAGCATCTTTTTGAGAGGGATTTTTATTTCAGTTATAAATGAGATAATAGTATTAGGCTTGAAAGGAAGGTAGAGGAAGTTGTTGAAGACTTGATCTTGGTTGGCCGTTTGAGATGAGGAAAATCCTTCTTTGATGGTCTTCCAGAGACTTTTAGAAGATTTGATGTTATTTTGGTTGACCAAATTGTTGTGAGTTATGGCATCAATCTTTGATAGTATGATAAAATGCTTTATGAGATCATCTGTTGGGCTGAGGGATTTTGATTTGTCTTTGAGAATTTGTTTGATTCCCTTAAGTTTGAGGAGAATGGATATCTTGTCTTTCAAGATCAAATATTTTTGTCTGTCAGATTTGGGATGGATTTGAGTGCGGCTTTGAGCATTTGTCAGCTTGCTACTATTGCAGAGCAAGCTGAAAAAGTAACAAAAATAACATAAAAATAATAATAATACAATTAAACTAAGAAGGAGTAGGAAAACCATAAATATTATTACAGAAATGGGTTCTTCACCCAAAATTAGGTAGGGTCACTCACTGACCCCACCCTTGAAATCCAACTCCTTATATTTTCAAATAATTAAGGAAAGAAAAACCAAAATACTACGGCTCCATTATTGAGCTTTTTGGCCAATTAAATATTTCACACACATTGTCACGTATAGGTTTCACACCTCAAATTCAGTCAGAATTGAGTTGTTGTGTATATTTTAGGAGTTACGGACGGAAATGTGTTTTGTCACAATTCCCGCACGCAGCCGCGGCAGCCAATGCACCCGGGCGCGGCTGAGATATAGCCCTGTCACTCCGTCAAGGTTGTGTACGCAGCCCCGGGCCTCTGACAAGTACGCAGCCCCGGGACTACGGGTTGACAGAGTGATAGGCAGCCTGAGAGGCTCAGGTACCGCGTAAACATGCTACAACCTACACGGGAACATTCTACATATGTAATAAATGTTCCCGTGGATATTAGAAAGTCTAAAAATACATAATATTATATAAAAATACATAAATAATCCTTATACATATTTTTTATTTAATATAATTCAAAGTACAAGAATGTCGAAAATAAGACAATGAGAAATTCTAAAAATATATTAAAATACTTCAAGATACTTTTATGAGCATTTCTAGACATCAATATATTCGTGACATACTAAGAAAACTAATGATGTAAAAATATTACATGAATTCACTTGAATTATATTTTTAAGTAATTATCTTAGTAAATCAACTGGAACTCGAAAATAAGGAGTAAAATCAATATTATGACTTTTACTCCAGTTATATAATACATAATGAGAACTTACCTGACATCAAGATTTCCATAGAAATGTCTGTTTATATAATTATTAAATTACTGGGAACATTTACTAAGGATAATTAATTAAATAATACATAAATAGGACAGATTAGTGTTATTCACACGTCCTAATGTCTATTTTAAAGTGGAATAATTCCCATACACTGAGGAATTAGATGCTACCCGTGCTATAGCACCAAGAACACATGACAGGCTACCCCTGGTTACCCTGCTAGCCTTAGTGTCCGTCCCTTTGAGCACCTACAACCCTCAGAAGGACAATATTGGGACTCCAAAATCTATAAATAAGGAGCTCTTTTGAGGATATTGATGGGCAGAGACCCAGTTATATTCATATCCAGACACCGTGCCAAGGTAATCAAGTACTTATAAGAGATAATAAGTGATTTATGGAAATGTCTGATCAATAATATGCATCCTCAACCTCTTTTTATCAATTAAAACTGCTGAAAAACCTTATAACCCCAGTATACAGGTTTAACCCATCAGTAAACGTCTCAAACAGATACCCAAAGGATTTAATAATATACCAGTAAGTTTTATTATCCTTTCTCTGTCGTGGTAGCTCTGCTACAAGGCCCTGCCACTCCACTGTGTATTTTATATACATATTATCTTTGGGTGAAATATTCTTTAAACTAAAGAGTCCAAAGTAACCAGGACTACGTGTTTTCATACTGAAATCCCTGAAGAGAGGTGTTAAAGATCCCCAATATAATTTTGGCCCCTCTATAAAAATATTTAATAATCAATTTATTCATATTGATTTAAAACAATAAACAATAACCAAACCACTTAACCTTGCAATAAGCTTAATCCAAATATTTTACAGATTTTTGCTGAATTTATTAAATAATATATTTATTATTTACTCTATCACCTCTGGTAGCTAAAGGATAGCAAGGGTCTTGGCATCCAGGAGGCTGACAGCATTATTTTCCAAAAGCCATCCATAGTGCTAGGTCCCTCCATGGTCTTGAAAGCTTAGGTAGTTGTGCATTCTGGCTTTTAACCGTGTTTACTGAATTGAGATTGAGTGAGAGAAATTCTCATATAGGAGGGACCAGGAACAGACTGAGGAACACAATCAGATGAGTCAAGAGACAAATTCCAAGGGATCCAGATTGGCTGGGAGAGCTCAAGGCTTGATTTGATGTTCCAAAGAGGCTTCTGGATGGATTCTGGGCCAGGGAGGAGGGATTGCAGTTCCCAAAGAGCTTGTGCTGGGGAAAGGAGCTGGGTGGGGTGAAAAAGCCAAAGAGGTTTGTGGCAGCAGGCTGGGTTGCTGGGGTTTGGGTCACCATTGAGGAGCCAAAGAGACTAGCAGAAGTCCAAGTGGCGAGAGGGATTCAATGGGTTTGCGTCGCCAAAGAGGGCTGTTGAGGGTGGATTGGAGGCGCCAAGCATTCTGGCTTGAGCAGAGGTTGAGATTGAAGGAGAAAAATGAAGAGATGGGATAGAGGAGTAGGTCACTTTTGGCACATACCTTGTTGGTGCTCATGATGGCAACGATGATCTGACCTTTACCCTAAACAATGAAGTTGATGGGACAACCAGGGGTTTGGCTGAGTAGGCTTGGGACGTTTTGGAAGGTGAGGGTGATTGACCATCCTGAAGGAGTGTGAGGGTGGATGAAGTAGTTGGGGGCATTCAAATTTGAGAGAGTGCACTTGAACAAGATTGGTAAGATGATGAGAGTGTCAAAAGTTAGTCAAAAGATTGAAGGTGAGGCAGAGGGAATAGGGAGACATTGATTGAAGATTGTTTTATTGTTTGTCAAATCATCTCCTGCCATCTTTTTCCCTCCCAATCATATACTTAGATTGGGGTGAGGATCAAGAAGGGATTCAAATATTTGTATAAAATTTGAGGGTTGTGGAAGAAGAATTGGCAGTCCAGGAAAAAGGGATGGGGTTTGTGTGAAGCAATTGGGATAGGATTGGGATGGATTGGTTGATTTGGAGGTCTGGATGGTCTTAAATTGGTATAAATTTTTGAGGGTTCAGAAAAGAAGAAGTGAGAGGGGACCTTGAAAAGAAAAAGAAAAATACATAGGGTTTGAGAGGAGAGGGGACCTTGAAAATAAAAAGAAAAAGACATAGGGTTTGAGAGAGGGGTGAGTTAAAACAACAAGAAGATAATGATGAACAACTGATTAAGAAAAAACCAGGAAGGATTAATTGATTTATCTCACTAACAATGATGATGATAATAATTCAGAGGGGAAGTAGATCAATGGGGGTGATTAAACAATATTCCAATTTATAAATCATTGAAAGGATCAAATCCATACTATATATAAAGAGACAGTATTGAAAATTGTCATCATCCAAACTAGCAACTGACCTACAGATTTTCCAGTGCCTTTTTTTTTCTTTTTAAGTTGATGGATTGATAATTGGTTTGATGAAAACCAGACTTGGAGATATTTGGTTTGAAGTTTGAGATCAATGGATTTGAGAGGATTTTCAGCATATGTTCTGACAAGGATTATGAAGGTCAGACTCAAGTATTAGTTTTGGATTGGTCTTGAGTGATAAATTATTAGTCTGAATGTGTCCAAGAGGATCTTGATTTTGAACTGGTTTATGATAATCAACCATAAGATCTTGAAATAATCTGGCCACTTTGCCAGAAGGACCACAACACAAGAAACTATTCCTCTTTAAAATCAAACAAAGTAATGATTGATGATCTAAACAAAGAAAATATCAATTCAACACATCCCCAAACTTTATTCTAAAAGGAGGAGCAGATAGAAGAGGAATCATTAGGCTGGTGATGGATTGCTGAAAAAGGACTTGCAGGTCTCTGGAGGAGAGAAAAGTGAAAATGATCAAGATTATCTAAGAAATACAATTCTATAGATAGATCACATGTATTCATTGCCCTGACCCCCAAAATAAAAAAAAAATTGGTCCCTGGTGAGGGCAAAGTTTGACAATTTGGGACCACTGGAACAAAACAGCTGGATTGTGTGTTAAGCCAAAATGGATCCAGGTATTAACCTAAGGCTTGATTTTTGAGACAGAAGATGATGGGAAAAAGAAAAGAAGAGGTTGTATACTAGAAAAGTGAAGAAAAAACAAAGCACACAAAAAGGCAAAAACAAAAACAAAAAAATTAAAAACCAAGAGCTCATCACAAAAGTTGAGTCACATATTTCAAATTGTCTCCCTAACCCAACCCAAAAATCTGCTGACAACAAAACCATGAGTGAGAATTCAGGATTTTTCTTTTGGGGGGTGTGGATGTGATTGTTTGAGTTTTGGTTTGAAAATTAGATAGATTGAGAGTCAGTTCAGAATGTGATTCAAGAGATTGACCAGTAAGAGAAAGAGAAGGGGGGAGGAGGGAGAAATTGCACCAAGAATTGGGTGTCAGCTCTCTGATACCAGGAACATTGCATTCCTTTAGCTACAGAGTGTGATAAAAATACTGGAATAATAATAATTATTATTATTCCAAAAATAAACGCTTAGAGGCTCAAATAAGTAATGTAATAAGAGCAGTTTCAAGGTTTAATTGGTTTGGTAATAAAAGGTTTTCAATATGTATATAAAATAGGGACCACAGTATTATACTACTAGGGGTCTTTACAGACAAAGCAACCTCTCTTCAAGGGGCCTCCTTAGGCAGTTTAAGAACCTTGGAATGAAGATGGGTGCCTTAGAAAGGGCTTATTCCACTAATGGATGGGCATAACAGCACACTGGCCTAGACAGGAAGGGAAACACTGACTCTGAGCACTTTATCACGAAAATCCTGCAATAATAGGAAGGGTTTCAGAGCAGATGGGGTGGCTTGCCTGACTAAACTTCAAGGGTTGATTATTTTTAAGAAATGAATAATAATACTACAGACTTGGTCATAAATCACTTGCTTAGACTCTTCATAAGCACTTGACTAACAATGACACGGTTTCTGATTGATAATGATAATTTCTGGTAAACTGATGATGGAATAATGGATCCAAAGAGGTCTGTATAAATAACTTTTTGGGGTGAGTTTGAGCTTCTCAGGGCGCTTAGAGATGGTTCTGCTCATGGGCTGAGGCGGGAAAGCCAGTCAGAGCAAGATTGATGCATCCACATGGTACTGCTAATCATCTGACCTTAGATCTGCTGGATTTCCGTACTATTTTAGCCACAGGATCTGTTAATCTATTATGGCGTAAATTTAATTATTCTGCACTCATCCTGCATTTGTACTATTAGTATTGCTTTAAAGTGAACAGATTTGGACGTTTACTGATCTTCCATTATCTGCTTATCAAGTAGATAATCTTTGATAATTTTGATGAACACTCCTTGTAGTTTTTTGAGGTCTTTAAAGATCAGAGTCAATCATTTATGTGGTAATCCTTGATCTTTAATTTATTATTGAAAAATTTTCTAAACTTAATTTTTATTAATTTTAATTGAGTTTTGATCCTTTAAGATCATTACTAATGCATATGTCAACTTGTTACATATGCCAGGCAACCCTAATTAGGTTGTAGCTCTTTTGAGTGGTACCTGGTTGTCAGATTAGTCACAACGGATCCAGATGCGGGTATTAGTCAGTTCAGATGCGCGCGGGGTAGAATGCGCTGCATTCTTGCAGAATTTGCTGCGCGCGGGTCTCTAGTACGTGGGAAACTGCTACTATGAGTACGTAGGGGTATGTAATGATGCAGGGCTGCGCGCGGAAATTGTGACGTAACACATTTCCGCGTGTAACTCCTAAAATATACACAACACCTCAATTCTGAATGAATTTTAGGTGTAAAACCTATACGTGAAAACACGTGCGAAATGTTAGAATGGCCAAAAGGTGCCATACTGGTGTTGTAATTTTTAGTACTTTTCTTTTTAATTATTTTAAAAATGTAAGGACTTTGATTTCAAGGGTGGGGTCAGTGAGTGATCCTACCTAATTTTGGGTGAGGAATCCATTTCTTTAATAATATTTATGTATTTCTCACTCCTTCTTTTGTTAATTGAGATATTCTTCATTTTAATAGTTTTGTGTTGCTATGACATGTTGCTCTTTACATAGTAGCTATCCGACATTCCCCCACTCTGAGATATGTCTAAATCTGAAATAAAAATTCTGGTTCAAAGCCTTCTGTTGGATCTGTAGTTCCTTAGGTGTATGGTTCAATCAGGGATATTGTGTTCAGGTAACAATGCATCCTTATCAGCTGATTCTCCCTTGTATCTAACTAGGTTGAGTCTGATATCTTTCCCATTGATCCTTTCTTTTTTATCTTTAAGGATCTTGCCAATTTTTCCTTGGTCTTTTTCAGGTTCTTCTGCAAAAGGCATTTCAGGTGAAGGAGTATATTCTCCATTCCTTGGGTGGTAGTGTTTGATGAGACTCACTGGAAAGACTGGTTATTTCCTGGAAAGCTCATCACTAAGGATTACTTCAACAGCATTCTTGCCATGAAGCTTATTTATGATGAAAGGTCCAACAAAGGCTGGTCCAAGCTTGGTATTTCCAGCTAAGTTGGTGAAGTTGGTGGTAGAGATCAAGACTTGATCACCAATCTTGGAATCTGGCTCCTTATGGGTTTTATCCCACCTTTGTTGGTTATACTCCACAGCATCCTGGACACACTTAATAGCATGTTTGTTGGCTACATCTATCATTTATTTGAAATCAAGTGATTTAGGGTGAATATTTGTTAGCTGGTGATTAATTTTATCCTTGGGTAACTTAGGAATCCATCCTCTTTCAAGTATGTAGGGTGCTTCCTTAGTGTTAGAGTGTTTGCTACTGTTGTAGGCCATCTCCAGTGCAGGTAAAAGGCTAACCCAATCATGGAAATAACCATTAGAATTTGTGTATTCTAGACCAAAGCCACAGAATCTCCTGAGCATGTCTTCCAGGGTCTGAATCATTCTTTCAGCTAAGCCATCCATCTGAGGGTGATAAGCTGTAGAGAAAGCTAAGGTGGTTCCCAGCATGTCATGAAGATTTCTCTAGAACTCAGAAGTGAATTTAGTATCTCTGTCACTGATAATGATCTTGGGAACTCCAACATCAGCAATGAGTCTGTTCCAAAATTAGAGGGCAACTTCCATAGCAGTGTCTTCCTTGTGATTAGGTAGAAATTTTGCTTTCTTGAAGAACCTATCCACAATGACTAGGACTGAGTTGTAGGAATAGGCTTCTCCTGGTGGTAGTCCAGTTAAAAAGTCCATGTTGATGATCTCCCATCTTTTCTTTGGTTCAGAAATCTTTTGCAGTTGACCAAACCTTTTCCCAGTGGTCCTGTTGGACTTCTGGCAAGTTTCACAACTAGTAACATACTGGATAGTGGAGTTTCTCCAATTGATACACCAAGCACTTTGTTTAACCTAATCTAAGTTTCTATCAGCAGATAAATGACCAGATGAGAATTTATCATGGCATCCAGCCCGGACTTGTTTGATATGGTCATCCTTAGTTAAGACCATAACACTTGAATGTTGATGCCTGTAGTATACTAGACCATCCCATATGGTGAACCTTCCAGCTTTTTATGGTTTCAAGAGGGGTTCAGGTAGGCTTTTGATCAGTTCAGATGGTCAAGAAGTACTTTCCATAATGGTTATCAGAGTTTTCATGCCAGAATTGCAAGATTCTTTGATTGAGTTGAACAAGGATTCATCCAATTCACAAATGTGGATTCCCATTATAGGAGCTTCAACTTTCAACATGTTAATGTTAAGGGTAGGGAAGATATCATTATCCTGTGGGTTATAAGCAGGGTTACTTGGGTCATTGGGTAAAGCATTCCTGCTCAAACTATCAGCATTCTGGTGTTTAGTACCAGCTTGGTGAACTATGGTCATCTGACCTCTGTACTGTTGTATGGCTATCTGCCGTCTTAGCATGTGCCTACTAGGGGTCTTCATGTTCATCAAAGTCCTGATGGCATTTCAGTCAGTAATCACTGTAAACTTGGTGCCTTCCAAGTAGTAATGAAGTTTTTCCAGAGCCCATATCAAAGCAAGGAATTCCATTTGGCTTGCACCATACCTTTTCTCAGTATCCTCAGCTTGTCTGGATATGAAGAGTACAGGTTTTTCCACTGGTTTTTCATCCTTTATGACTTCCTGGTGTAATGCAGCTCCTAGACCGTCCATACTAGCATTTATATAGAGCTTGAAGGGTTTAGATAGTCTGGCTGAATCAGTACTGGAGCTGAAGCCATGGCCATCTTGAGTTCCTCATAATTCTTAACTCTTTCATGAGTCATTTCAGACAAGGTGGTATTGTTGCAGATTTCATAAAGAAACTTGGTTAGAAGAGCAAACATTGGTAAGTACTTCCTATAGTAGCTGCAAAAGCTAATAAAAGATAGGAGTTCTGTTTTATTCCAAGGAATTGGCCTATTCATCACTGATGCTATCTTGTTTTAGTCAGCAGCTAAGGTTAGTCCAGAGACAATGTGTCCTAAGGCTTTGAGTTCTCTGTAGCCAAAGTTGCACTTTTTCATTGATACCTTTAATCCCACGGTAGATATGGTTTTGATGACTAATCTTACTTTATCCAGGTGGGTATGCCAATCATCAGAGGAAATGATAACATCATCAATGTAAAACATCATCTATCCTTTTCTGATGAACAATCCTAGGACTGTGTCCATCATCCTTTGAAAATGAGAAGGAGCATTCTTTATACCAGAAGGCATCCTTAGATACTCATACATCCCCAAATGACAGATAATTCTCATGAATTTCTGGCTATCAGGGCTGATAGGTATTTGTTGAAAACCTTTCAGCATTTCCATGGTAGTGATGTACTAAACTTTTGATAGGTTATGCAGAGCATGGTGAATCCTTGGAATTGGATAATAATCAGCTTGGGTGTAGTTGTTCAGCATTCTGAAATCTCCAACAATCCTTGAATTATAATTATGCCAAGCTATAATCACTGGAGTAGTGATATCTACTTTTTCATTGTGTCCTACCTTCCTTAAGACTTGTAGGTCAACCAACTCTTGGATGTGAGTTTCCAGAGCAGCTCTAGATTTTGGACTAGAAGGGTAAGCAGGTCTCCTGAAGTTAGGTGGGTAAGGAGGCTTAATGGTTAGAGTCAGGATCATATCATGTCCTTTGATGTTACCAATGGGGTGATCCTTGGTACAGAAAGCATTCTTATTTTCAAAGCATACTTGTAGGATGTCCAGTCTTTGTTCTTGATTGAGCAGGGGATTCAAAGCTGCTTGAGAGAAGTATTCTTGATTGAAACTCTCTAAGTTTTTTTCATAAGTTGAATCAGAATTTTGAGCATTGACTTGGCATATTCAAAACTTCTTGTTCCAGTCTCCTCCTATGGTGAAGTATCTAACCTTGCTTTGGAATAAATCTATACCACACAAGTAAAGAGAATCATTACCAAGGATGAAGCAATCACATACTCCGTTCTTGAGCACTAGAAATTCAATTTTCAGTTTAAGTGACCCTTTCAAGTGAGGGAGTATGATATAAGAGGACCATACTCCAACAGCATTAAGAGAAGAATTACAACTGATTACCTTAGCCTGAGGTACGGGTAATAAGTTCAGTTTCCAGTTTGGGTCTTGTTTCTCCAAATAAGTTGAGCCAACACAAGAGCAAAAGGCTCCAATGTCCAAGAGTAACTTAACAGGGAGACCTTGGATCAAACCAGTAGCATAGCATGTTTTGCCTGAAGTGTAACTTTTACCAGCAGAATGTTTCAGAATCAAGGCCTTAGCCTCAGAGATGTGGTGGATCCTCATGTTGGGATTCCATTTTTGAGGTAAGTTAGAATCCTCATTAACAGAATTTATGTCTAGAGAAGACTTAATACTTCCTTCAATAAAATTTATGGGGTTAGTGATCATGATTTCACACTCAGAAAGTGATCCATCAGTATCATCAAGGTGTGGGTCAGGATTATCATACTCTTCTCCTTCAATAGGATTAATTCTTTTCCTAGGTAGAGGACAATCAGGTCTTACATGTCCTTTTTGGTTACAGTTCCAACATAATTTTTCCTTTGACTCTGGAGTCTTCTTGACTTCCAAGGTATTTGGATTAGTGGCAAGAGATTCCTTAGTTTTGGCAGTATAATCTTCCCTGTTCCTAGTATTTTGTTCTCTGGGGAGTCTGTTGACCCTCTTATCTAGACCATTCATATCAATAGTTTCTTCCAATACACCTATCAGGGTAGAAAGATCAGAGTCCATAGGCATTCTGCACCTTACACTGTGGTTGATTTTTCTGGGACATAAGGTGAGAAGTCTTTCATTGACTTCTTCTTTATCAGCACCCTGATAAAAACAGTCTAACCTCCTTTTCTGGTCTAAGCACCACTTATGAGGTTTGTCCTTGGATGGATCAAACTGGGAGGTTTCAAAAGTTTTCATCATCTTTCTTTTCCAAATCCTAGAACCAAATTGTACTTTGATCAGTTCTTTCCAAGAACTCCAGGATAAATATCTAACTTCTCTTTTATTGATAAACCAATCAAGAGCCACTCTGTCAAATAGTCTGGGAAATCTTACCACAACTATTGTATCATGAAGTTCATAAGAAGCAAGGGTATAATCAATGAATTTAATGAAACTGACATGGTTGTATTATCCTTCTCTGGAGAATTTAGGCCATTCAGTAATGGGAGGAAGTAACTTCAAAGCCTGTTCTATCTCAGGAGTAGGACTGGGCCTAAAAGATTCATTCCTATTTGTCATGGTTCTGAGAGGAACACTAGGATTACTGGTGAACCTGGCAGGTCTAGTTTCTTCCAGGTCAATGACTGGGGAGTTAGTAGAATTGACTTTAAGATCTCTAAAATCATTCTTAATCATACCTAACTCCAAATCAAGTTTGCTGTTTAGTGAATCAATTTTGTTAATCAGGTGAGCTGAAGGAGTAGGAATAGTTTTCTTAACTTCTTCCTTAAGCTGGTTCATGGTTGCAAGATTATCTTCCTGAAGATTTGATTGGTTATCATCAATATTTTTCATCAGGTCCAACTTACTAGATTTTATATTATCCTTGATTTGTTGTATTTCTAACTCATCAATTCTCATGGTCTGAGACTGGGTATCAATCACTCTGAAAATACTCAGACTCAATCTGTCCAATTTTTGATAAACTTTGTCAAAAATTGGCTGATAACCGTAAAATTTTGAGACACATGTACAGAAAAGCTATTAAGAGCTTCTACATCTAATTGTGGGGCACCTTTTTCCAATTCTGGGCTAGGGATATTATGCTGTCCCCATCCTTTGGGTTCCTTAACTTCTGATGGACTGAGGACCTCTTCTTTTTGAAGAGTTTAATATGAGAAGCAAGTTTATTTGGAGAAGAAAGGAGTATGGTAGGCTACAGAAGAGCCAAATGAGATGTATTTATAACGCTACAAAGAGCCAAAGAAAGAGGGAAAGTACTTGTATAGTCAAGTGGAACTGATCTGAAGAGGAGGAAGGGACACTCCGGTTTAGTTGCCTGGTAATCAGATGAGTTTCATTCCTGGTCCAAGGGAAGGACCAGTATTTATGGACAACTAGAGAGCCCCAAAGGGGGCCTAAGGTAGCAGGGTTAAGACAACTAGAGAGCCCCAGAGGGGGCCTAAGACATGGGTAATGATCTAATGAAAACAGTAAGATAGCAATAAGGTAACTAAATTTGTTAGTTACAGAATATGTGTTAAGATAAGAAATTGATTCTACCGTAAACTGGGAACTGATGCAGATGGGAATCAACACAGGATGAGTAGACATGAGAAAAAGAAAGGAGATAACAAACATCTGGCATAGGCGTGATTGAGGTGCGAGAGTTAGGTGAGGAGCAGCAAGAAAAGAGATGAAAACAATAGATGATGAGGACTTGACCAGAAGATGGGTCAATATGAGATCAAGGAAAGATGAGGAAATAGGAAAGTAGAAATATCTCACCGGGCACACAGACAGGTCTTGAAGCATACAGACGAACAGACAAGGAAGGGAGTGTTTCAGATGAGCTTGTTGGATTCAGGCGTGGTCAAGATTGAAGAGAGATGATGAGGTTGAGAAGCTATGAGGGAGAATCCGGGTTCAGAGGTTGAGACAAGAGGCGTAGCCGGGATCCGGGGCCATGAGGCATAAGCTGGATTTGGAGTGTGAGTTGGAGTGTGAGTTGGAGTGCCCTCACTCCCCTGTCTGTCTGTCTGAGTGCCGCGCCCGTGCCAGTGTACCCAGCAAGGGGAGAAGACCTAACATGTCTTAACATTGTAACACCCCGCCATGCCCAATGAGATATTACAGCACAGAAGCGAAGATAAGAGAGTGAAGGAAAAGGAAACAACAAGGAGAAGTTCAGGATCAGGATTTGTCAGAGAGGAGGAAAGTAAACAACAATGAAATGCTATGAACGGAGGATGCTTTAGTTAGCGCATCAGCCAACATTACCTATGACTTTATCAATTTGATTTCTATTCTTCTTGCGTTAAGTTTGTCTCTCATACCTTTGGTTTTCAGATCTAAGTGCCGAGTTTTAGATTTCAACCCAAATTTTTGTATCTTATCGTCTAGTCCGCTGTTGTCAATGTTGAGGGGAATGATTTGTAAGCATAAGTCAAACATTTCATTAACTAATGCCTTGATCCATGTTGCTTCGTGATATGCATCTACCAAGGCATTCAACTCGGCGTCAGTAGAAGACCACGTAATATTCTTTTGTTTGCAGCTGTTCCAGGAGACCAGGCTCCCAAACACAGTGCATTGGTAACCTGTTTGGGATTTACGAGTGGAAGGGTTGTCTGCCCAGGATGCATCTGAGAAAGCCTCCAGCGCATTTGATTGAGGTAGGTGCCTCAGTTCCAACCTGTAGTGTTGCGTCGACTTGAGGTATTTCCAGGTTTTCTTCAGTTTGTTCCAGTGGATAATCCCGGGTTTAACGTTGAAGCAAGCAAGACTCGAAACCGCAAAGCTAACGTCCGGCCTTGTATAACACGCTATGTGGTTTAGCACCCCCAATAGCAGCTTGATAGTTGATATTTAGCGCCTTGAATTGCGTGTGTTCTTTGTTGGTGGTGGGTTTGAGTTGAAGGTTACGCGTGAGAGGTGTGGATGAGCCTTTTTCTTCCTCCAGGCCCAGTTCTTCCAGGCCGTGCTGAATGTGGTTTGGCTGGCTGAGCATTATTCTGCCCGCCTCAACCTTGATTTTCATTCCGAGAATGGTGTTTGGATCTTGAAACGTTTATCCCTTGAACTTGCGTACAAATTTTTCTTTGAAGCCTTGGCCATTGCCAACCAGTATTAGATTGTCAATTTTAAAGAACAATTGTGATTTCCCATCCTTCAACAGGTACAAGCATGGGTCGCAGGTTGATTTGTAGAAACCAATCTGTTTGAACCAGTCCGTCAAGGTTTCATACCAGTTTTTGGGTGATTGCTTCAACCCATACAGCAATTTCTTCAATTTGAGAAATTTTGCGGATTGATTTGAGCCTTTTGGCGTTCTGATAATGACTTCTTCCTCAATTGGCAAGTGTAAGAATGCACTCTTCACGTCAAATTGGCGGACCTTTTGAGCGGACTTAAAGGCGTATAGCAGTAAAAGTTGCAGATTTGAGGGTTTGCCGGTGGGCGCAAAAGTTTCAAAGTAGTCTATCCCATCGATTTGGCTAAAGCCTTGCACGCAGAGTCTTGCCTTGAATTTGACAGGATCACCATGGCAGTTTTCCTTTAGTCTGTAGATCCAGGTTTTCCAAAGCGGGTTTGTTGGTTCGGGTCCCTCATAGTCCTCCCACACGTCAAATGATTCGATTGAACTTAGCTCCGTATCCATAGCTGAGACCCATTTGATGCTTTCTTTGCTTGTCACTGCGTCCTTGTAACTTTTCAGCTTGTAGTAATGGAAAAAGCCATAGCGTTTAGGAGGTTGAATGGTTGAGCGATCTCTTAGACTTCTCAGTGATTGAGTTGGCGGCAAGGTTTCAGGTAGCAGTTGAGCTGAGATGACTGGAATAGGCGAGTCCTCCCTGTGTGACGATTGTGAGTCAGACGCAGTACTAGCATCAGAGTTTGATGATAGGTTGGTTTCCGGTATGCTCCTGTAGTTCGTGAAGGATGGGTTGTCTTTCCAACGCATGGCATCCCGGTTCAGCTCTGATGGAGCAGGAGAGGTTTTGGCCGAGTCATTCATGCGAGGCTCATCTGTCCAGTCGTCTGTTGAGACAGTCAGTATTGAATTTGAAGGGCTTGGCATCTTGAGGAACTTCACATGCTTAGAGCAGATGATGGAGTGCAATTTAGTTAGAATGCAATACAAGTGAAAAAGAGGATTGAAGCCTACTAGAGTTCCTTCTTCCCCTTTTTCCTTGAATTTGTGCCCTTTTTCTCGTCGCATCAACAAGTAGACACAGGGACTCCCGATTGGTTTGAGGTAGGATGGCGGCAGCAAGAGGCCATTTAGTTGAGACCAGGGCAAGTCAGGGTGGTCTTCCCTTGGGATTTGATTGAGCATTAGGGCACTAGATTCAATCACCTCGTGCCAGAGGTTCCCAGGAAGACGGGTGTCCTTGAGGATGGTGTGAGTTGATTCAACAATGGTTCTGTTTGGTCTTTCCGCTTTGCCGTTGTGTTCAGGGTGATAAGGTTCTGAGATGATTTGGCGTATGTGGTTCTTGTTGTAGAAGTTCTTCAGCTTCTTATTCACAAACTTGGATCCGCCGTTGGAGCACACTTCAGCCAGATAGTATCACCTTTGTCAATTTTCTTTCTCTATGAGATCTATCACGATTTCGGGGTTTTCTTTCTTGGAGAATAAGGGAAAAGCACCAATATACCCCGTGGCGCTGTCAAACAGCCTGAGAATGAACCGGTGGCCTCTCTTGGACTGCGGCTTGAGAGGCCCCATGAGATTGAGGTGGATTTGCTCAAAGGGTTTCTCAGCGTTGACGGACTTCCCCTTGAAGGTTGATTTGGAGATCTTGTTCTTGACGCAATGGATGCATTCAAAGTTGGTTTTTGCCTTGGATGGTATATTTTTTGTGATTGTCTCTAGTCTTGCAATGGAAGCGTGCCCGTAGTTTTGGTGGATTTCCATGAGCTCCTCTTTGGCGGTCCAGGCGATGTTTGCTGAATGATCTCAAATGTGATTTCAATCAAACCAAGGGGTGTCAAGAGTGTAGAGGTTATCAACAATATTCCCACTGAACACCTTGCGCCCATCCCTCGAAACCTCAAATTGCTTTTTGCTTGCTTTCAGCGAGCATCCTGAATGATTGAGTGCTCCCACGCTGATTAAGTTGATGGTAAGATTGGGAACGTAGAACACGTTAGAAAGTTTGAGTGTGAAGTTCTCCCAAATGAGTACCACAGTGCCCCTGCCTTTGATCTCTAGTTCTGCTCCCTCCTTGCCGGTGTGGTGACCAATCCGGGACACCACAAAAAAAAAATATCTCTTTTGGTTGTACCCCTATGGGTACCTTCATTTCCCCTCATCTCTCAACTTCTCCCTGTCCTAGCGGTCTAGGACAGGTCTCTTGCCTGTCTCTCCGCTTTGATCCCCTCTTCCTATGTTCAACTCCCACTTGTCGCGCTCGCAGCCCGGACTTTTGGCAACGCGAGCAATCGTCAAACCACTTTTGACGATCCCCATCATACCCACCAATCATCTCTCATCAATCGACTCAAACAATTCTTTGTCAAGATTATCTGCACCTTTCAGGATGAAAAGAACCTCTACATCCTCATGGAATTTTTTCAAGGTGGTGAACTCTTCCATCACCTCCAAAGGCTCAGTCGATTCTCTAACAATTTCGCTTGTTTCTATGCCTTGAACGACGTCCTGGCCTTCGAATACTTACACAGTCATGATATCATCTACCGTGACCTCAAACCTGAGAACATCCTCATTGCCTCTAACGGTTATATCAAACTCACCAATTTTGGGTTTGCCAAACATCTCGAGGATAACAATTGAACGTGGACGTTATGTGGGACCCCAGAGTGTCTAGCCCCGGAGATCATTCAATCCAAAGGTCATGGTAAACCGGTCGATTGGTGGGCCTTAGGGATCCTGATCTACGAGATGTTGGCCGGTTATCCTCCCTCTTCCACAACTGATCCACTCTACCTCCTCCTCGCCCATCATCCGATCCGACCGACGACCGCGAGAAACCTCTCGCGGCCGTCGGAACTTTCACCCCGTTGTCGCCGCCGATCGGGCAACGGCAACCGTTGTCGACACCCGCAACCGCTGTCGCGGGTGTCCATCTGGTTGCCCGCGGTCATTCTTGACGCGGGCGACATTTCTTTTTTTCCTCTCATGTAATTTTTTTTTTTTTATTATTATTTTTTATGTTTTCATTTTCCCGCACCTATTTGTAGTATCACTTGTACATAGTATACAGGGCCTCATGTCTATAAAAGGAGGGGCTCTCCCCTGCCTTTTGGCCCAACATCAGAGGATCCCATCATCCTATCAGACCATCATCAGTAATCAACTTATCTGTGGGCATCCTTCCCCACCTATCTGAGCCATTTATCTGGGTATATCTATGATTGCCCCTTGATCCTTTGAGCCTCCATACTCAAACTCTTTCCCTTGTGAACTTGATCCTTATCACCAACCAATAGCCTTGCTGGTTGAAGAAGAATTCCTGTCTGTCTGAATTCTTGAGTGTGTTATACCACTCTGATACCTTTTTCCGACCATACTGGTCTTGATCTCTCCTTGATCATCTTTCTGGAGCCAATCACGTTTGATTGAAGAGGTTTTATTAAGCTTAAAACCTGGAGTGTTATACCTCCCTTCTTCTTTAAGGTTGAATTTTGCCACGCTATTCTTGAGTCCCTTGAGAAGTGTTGGGATATTCTTGCTCAAATTCATTATTGATTTGCTTCTAGAGCTTCATAAACAAATTGCTTTTGTTTTGTTCAGCCTCCCACAGTTATCTGGTACCCTTCAAGCGCTTGATTGCGGAGAGTTTGGCTGGTTCATTGAGAATCTGGAGGTTGGTTGGGATTGAGTTGATCTTTCCTAATCAGCTGCTGACGACCAGAGTTATTAGCTTGTGGGCGTTGTTACTTACAACTGCCTTGTTCTATTGAACTCTGAACAAACCTTGACTTATTTGTTCAAGTCTTTACCTGCACCATCTTGCCTCAGATTGTGTTGTTTCCATCGCTACTGACAACTCTTATCCTCTTCCCTTACTTTGATTTCTCATCCATAAGGTTCTGGACCTTGATTCCGGTTACATTTAAATATTATTGTAACTCCTAGGAGGGCAGCCTAAACAGCACCTTTCCCCTCCACAGAACTGCCACGGCTTAGCACCGTTTGGAGTCTTACATTTGGTCCCCCGGGCCGGGATTGAACCAGCAACCTTGGGATTTACAGTCCCAAGACATTTAAAGTCAACCTCAAAATCCAATCTTTTTTTCTCCATTCTCAAATCTGATCCATGGAGGCAACTTATCCTAGAGGTAATTCCTCCCAATTTGTGCACCTCTTGGGCAAGATACTTGTTGTTTTTTGGCAAAACCCTACTCTTGCCACACTCGTGAGCCACTTTGGAAATCTGCTCTTTGGATCCCCTAGGAACTCTGTTATTCGATATGGCATCTTCCGCTACTCCAACCACCCCTGTCTGACCTAAGATGGTAAAGATCAAACCTCAGAACAAGAACTTAGGCTTCAACGGTACAAATGTTGAGCGATTCTTGGACTCCTACGAAATGGCTGCTGAAGTGGATGGAGCTAGTGAATTCAATATGGCTTATCAGTTGCGGTTCTTTATCTCCTCTGATGAAGTTATGGAGGTAATTGAGTCTTTCAAGGGATTCAAATCCCACAACTGGACGCTTCTCAGGGAGTCTATGTTGGCATACTGGGGTAAAATAGATGTGGCTAGGTTTACTCTGCAGGATTTGGATTCTCTGGTTTCTCAGTGGATCTCCAATGGTGGTATTTCTTCAGCCTCTGACTATCAGATCTTTAGGAAGTCTTGGGATCCCATTCAAAACTATCTTATCCAAAACGATCACATTGACACAGTGGACAAAATTTGAGCAAATTTCTTCCAATCTTTTTTGTCGGCTGTGCAGGAAAGGATTAAAGAAGAACTGGTCAAATCTGGATCCATGATTACCACCAGGGATAATGGATTCAAGCTCCCTATTTTTCTTACCCTTAGGAGTACTGTGGATAAAGTCATGAAAGGTCAAACTGCTCTTACCTTTGAAAAGCCTAGAACTACTGAACCGGTCCATGCTCCTTCTTTTAAAGAGTCAAACAATATTATGATTAAAATGGAGGCAGATTGTAGGCCTAAAGCAGATCCTAATTCCAATCGAGAACCTACTACTATAGATGAAATCACCAAGTTACTTAGAGCCTTTGAGAACAAAATAGATCAAAAGATTTCCTCGCTAGCTACGCCTAAAACTTCTTCTTCTGTCCCCAAATCAACTCTGGTCTGTTACTACTGTCATAGGGAAGGCCATGGAACCGGAAGATGCCAGGAACTTCAGAAGGACCTAAAGGAAAAGTTGGTAGAGCAGAGGGGGAACAATTAATTCCTCCCTAATGGTGCCCTAATCCCTTTTGACTTGTCTCATCCTATCCGACATGTGGTGGCCTCTTACCAGCCATCACCTCCTGTGAAAGCATCTCTTGCTTCCTTTGAATTTCAATCATCCTGTGGTACCCTCCAACCTTGGTATCCTCCAGCTATTTCTTCCTCTAGTCTTGCTGGGACTACTTATCAATCTGATCCAGCCAGGAAACGACATGAGGAACCTAAACCTCATAAGGCTCCTTCCTTGCCAACTTCAATCCTTCGAAAACCCGTTAAACGTCAATCATCACTTGAGTCTCCTTCCTCTGATGTAGAAGACATGGAGGTGCAAAAGGAACCACTCATGGAAAGGTTCCCAGATCACCCTGATCCTTCTCCCCCACCTCAACCTTCTAATTCTATCTTAGATTCTGCGTCACCTGAACTTCCTCCCCCCACCCAGCCCAAAGTTTGATTTGAAAGGGGCATCTCCAAGGATCACCCCAATGCTGTGGAGGGAGTATTAAAGAAAATTTCTGATCTCAAAATTCCTGATCTATCTGTGGCTGAACTCCTATTGATCTCTCCATCTTTTGCTGAAGGAATGAAGAAATGGGTCTCTCGTTGACGTGTGGAAATTGGCCCTGAAGAACTCAAAGTCTCCTCTGGCACTTTAATGGAGGACTCTGGTGGAACCAGTCCTTCTTTAGACTCCAACCTTTATTCCTGTCCCCTTGGTTTCCTTCCTTGTTATCTTGGTGACTCAGCTAAAACTGTTTCTCCTCTTGTGGATTCTAGATCTCAGCTTAACTTAATCTTGGATGCTATGGCCTGCAAGCTCAAACTTAGTCCTAGGGTCAGCTTCAACTCTGCAGTGTATGGGATAGGAAATCAAGCTTGTGAACTGGTTTGTATTGCTGAAGATGTACCGGTCAGGATTGGTCAAAATATTGTTGGAACCTGCCACTTTTGGATTACTCGTTTGGACAGTCCTATGATCTTGGGACGACCCTTCTTAATGGACTTTGGTGCAACCCTGATGTTTTCTGATCAAGTTGGGGAGAGAATTCTTCTCCCTGATGCTGATGGCAGGAAAATTGAAGTTCCTCTTTGCTCTTTGGATTCTGGACATTGGGAAAGAGATTTTCCTGGTCATTCTCCCAAATGATCTTTTAAGGGGAAGCAGAAGGATAACTCTAGTTCCTCTCATTTTTTAGGGGAATAGTTGATCCTACTAATGGTTTTAGCTCTTTTCAGCCTCAGACTGCAACTCAAGGGTCAACTCCCATCCCTCAGGCTTATTTTTCATTCCTTTCATCATTCTCTTCTGAGCGCAAGAATATTAAAAAACAAAAACATATCAAAATAGAAAAATCCGAAAATATTTCTTCTCCATCCCCCTCTCTCTCTGGTTCTGTTGTGTCTTCTTTCCCTTCTACTTTTGAGTCTGATCAATCTTTTCTCAGTTCCGGTTTGAATCTCCGCAATGAGTCTAAACTAGATCCTAATTGCAATTCTGTTTTTGGTGGTTTTGGTATGAAGGAATATGGGCTTCAGTGGAGGCAATTTGGGGTACAAGTAAGTCCTCCCAATTGTGCACTGCCAGGGCAATCTTTTACCTTCATTTTCGAAACCCTACCTTGTGCCACACATGTGAGCAATGTATTATCTCCTGGTTCCCCTTTTATGGAAAAGGCACCCTTCAAGGATATTGCAGAACATCGGACTTGGAAGATGTTGGAACTTGGACTCAGCTTTTGTAATCAAGTCTCTCTGGTCAACTCATGGAGGAAACAAGAACTTCTCTCTTTTTCCACTAAGTATAAACCAGTTGCTAAGAAGATCCAACCAGTCAACCAGCCTATGCCTCTCAACCTCAATCCTCCCCTTATGCGTCCTCCTCTATCTCGAGATCCTTACTGTGGTCTTCCTCAATCTCTTACTGGTCCCTTTGTGCCTAATGGATGGGTCACTGAAGAACGTCTGAAGGTGGTAAACTTTGGTCCAGATGGATGGCTTCTTCCTGATGAGTTAAATTTAATCAAAAATGTCTTATCTCTAAGGGAAAAATCTATTGCTTTCTGTGAAGAAGAGAGAGGTCTCTTGCGGGAATCCTATGGCCTCCCTTATATGATCCCTGTAGTTGAACATGATCCTTGGCAAAAGAAAAAGATCCCTATCCCTGCTGCTAAAGTTGAAGAATTCATCAAGTTGGTCCGGGAACAAGTTAGAACTGGCCTGTATGAACAGTCAACTTCTAGTTACTCCAGCCCCGTCTTCTGTGTCCTCAAGAGTAATGGTAAACTTAGAATAGTTCATGATCTTCAACCTCTTAATAAAGTTACTATTAAAGACTCTGGTATCCCTCCTGCTACTGAAGAATTTGTTGAATCCTTTGCAGGAAGAGCTTGCTATGGTCTAGGGGATATTATGGGTGGCTATGACACAAGATCCTTACATCCTATTTCTTGTCCTCTCACTACATTCAATACTCCTCTTGGTCGATTTCAACTTACTTGATTGCCTCAAGGAGCCACCAACTTGGTTGCAGTCTATCAGGCTCAGATGATGTGGATCCTCCAGGATGAAATCCCTGATCATGCTGGTATTTTTATTGACAATGGCGGAATTAAAGGTCCAGTATCTGACTATGATAATGAGCTCTTACCTTGGCATTCAGGAATCTGTTGTTTTATCTGGGAATATGCTACTACCTTGGAGAGGATTCTGTTTTGAATCGAGGAATCTGGCCTTACTGTCTCTGGATCCAAACTGGCGGCTTGTGTCCCTGCTCTGGAAATTGTTGGTCATGTGGTCTGCAAGGAAGGAAGAAGGATGGCACCAGCCAAAGTCAACAAGATCATCTCTTGGCCTACCCCAATCAATCCAACTGAAGTTAGGGGCTTTCTAGGTGTTGTCACTTATGTTAGAATCTTTATCCCATCTTTATCCAAAATCTGTGCACCCTTGCGTCGTCTAACCAGAAAAGATGCTGAATGGATTTGGACCCAAGATTGGAATGTGCTTTCCAGCTACTCAAAAGGATAGTTGGTAAAGACATAGTTTTGAAAAAGATCTCTTATGGACCTGGAGCTGGCAAGATCAAGCTGGCTGTTGATTCTAGTTATCAATCTGTTGGGGCCGTCCTTACTCAGGAAGATGAAAATGGTTGGGACCGTCCTGCTCTTTATGAATCTTTGTTGTTTTCAGATGTAGAATCTAGATACTCCCAGCCCAAACTGGAACTCTGTGGTGTGGCTCGAATGATGAAGAAACTTCAAACCGTTCTCTGGGGCCAACATTTTGAATTGCAAGTTGATGCTCAATCCATCATTGAAATGATCAATGCTCCCAGTCTTCCCAATGCTCCTATGACTTGTTGGGTGGCCTTTATCCAGCTTTTCTCTTTTGATATTGTTCAGAGGCCGGGGAAATCTTTCACCATGCCTGATGGTTTATCTCGACGACCTCTTGGGGACAACAAATCTGATGTTGAAACCAATTTCAATGAAGAGGAACCTTTAATTCAACCTATTTTCTCTTTTTCTTCTCAAAATTATTCTGGCTTTCAACAAGGCTTCTGGTTTAAATTAGAGCAGTACCTTTCAACTCTTCAAAAACCCCCTGATCTCTCTGCTAAGTAATTTCGATCTCTTAAACGAAAGTCTTCTAATTTTTTTGTTCAAGGCTCTAGACTTATGAAGAGGGGCAATCCTTGTGCTCTTATTGTTGTTACTATTCCCTCTAAACAAGATTCTATCCTTGAAAGTCTCCATGAAGGCCTTGGTCATTGTGGGGAAACCAAAACTTATCGACAATTATCCAAACAATTCTGGTGGCCATCTTTGAAGAAATTCGTCTCCCAATGGTGCAAGAGTTGTGAAGTTTGTCAAAAACGTGATCTTAGGCGCCCAGCTGAAATTTGTTATCCTACTGGGGAGTCCACTGCCTTTGGAAGGATTGCTATGGATGTGGTTCATATTAAGGCAGGTGGTGCTAAGTACCTCATTGTGGCTAGAGATGATTTTTCCGGATGGTTTGAAGCAAAATTTCTTAAGAACCTTAGCTCTGAATCAGTGGCAGCTTTCCTCTACGAGACCTGGACAATGCGTTATGGCCTGGCTCAATCTTACTCTACTGATGGTGGCTCTGAATTTGGGGGCAAGCTTGCTGAAATGATTCGATCCCTTCCTGGACAACATAGAGTTAATACTCCTTATTATCCTGAAGGCCAAGGCATGGTGGAACGAGGCCATGCCCCTTTGAAGGCTGCACTTGTTAAACTGGCTGGTGAAAGTGGCAAGAATTGTCGCAAATTCCTTCCTCTTGTTCTCTTCTCTGATCAAATCTCAACCAAAAGGACTACTGGCTACTCACCTTATGAAATCATCTTTGGTCAAACAGCAGTCCTTCCTTTGGATCTGGAAATGGAATCTTTCTTGGGTATCTCTTGGGAGGAGGTGTCCTCAACCACTGATCTGTTAGTTGCTAGATCCAAGCAACTGGAGCAAAGTGAAGACGTTCGTGATGAAGCTTATCAAACAATGATGGAGTCCAGAGCAAAATCCGTCCAGTATTGAGAGGACAAGCACTCTAATCAAATCAGGGAGCCCTTGAACCCTGGTGACCTAGTTTTAGCTTATAATCAATCTTTGGAGACCCAGTGGGGCAAGCTTTTCTCTAATTGTTGGAATGGCCCTTATTGAGTGGTTCATCAAGTTAGAGGTGGATCTTATGTTTTGGAGGAGCTGGATGGTACTCGGTTGGCCAGAAGGTTCTCTGCTGATCAAGTCAAGAAGTTTCATTGTCGTGGGGGCAACTTATCTCAGAAGTAAGTCCTCCCAATTGTGCACCACCAGGATCATTTGCTGCATTTTTTGTAAAACTCTACTGTATGCCACATATGTGAGCACCTGGGACGCCCTCCTTGTTCTATTCCTGCCGCTTCTAGGGCTCATTTCTAAGAATCAAGATATTTTCCTCAACTCTTCAATTGCTCTCAAGATCAAGAAATGGCCAATCTTTGCTTCAATTTCTTTGTTCCCTGCCTTTTTTTTTAATCCCTTCGAATTTTAGATGCAGACTAGGGACAGTCTGTAAGTTGGGGAGAGATGTGGTGACCAATCCGGGACACCACAAAAAAAAAATATCTTTTTTGGTTGTACCCCTATGGGTACCTTCATTTCCCCTCATCTCTCAACTTCTCCCTGTCCTAGCAGTCTAGGACAGGTCTCTTGCCTGTCTCTCCGCTTTGATCCCCTCTTCCTATGTTCAACTCCCACTTGTCGCGCTCGCGGCCCGGACTTTTGGCGACGCGAGCGATCGTCAAACCACTTTTGACAATCCCCATCATACCCACCAATCATCTCTCATCAATCGACTCAAACGATTCTTTGTCAAGATGATCTGCACCTTTCAGGATGAGAAGAACCTCTACATCCTAATGGAATTCATTCAAGGTGGTGAACTCTTCCATCACCTCCAAAGGCTTGGTCAATTCTCTAACAATTTCGCTTGTTTCTACGCCTTGAACGACGTCCTGGCCTTCGAATACTTACACAGTCATGATATCATCTACCGTGACCTCAAACCTGAGAACATCCTCATTGCCTCTAACGGTTATATCAAACTCACCAATTTTGGGTTTGCCAAACATCTCGAGGATAACAATTGAACGTGGACGTTATGTGGGACCCCAGAGTGTCTAGCCCCGGAGATCATTCAATCCAAAGGTCATGTTAAACCGGTCGATTGGTGGGCCTTAGGGATCCTGATCTACAAGATTTTGGCCGGTTATCCTCCCTCTTCCACAACCAATCCACTCTACCTCCTCCTCGCCCATCATCCGATCCGACCAACAACCGCAAGCAACCGCTTGCGGCCGTCGGAACTTTCACCCCGTTGTCGCCGCCGATCGGGCAACGGCAACCGTTGTCAACACCCGCAACCGCTGTCGCAGGTGTCCATCTGGTTGCCCGCGGTGTGGTGCCCCATCCTGGACACCCGGACCGCCTTAAGACCTCAATTCATAAACTGTTGCAAACGTACCGCCCGGCTGGACAATTTATCCTCAGGCTCATCCAACTATTGTTTACCCGCGCGCGCGCGCCGCGCCGCGCCGCGCTGCGCTTCCATTATCCGCGTCGCGCTCCGCGCCGCGCTCCTTTCATCCGCGCGCGTCGCGCGTCCTTTATCAGTGTTGCTTCCCATCTCCGCTGTTGTTATAGAACGTCCGCATCTTTGTTGTTGCGTGTCTTCATCTTTGTCGTTGCGCCTCCCAATCTCCTCTTTGCTACCGTCGCGCGACGCTCATCCATGATCTACTGAATCCATCCCGACCGCTCCCGCAAGCATTTGGCAGATCCTTGACCAACGCGAGTGACCACATGGTTGCCTTCCCTTTTCCGCTCTATTTGTAGAATCCATTGTATATAGTCTAACAGGGCCTCCTGCCCATATAAGGAGGGGCTCTCCCCTGCCTTTTGGCCCATCATCATCGCATCATCATTGTCTCAGCATCCCATAATCATAAGCAATTTATCCGTGGGCATCCTTTCCCACTTATCTGAGCAAATTATCCGGGTATATCTATGATTGCCCCTTGATCCTTTGAGCCTCCATACTCAAAACTCTGTCCTTTGTTACCTTGATCCTTATCACCAACCAATAGCCTTGCTGGTTGAATAAGAATTCCTGTCTGCCTGAATTCTTGAGTGTGTTATACCACTCTGATCCCTTTTTCCGACCATACTGGTCTTGATCTCCCTTGATCATCTTTCTGGAGCCAATCACGTTTGATTGAAGAGGTTTTATTAAGCTTAAAACCTGGAGTGTTATACCTCCCTTCTTCTTTGAGGTTGAATCTCGCCACGCTGTTCTTGAGTTCCTTGAGAAGTGTTGGGATATTCTTGCTCAAATTCATTATTGATTTGCTTCTAGAGCTTCATAAACAAATTGCTTTTGTTTTGTTCAGCCTCCCACAGTTATCTGGTACCCTTCAAGCGCTTGATTGCGGAGAGTTGGGCTGGTTCATTGAGAACCTGGAGGTTGGTTGGGATTGAGTTGATCTGGAGCCTCCATAATCAAACTCTGTCCCTTGTGACCTTGATCCTTATCACCAACCAATAGCCTTGCTGGTTGAAGAAGAATTCCTGTCTGTCTGAATTCTTGAGTGTGTTATACCACTCTGATCCCTTTTTCCGACCATACTGGTCTTGATCTTTCCTTGATCATCTTTCTGGAGCCAATCACGTTTGATTGAAGAGGTTTTATTAAGCTTAAAACCTGGAGTGTTATACCTCCCTTCTTCTTTAAGGTTGAATTTTGCCACGCTATTCTTGAGTCCCTTGAGAAGTGTTGGGATATTCTTGCTCAAATTCATTATTGATTTGCTTCTAGAGCTTCATAAACAAATTGCTTTTGTTTTGTTCAGCCTCCCACAGTTATCTGGTACCCTTCAAGCGCTTGATTGCGGAGAGTTGGGCTGGTTCATTGAGAACCTGGAGGTTGGTTGGGATTGAGTTGATCTTTCCTAATCAGCTGCTGACGACCAGAGTTATTAGCTTGTGGGCGTTGTTACTTACAACTGCCTTGTTCTATTGAACTCTGAACAAACCTTGACTTATTTGTTCAAGTCTTTACCTGCACCATCTTGCCTCAGATAGTGTTGTTTCCATTGCTACCAACAACTCTTATCCTCTTCCCTTACTTTGATTTCTCATCCATAAGGTTCTGGACCTTGATTCCGGTTACATTTAAATATTATTGTAACTCCTAGGAGGGCAGCCTAAACAGCACCTTTCCCCTCCACAGAACTGCCACGGCTTAGCACCGTTTGGAATCTTACACCGGTTTTGATTGATTGGTTGTTGCACGGCGACATGTTTTTGAAGTATTGACTGTCGTTGATCATGTGAATTGAGGCGCCGCTGTCCAGGATGAAGCAAGATTTGGGGTTTCCATGGTCAATCCACATTGAAAGCAGTGCAAGATAATGGGCTAACGGGTTTGAGTTTGATTTGGATTGGCTTTTGCGAGACTCCCATTTGACTTGTTCTTCCCTCCACCAGTCAGGCGCAACTTCTGGTGTGGAAACTTAAGAAGAGTTACCTTCGCAAGTTGTCCTGAGTTCCAGAAGTTATTGGTCTAGCGTCTTTAAGATGATTGGGCGCGATGAGTTTTAAGAAGAGAGAGTGATGATATAATGAAATTCCTTCCTTCCCCTTCCGTAAGGTGATGATGATCCTCCTCCAACCCGGAGTTGAGGGTGAGGTCTTGAGTCCTCCCCCTCAACCCTAGCCTAAGTACAAACACAAACAACAAGAACGAGTGATGAAATACAACGCTAAGCCGCAGAACCCTAGCCCAACCCTATCCCTCCATCCCTTGCCATTACCCGCGCCCTTCGGTATTAACGTACCCCGGTTTGTCCTTCTCATGACGGGGCCCTCCGCCACGCCCTACTTGCAGCCCCCCGTGTTTCCGTCCGTGCTGTCTGCGGATCCCGCGATCCACGGGTCGGCCCACGCTTATGCCCGCCCGGGCCTCCCCAGCGCGTATAGCCCATGATCGCCCCGCCCTTGCCTTCCCGACTAGCCACCCACAAGCTTGATTGGGCCGGCTCCATCACTTGGTCCGCTTCTCCTGGGCGGGTCGCGGCCCGGCGCCACCTGAGGTAGGCCCGACCCATACCTGGTGCTGAGCCCCGCAGCCCCTACTGCTGAGCCCGCAGCAGCTGCTGCTGAGCCCGCAGCAGGCACTGCTGAGACCGCGCGCACACCAGATGCTGAGCCCGACCTACCCAACTGCTGAGCGCGCAGCCCCCAACGCAGATCTCCATCCGGGGTTATCCTCCGGGATGTTGTCCCGTAGTATCCACGTCATCTGAGCCTGGTAAACTGCCACCAAGTTTGTCGCGCCCTGCGGCAGCCGTGTCAGCTGCATTCTTCCCAGCCCTGTTTTGAACGCGGTCAACGGCCGCGAATCGGGGTGGAGCTCCCGCTGATCGTACCCCCCCATCACATCAACCAGTCCGTAACACGCGCGCCCCGCCATCGATTCCAAGAACTCGTCCACCCGCGGCGGCAATCCTGCGTCACGGATCGTGAAAGAATTCAGCCGCTGCAGGTCATGGACAATCCTCAGCAACTTCCTGTCCTGTTTAACAACCGCGAAGATCGGGCTAGAGTAGCTCGATGTGGACTTCTCGTACAAAACCGTTCTAACGCGCTCCCGGACCAGCTCCAGAAAGGGCTCCCGTACGGTCCGAGGGATTGGAATCAGCTTGATTTGCCAGGGTTTGTGCGGCACCGTGGGGATTACGTAGGGGTTGCCTATCTCTCTTTTCAACAATCCGCGCTCGTCCGGCCCAAAGGCAAGGGCCTTCTTGCAAAGCACCAATACCGATGCCAGCAAATCCTTCTCCTCTGCACTCAACCACCCCGCCGGCCCAAAGTTAAGCGCCTCGATCCTTTCATCCGTGATCCGGGCCGACCGGGTTACCCACCCCGACGTCTTCAATGGACTTACCCAGGGATCCTGAGACCATATGATTGGTCTCAGGGGCCCGTTCAGCCCCTGCGGCATTGGTTCTTTCCAAGGCCGGACCTTTCGCGCCACAGGCTTATACCGCCCCGCGTTACACCTAACCATCCGCACACGTCCGTTGTTGTTGTCGTGGATCCTGGCAACAATCAACCCGCGGCTTTTGCCTTTGCTCACAAGCGTGGCACTATGGTAGGGTTTTTGAAACGCGGTACCTCCCGGTGACGCATACCAAGGAAAAGAACTTACTTCTGCCGCCCGCGCCCTCCGCGCGCTTCCCTCCCCCCCTTGCTCCTCCCTAGTCGGCCGCCCGCGCGAGACCGGATCCTGTCCCGCGCGGTTGACTAGGCAAAATCCCCCGTGAGGCGGCCCTCGCAGCTGTTCCCCCCGTCGGATTCCGTCTCCTCGCCAGGCGCCGCCAACCGCACCCACTTCCCTTTCCCGTGGTCGGAGATTGTTGTCTCAAACCTGGCCCCGGACGCGTCTTCTAACGTCAGCGCCTCCGTCCCTTCTTCCTTGTTGAACGCCATCCGGGCCCGGAACCTGAACATAAACGGTCAACCCAGGATCACATCGCCGCACTTGACCGAAAGGAATGACAGCGGCTTCCGGACCTTCGCGACCTCCACCTCCTCTCCTTCCACCACCCCGTCCACCCAACAATCACCACCGTTGAGCGCCCGCAATCCCATGGCGCACTTCCTCCGGACCAACCCCAACTTGTCCACCAATCTCAACGGGAGCAAGTTAACCATTGACCTGCTGTCCACCATTGCCCACACCTTCCGATCCGCGATCTTCATCGAGACATAGGCAAGCGGGACCGACATGGCCTTGGGTGGGCACAACTCGCGTTCTCCCCCTTCCTCCGCCGCGTTCACGCGCTGCACCGTCGCCGGAACCCTGCCGCGCCCATACTCCCTTAACGCCTGCACCATCTCTTCTACGAGCACCGGAGAGACCGCGGCCAGCTCCCGTAGCGTGAGAGGGACCAGAATCTTGCTCCCCATCACCCGCCACACCACTTCCGCGGCCTTTCTTCTCCCTCCGGAGCCGGCTGACGGCGTGTTGCCCAACAGTCCTTGCGCACCAGTCTTCGGGGCTTGAGTTGTCAGCCGCTCCTTCACGTCTACCTCCATCTTCTCTGAAAAGATTTGCTTGTCCGCTGCCAATGCCCTAACCTCCACCTCCACTCGCAGAGCTCGCCATGTGCCAGGCCCGGTTACAATTCCAAGCGACACCCAAGTGGCCCCTGCAGACTGCGCTCTTGCCCTGACCTGGTCCAATGGGGACGGGTGGTCGGGCCCAAAACTTACCGGCTCACCCGTTGGAAATATGAAAGTCAATCCGGACGCGCGGACCAATCCCCTGTCCATATCCCTTGTCAACTCCGCGCAACCCGACCTCCAATGTCTCCTGTCGCCACAATATGTGCAGATTCGGGCCAGGAACCCTCCCAAGGGTCCGCTACCAGGCCAAGGACCCCCCACCACATGGGGCGGCTCATCGCGCCAAGGAGGCGGGGGCGGAGCCGTTGACTGGATCATTGGCTGGGCCATGGGCTGTGCCGCAGGCTGGGCCGTTACCAAATTGAGGAGTATCCACAGATCCTTCAACATGTCCATCATCTCATTCACCGGTACCTCCATTGTACCCGGCGGACTTGTCGTGGATGGGCCTGCGTGTAGTTCCTGCGTCGGAGGCGGGGCTGAGGAAGCCGCTGGTCTCTTTGAGGCTGACGGGAACGCCCTAGCCATGTCCTCGATCAGTTCCTCCAGATCGATCTTGCTCTCTACCGCCCCGTTGATTGCTCTCAGGTCTGGGAGAAGGATGACACTCTCGTCCACTGACCGCAATACCATCCTGTGCTCGAAGAGGTGCCGCTGAACCCGCGCGCAAAGTTGTGCTGCAAGCCCACCCAAGAACGCCCGTTTCATTGCTCCCGTCTGACCCGCCACCACCTGGTTCTTTGCTAAATAACTATAGATACGGTCAAACAGAGATTTGTACTTGGACAAATCGTTCCGCGTCCGCACTCCACCTTGCAAGATCACATCCGCCGCCGCCCGCTCAAAATCCATTTCCCGGAAGAGGGGTTCTTGCTTTCCCCACCTCGTCATCATCTTGCCCCGGAGCCTAGTCCAGTCCCGAGCCTTGTAACCGGCCATATCCTCCACATCCGGCAGCTTACTTTTGTCCGTGATGAAGAGAACGACGGTGCGGACCTTGTCCTTGCCCTTCGCGTTTTTGGAGTCCGCAATATCCTCGAACCTTGCAAGAAAACACCCAATATCAGCAGTGTCAAACCAAAGATGGGGAAATTTCTGCGGCCTAAGCCATACCCGCCGTGGGGCCTCGGCCGCCTCTGAAGGCTCCGACCGAGGGGGGGCGAAGCCGCCGGTCCAAGTGGTTGGAGGTGGGGGAGGCGTTGGTCCGCCAACTCCCTCCCGGGGGGGAAATGGGGGCGGATTGGTTGATCCTGGAGTAGTTGTTGGTAACATTGCGTACGCTATCTTCAAGAGACTGAGACAAAAGGTGATTTCCCGGCCAGACCCCCAGATGTGGAAACTTAAGAACAGTTACCTTTGCAAGTTGTCCTGAGTTCCGGAAGTTATTGGTCTAGCGTCTGTAAGATGATTGGGCGCAATGAGTTTTAAGAAGAGAGAGTGATGATATAATGAAATTCCTTCCTTCCCCTTCCGTAAGGTGATGATGATCCTCCTCCAACCCGGAGTTGAGGGTCAGGTCTTGAGTCCTCCCCCTCAACCCTAGCCTAAGTACAACCACAAACAACAAGAACAAGTGATGAAATACAACCCTAAGCCGCAGAACCCTAGCCCAACCCTATCCCTCCATCCCTTGCCATTACCCGCGCCCTTTGGTATTAACGTAGCCCGGTTTGTCCTTCTCATGGCGCGGCCCTCTGCCGCGCCCTACTCAGAGCCCCCCGTGTTTCAGTCCGCGCCGTCTGCGGATCCCGCAATCCGCGGGTTGGCCCACACTTATGCCCGCGCGGGCCTCCGCAGCGCGTATAGCACATGATTGCCCTGCCCTCGCCTTCCCGACTAGCCACCCGCGAGCTTGATTGGGCTGGCTCCATCACTTGGTCCGCTTCTCCTGGGTGGGTCGCGGCCCGGCGCCGCCTAAGGTAGGCCCGACCCATACCTGGTGCTGAGCCCCGCAGCCCCTACTGCTGAGCCCGCAGCGGCTGCTGCTGAGCCCGCAGCAGGCACTGCTGAGACCGCGCGCACGCCAGATGCTGAGCCCGACCTACCCAACTGCTGAGCGCGCAGCCCGCAACGCAGCTCTCGATCCGGGGTTATAAATACAACACCACACCGGATGTAGATGCCAGCAGTTTTTGGCTGAGTGGTATTTGTCCTGATTTGGATTATGGTACCCTTCAGTACACCAACGCTTCTCTCCAGATTTGTCGTTGTGATTAGAAGCTATGGGTTTTGAATTTGTCAAGGCCACTTCCGTCCTAGAGTGCTTATGATCTGGAGTTGTCTGCTCTTTTGATTCATTATTCAGTTGGGTGAGGTGGTTGAGAATGTAATCTACCAAGATTTTCTTGTCTGTGTGCATGATTTGCCGTTTGATGTTGCTCATAGAGTCAGGAAATTTGAAAAGGAGATGGTAGGCCAAGATATTGTTTGGAAGGATGATACCGACTTCTGACATTTTCTTCAGGAAGACTTTGGCTTTGGTTATGAAATTGTCAATGTGATCCAACACAAATGGCAGGTAGAGAAATTTGTTGAAAATCCTGGCTCTTTTTGAGGCCTGCAAGGAGGCATACTTGGTGATATAGCTTTCCATAGAAGTTTGGCAAAATTTTTGTTGAGTGAGGTGACTATGTTGTTGTGCGTGGAAGCTTCCAGTCTGGAGATAATAAGAAGCTTGATTTTGTTGTTCACATTGGGTTTGAGAACTGAGTAGTTGTCATTGATGGGTGTGGAGCATCCACAAACGTTGAGGATGGCGTCCATTTTATCTTTCCACACGCCATAGTTGTCTTTGCTGAGCCTTGGGATTGTATCAAGGGCAGTTTTTAGCATGGCCTGCCTAAATCCCTCCAAAGTTGAGCCGGCCATGATTTCCCAGTTATTTGGTGACGTTCGAGATTGAGAGTGGAGAGCCAAATTCGGCTTTTAACCATGTTAAGCTAAGAAATCAATTATACCATAAACTGGGAACTGATGCAGATGGGAATCAACACAGGATGAGTAGACATGAGAAAAAGAAAGGAGATAACAAACATCTGGCATAGGCGTGATTGAGGTGCAAGAGTTAGGTGAGGAGCAGCAAGAGGAGAGATGACAACAAGAGATGATGAGGACTTGACCAGAAGATGGGTCAATATGAGATCAAGGAAAGATGAGGAAATAGGAAAGTAGAAATATCTCACAGGGAACACAGACAGGGCTTGAAGGATACAGACGAACAGACAAGGAAGCGAGTGTTGGAGATGAGGTTTTTGGATTCAGGCGTGTTTGAGATTGAGGAGAGATGATGAGGTTGAGAAGCTATGAGGTAGAATCCGGGTTCAGAGGTTGAGACAAGAGGCGTAGCCGGGATCTGGGGCCATGAGGCATAAGCTGGATTTGGAGTGTCCTCACTCCCCTGTCTGTCTGTCTGAGTGCCGCGCCCGCGCCAGTGTACCCAGCAGGGGGAGAAGACCTAACATGTCTTAACATCTTAACAATATGAACATCAAAAAGACAACACACCACCTTGGCTGAAAAATTTAGGAACCGATTTAAAACCAGCATACATTCCAGGGATTCATGAGAAATGAGAGGAGAATATGAGAGTTTAAGGAATAAATGACAAGACACCACCTTGTCAGGATATGAGATGGGGAAATAGTAGCCTTTTTTAAGAGGAGCAACAAGGACCTCAGGCATAGTTGACTAGCATGATATGGGATATGATAATGATGATAATGATGATGATCATGATGGTAATGATAATGATGATGGTAATGATGATGGTGATAGTAATGGTGATGGTGATGGTGATGTTGATAGAGATAAAGTTGGAATAGAGTGGTGAAAATCATTTTATGATGGTGAGTGATGACAGTATTGAATTGTAATGAATGTGGTTAGGGTAATGAGAGAGGGTGGAAGATAGGAAGATATGAAGATAGTATTGAACAAAAAGAGGGAAGGATTCCAACACACCAGCCTGTTCAATACTAGATGAAAAGGAATATAGATATGTTGTTGAAGTTGAATTGAATGTTGTTAATGGTGATGAGATTTGTATGTTGTTGATATGATTGATGGATGGAATGATGATTGAATTGTATTGATGATGGGTGTATTGATGTTGGAGTTGGAGCGAGTAAAGAAGTAGCAGGTGAAGCGGATGAGATGGATGGTAGCAAGCAAGTGGTGGTTGAGGTAGCGGGTGGAGAAAATGAGATTATTGGGAGGAGCAGATGAGATGAAGCAAGGGGAGAAGTAGCGGGCAGAGCAATGGGAGAATGGTTAGGGTGAAAGGACGGGCCAAATGAATGGACCACCCCTCATAGAATTATGGTAGTAGATTGATTAATTGAAGAGCGGGGGTTAATTGGGGAATGAAGTTGGATGGTGAATGAAGCAGCTGGAGAAATCACGGATGAAGTGAAAGCAAGGTTGCAATTGAGGTGGAAAGAGAGGAGAATTGCGCAAAAAATTTTTCAAGCAATTTTGGAGGAAGCAAGCAAGGTTAAAGAGAAATTGAGGTGGCGCAAGAAAAATTTGAGATGGAGCAATGGAGCAGTGTGGGGATGAGAAGCTACCAAGCAAGATTGAGAGGTAGAAGAGCCAGGTTGTGAGGGAGGATGCGTGATAATGAGCAAGCAAAGGCGGAGGTGAGTGGCAATCAAGGCTGCCATTGAGGTCGCCATTGAGGTAGCAAGACAAGTGGTGGACAAGCTGGGAGGCAATTGATTTTGCAAGCAATGTCAAAGAGGTTGAGAGAATGTTGGCAGAGAAGGCAAGGGTGGAGATGAGTAGGATGATGATGGAGAGGGTATGAGATGGAGTTGAAAATTCAATCAAGCCAATTGATGGAGCAGAGAGGGTTTAGGATGATGGATGAGCTGCAACAAGGTTGCAACCCAGGTAACAAGCAAGGATCAAGCAAGGTTGAAGAGTGGCAGAGCGCAAGGGAAGTTGCAGATGGTGAGAAGCAGTTCTTGGGCTGGAGATTGTTGGGGCCAAGGCAATGTTGATAAACACCAGAATAACTGCGGACAAGGTTGATGGAGGAGTCAAGGGCGCTTCAACAACCAGTTGGAGGATGAGATCAACATTGGATCAGGTGTGTGTTAAAATGCGGATGCACTCAGGTAATGTGCATAGGAGTGTGTAATCCAAATGGGATAAAAAAATGGGCCTCCACGGCCCATTGGACATCACGTGGGCCACGTGGGCCTATGTGGGTGTTATTGGTTTTGGGAATTTGGGCGCCAAAACATGTTTTTATGGTCTTTTGGGACACGGGCCCTCACGGGCCCGCCAGGGAGGATGAGCCACCCAAGCCAGATGGGCTAATTTGGGCATAAGAGGGCCCAAGCTTTATTATGGACATACATGGCCAGACGGGCTGGCCGGCCAAAGTATGTAATTCTCATGATTCGGGCTTGGGGCGGCCCGTTGCGGCCCGCTAGGGGCCGCCGCCCGTGTCGCGGCCCGCTCGGGGCCGCTGCCCGCATCGCGGCCCGTTTGGGGCCGCCTGTGTTCCTTGGTACGGCCCACACAGGGCCCAACGGCCCGCCGCGGGGCTGTCGCACGGCTGAGGGATCCCGCGCGGGCCCAGCTGGTCGCGCTAGGCGACCAGCGCCACGGAGCCGGGGCTCGCGGCCCTTGCTCGCTCCCCCTCCCCTTGCTTGCCGTCGCAAAGGGGATGGGGGCAGGCTGGCTGGGTTGAACCAGCCAGCAACTGACCGCAACAGTGCGCTTGGTCAGGGCAGGGGGGACCTGACCACCCCCTTGCCCAAGGAGGTGGCGGCGCCGGCCGCAAGAGTAGCAACCGGCAGGTGGGGGGGATTTCATCACCCCCCCACCATCAATTGTTTGAGGCGACCAAGCAGGGCAGGGGCGCTCTCCCCCCCCCTTTACCAAGGGGGAGGAGCGATGGGCCTGGGGGGACTTGATCACCTCCCAGGAAAACATACTTGACAACGCCCTGGGGGTATTGACCCCCAGGGCCCCTGGTGAGGGGATTTGACCGCCCCCACCAGGGATTTGAGAGAAAGAGGGGGGGGACAGCATGTCCGCTGGTCACACCCCCCCCATGTGAGTCTGAGACCGGACCCAGGTGTGCCCTGGGTCCCACCTGGCCCATTTGAGGGGCCAGGGGCTGGCTGCATGAGGCAACCAGCCCGTAAACAAGGCAATAAAGTTCATCATGGCTGGTTGTAATGGACAACCAGCCAAGGGGATTGAACAGTTAAGGGGCTGGTTCAGCCCCATTGAGGTGGAAACACCAGAAATAACCGGAATAGGCTGGTTGTAAGGGTACAGGGACTGATGCCATGTGGGCTGATGTAGTCCAAACCAAGTAACAAGGCCAGGAGAGCCTGTAGAGCTTTTCTGGCGCGGAAAATTTGCCTTTTGGCTTGTTTTATCATGGGCTCACAAGAGGCCAATTTTTTGTACTTAAGGAGCCCTTCTACCTGCTGTTTTCCATCCATTCATTCATCATTCCAATCAAATTCATCCAAGATATTGCCCCATTGTGAGAGCCCCACTAGACAATATTGACACCCAGTGTCCAGCATTTCTTTTGCTTTAAATACTGCTCATTTGCCTAAGCTAATTTCTGGCCATAATTCCAACAGTGTGGAGGCCTAGGTAGTCCTTGTTGTTGTTGGTTTGGGTTCAGTGATCCTGGTGGTTGGGATGACTTTCTTGATCCAAACTTGATCCAAGTCAGATTGGGAGGATTCTGATTCCTGGGTTGATTTCCTAGACTTGGCTTGATAATCACAATTGCTCAAATCTTGATGAGCAATAGGATCATGCTTGGTTTGAGAGCTCTTAGGATGGTGATTTGATTGACATTTCCAATGGGATCAATGATGAGACTGGGATCAATTGGAATCTGAGAGATGGGATGGATGGCTCTTGGATGATTTATGGTGGCTCCGGTGATGATCCTTAGATTTCTTCCAATGGTGTTGATTGTCTTGATGATGATCAACCTTATTCTTCCTGAGCTCTCCATAGGCTCTTGGTGGTGAGACTGGCCAAAAGCAAGTTGATTGAGCGTCCTCTTGCTGTAACCTTCGAGATTCAAAGAAGTCATCCCTGGGAGTTTGATGATAGGTGTGGTTTGATGATCTTAGAGGGAGTTGTGAGTTGATGAGTTGATGACAATTGGGATGAGTTCTTGATTGATGATGTTGATGATGTTGATGAAGATGGAGATGATGGAGATGATGGTAAGTGGCGAGGGGCGGCCAAGGATTGATTGAAGGGGCAGATCCGGCTAAGATCAGAGCCTGGGATGACAATGAGGATCCTGGGGATTTTAGGCCTTAGATGGCACTGATGAGGATTTCAAGGAGGATGGTAGCAGGGATTGAGAGGATAATTGAGAGATGGGAAAAGGATGGTTGCTCATGGTGATTGGGAATTCGGAGCAATATGAGTAAATTGGTGAGGTTTGAGCAGGGATGAGGATGGCTAGTGAAAATGAAAGTTGGGTGATGTTGTGCAATGGGCCATGGATGATCAGAGGATGAGGTGATGAGGGAAAGAGTAGGAGGGGGAGGATGGATTGGTCAAGATGATAATGGTAATTAAACTAGTTGGAACAATGAAGTTGACTGGATAGCTTAACGGGATGAGATTTTGGCTTTTAACCATGAAGAGTTTAATATGAGAAGCAAGGTTATTTGGAGAAGGAAGGAGTATGGTAGGCTACAGAAGAGCCAAATGAGATGTATTGATAAGGCTACAAAGAGCCAAGGAAAGAGGGAAAGTACTTGTATAGTCAATTGGAACTGATCTGAAGAGGAGGAAGTGACACTCCGGTTTAGTTCTCTGGTAATCAGATGAATTTCTTTCCTGGTCCTAGGGAAGGACCAGTATTTATGGACAACTAGAGAAACCCAAACGGGGGCCTAAGGTAGCAGGGTTAAGACAACTAGAGAGCCCCAGAGGGTGCCTAAGACATGGGTAATGAGCTAATGAAAACAGTAAGATAGAAATAAGGTAACTAAATTTGTTAGTTACAGAATATGAACATCAAAAAGACAACGTTTTTTGGGGTCCTTTCCCTTTAAGGAACCTAACTGATCCCAAGGATTCCAGTTCTGCATTTAGCCTTCTACTTCTTGCTCTTTCACTAACACTTTGACTCTTTCCTCCTTGGTTGAGTCCAGCTGGGGTGGCATAAGAGGACCGGTATCCTCCTGGGATAAATTGTTGGGCAATGGGTGGTTCTCCAACGCTCTGTTGGTTGAGTTGGTGGCCCCGGTTGTCACCATTGTTATCCCAGGTGACGCTATGGTCATGGGTTCAAGCCCCCTGATTGCGCTTGCGACTGGAGTCCTTGCGCATAAGGGTTCCTCCGGGCAGAGATCCATATGATGGGGTTCTACCTTTTGCACGGGTGTTGCGCCTTTTTTGGTACATAGCACCAAAAAAATGAGTAAGTCTTTTGTCAAATTTTTTGAGAAAAGACTTAAAAATATCAAAAAATATTTTTTTTTGTATTTATATTTTTAATAATTTATATATATATATTTTAACTTACGTTAAGTTAAATTCAAAGGTACTCACACTTAGTTGGGATCACAACTCTGCTTGGAGGGTATTCCAACGGGGTCTGAGTGAGTTCCAATCAGATCCTGGGATAAATCCAAGGGTAAGTCCAAGGGTACACTGTCTGGGACATCCTCTAGGAGGTCCTGGTCAATGAGATCACCAAAAACCAAATCCACTGAGATGGATAAAAACAAAAAATATAAGTCTAATATTTTTTTTTATTTTTACGTGGCAAGATGATATTTTTAGAAAAATAATCACTTTTAATATTTTTGGATTTTTCTTTATCTTCAGGATTATTTCGTTTATAAATATAAAGCTTCCTTTGATAAATCTTCCACTCCTTATGTTGCCTTAATAAAGAATTAAAATTGATAATTCTTTCAAGCTCAAGTTCTTTGTCCTTTATAACCTGCTGTTTATAATAAAGCAATTTCTCTTGTTGTTGCTCAGGAGTTATAATAACAGGGACAAAGTTACAGAGTTTTTCTTCTATTTTCTTTTTAAGAAGGTTCAAATAATAATTGATCAATTCTCTGTTGGTCTTAAGATCCAATAGAGAAACAAAGGATCAAAAATATATTTTATAACTATTTTAACTTATTTTTTAAAAAGATCTACTGGTCCAAGGAATAAATAATCAAAGATTAATTATTTCAGGATATTACCCAGCCAGACCCCCAGTTGAAAGCTCTCTGATACCAGGAACATTGAATTCCTTTAGCTACAGAGAGTGATAAAAATAATGGAATAATAATAATTATTATTACTCCAAAAATAAACGCTTAGAGGCTGAAATAAGTAATTTAATAAGAGCAGTTGCAAGGTTTAATTGGTTTGGTAATAAAAGTTTTTCAATATGTATATAAAATAGGGGCCACAGTATTATACTACTAGGGGTCTTTACAGACAAAGAAACCTCTCTTCAAGGGGCCTCCTTAGGCAGTTTAAGAAACTTGGAATGAACATGGGTGCCTTAGAAAGGGCTTATTCCACTAATGGCTGGGCATAAAAGCACACTGGCCTAGACAGGAAGGGAAACACTGACTCTGAGCACTTTATCACGAAAATCCTGCAATAATAGGAAGGGTTTCAGAGAAGATGGGGTCGCTTGCCTGACTAAACTTCAAGGGTTGATTTTTTTTAAGAAATGAATAATAATCCTACAGACTTGGTCATAAATCACTTTTTTAGACTCTGCATAAGCCCTTGACTAACAATGACACGGTTTCTGATTGATAATAATAATTTCTGGTAAACTGATGATGGAATAATGGATCCAAAGAGATCTGTATAAATAATTTTTTGGGGTGATTTTGAGCTTCGCAGGGCGCGTAGAGATGGTTCTGCTCATGGGCTGAGGCTGGGAAGCCATTCAGAGCAAAATTGGTGCATCCAAATGGTACTTCTAATCAGCTGACCTTAGATCTGCTGGATTTCTGTACTATTTTAGCCACAGGATCTGTGAATCTATTATGGCGTAAATTTAATTATTCTGCACTCATCCTGCATTTGTACTATTAGTATTGCTTTAAAGTGAACAGATGTGGATGTTTAATGATTTTCCATTATCTGCTGATCAAGTAGAGAATCTTTGATAATTTTGATGAACACTCCTTGTAGTTTTTTGTGGTCTTTAAAGATCAGAGTCAATCATTTATGTGGTAATCCTTGATCTTTAATTTATTATTGAAAAATTTTCTAAACTCAAGTTTTATTAATTTTAATTGAGTTTTGATCCTTTAAGATCATTAATAATGCATATTTCAACTTGTTACATATGCCAGGCAACCCTAATTAGGTTGTAGCTCTTTTGAGCGGTACCTGGTTATCAGATTAGTCACAACAGATCCAGATGCGGGGATCAGTCAGTTCAGATGCGCGCGGGGTAGAATCCACTGCGTGCGTGGCAGAATTGGCTGCGCGCGGGTATCTAGTACGTGGGAAACTGCTATTATGAGTATGTAGGGGTATGTAATGATGCGGGGCTGCGCGCGGGAATTGTGACATAACACATTTCCGCGTGTAACTCCTAAAATATACACAAAACCTCAATTCTTAGTGAATTTTAGGTGTAAACCCTATACGTGACAACACATGTGAAACGTTAAAATGGCCAAAAGGTGCCATACTGGTGTTGTAATTTTTAGTACTTTTCTTTTTAATTATTTTAAAGATGTAAGGACTTGGATTTCAAGGGTGGGGTCAGTGAGTGACCCTACCTAATTTTGGGTGAGGAATCCATTTCTTTAATAATGTCTATGGATTTCTCACTCCTTCTTTTGTTAATTGAGATTTTCTTTATTTTTATAGTTTTTTTTTGCTATGACAGGTTGCTCTGTACATAGTAGCAAGCTGACATTGGGGGCTTACATCTCCTGAACAAATTGACCAATTGGTTGAAGTTGAAAGATGACCCAACCAATGGGTTGAGTTTGAAAGACAACCGTTTGGGTGAAAATAGGATTTAACAGTGAGAGGATTCCAGAAAAAAAATAAAACAAGACTTTCCAGTTGGTGAAAATAGTACTCAATGAGTCCTGCGTATTAGTTGGTAATGAATTGTGTAAGAACTGGAGGAGGATGATTGATTCTAATCATATAAACCTATTTTAAATTGAATTCCTCTTGAAGATATCACTCAGACTACCCAAGATGACCATTGAGAACACTGAGTTATTGAGTGCCCTGGCCCCTTGATCTTGAGATGATCTGGTACCAAACTCAGATCCAGTACTCAAGATCACCCCCCTTCCAGTTGTGAAACTTTGTAGTGCTTGATTGGTTAGATTTCTAGTTGCTGTTGTTTTTTCTGGTGGCTGTGTTATTCTGGGTGTGATCAAGGTTTTTGGGGCATGAGTAGAGTGGGTTATTCAATGAGTTGGGCTTGCCTGGATCTTGAAATCCAAAGGATGTTATGAGGTCATGCTGGTTCTTGATGTTGACTTGCAGAGTTGGTGTTGGTAGATTTTTTTCATCCTGATGAAAATCATCATGATTGATGGGTGACCATTCTTTTAAGTTAAGGGCACCATATATACTATACTTTAGAAAAAATCACTTATTTGGGGGTAACTCTGGCACCTCTCTTGTAAAATAAGTGGTTTTTTTGCTTTTTAATGGCAGATTTAAAATGGCGGATTTGGGTTGAAACCTGCTTTTAAAAAAAATGGCAGGTTTTATAACTCTGAAACACTTCAATATATTATAAGATATTTTTCATTAAAAATAAAGCTGTATTAAATGATAAGATCAAATAAATTAAGCATAATATAAATTAAATCAAATTCAAATTAATTAAACCAAATATAAGGGCATTTTTTTGGACAGGCATTTAATATCCCCAAGCTGGCTGTCCTCCACACAAGGAAAAATTCTTTATTACAAAGATGTTTCAAGAATTTCATTTTTGGAAAATTTGAAGCAGAAGCCCTGTAGATGGGTGTCTAAAAAATTTATTCAAAAATTTTGACAATTTTTGAAAATTTAGAAAAAATTCAACAATTCAATCACAAAATTAATCAAATCAAAGAAAAGATAATCTCAGAGCGTTTTTGTAATGTTTTCTTTTCCTTTTCAATTTTTTTTGGTGATTTAAACTTTTATAAATTTAAAAAAATCAATCAAAGACCTTCAAAAATAATGAAATTACAATAATTTACATTATATTAAATGTTTTTATTTCTTGATTTTGTTTATTTCTCATTTCTTTCATTTTTAAAAAAATGGTTTTTTCATCTTTTCAACTTTTTTTCTTGATTTTTCAACGTTTTTTCTTGATTCTTCTGAATATCTTAGGCATTAGAATTTTCAAAAAACTAACCTTTCAGATCCACACTTTAATTTTTCTGTGCATCTTTGACATATGCACTTTTTTTTCTTTGAATACAATTTTGGGCCTTCAAAAATTACACTTCTGACAGTGTATTTATTTTCAGGTGATTCTGAAACTGAAGAGTTTAATAGAGGCTATAACCCCATAGAGAGATGAATGGATGGCGGTAGGCTATTGAGGAGTCTGATGAGGAGTATTGATAAGGCTACAAAGAGCCAGGGAAAAGGGAAAATACTTGTATAGTCAAGTGTAACTGATCTGAAGGGGAGGAAGGGACACTCCAGTTTAGTTGTCTGATAATCAGATGAGTTTTCATTCCTGGTTCAAGGGGAGGACCAGTATTTAAGCACAACTGGAGAACCCCCAAAAGGGGCCTAAGACAGAAGGTTAGTGACAACTAGAGAGCCCCAGAGGGGGCCTGAGGCAGGGTTAATGAGATAATGAAAACAGAAAGTTAGAGGTAAAGGTAACTAAATTTGTTAGTTACAGAATAAGAACAGAAAAAGACAACAGAAACCACTGTCACGCTTTGAGCTTAAGGGTTATTGTCCTCCTACTTTGACATACTCTTTTCTTCAAGTACCATCTACCTCAGTCCATAAGCATGAAAAACTAGAAGCACAAAATCAATGGTGCCTTCAGCTTATCAACTCTGGCTTCCATAAAAACCTTCCATTCTTGGCAACTGACTCAGTACCCACTTGCAAACCTTGCAGTCAACTCTACCTTGGTCAACCATCCATTTGGGCTCTGCCCTCTTCACCCTGGGTATCAATAACCCTTGGGTTCCCATTTCTGGTCACATGCTATTGCTAGTTTGCACTCATGCTAGTTATTCCATCTGAACTGTATAGTTTGCAAATGGACTAGTTCCTTACCCTTCATAAACTACACCTTCATATTTGCATTTCTTCTGAATTCATTCCCTCATTTCTCAATTGTTACATTCCAATACATTTGTCCCCTATGGTCTTGCACTTATGCTAAGACCTGAGAAACAATTCATATTTTCATTTCATTTTGTACTCTGTCCATTTCATTCATTGCCTCACTGCTCAGAACTGTAGTTGACCATCCATCAGGTTTTATCTAGTCTTCTTGGATTACCTTATAAAGGCTACTCCGTTTGCCTGAGGATTGTCTCCTCAGTTAGTTAATTTCATATGTTCTTGCATTTGCTAAATCCAGTCATTGCATTTGGCTTGGTTTTGGTTTCCTCCCATTGGAAAATTCATCCCCCTTGCTGTGTGTTACAGTTACTCCACCATAAGTTTTCACTTTGCAGTTACCCCTTGCTACCTTGCACTTGCACTTGCACTCAGCTTTCCCTTTGTGCTCAAGATCATCAAAGATTGCCCCATAGTACGTGGGGTGGTTGTGTGACAGTAAATTAACTAACTCAACTCATCTATTGTAGCTTGCCAACCTATAATAGATTTCTTTTACAATTTCAAGTAATTGCTCAACCGGAATCGCTTTCCTCACCCTTTCAGAGAATTGCCTCTATTGCTATAGTAGCTGTGGCAGATACCTGCAAAAAAATAATAATAATTGCCAAATATCAGTTTTAATGATTACACTGATAATATCAATAAAAACTCAACTGATAGTAAGTTATCAGGAGTAAAAAAGCCACAACTTGAACCTCTAAAGAGATAAGGGGCCTAGCTTTAATAAATAAAGCTCAAAGGAGACTTGCGTACACAAGGAAGCTCACACCCTTTATGATAGCCTGAGAAGGACTATAACTCCAATAGGACCTTGGACTCGAAATTGAAGTTGATAGTTTGATTGATAATGTAATAAGATGTTGGATTAAAAGGCCCCATTCAATCCTCTTGGTGGACTAAGTTGGATGGGCTTGTTAATATGCACTATTTGGTTTATAAGATACAATGAGGAATAGGTCTTGTAGGGACAAGACCCTCCTCTTTTATATTGAAAGAGTCCTCAGGGGGTCTCAGGGCATCATCAGGGGAGTACACCACTGTCCTAGATTTTGTCTCAAGTGGCTCAGAGCCCCAAGCAATCATCCCCAATGTATAATAACATTTACATACTCATTGGGGTCTATTTTTGAGGTAAGGTTGTAATTTATTTACTCAGAAGTTTAAAGTGATGGGGGGGAATCACCCCAGTCACTTATTCTACTTCAAGAGGACGCTCTCAAGGCTTTAGAATCAATTTACTTACCCTCTAACTCTCTGTAGATCTATCAGAGCAGGTTTTCAAAGAATTACAACCATATTATTAGATATTCTTAATCCACATAGATATGTATACTCTGGGTAAGTATTCCCACAGAGTTTATCTGCACCAGGGGGGTTTCCTAGCTTCTGAGTGTACGCATTTCCAGCATGATTAACTTCTTGAAAGTTATCTACAAGCTGGAAGGAGAGTTCTTACAAAATAATTTACAATTCACCTAAAAATTTGTGTTATGGTAGATAAGGATTATTATAGAATATAGTTTCCGCAGAGGGAAATCTTTAAGGACATTAATTGTACATCCAATTGGACGCTTCCAGAGGATTGTAATCTAGAGTAAAGTTATAAGATCTCCCATAAATTATAATATAAACCTTCAAGGTTTTATGGGATGATTTCTAATATTAAGACATACTATAAAAATATGATTATATGAAACTTTATATGTCAAAAATATGGATATGTAATGGACTAATGGAGGCTTGAACACACTACCTAGGTAGTCCGAAGGGTAATAAGACATTCCTTAACCACTATACTACCAAGACTTGTATAGTGGTTAAGGAAGGTTAGATCAACAACCAAGTTGATTCCCTTTGCTTTATCAGAGTCAGCAATACCAAAGCCAGTGGAGATTGAAAATGATTTGGATTTTTTTTAATTGGTTTGATAGTTCTTTAATTGCTCCCACATCTGTTTGGATGAAAGATGCAGCCTTCCTTTGGTTTTATTCTTGATTTCATTGGCCATCAGGAGATAACCATCAACCTTAGAGGAAGGAGGTTGGCCAACTTGTGTTTCATTCTTGGATCCAAAGCAAGCATCATAGTTGGACGGAATTTTTAGCCAGTTTACCCGGATGATATGATCAGCTCTATTGAGCTGACTTGAGCCTTTGGAAGCTGATGGGGGACCATTGTTGGATTTTGAGTTCCTGGGGGATGTTTGCTTTGGTCCATTGGATTGTTTAGTGGAATTGCAGGGGAGGATTTCTGAGGGGCCATTTAATAAGAGTAAGGGATAAGCAATGGAGTAATGAGAGGATGGATGTGATGAAAGGGATAATTTGTGAGAAAGTGATGAGAGTGGTGAAGCAATGAGGTGATGAGAGTGATGAAACAATGATAGTGATGAAGTGATGAGGATAGCAATGAAGCAATGAGAGTGAACAAGTGTTCCAATGAGGTTGGAGGATGAAACCAGGTGTCATGATGTGTAATAAGAAGTGGTTGAGCTGGTGAAGGCCTTTACATACTTTACTTGAGAGAAACCCCTTATTTCATTTCAAATTTGACACTTCTGATCTGAAATAAGTGGTTTTTTTGATTTTTAATGGTTGGTTTTAAATGGTGGATTTGGGTTGAAACCTGCCATTAAAAAAAAATTCGGGTTGGATTTACTTTGATACACCCTATTGGTTTGAAATTCTGGACAGGTTTTGAAGTCCTCTTTGGGGAGAGTATACAAGTTTTTTTTTTTTGCTAAATTCATTTCAATTTCTTTTGAGCCATGTTCATGCTAGAAATTTCAACCATATTTTCAAAATCTTCCATCAATGGAAGCGGGTGTGAATAAATTAATTCCAATTAAAGTAAATCAAATAATATCAGATGATGAAATGAGCCAAAACACCTGATGGAATATAATAAAAACACATAAGGGAAGACAATAATACATTATAAAATGATGCAAGAAAATGTAAAGGGAAGGAAATACATAAAAACAAAAAAAATAAAAACAAAACAAATAAAAAAAGAAATAAAAACAAAAGAAATAAAAACAAAAGAAATAAAAACAAAAGAAATAAAAACAAAAGAAATAAAAACAAAAGAAATAAAAACAAAAGAAATAAAAACAAAAGAAATAAAAACAAAAGAAATAAAAACAAAAGAAATAAAAACAAAAGAAATAAAAACAAAAGAAATAAAAACAAAAGAAATAAAAACAAAAGAAATAAAAACAAAAGAAATAAAAACAAAAGAAATAAAAACAAAAGAAATAAAGACAAAAGAAATAAAAACAAACAAAAAGAAAACAAAAAGAAATAAAAACAAAAGAAATAAAACCAAAAGAAATAAAAAAAAAGAAATAAAAACAAAAGAAATAAAAACAAAAGAAATAAAAACAAAATAAATAAAAACAAAATAAATAAAAACAAAAGAAATAAAAACAAAAGAAATAAAACAAAAGAAATAAAAACAAAAGAAGTAAGAACAAAAGAAGTAAAAACAAAAGAAATAAAAACAAAAGAAATAAAAACAAAAGAAATAAAAAAAAAGAAATAAAAACAAAAGAAATAAAAACACAAGAAAAAAAAACAAAAGAAATAAAAACAAAAGAAATAAAAACAAAAGAAATAAAAACAAAAGAAATAAAAACAAAAGAAATAAAAACAAAAGAAATAAAAACAAAAGAAATAAAAACAAAAGAAATAAAAACAAAAGAAATAAAAACAAAAGAAATAAAAACAAAAGAAATAAAAACAAAAGAAATAAAAACAAAAGAAATAAAAACAAAAGAAATAAAAACAAAAGAAATAAAAACAAAAGAAATAAAAACAAAAGAAATAAAAACAAAAGAAATAAAAACAAAAGAAATAAAAACAAAAGAAATAAAAACAAAAGAAATAAAAACAAAAGAAATAAAAACAAAAGAAATAAAAACAAAAGAAATAAAAACAAAAGAAATAAAAACAAAAGAAATAAAAACAAAAGAAATAAAAACAAAAGAAATAAAAACAAAAGAAATAAAAACAAAAGAAATAAAAACAAAAGAAATAAAAACAAAAGAAATAAAAACAAAAGAAATAAAAACAAAAGAAATAAAAACAAAAGAAATAAAAACAAAAGAAATAAAAACAAAAGAAATAAAAACAAAAGAAATAAAAACAAAAGAAATAAAAACAAGAGAAATAAAAACAAAAGAAATAAAAACAAAAGAAATAAAAACAAAACGAATAAAAAAAAAAGAAATATAAACAAAAGAAATAAAAACAAAAGAAATAAAAACAAAAGAAATAAAAACAAAAGAAATGAAAACAAAAGAAATGAAAACAAAAGAAATGAAAACAAAAGAAATGAAAACAAAAGAAATAAAAACAAAAGAAATAAAAACAAAAGAAATAAAAACAAAAGAAATAAAAACAAAAGAAATAAAAAAAGAAATAAAAACAAAAGAAATAAAAACAAAAGAAATAAAAACAAAAGAAATAAAAACAAAAGAAATGAAAACAGAAGAAATAAAAACAAAAGAAATAAAAAAAGAAGAAATAAAAACAAAAGAAATAAAAACAAAAGAAATAAAAACAAAAGAAATAAAAACAAAAGAAATAAAAACAAAAGAAATAAAAACAAAAGAAATAAAAACAAAAGAAATACAAAGGGAAAAACATAATAGAAGGTAAATGAAATGAGAGGGGGAGAGTGAGAAGAGGTTTCAAATTCTCTATAATTGTGTTGAAAAGTGGTTTCACTTGAATAAAATTAATATTAGGGCATACCACAGTTAAAATCTTAAAATATTTAAATATCTTTTTGCAAGAATAATATCAGTTTTTCCAAAAATATTTTTTATCAAAATAAACAATCAATCAACAGTTTTAACTGAAAGAAATAAAAATTTTGAAAAAAAAATGGATAGGCCTGAAATCAGCCATTTAATGTTTTGCAAATTTTAACCCTGATACGCCCTATAATTTATATGACTTTTCGCAACCTTTTGAAAGAAGTCTCAAGTAGGATATTCACATCAAGAAATGAAAAAGAATAATAATTTAATCACTAAAAATTGACTCAACAGTGGTTTGAATTGAAATTAACTGAGTTTAAATGCACTTAACAAGGTGCATAGAGACACCAGAATCCATCAGGAAGCCAGGGTACAAATATTCTAGCTTGTGCTTTTCCAGCTTTTTGTCACGCTTTGCACTTAGGGATTATTGTCTTCATCACTTCGACATGCCCTCTCCTCAGTACCATCTACCTCAGTCTAAAAGCGTGACACAAATAAAAGCACAACATCAATGGTACAATCCGCTATTTCCTCTGGCTCGCGCTGACCTTCCAATCCCGGCAACCAACTCAGTATATACTTGCAAACTTTGTGGTTAACTCCATACCAGTTGGCCATCCATTATGAGATCCAATCTCCTTCCCTGGCCAATCAACAGCCTCGGACTTCCATCTTTGGTCATGCATTGTTTGTTAGTTCGCATCTACGTCTAACTAAGCCATCACTACTGTATAGTTTGCAATTGGACTAGTCCCTACCCTGCATAAACTATTACTCTCATTTTCATTATCTTCAACGTCACTGGCTTCTGTCCCAATTCGTCATACAATTGTACGCTCAGATTCTATTGTCTTGCACTTACGCTATGAACTCAGATCTATACTATTGCTTCATTTCCTATCCCTTTCCTGCCATTCATTGCCTCACCACTTCAACTGTAGTTAGCTCATCACCAGGTTGTATCTAGTCACTTTGGATTAACTTATAAGGGCTATCCCCTTGCCTGATGATTGTCTCCTCAGTTAGTTAATTTCATACGTTCTCCCATTTTGCTACAACCTAGTTATCACATTGGACTCAGGTTGAGTTTCCTTCTTTGGAACACATTCCATTCCTCTTGCCGTTTGTTGAGTGGCATAACCAAGTTTTCATTTCGCAACTGAGTCTTGCTATTTGCACTTGCCCTTGCACTTGGCATTCATTTGTGCTCACAATCATCTAAGAATTGCCCTATAGTACGTGGGGTAATCGTGTGACAGTAAATTAACTAACTCAATTCATCTATTGTAGCCTGCCAACCTATAGTAGACTTCTTTTTTCTCAATGTTACGTACTTGCTCAACTGGGAACGCTTCCCTCGCCCCTTACAATGATGATATTCATTGGGTAGGGAGAACCAGCACTCCTTGGGCCCAACAACCCTTAGATCCCGTTCCTCCTTCTAAATCGCCATCTGTTGAACCCCTCGATGATCCTTGGGCTCCTCCACGGGATGCTCCGACGGACCCTCTTGCGGAATTTGCAGATTCCGACCAATCTTCCGATGAAACCTTGACTCGTGGTAGACCAGGGGTTTGCACTACTGCTCCCAAGCCTGATCCTCCAACCCTGCTTTTGACATTGATCCAGGACCTCACTCATGGTTCCCAGCGATCTAGTCCAAGTACTCCTAGCTTTTGCACTCCGGGCATGAAGCAACCCAATCACTTTACGGGAGAACACCCTCATAAGCTTAGATCCTACCTACAGTCTTGTAAAATCATCTTTTCAAAAGACTCCAACAATTTCCCTTCCAATAGACATAAAGTTATGTATGCTTTGTCCTTCTTAGGAGGTAGAGCCTTGCAGTGGTTTGAACCGTACCTCAAACTTTTGTCCAACGACAGTCCCACTTGTATTCTCAACAACTGGGACAGGTTCAAGAAACAACTGTTCACCCTGTTTGGCGATTCCCAATGAAGTTTGAAACGCCAAATACGGACTTAATAGTTTATTTATGAAGGATAATAGTAGAGCTTCCGTTTATATTTCTCATTTTTGAACCTTGCAGTCTTGCATCCAGTGGAACAAGGCCGCTCTTCTATTCCATTTCCAAAAGGGTCTACCGGCACGCTTAATCAAACAGCTCGCAGTTGGGGGTCATAAGACGACCTTGCTTCAGCAGCTAATTGATTGAGTGATTGAGCTTTATAATGGCTATCATGACAAGAATTGCTCTCGGCAAAACAACCATGGACCGTCCACCTTGGCTCCGAGGGTGGAAGACTCCTCAAAGCAAAACACAAGGAACCCAAAACCATCCAAACCAACCCCAACTTCAAACTCCAACTCGAAAGGGAAAGCCGTTGCCAAAACTCCGAAGTTCTTGGACAAAGAAACCGGGATGCTTTGAAATGAGGAACGGCTACAAAGGGAAAAGAACAGGCTGTGTATGTATTTTGGAGGAAAAAATGATGTCAACAGCTGTGCGGAGCGGTTAGCGCGTGAAGCAGCTAAGCAGTCAAAAAATTAGCTTGTAGTTTTTCTGATACTTGCAAGGAAAACTACACATTATCTAAATCACTGCAAGTAAATCTTTGCACTTGCAAGTCACTAGGTGCTCCGAGTTTGAGATTTATCCTATTCCATTCCGACAAAACTCCTTATCAAGTATTACTTGATTCTGGCGCCAATGTTTCCTTCATCAGTGAATCTTTTGCCACTTCCAAAAATCTTGCACATTCCAAGATAGATAAATTTCCTATCTATTTAGTAAGTAGTGCAACTGAACCGTCTTATTGGGTTTCCCAAAAGGCAAAATGGACCTTTGCATTCTTCAATTTCCCCAGCTTTGAATGGGATTTATTTGTCTTGGCTATACCCATAATGGATGATACCATTCTAGGCCATGATTTCCTAGTTTACTGGAATCTGGATGTGAATTGGCAAGAAGGAGTAATTAACCTTTGAACCTCGCACCCCCAGAACGCTAACCTTTCCGTCAATCAGGAATTAAACAGCCTACCTGACACTTTCATTGAGTTGGATCACACTTTTCCGCCAGGAGATTTGCAATATCCTGACCTTCATTCCCAAATTCCCTCTTCAGATTTAGGAGTTATTGCTTACCTATCCAGCTTACCTCTTTTCTGTTCCTTTGAAGAGAAACAGACACACACCAAACAGTGTATTTTGAGCTCCCTAATCCTCTTGCACCATGCAAGCACCTCAAACCCGGTGCTCAAAGATGACAAGATTGAAGATTTAGAAATCATTTGAGAGTCTTTACCTTTGGTTTATCATGACTTTGCTGATGTCTTTTCAGCTGAAAAAGCAGATAAAATGCCTCCATCCCGTCCTTACAATCACAAGATTGAACTTACTGGCCCACCTCCGGCACCAGGACCAGTTTACTCTCTCTTGACGCAAGAATCAATTGCACTTCAAGACTACATTGCGGAAAATTTAGCAAAAGGATTTCTTCAACCAAGCAATTTGAATACCGGTTCACCTGTCCTATTTGTTCCAAAGAAGGACGGTGGACTTTGCCTTTGTGTTGACTACAGGAAACTGAATCAGGTAACCTGGAAGAATGCCTACCCAGTACCGCCTATGTCACATCTCCTTACTCTCTTCCATGGAGCTACTTATTTCTCAAAGTTAGACCTTTGAGGTGCCTATAACCTAATTTGCATTAAGGAAGGTCATGAGTATTTGACTGCAATGAGAACCTGGTTCGGCAGTTATGAGTATACCGTCATGCCTTTTGGCCTCTCTAACGCTCCTTCCACTTTTCAACATTTTGTCAACAACATTTTCCTCAATCTCATAGGTAAATACCTTGTGGTATATCTCAATGATATACTAGTCTACTCGAGGAACCTTGAAGATCACATCGCACATGTGCGAGAGGTGCTGCAGCGACTTTGCAAGAATGACCTGTTTGCAAAAGCCTCTAAGTGCAAGTTCCATTCCTCTTCTCTTCATTTTCTAGGGGTTGTAGTCTTGCAGCAAGGACTATCGATGGACCCAGCCAAAATCAAACGCATATTGGACTGGCCCCCACCTTCTTACGTTAAATCCCTTCAAGTTTTCCTTGGTTTCAGTAATTTCTATAGAAGTTTTATTGCGCGTTACGCATAAAAAACCGTGAATCTTACTAACCTTCTTCAAAAAGACACTCCTTTTGTTTTTACCAAACAAGCTGCTTTGGAGTTCAAAGCCCTGAAGAAAGCATTCACCACTGCTCTGATACTCGCTCACTTCAACGAGTTATCTTGCACTATTGTCAAAACAGACGCAAGCAACCTCGCAATCGCAGGAGTAATCTTGCAGTTTTCTTCCTCCACTTCTCTCTTTCATCCCGTAGCTTTTGAGTCTCGCAAGTTGCTTGCTGCAGAGCTTAACTATGAAATTCATGAAAAGGAACTTCTTGCAATTGTTTATTGCTTGAAGAAATGGAATTCATACCTTTTAAGCCTTAGGGAATCCTTTGAGGTTTTAACTGATCATAATTCTTTGAAGTATTTCATGAGCTCAAAAGTCCTCACACGTAGACAGGCACAATGGGCCAAATACCTCTCCAAGTTCCACCTTACAATCACGTACTGTCCTGGGAAACAAGTGGTAGTTCCTGATTCTTTATCACGTTGGGACAACATTTACCCAGGGGGGGGAGCACCTTTGCCAAAAACAACCCTGAAAACATTAGGACATTCTTCTCAACCCAATCTGCCCAACTCAGTTTGATCATTGCTCACTTACAAGATTTGGCTTGCAAACTCCGACAAGCTCAACGCAACAACCCCAAGTGTATCAAACTTTGCAAAAGTGCAAACTTATTAGATATTAGCTACAGTATTGATGATAATGATTTTTTAGTCTATGATAATTGTATAGTAGTACCTGATAATTCTTGCATTAAGTTAGATATCTTTGAGTCACGGCACAATTCTCCGCTTGCTGGTCATCATGGGTGGGATAAAACCTACCAATTGATTGCACAAGACTTCTACTGGCCTGGTATGACCAAAGAAGTAAAAGACTATGTTAGCGCGTGCTATGATTGCAATTGTAACAAGTCCCCAAAACACCTGAAGTATGGGCTGCTCCAGCCACTTCCAATTCTGCCTTGTCCTTGGCACTTGCTGTCTATGGATTTCATCTCTCAATTACCTTCTTCTAGTGGATATGATGATATTCTAGTAATAGTAGATTGCTTCTCGGAGATGGCTTTATTTCTGCGCAGTAATGTGACGGCCTCTTCAGAAGACTTAGCTAACTTGTTCATAGAATATTTATTTTCAAAACATGGTCTCCCTGATAATATAGTTAGTGATCGTGGATCTCTGTTTGTCTCAAGCTTCTGGACCTTGCTATGCCAACATTTGAAGATCACTCGCAATTTATCAACGGCTTACCACCCGTAAACGGATGGGCAAACCGAGCAAGTTAATCAGATTCTCAAACAATACCTTCAAATGTATGTTGCCTATCAACAAGACAACTGGTCGCAATGGCTCCCACTAGCCAAATTCGCCTACAACAACTCCACTCATTCCTCCACCAAACAGTCGCCCTTCCAAACTCTTTATGGTAGAAACCCAACTTTCTCTTCCCTTCACGTAGCACCTTCTCAACCTGCTACCAATTACCTTGAACAAATTCAATCCCTTCAATCCCAACTTTGAACCAACCTTGAAGAAGCAAACAAGCGCTATAAGGAGCAAGCAGACCAATATTGCACTTCGGCTCCAACCTTTGCAGTAGGAGATCAAGTATGGCTTGATGCATGCAACATTTACAGCACTCACCCAACTTGCAAACTCTCCAAAAGAAAGCTTGGCCCCTTTAAAGTAGAATCAGTCATCTCCCCTAAGGCCTTTAAACTTACTTTACCTGCGAAATGGAAAGGTATCCACCCGGTCTTTCATGTGTCTCTCCTAGAGCCAGCTCAAGTCCTATACCCGGGCAAGACTCATCCCCCTCCTGAACCAGTCACTGTCCTCAATCATCAAGAGTGGGAAGTAAGCCGTATTCTGGATTCCAGGTTACGCAAAGGAAAACTTCAATACCTTGTTGAATGGCCTGACTTCCAGCCCGACAAAGATTGCACCTCGTGGGAACCAGCCCATCACCTTTGCAATTCACCCAACCTGATTCAAGACTTCCATGCAAGCTACCCTTGCAAACCTCAACAATCATAATTCTATCCCATCCAATTCCATTCCATTCCATTCCACATTTCATCCAATCCAATCCCATTCCTCCACATTTTATCTTATCCAATCCCATTTCATCTCACATTCTATCTCATCCAATCCCATTCCATTCCATATTCCATCTCATATAATCCCATTTTATTTCACACCATCATTCCATCAGTTAAATCATCCATCTCACCGTGTTATTCCTTTTTTTCATTTCACTTTCATTTCTACTAAATAAAACCTCATTCCTTATTATTAAAAAAAAAATGATAATAATATTTCTATTTATAATAATAAAAATATATATATATATATATATTTATAATTACAAAGTTTCTTTTACTTCTTTCTCCGCATCCTCCCAATTTGCCGTCAATTCCGCAACCATGGATTGAAAAGTATCCAGGTCTTCATTGTTGATTAGTGCGGACATTCTTTGGAGAACTAGCACTTCCGTTACAATGTGCCTCTTGAAGATCTCCTCACACCTTGCAATCCAAGCTTGCTTTGGCAGAGAATTCCATCCGCCTTCCTCCAAGAGCTCTTTGTACGATCTCTTCCTTTGGCCTCCCGACGTGCCTTCTCCAATATCGTCCGTTATCCGCCTTGCATCCGTTTCAATCTGCCCTACAACTTGCACCAGATCCGTTTCGCCTTGGCCTTCCATTTCCTCCCTTCCATCCACTCCATCCCTTCCATCTCCTTCATTTCCTTCTCCCAATTCATCCGCTCCTTCTCTTCCTCCATTTCCTGATTCTCCTTCCGCTTTGTTTCCTTCCTCCTCCCTTGCTTCCTTGGTTATAATTCCTACCGGTTCCACACCGGACACTTCGCCTCGCACCTCGGAATTCATCAGGGCCCCCGGAAGTTCAGTCGGTGGTGGTGGTGGTGTATTTGTGGTATACCTTTGGAAACAAGGCAATACTAGCGAAACAAGCAAAATTAGTTACTATTTTATGATCATTAGTCAGTCCAGATTATTACTCACCAGGAACTCAAGTCCCCAAGTATTTGATCTCCGGCAACGGTGTTATCTCGTAGTTAACCCTTGGCACGGACCTACAACTCCGCATCCCCCTTGATGATTCCGCAGGACCCTCAACAGTTGACTCAACATTTATAGGGAAGTTACATGCCACTTTGCAAAGGCAACATTGCTCGCACTTGCCTCAAAGGCCTCGGAAGGCAGTACTAGGAACACAATGCTTGTTTTGGCGAATACATTTTTTGCAACAGCGGGATGACAATGACAACATTTTATATAAATTATAAATCTATTTAGTAGTAAATTAAATGATGTGTAAGGGTATACAGTAATAATTAATGACTTGAAATCAATGGGAAAATTTATCTGGACGCTTGCAGGAGCTTGCGTCTTTATACCCGGGCAACTGTCACGCTTCGCACTTGGGGATTATTGTCTTCATCACTTTGACATGACCTCTCCTCAGTACCATCTACCTCAGTCTAAAAGCGTGACACAAATAAAAGCACAACATCAATGGTACAATCCGCTATTTCCTCTGGCTTGCGCTTACCTTCCAATCTCGGCGACCAACTCAGTATATACTTGCAAACTTCACGGTTAACTCCATACCGGTCGGCCATCCATTATGAGATCCAATCTTGCGGTTAACTCCATACCGGTCGGCCATCCATTTTGAGATCCAATCTCTTTCCCTGGCCAATCAACAGCCTTGGACTTCCATCTTTGGTCATGCATTTTTTGTTAGTTTGCATCTACGTACAACTAAGCCATCACTACTGTACAGTTTGCAATTGGACTAGTCCCTACCCTGCATACACTATTACCTATCATTTGCATTAACTTCAACGTCACTTGCTCCTGTCCCAATTCGTCATACAATTGTACGCTCAGATTCTATTGTCTTGCACTTACGCTATGACCTTGGATCTATAGCACTGCTTCATTTCCTATCCCATTCCTGTCATTCATTGCCTCACCGCTTCAACTGTAGTTAGCTCATCACCAGGTTGTATCTAGTCACTTTGGATTACCTTATAAGGGCTATCCCCTTGCCTGATGATTGTCTCCTCAGTTAGTTAATTTCATACGTTCTTGCATTTTGCTACAACCTAGTTATCACATCGGACTAAGGTTGAGTTTCCTTCTTTGGAACACATTCCATTCCTCTTGCCGTTTGTTGAGTGGCATAACCAAGTTTGCACTTTGCAACTGAGTCTTGCTATTTGCACTTGCCCTTGCACTTGGCATTCCTTTGTGCTCACGATCATCTAAGAATCGCCCAATAGTAAGTGGGGTGGTTGTGTGACACTTTTTCTGTTGGTTTTACCTGTAATTTTGGTGTTACTGCAAGAAATAAATCTGGGAAATTTCAGTAAGCCATACATCCAAATATTTATTATTGTAACAGCAGCACTGGGTGGTCAATTCTTCAATTGTTTGGATGGATTACCAGCGTGAGGATGAGGAAAAATTTGAATCCCAGTTCTTATACCAATTTGAAACATTTTGAAAGGGAGGAATATGCAAGCCTGCATGTCTCACCTAGCAAATAAATTGGAGATAGAAAGCTCACAATTACAGATCATTAGTATAATTTCTGGAAACCACTAGGCTTCCAACCCTCAGTGGCAAATTGGAAGAATATAAAACATGAAAATTTATCACCCAAGAATCATTAGGCCACCCGTTCATCAATATCATTTTTAAAAAAAAAATTACTGAGATATCCACACTTTGAGTTTTGTAATATTGGAATGGGAAAGATACTCTTTTGCAAAAATCTTGTACTCCTGATTAAAATGAGATATTATAACAAAGGAAGCATTCAATAAAATAGAATATCATACCAAGGATATTAGTAAGGTGCATGAAAAAACATCAAGAACCCAATTTTGATTGACTATATTTGGTACTTCATATCTACTGTATTTAGAAGGTGAACCACTTTTGCTTGACTATATTTATTACTTCATATCTATCATATTTCAATGGCTCAAGATATGAATTTATATGATGATTGGTTTTTAGGTTATCAAATTTCAATCATGGTTGATGAGGTAATATTTGATGATTTTTTATCAAATTATACCAAACTATACCAAATTATTTTGTATTAGATATTTTGTATGTGGTTAAATAATAAATTTTTGATTCTGATAGAATGAAATTTTGGCATTCTGTTATCTATCAATTTCTTTTTCTCTAGATTATATATATATATATATTAGATACTAATAACAGAATCAAACAAAAAACTGGTGAAATTAATTGAGAATATCCAAATTTAAAATAAAAAAACAATTATTACACATATGAGTATGAAAAAAATATGATATTAAATAATTAAATCATTGCATTGGTTTTGTTTGGGAATAATAATTTAATTCATTCATCCTCTCAAAAGTAAAACATGAGTTATCATTCATGATATATGTGTGTTTTAGTTCATGTGAAATGTTTGAAGTATTTTAATGTCAATCTTTTGAAGTGATTTATAGAGGAAATAAAATACTTCCCATTGAGTCAAAATTAAATTGCAACGTGTGGATGGTGAGGGTGTGGGTTTGTGTTTATGTTTTGATGTAATCCTTGCACCACACACTTATAGCTCAAAGTTTAAAGAATACTACATGCATTGGGCCAATGTGGGTTTGACTCCCACTGAGGTTGTCACCTTTTCCCTGTCATTACACAGAAAATTCAATTTGGAAACCAAGGTGGTTGGTGATTGACTCATGCGCCTGTTCCGCCCCCCATTGATTCCTCCCACTGAATTGACTTGTTGACTGGATAAAATTAAATCAGAGGTCATATTTGATTATATCCTTTCACCCAACCCATTCTTACCCTCCTTGGATATCCTGGAAAATTTGAAAAAGAATTAAATAAAGCCTTAAATTCCATCATAAACTATATCAAACCTGTGCTATATCCTTATATTCTATAAACCACCTTAATTCCAAAGAAATAAGCCTTCTGGATCTTCATTGCATACTAATTTCATGGTAATTCTTTTCCCACCATACTCATATTCTTCAATATAAAACATCCAAACAGGAGCACCCAAATTTTAACCTGCAATGCAACCATCAGATATATCAACATACAAAAATTCAAAGGGCAGCACCAAAACATTGAACCACCAATGATATCCCTGAGGAAGGCTCATTTTGAATGATTTTCTATATTCTTTTCAATATTTTCAATAAATTAAATTCCTTTTGATTTGAATTAAATCATACTCTGATGCTCAGAAGGCCTATTTCAATTTGAATAATTGGCATGAGTATATTATATATTCATCATGTATAGTTGTATAGGTGGATGATTTAGAATAATCCAATCATAATTGTTTTTTATTATAGATATGAAGGAAACAAAACCATGTATCACCCCTTCCTCAACATTGCAAATTTCTCAAAATGGTTTTCATAATAAGCATGCTTATAAGAAGGGAATCATGAGAGCAGCAGAGGCAAAAGTGAATTAAAGGCAAAAAGGTTCTGCAGATTTACCAGAAACATACTTTCCCATCCCTTCCCACTGTAAACCTAAATTTACCGGCTCAATTTCATGATAAAAATCCCAAACAAATTCTTTGAATCATTTAGGACAATTTTAAAGATGCTTCAGCCTCAAACTGAAAATATCCAATTAATCAAGCCATAATGCACATTGATTGACAGTGCAAACAGTCTCAAATACAAGCCCAATTGGAAACACTCCTTAAACCCATGACATCAGTCTTTTTTTGGCTGAAAAAATAGACTATCAACTGTGTAAGTGACAGCTGGTAAAAAAATTATTGTTCTAAAATATTATGTAAGTGTCAAACATATCTTCTGGATGGAAAACTCTTGAAGGATGTGCCCTTGATAGATCTTCATTTTGAGTGCAAAAAAACATCTTTTTTTTCTGTTTTTGATAAATCTAATAATGTTTTTCTCTTATTCTTGGAAACTAGATCAAAAAAGAGAAGCCATAGCACTTTTCCATTTTTTTCCACAAAACGTAAAGTTTATGGCAAGGGGATACATTTCTGCCTTTAAAAATTCACCTTGGACTTCCTTTTCAATGCCTCTGCTCTGCTTCTATGAATTGGCATTTCAATTTTTCAATTTCAGCTTGACACCATTCATGAACACTTTATGTTGCTGGTTAGAACAAAAATTACCAAAACTGGTTACCTCACTGGTAAAGGTATGTTTTAGATTTACTGGGAGGGATTATTTTCAATCTGATGACTTTCTCTTTGGCCTGCTAGAATTTTCAATTAAATCAGTCATTTACTTTTTTAAAAGATAAAAAGAGCTCAAGCTCTAATGATATGAAAGGATTAAAGAATGAGTGAAAGGGGCTTGTAACGTCAAGCGTAACAGACCTGAGATCAGGAGTGAAAGGACACTTTGGTTAATGTGTTGGCTGAACAGATAATGAATTCCACTTGAGAGCACTGGTGTTTATATAGACTAAGTACACTATAGGCTGACAAGTGGTTGAGTACAAAATTAATAAGGTAAAATTAGCATAAGCAGTTTAAGTGACATGGTAAGTGAAATGCTATTACTAAAGAGTCTGATATCCATGACTAAACAGTCCAATAATCAAAATACTACAACACAGCCCAGTTACATTTTACCTGTTGTTTTAGTACTTGAAGTTTAACAATAATAAGATCAAATCAATCCAATCAATGGTACTCTGAACTCCAGTGAAAGTCACATAAATGAAAACTCAAACTCTAACACACCCGCTTGACTTGAACTGGAGGAAGTTACTGTCCTAAAAAGGAATCTAACTCTTTTTCTTCAATTAACATAATGTTCTACTAACTGTTGGAATAATTCTACATACAGGTTAGTGACTGATTAATAAGATGAGCTGAATGACTGGTAAACTTCCTGGGGAATTTCTGATTCTAACTGCTATCTTAATGATTTCTACTATTTGCTGGAAAATTCTTCAGTTCAAATGGTGAATTACTTGTAAGATGAGTTGAATTTGTTCAAGGTTGGGTTTAATTGTGTGGAACAGACTTGTTTGAGTTGGTTGATTTTCGGAGTTGAGGAGTGAAATGATGGTGAAAAATTGATGGTTGATTGACAAAAAAATAAATTGTAGGTAGAGTATGAACGCAGCAGGCAAACTATAGTCCAATCCTCCCGGGACAAATTGACAAGATATTGAGATCAATGGTGATCAGGTTGAGTTTTTGGGCTGTAGACCAATCCTTCCAAGTCGAGTCAGTAGTGAGATGTCAATGATGTTGGTGATCAGGACGACTTGGCAAAAAGAGGAGTGCTGGTGACTGGACAAAGGTGATGAACCTGGCAAAGAACTAAAGGCTGGCTTGCAGTTTTTTGGTTGGACTTGTGGCAGAAGGACAAGGTGGATTGAGTAATGATTCAAGGTTAAACGTTTGGAGCATAGGGGCTAGTTCCCTGTTGAGAAAAGGTGGTGCTGGGAGGATGTTCTTCTATTCCTGATCTGCCGCTCTCTCGTTCTTTGACTTGCTTGTTGTCCTCAGAGGCAATGGGTGTCCAGCTTCAGATTTTGAGAAGAGTTGCTGATTGGGTTCTTCTGCCATCTTGAGGGTTGATCATACAATTGGCCACATTGAGTGTACGGGTAGATGGATGTGAGGCAAACAAGGCAGCCAGATTGCATTTTTATTGCTGATTGATTTGCAATTCCAAAACCCATTTCCACCCCCTCCGTTTCCACCAACTCCTTGTATCACAACCAATCCCTCCAATATGCTGACTTCAGATTCCTAAGAAGATACCGCCCATCCTTTGCTCCGTTTGACTTGCACTCATCCAATCTTTCAGTCCTACACACACACTTGGCGAATTTGATCAGCTCCGTTTTGGTTTGAGCCGTGAAGGACTTATAAGTGACAAAATCAAAGGGTAGCTTGAGGCCAAGCGTATTGGAAGTGCATCGAAGTGCAAGGTTCATCTGGGTCGGAGACATTTGAGCTAGATGGCTTTGATTGACAAAGATTGAGAGGATTCTCAATTGAATGCCGGATTGGCTTGGTTGAGTTTGAGTTTGTCTTGAGGATTGATCATTGGGCCTGTCAAGTTGTTTTGCTCATGTTCTATCAGAACCGATATGACTTTGTATCCCTCACATCATCATTGGCTGCAAACTGATTGTCTGCGGCGGGTTTTTGGAGATGGCATCCAAAGCAATTATTCTTCCAAATGCAAGTAGTAGAATCAAAAGAGCCCAATGCAAGTAGAGCACCTTTTGGAGACCAAGCAATTGATCAAACAGTGCAAGTATGGGTGCCAGGAATCAAATCGATATACTGGAATTGGAGTCAGGAAATTGGGCAATCAAGTGAGATTGACATCAAACGGTATTGATAAAGCCTCAGTTGTTTTTGGTTGAGGAAGAAGCTAGTATTGGAAGACTTGGATGCCATGCTGTGGACCAAGCTTGATAATTGTGACCTGTCAAGGCGTTAACCAAAAATTTGAGGCTTGATTGAAAGATTGTCATCACTGTTTTTGTCGGCGTTGGTGTTGGTAGGAGGGTAAGATCTTTATAGTTGTTTTCCTTAAATTGATTCAAGTCAGCATTGACATTGAAGTGGAAATTGCGTTGATACTCAGCAAGATCCAATTCCAATTTAGGCCTTTCAACCAACTTCTGCACGTGAGATTGAAAGTCTTTACCATTTGTACTAGCAACACAAACAACTTGGAGTCTTGAGGTGCGGATGATCCAGATAACAAAGTGATTGTTGTATTTGATCTATTCCAAGTTTGATGATTGTCCTGATGGCCGATGACATGGCTCATCCTCATCTCACCCCCTTGCCAAAAGAGTCAAATGCCAGGATGACACTGTTGAAGGCAAACCAGTTGAATGAAAGACCATTGGCTCAGGTTGAGTATAGGCTTTTAACCATGTAAAAGATAAAAAGAGCTCAAGCTCTAATGAGATGAAAGGATTAAAGAATGAGTGAAAGGGGCTTGTAACGTCAAGCGTAACGGACCTGAGATCAGGAGGAAAAGGACACTCTGGTTAATGTGTTGCTGAACAGATAATGAATTCCACTTGAGAGCACTGGTGTTTATATAGACTAAATACACTATAGGCTGACAAGTGGTTGAGTAAAAAATGAATAAGGTAAAATTAGCATAAGCAGTTTAAGTGACATGGTAAGTGAAATGCTATGACTAAAGAGTCTGATAGCCATGACTAAACATTCTGATAATCACAATACTACAACACAGCCCAGTTACAATTTACCTGATGTTTTAGTACTTGAAGGTTAACAATAATAAGATCAAATCAATCCAATCAATGGTATTCTGAACTCCAGTTAAACTCACATAAATGAAAACTCAAACTCTAACAACTGTGTCCATCAATATCTATTGCACCCTCCAGAAGAAAATTGACAATTGGTCTTTGGGTGTCCTTGGCCTCAACACCAAAAAACTCCATGAAATCAAGGATTAACCCACCTGCTTTGGAACAAACAGTGGAAAATTGGGTCCACTTGCTTCCTATTTGTAAAATTTGATTTTAATTTTCAGCATTTTCACAATTTCTTAGTGATTAAAAATGAGCCTCCTCCACTAACTCTCTCAGATTTTCTGGATCCAAACTTGGTCAAACCAATGGAAGATGAGATCAAGGCCAAGGTAATGGAGCATAGGATAGAGAAAAAGATGAGTCATGAACTTTTCAAATCAGAATGTCTTTTGGTGGCTAGCATTTCAAATTACAGACAGACCAATGTGCTGATTCAAACAAGGCAGAATATCACAAGTTCCACACAAAACCTTTCAGGCATTGTGACATTACCGCCCTCATGGGTTCATGCTGCCATCATGATGCTGTTCTCAACATGGCCAACATCTATTCATCCTGTGGGAAGAAGGCATATCCTTTGGAATTATTGAAACAACCCATGTCACAAGTAGAACAAAACCATGAGGTTTGTGTCCTTTATGAGATTGGATTCTAATTAAACAAGTTTTTCCAACTTTCAAGTCTTTTAAACCTTTATTACTTTGATTTTCAATCAGTTTGTTCTAAATACAAACTGATTTGGGAAATCCATTAAATTGATATTTGGCTTCAAAAAATTCATTGAATTAATGTTTTAAACCCAATATTTCATTCTTACATGCACTGTTAAGTCAGTACTCCCTCCCCCCAGTGTCTCTGCACGCTCCTTCTCTTACCCAGAGGGGGTTCCGTCAAATGCTCTCTCTCTTAGTCTAGTCCTCCTATCTTTTGACAGGATCTCTCAATTGGATGATCCTTTCCTCTCTTATTTTTCAATCTTACTTCTCTTATTAATGTCTCTATCTCTTCTTCTCTACCTCTTCTGTCCTTTCTCCTATCTTCTTTTCTTTCCCACTCTCTCAAACTATCTGCTGCGCCAACTCTCATCAATTTTTGCGTCTTTGCCATCTTAACCTCCTCAATTATAAGTCTATGAGTCTCTGCCTGGTAAGACTCCAACTCCTCATATCTCCTTGACTAAATGCAATCTGATCTCCTAGTCCATCCAGTCTGCCTCCTTGTGTCCTTCTCATCCTGTCTTCTCTCAATCTCCATTGTGCATCCTGAATAACTCATTGCCCTGCTCAACCGGCTGCTCTCAACTTTCTCTATTGGCTCTAGCTGTAGGACCCTTTCCTCATGTCTCTTCCTATGGACTCCTGTTTCTTTCAGATTCTTTTTCTCTTCTCTTATAATTTTTATTCTTTGTACAGCCCATGCTGGTTCTGAGTTAAAAGTTTAGGATGAGGAGCAAGTTTATTTGGAGAAGGAAGGAGTATGGTAGGCTACTGAAGAGCCAAATGAGAAGTGTTGATAAGGCTACAAAGAGCCAAGGGAAAAGGGAAAATACTTGTATAGTCAAGTGAAACTGATCAAATGAGGAGGAAGGGACACTCTGGCTTTGATAACTGGTAATCAGGTGAATTTCATTCCTGGTCCAAGGGCAGGACCAGTATTTAAGCACAACTGGAGAACCCCAAAGGGGGCCTAAGGTAGCAGGGCTAAACTAACTAGAAAGCCCCCGGAGGGGGCTGAGACAATAATAATAGGATAATAAAAGCGGTAAGATAGAAGTAAGGCTGACTAAATTTTTCAGTTACAAAATATGAACAGAAAAAAGATAACACACCACCAAAACTGACAAATTTAGGAATCAATTTGAGATCAACCAACATTTCAGAGATTCATGAGAATATGAGAGAAGAATATGAGAATGAGATATGAGATTTGAGAAATCAGGATATGAGATGGGGAAGGAAATCTTATTTTAAGACGAGCAACAAGGACCTCAGGCATAGTTACCTAGCATGATGAAAGCCTATTTTAAGAGGAGCAACAAGGAACTCAGGCGTAGTTGCCTAGCATGATATGGGAGGATAATATTACTATTTTAAGAGGAGAAAAAAGGACCTCAGGCATAGCTTCCTAGCTTAATGGGGAGGATTTTATGATGATGATGATGATGATGATGAGGGTAATGGTAATGGTAATGGTAATGGTAATGTTAATGGTAATGTTAATGGTAATGGTAATGGTAATGGTAATGGTAATTGAATGGTAATGTTAATGGTAATGGTAATGGTAATGGTAATGGTGATGGTGATGGTGATGGGATGATGGTAATGGGATGGTGATGGTAATGGGCTTGAAATGGATTGGTAACATTTATTTAATAATGGTGGGGTTGATAGAGTGTTGAATAGTAATGAATGTGATTGTTTTAATGAAAGAGGGTGAACAATAGAAAGATATAAACAGATAGTATTGAAAAAAAATGAGGGAAGAATTCCAACACACCAGCCTGTTCAATAATAGATGGAAGAATGTTGATGTTAATGTTCAAGGTTGATGATCACAATATTGTGAGGTGGTAGTTGATATGGTTGATGGTTGAAAGGATTGATGGTGGAGATGTGGAGGAGTGAGTTGAAATGTAGGTTGAGGATGATGGGTGAGTTGTTGTTGTAGATTAGGATGCAATGTTGGAGATGGATTGATGGTGATTGAGGTTGATGGGTAAATTGATGGAGGAGATGGAGCAAGTTTGGGTTTAGAGGTGACAAGGAGGAGATGTATGGTAGCAAGCAAGCAGTTGAGATGGAGTGATGTGGGGATGAGAAGCAACCAAGCAAGATTGAGAGGTGGAAGAGCAAGGTTGCAAGGGAGGATGCATGATAATGAGCGGCAATGGCGAGTGAAGCAGTAGGAGAAGTTGCACATGAAGTGCAAGCAAGGTTGCAGATGTTGATGGATGCAAGATTGCGCAAGATTTTGGAGGTGAGTGGGGAAAGGGAGGCAATCAAAGTTGCAAGCAAGGTTAAGTGAGCAAGCGAGCAAAGGCAGAGGTGAGCAGAAATCAAGGTTGCCATTGAGTTCGTCATTAAGGTAGCGAGAGAAGTGGTGGGCAAGCAAGGAGAGGAGCACGACCAATGTTGCAATCAAGGTGGAGTAGATGGAGCAATTGGAGGATGGAGAGGGGTGACAGGATGGGCCAAATGACTGGACCACCCCTGTTTTGAATTATGATTGTAGTTGGATGCCTTGATGAGAGGGGCAATTGATGAGTGAGATGAGGATTCTAAGGAGTAGAGCAATGAGGGATGGATGTGGTTGGTTAAGATTGATGAGAAAATTGAATTCAAGGATGAGTGAGGAGAGATTTTGAGTGAGGTTAGAGTTGATCTCTTGGAGATTCTCATTGGAATCTGAGATATCAGAAGTCAATGAGATGATTAAGGATGAATCTAAAGGGGGTGAGAAATTTTGCAAGAGCTGGTCAAGAATGGACATGATGATGGTTGTGGATTGAATCAAGTGAGAGTTATAAGTAGTTGTGGGGGTGGTGAGTGAGTGATGAGTAGTTGTGGGGATGATGGTGAATATCCAATGGATGGGATTAGAGATTGAGCTGAGATTGATCTGATCAGGATAACCTGCAAGCTTAAGACTTGAGGAGGGGTTTGTTTGATGATGAAAAGCAAGGGAGAAATAAGGAGGCCATCAAGGAAGCGAGAGAAGTGGCGGAAAAACAAGGGGAGTGCGCAAGCAAAGTCGCAATTGTGGAGGAGAGGAGAGAGAAGAGACCTTGCAAGAAGTCAGAGGATGATGGGGACCGTTAACTGGATGGTGGTAGGATGGATGGGATCAATTGGATTGAAACCAAGTGATGGAGGAGGATCAATTCAAGAAATTTGGATGTGATTCATTGTGAAAGTCAATCCCGTCAAGTAGTTTAGCAACGCTTGGGAATTCCTTCTTGCAATCACTCTTGGGGAGAAGGAAGTTTGGGAGAAGAAGAGACTGTTGACGTAATGGATGATGGCATCACAGATGGTCAAGCTAAATCTGTAGATGAGCACCAGACCAACAAGGAAGAAGCCGGGACCAAATAGGATATCACCAATGGGAAATTGATTGTCAACGGTACGGATGACAAGTAAGAGTTGGAGGACAACGTAGATGGCAACACAGGCACAGTTGAACATTTACCTGATAATCCATAGAGCCAAGGGATGGGAAGGAGAAAAGGATGCTAGGGAGTTGAAGGTTGCTATAGCTATGAAGAATGTGAGACTGAATACAGTGGCACAGGAACCACGTAAGGACCATAGACTTAGAGGAGTTCCATCCTCAGCAAATGGAAATCTGACAAAGCTGTTGACCAATTGAAACCAAAACGTAGCGGGAAGCATACCAGTTTCAAATGTGGCAAAGAAGGGGTAAACCTTTGAGCTGGAGGGGATGAGACCACTATCAAGGAAGAAGGAGGTGATGGTGACAAGAGAGTAGAAGTAGAAGAATTGAACAATTTCCTTTCAACTGAAAGCAGTGTACTTTGATCTTATGCTAAGATCATGAGGATGATCATTATGAGAGCAATGAAATGGATGAACAGCACGGCGGGTTGGAATAGGATGAGACCATTGATCTGGACGTTTTGAGCATAGCAGGTAGGTTGGATACCAATTCTTGTAGTGAGACCAGCCAATGAGCTGGGACCCATGAGAGGGCATAGGATCAATGCTTCCAATGAGCAAATTGAATTGAAATCACCAAAGGAGAAACCCATGATGGTGATGAGTCAAGTTTGAGGATGAGGTTGAGAGGAAGGGATGGAGTGAGGATTTGAGGTATTGATGAGATGAAGATGGTGGTGAGATTGGGGGTGAGTCCTAGGCAACAATGGACTGGGAATTTATGTTGGAGGTGAGGCTGACAAAGGGGAATTCAAAGAAGGCCACAGTGATTGAGAAGACTGAAAGAGGCAGAAATTTTGAGGTGGGATGGAGGGAGGATGGTACCAGTTCAAACAATGAAGTTGACCAGATAGCTAAGTTGGAGGGGCTTTTGGATTTTAACCGTGAAAAGTTTAGGATGAGGAGCAAGGTCATTTGGAGAAGGAAGGAGTATGGTAGGCTACTGAAGATCCAAATGAGAAGTGTTGATAAGGCTACAAAGAGCCAAGGCAAAAGGGAAAATACTTGTATATTCAATTGAAACTGGTCCAATGAGGAGGAAGGGACACTCTGGTTTTGATAACTGGTAATAAGATTAATTTCATTTCTGGTCCAAGGGGAGGACCAGTGTTTAAGCACAACTGGAGAACCCCAAAGGGGGCCTAAGGTAGCAGGATTAAAACAACTAGAGGGCCCCCAGAGGGGGACTGAGACAATAATAATATGATAATAAAAGCGGTAAGATAGAAGTAAGGATGAATAAATTTGTCAGTTACAAAATATGAACAGAAAAAAGACAACACTGAGTCATCTGGAAATATAGCTCAGTCTTATCACGGTTAAAAGCCAAACTCCTGCAACCAAATCTAACCAAACAAACCAGCTGGGGTGGCCAACTACTTCCATCAGGCGGTTCTGAAATATTCTGTTGATGCCATCCCTCCTCTGAATGAAGAAAATTATTTGATATGGCAAGATAAGATGCTCATGTTATTCAATCTGAAAGATATCAAGGAAGCTATCACTTGGAACTCTGGTCCATTGTCTGCCAGACAAGACAGAGAAATCCAAGAAATAATTCTATCAAAACTAGACAGCACAACTCACGCCAACATGGTTGACTCCTCAACATAACTTCATCTAAACTCCTATGGGAAAAAATCACCCGGAGATTTGCCTCTTCAGAGACAGCAAATAGGGCAAGGGTATTTAATCACTTCCTCCACTCAGCTTTCAATGAGCATGCTATCAAGGTTTTCATCACCAAGATGCAAAAGGAAATTACCTGGATGACTGATGTAGGAATTGAATTGCCCAAAGACATACTTGCATATTTAGTACTCTTCAAGTTTCCTCCAATTCTCAAAAGCCTCAAGCAGAAAATAATGCACGTAGAAAAACATATGACGGTGGACATGGTTTTCAATCACCTTAACCAATACAATAACAAGAGGAAGGCACAATCTAATACCAACAAACCAGCAGCAGATGTCTCCCTGGTGTCAACTAAGACCAAGATCCACAAAGATGAGAAGAAGATGAAAATGAGATGCCAAGAAGGATATCATGATCCTCATGCTCCACACTCTGAATCCTCTTTCTTCCATCTGAATCCTCAAATTGCACCAGAATGGTGGATTGAACAACAAAATGAGTGGAAAAACAAATCTAAAAAGACTCCAACCATCAATTACCATGCCTTTTTAACCCTCTGGATCAACGCAGACAAAAATCCCAACCTACTTTTTGATTCAGGAGCAAATTTCCATATATTTAACAACCTAAAGTATTGTTCCTCCATCAAACTTTAGGAAGAATCAGAGGAAATAAAAACAAACAAACTAGAAGCCAATCTCAAGATATGCAGAACTGGAACGGTAAAGCTAGAATGGAAAGACTCCGTGATCACTCTTAAAGAATGTTTCTATGTAACCAACATTGTTGTGAATCTCATCAGCCCAGCCTTCTTGCCAAGAAAGGCTGAAATCTATCCCAAGTGGATGAAAAGTTCTCTGTCACTCAAGGTAACCAATTTGTATTGAAATGATTTATTTGAGATAACCTATTTTTCATAGAAAAACCTCAATCAGCTGGTCAAAACCAGTCTGTAAATCTTTCAAATCAATCTTGCACCCCTTCTCTCTCCCTACTTGATATCCACAAAATTTATGGACATGCCTCCATCTCTACTCTCAAGCCAATTGTAAAAGACCTCTACACTGACAAAGAGCTGCACAAATTCCAATGTGAAAGTTGCATCAAGAGTAAAATTACTAGATCTCCATTCTCTTGTGTTTTCTCTCCCGCAAGTAAACCTTTAGACCAAATTCACCTTGACCTCATTGGCCCAATCTCACCACAATCTAATGTGGGTCACCACTACATTCTCACTCTACTAGACAACTACTCTGGCTACTTAGCAGCATTCCCTCTGACGTCTAAAGAAAAGACTACCAATGTGATCATAAAAATCCTCAGATTTGAACACAAGATATTGAACTATTACCCTTCCCAAATTTTCTCAGATAAGGGAACCAAATTCATTAACTCTACCTTTGAAGATTTTGCTAAAGCTAAACATATCAAGTTACAAAGGTTGGAACCTTATCATTCAAAACACAATGGTTTGGCTGAGATATCTAATAGAACAATTGTCAAATCCACCCAGGCTACGTTCTCTTCAACCAGGTTGGGTAAGAACTATTGGCATATAGTAACTCAAATCTGCTGCTTCATGCTTAATCAAATCCCTCAAGAAGGTAATCACCTATCTCCCTGGGAACTCATGTTTGTCAAGAGCCTCCCTGCTAATCATTTGAAACCATTAGGTACTTCTGTTATATATCTTTCTAATTGCACTCAAAAAGGAAAAAATTTTGACAAGAAGGGACTTGAGGAAATTTTGATTGGTTTCAACCCCACCTTCCACTCTTATCTTATTCTCAATTCACTTGGTGTGGTTGTCAAGAACAAACATGTAAGTTTCCTCAAAACTCAACTGAACAAATTCACCTTCCTCAAATCACCTGGTCTGGACCTATTTTCTCAATCTGAACTGTACGGCCACAAAAATGACTTCTCAACAAACAACAAGAAATATACAATCAGGGAAACCAGCCCTGAATTCCTCAAATCAGACTCCAATCTGGAGGATACCAACTCCTTGGACGCCCATTCCGCCAAACCTCCTCTCCCTCATTTTCTGGAACCAATAACTCAATGGACCACTCTAAGACCGTGAAGCCAAATCAAAAAATCTCAAAGGTATGGCTTCCACCACTACTATGAGCCTCCTTCTTATAAGGCGGCACAAAACTGTCCTCAATGGCCTAAATGGAAGAAAGCTTCAGAAGAAGAGCTGAACTCTATTAAATCTCAAGAGGTGTGAGAAGAATAATACAACATACCAAACAATATCCTGAACACCACCTGGGTATTCAAAGTGAAAGAAAAATGTCATGGTGAGCCCACAAAATACAAGGCCCAACTGTGTGTTCAAGGTTTTGACCAGGTACAGGGCATGAATTTTGACAAGACCTGGGCCCCAACTGGAAAAATAGGACCTCTGCGCCTTGCTCTGCTCTATGTTTTGAATGAATAAGTTGACCTCAACCCAATTCAATGTGAAAGGAGCCTTCCTCCATGCACCACTGAATAAAACTTTCATAATTAGAACACCTGAAGGATCAAACAGAAAATCACCCTATGTAAAATTGAAGAAATCTTTCTACGGTCTCTGCAAATCTCCTAAGAACTGGTACAAAACTCTTACCACCTGGATCAAATTGCAAGGATTCCACAAGTCTACCAGTGATCCTTGCTTGCGCCTTAACTCTAAATTGGGAGAATTTATCTACTTTCAAGTCAACAATCTTATTCATGTTGGAAAATCAAATATCTTTGCTACTAATTTTATAAATAAATTCTTGAACTCTTCCTGCCACTCTCCAAGCACCATCCTTGGCATGCTGATGGAGATTGACAAGGAAAAAATCCTCCTCAGTCAGCCAAATCACATTAATTGAGGGTTTGGAAGAACTAGGTCTAAGTGATTGCAAGGACATCAACTCTCCGCTAACTCAAAACTTCTATCTCAAACTGGCGTTTGATGAAGATCATGCAGAATTCTCTCAGCTCAATATAAACTACCAATCTGCTATTGGGCTTCTAAACCATCTCCCCCAATACAATCATCCAGATATTGCATTTTCTGTCTCTATTCTGGCTAGGTTTAATACCAAACCTGGATTATCACACTGAAGGGAAGTGCACAAGGTCTGGAAATATCTGAAAAACACCAGAAATTTCAAACTCACTCTCAAGTAGGATCCCTCTCAGGAAATCATCTTGGGTTACAGTGACACAACTTGGGGAAATGACCCCACATCTTGCAAATCTCAAACCGGGTACATAATTCTTCATTACAGAAGCCTGTTTATCTGGAACTCCTCAAGACAAAGAAACATAACATACTCTTCCACCAAATCTGAACTCAATGCGCTCCTTGACTGTGATCTGGAAATTAAGTGGATTACCCATCTTTTCAAAGAAATCTACATTTCTCCTGAGTGTAAACCAACAATATATATTGATAACAAGGGCTTAGAAGAAAAAATAAAGAAATTTGTGTCACACTCCAAATTGCAACACATTTATATTAAGACTAAAGGCCTGCAAGAAGATTTCTCTCTCTCCAAGTTTGACCTTACCCTTATCTCAACCAACAAGATGATAGCAGATAGTCTCACTAAAGCATCCTCTGTCAATGCCCTCAAGATTCTTCAATAAGGATTCTTCACCTAAGACCTGTCTCAAATCTTCTTTACGCTTCCTCTCACCAGTCATGAGGGTGTTAAGTCAGTACTCCCTCCCCCCAGTGTCTCCAAGTGCTCCTCACAGTACCTCTCTTTGCGCTCCTTTTCTTACCCAGAGGTGGTTTCCTCAAATGCTCTCTCTCCTAGTCTAGTCTCCCTATCTTTCAACAGGATCTCTCAATTGGGTGATCCTTTCCTTTTTTATTTTTCAATCTTACTTCTCTTATTTATGTCTCTATCTCTTTGTCTCTACCTCTTCTGTCCTTTCTCCTATCTTCTTTCATTTCCCACTCTCTTGAACTATCTGTTCCACAAACTCTCAATCATTGTTGCCTCTTCACCAGCTCAACCTCCTCAATTATAATTCTACAAGTCCTTGCCTGGTAAGACTCCAACTCCTGAAATCTCCTTGACTAAATCCAATCAGATCTCCTAGTCCATCCAGTCTGCCTCCTCGTGTCCTTCTCATCCTGTCTTCTCTGAATCTCCGTTTTGCATCCTAAATAACTCATTGCCCTGCTCAAGCCACGGCTCTTAACCTTCTCTATTGGATCTAGCTGTAGAACCCTTCCCCCATGTCTCTTCCTATGGACTCTTTTTTCTTTCAGATTCTTTGTCTCCTATACTTTTTTTTCTTTTTACAGCCCATGCTGGTTCTGATTCATCTGGAAATCTAGCTCAGTCTTATCATTCAAAAATTGGATTTTCAGCTGGAATCAAACCCACAATACTTGGAAGGGTGTGGACTAACAGATGGGCAGGGAATAGAGAAACTCTGGTCCTATCTCTCCGCTCTTTTAAATCCCCTCTGCTAAAAAAATCACCAAAATTTTATGGAGGTGTTTCCCAATTGCATTGGTTTTCATAATCAACAAGGAAAAGCTTGTTTAAGTTGTTTTACTTTGTTTTTCATTTTTTTGTTCTTTTTTGTTCTTTTTTTTTCTTTTTTTCTTTCTTTTTTTTCTTTTTTTTCTTTTTTTTCTTTTTTTTTTTCTTTTTTTTTCTTTCTTTTTTTCTTGATTTTTTTTTTCTTTATTTTCCTTTTTTTTCTTTTTTTTTCTTTTTTTTCTTTTTTTTTCTTTTTTTTTTTCTTTTTTTCTTTCTTTTTTTTCTTTTTTTTCTTTTTTTTCTTTTTTTTTTTTCTTTTTTTTTCTTTCTTTTTTTCTTGATTTTTTTTTCTTTATTTTCCTTTTTTTTTCTTTTTTTTTCTTTTTTTTCTTTTTTTTCTTTTTTTTTCTTTTTTTTTTCTTTTTTTTTCTTTTTTTTCTTTTTTTTTCTTTTTTTCATTCTTTTTTTTTTGGATTTAATGTATGTTTTTTGGGTTCCTTAGTGCAATGGATTGGAAGAAGAATCAAGAATAAATTTGAGAAAAGTGTGTCAAAAACAAAATTAATATCCCACCTTACCTCCATGTTTAATCCATTCATGGAGGATGGGGATGGATGCATGTATACAAGGTCATTTTTGTTGGACCAGTGGAACAAAAAACAAAACTTCCATCATTTCCACATAGAAAAAGCAAAATTACAAAAAAAATCTGCTTTTATACTATCAGAATGAAGAATAGATCAGAAGGCTTCAGTGGACAGACTTTCTTGCAAATTACTACTACATTTGTGAAGCTCTTGGTGAAAAACATGTTATTTCTAAATATTTCAGGGATTTTCTTTTGTATGGTGGGCTCCCATAATTTCCCAAGGATATCACCTAGATGATTGAGGACTTCAAAGAAATAAAACATTTTAAAAGATAATAAAGGTATCAAATGGGAAATGTTGAACACTGGAGCTTGAGTTAAGAAGACAGAAGTGAAGCATTTCATGTTAAATTAGTCATGCTAGCCTAATTGTCACACTCCAAGGTTAAGGTTTTCTTCATCATTTTGACATATCCCTTTCCTCAGTACCATCTACCTCATTCCATAAGGGTTATTCAAATAAAGCACAACATCAATGGTGCATTTTCCTTACTACCACTGGCTTGTGTAACAACCTTCCAATCTTGGCAACCCAGTATATACTTGCAAATCTTTGCAGTTAACTCTGATCCAGTTTACCATCCATTTTGGCTTTGATCTTCTCCCCTTGGGTATCACCAGCCCTTGGACTTCCATTCTTGGTCATGCAATCACATTAGTTCACCCCCATGCCTAGATAGCCATATGAACTGTATAATTTGCCAATGGACTAGCCCCCTTCCCGGCATAGCTATATCTGTTCATTTTAATTGTCCTCACATGTCATTCCTTCCTTGTCTCATCAATTATGTTTCTGTACACTCTTGTTCTATTGTGTTGCACATATGCTACAACCTTGGAAACAACTGCACTTTTATTTCAATTTTGTCATTCTGTTCCTGTCATTCATTGCGTCATTTCTACCTAGCTTTAGGTAGCCATCTTTCAGGTTGTATATAGTCATCATGGGATTAAATTATTAAGCCTACACAGCCTCCCTGAATATTTTATCCACAGTTAGTTAATTTCATATTTTTTCACATTTTTCTAAAACAAGTCATCACATTTTATTTGCCTTTGGCTTCCTCCCATCAGAAAAACTCATTCCTCTTGCTGTTTTTTGAGTCATCAAACCTTGGTTTGCACTTTGCAGTAAGCCTTGCTACCTTTCACTTATCCCTTGCACTCAGTTTCCTCCTTTGCACTCACAATCATGTAAGATTGCCCAATAGTATGTGGGGTGGTTTTGTGACACTAATTTTTCAACATGTATGGTTTCCTGTGGGGGTGCTCAAGCTTAAAAACAAAATTTTCTACTTTTATTATGGATATCTAATTCAAATCTCTTTGCTGAGGCAGTTGAAATTTGTTGTGAGCTGGAGCCCATGTTTAATGGTGGAAACATTGGGGTGCAAATGAAGGACCAAATTCTGAATGCCATGAAGAATAAAAAAAGAGGATTCAAGAAATTATTAAAGCAATACAACTGATACCAACTGTACTATCTACAGAAGTATGCTCCTGATAAGCTCAAAACTGTTGGTGGGAGTCCTCTCAACTATATAAATTTGACCAAATTGCTGCTGGACAACCCAATTTGGAACAATGGAAATTACTCTCCATCCAAAGCACCTTGGGCAAAAACTCTTGATGTACAAGCAAGAATAGATGTGGCACTGATGTTCAAGCAAACTCAAGAGGAGATTCAAATTCTATCTTTTGAAGTTAAATGGGATCTTTTGTGGACATTAAATCACTACAACTGTCTTCAAAATAATACAAACACTCCATGTGAGTTTTTTTTTGATATATTTATGATTCTAATTACTTCATTTGGGATGTGGATTTAGCTTTTTCTCAGAAACAAAGGAAAGTGGTTACAGATATCATCAAATATTATCAAAAATTTTGAACTAATGTATAATGCATTTTGTCTAGCATTGTGGCCAAAGATCTTGCTGGATGAGTTATTGGAGTGCCTAAGTTCACACAAGACCTTCATGCTCTTGTGGGACCCTGATGCTGAAACAGTCTTCAAACAAAGAGGTGTCAGCAACAGTTACAGTTCAGAAGGGCTCAACTATCCTTGGCTTCCATTAGTGAATCTCATTTGTTTTATGGAAGATGCTGAGTTAGAAGAAAGCAGCAATGTAGAAAATCAGAGCAACATCTCAGGTGAATCAGTCAATAAATCCCTCAATTTGTGGGAAGATCTTGTTACTCTGGATGATAGAAAAAGCCTCAATGAGTACAATGGCTGAGGCAGGCTGAGTGGAGCTTGCTTTCACCAAATTGCTAAAATATAAATTCTTCAATGGATTCTTGTCTTTGTTATTTTGTTGATTAAATTTATTTCAATTTATTGATAAATTATTTGATTATTTCTCCAAACAACCAGATCAGTCAGTTTATTTGATGCTGGAAATTAGTTCATTTTACCATATGCAATTTTCTTGCCATGGTGTCCCAGATACATTTAATGTCAGGATGATTGAGATAAAGAAACTGATCCAAATTACAAACACAGAGGCAATGCAGTTTTGTGAGGGAATGTCTTTGATACAAGTGAAGGATTAAAAACATGGTGTGGTGCAAGAAAGTGTGCCCCTACTACTATCCACAACAATCCCACTCTGTTATGGGATTTAATCAATTCTCTTTTTTACAAAACTCACCCTACTCTTATCTATCCTAGAAAAGCTGCCTCTGAAAGGATGATAACCACAACCGGCAATGCTTGGAAGACAATCCCTGACTTCCCTCTCCATTGTTTGTGTTAGGTCTCTGCACCCTTCAGAATCTTCCCAGTCTACTCCACAATGAAATAACTAAACTGATAAATAAGAACTCTGCACTGTAATATTCTCTGTTATACTTCAAAGAAAACTCCTACAATAAGACAAGAAATAGTGAGCTCCTCCAATTTGTAAACTACAATCCCCCTGATATCATGATATAATAAGATATTCTAAGATAAGATAATCTCCAATAATCCCCCCCCCTCCCCCCCAATTCTCAGTAGCTAGAAAGAACAACCCAAAACTCAACTCTAAAACAAGGAAAAAACCAAAGAGTGACTCCCTCTGCACCACCTACCCATGCATTCCACAATGATACTGATCACCATTAGTGACGATTCACTTAGATGATCTGTCTGCATGCATTAACTGTGGTGATGCTGGCAATCTCAAATAGCCCTACTAGTTGATTCTGCCCCAATATGCATTACTAACAACAGATCCCCTTTGATCCCACATACTGCATAACAAAAGATCCCTGATAATCTTCCTTACAAATCCCCTTCAATCTGTATGCTGCATCCTTGACTTTTGCATTTGATCATCCCAATGAATACATACCCTTCCACAACCCCCACTGCATACCCCTTAGTCAACCTTTGGATACATATTTAATAGCTCTGATCACTTGCTTCTGCATTTCTACAAATACAATCCTAAATCCATAGTTGCAGGACAAGGCTGATTATCTTACCACAAATATCATCTTCTGCAAAAGGCAAAAGTCTGGCTCAGCTTTTCTATTTTGCTGTGGATCCCACATCTGCCCACCTGCTGAGCCTTTGTCATCCTCTGCCAGAGTTGGCAATATGCCAAGCTCAGCTTCCTTGCCCTATTGTGCTGCAGATCCTGCATCTGCCCACTGCTGAGCCTTCTGGTTGAATTTCACCGTTGAGCCTCCTTGCATCTGTGTCTATTGATGACCACCACAACAGTGAAAGTTGAAATTGGCCAAAATGGTTCCAAAAAAACAATGAAAAAAATGAACACCTTACAACAGGAACAGAAAAAGACATGAAGGACATTTGACCTCACTCTGGTAGTCAAGAAGCTTTAATCTGGTGGAAAAAATTAAGTAAAATGACATGATGTTGGCATGGATTTAGTGGAGGGGAGATTTGGTACTGGTAGAATGATGGATGGATGAAGCAAAAAAAAGGCAAAAATGGGTAATAAGAAGTTTGAAATTTGCAGGGCCTTTGCGGGCTTTGCCCGCTTGGGAGATTGTGCGAAGTGCAGGAATCCTAAGGGACAAGAATTTGGTGAAGGGTTTAGCTGTTAGGGAGCCTGCAAGACTCCTCGCACGTGGGGCCAATATGTATGTATTTGGCGTCGACATAGGTGAGTGGAGGTTCTGATTGTTGGAGGGGATGTCAGAAGATGTGGAAGCATAATTTTATAAGCAGGGCAGTATGCGAGCTTTCACAGATGTTATCCATGTCACAAACCTTGTAAATAGATATCAAATCTGTCCATCCGCCAAACCAACCCAATCTCTTCTCTTCACCAAGTTTGGATATGGCTTCGGGAGCCAAACATTGACAGTATTGCTGACATCATGGGATGTACAGAACTTAACAAAATTGACCAGCTGCGAGGATGTAGAGCCAGGTCGTCCTTCTGGCGGCAAGCGAGCGAATATTGAACACGATTCCCGACTGCGGAATCTGCCGACGAGCGTCGTTTTATCACCGTCTCGATAACAGGCGAAATTCCGATCGAGACTGCGCAAGCAACCCAAGATCATCGCCAAGCACCTTCCACATCGCCTCCACAGCAGTGAGCAGGTCGTTCGATACATGCACTTGAGAGCCATCATCGCAGTGTATATGTATACTGTAGCCTTACGCTTACGTACATAGTGTGCAGTACACCGCGTCCCGCAGAAAAGCGCTTCTCAAGCGAAAATTGGGTATTCTAGCTCCAGACTGAGAAAGAGATCTACAAGATGTATTCTCAGATACTTTCCGGTCATGGTGCCCATGCAAAAGAACCATTGCTGGAGGCGGGCTCGACTGCTTTAATTCCGCAAGATGACGTATGTCACTCGGGTGAACACATACCACTCCATATTTATCTAAGCCAGGGCAGTTGTGTCCTCTATACTGTAATCTAAAACGCACTCAAGGCTGAGACTCTGGTGCCCTTGTTCGCGGGTGAGGGGATACGGCAGGGTTGCGATTCGTTCACCCTCAGCATCATCCCGTGACGTTTGCTGCTACTCAACATGCTTGGACAAGTACTCGATCCTCTAAAGCTACGACACAAACTCACTGCGCACCATACATATCTAAATAAATCTAAGACAGCGTACAATCAATGCCAGATGGCAAGCTCATCTACATTCCACAGGAGTTGAGCTCTTGAACCGACAGAAGGGGTTCCTTGATATGTATTTATTTATGTATGGTTGTGCAGCTCATGATGCTGGTTTTTCCTCATCTATACGTCGCGCCAAACACGCTGTTGATCCACCCCACCCAAGCCGTTCTAAGGGCATGACCTTACTTTAACGTTGGACGATACAAATTCATATTCTCCCTGCCGGTTTTGCACTACCTCCATGATGCGCTGGTTCGGCTGACAGGCACTTGATTAGCATCAGCACGACTCAAGACGCAGTCTAAACATGAAATGAATCTGGGTGAAGCCAAGCAAAAGTCACTCATAGGGGGTTGGCGAAGTGTCTCTAGTCGTCAACAATAAAAACCGAATTACGATACATGGCATTTTCTATCGCACAATCAAAATTTCTCTGTATACTTATACCCTCATCGCCTGTTAGGAAAAAACCAAAGTTCGAAGAGTGTTGACATAGAGAATCTACGTAACCTTTGCTTACACAAACGCCCATGCGAGCGTATCTTCGGCCCCTTCCTTAGCATCAGATGAGCTATCCAGGGGCCATGGCCTCAAGACTTTGTTTTCACCTGAGGCCTTTATTTCGGTCATCTGTGAAAATTCTGCTCCCGGTCTTTGGGAGTTGCAACACCACGCGCTTTCATTCATTTGGATCACCACCCCATCTGCCTCTGTTCATACATCATCCGCTATGTTTTCCCACATGGCTTTTGGTCAATGTAACTTCTTTTTTCTTTGTTTCCTTATCATTACCCATCTCATATCTGGACAAGCAGGGGGTGGTCGTAGCTGTACGAAAATCACCACAAGAAGGGAATGGCGGCAATTGAGCCGTGCTTCGCAAGCTTCTTACATCAAAGCCGTCAAGTGCCTAACTACTAAGCCAGCAACTCTTAGGACTCGGTTTAGACTTAGGCGTTATGATGACTTTCAATACGTTCATTCAACTTTATACATGCAAGTCCATTTTGTGGCCAGGTTTCTCCCCTGTAAGTACAAGTTCGTCCACCTTCGCAATGAGTCTTGTGGCTTTTTTGGGCCGGACACAGTCCTACCTACTAAAATTTATCTGGACACCCCCAACCCTTATCTTAATACCTGCCTTTGTCATCCCTCATTATGTTTGATATCGAATAGGGCATCGACATATGGTATATCTCTATGAGCAAGCTCTCACTCAGTGTGGCTATAGCGAAGGTATACCCCACTGGGATTGGACCTTAGACTCTGCCGACGCGAGTCGCTCACCTGTCTTTTCAACCGATTCGCAAGTACGGAGGCCTCCAAATCATTGTTTCAGACGTTATTCTCAAAAGAACCTGCTAATGACCCTCTTGTGCGTAAGATTGGATTCGGCGGGAATGGCACTGGCCGCGTCGATCCTAGGCTGCCAGATGGTTTGTTCTTCAGCATTCCATTCATTTAGGAATTTACAAAAGTGTGAATACTGTTAAGTAGGCAGTCTTGTTGATCATTATGTCTTGCCCTCGGATTTTTTTTGGGCAGATGGCGGTGCTCTGCAGACAGGTGCTTTCAGTAATTTCCAGCTCATTCACCCGATCCCTCACCTTCTACATCGCAAGTTCGATCAGTTTCTTGAACTGTCTTCCAAGTAAGTCACCTCGTTCATACAAATTAGAGCCAGAGTTTATTAATTGGTATTGATAAGAGCTGGGCATCGCGATTTCAAGCGGCGTCCCTTACCTTGGCGAGTTCTAGTGAGTGATCCGAACTATTGAATTTGGGCTACGATTACTCATGGGAAGCAAGTTGAAGTTCGGAGGAAAACATCAATCGGATTCAGCAAAATTCAGACTTCTTGGATTATTCCAACAATCTAGAGGTTTGCTTCCTCCTGAAAGTAACATGTGTTGTAAGGATCTCCGACAGTGACTTTCCCAAACCACATCCCAGGGTAAAAATCCAATGCTCTTTCCAGATGCTGATATAGCCCCTCACTCGGCCATACACATGATTATCGGTGGTGTGAGTGGGAGATTCCCTCATCTTTGAGTTTCGAACATACCTCAACTCATCCAATCTTAATTCACAGGAGATGCCATCGTCGATCTACGCTGCCAACGAAGTGAGTTTTGAGTGAGAGTACAGTCAATCGGCGACTGCCGACGATGGTCGTGTTATGTGTGCCCGCAATGTGCTGATATCTAAAACAACCGCCTTGGGATTCTTTTTTTAGCCGTAAGCTCAACTCCCCCGATGGGCCCCTCGAATGTGGCGCCGAACTCATCAAAATGAAAGCTAATCAAACGTTTTGGCTTTAGACTGTTTTTCCTTCATCACGCTCACGTCGACAAACTATGGTGGGACTGGCAAAGGCTGGATTGGCCCAATCGTCGAAGGGCTTACCATGGAAACGTGAGTTCCATAAACCAGACTCCATGCATCCAAAATGAAGACATGGACTGAATCCCAGGGGGCGGGCGTCGCATTTCGGGTTGTGCGATTCTTTGATAGAACGTTCGAGGGGATCAATCTGAAGATGCGTCGATCGATGATACCATGCCTTTTTTGGGGCTTGGAGGTCGGGACCCCACCGTCAGGCAAGTTATGGACACAACGGCATACCCCTACTGTTACACTTGTGAGCAAGTTATGTATGGATGCTCAACCACCCTGCAGGCGTCACTCTAACTCCCGATGCGCTGTCCCATCCAGACGGATAGACCTACACCTCCGATAAATATTCTGCTATCTGCTGGCAGTTGATACCCAAGAGCCGCTGACTACATCAAGATAAAAGCTGCTCAACTTCCCAAATCCACTCAACACACTGATCCCCGATAATTTATATTTTTTCTTTTCCTCCGCTCCTCATCCACCGGTTCATCCGAAACTTTTGCCATCTTCTCATTCACTCGCGTATGCTTGAACAAATAAGGTTCTACACCGTTGTCCGAAAGGCGGACCAACATTCATTCTCTCGAGTACGATTCTCATCTCAAGTATGGACATAAATGCAGGTCCCCAAAGAAAATTTGAAGAACTAAACTCGGGCCTTTTATTTCCCAACTAAAGGCAACTTCCTACCCACATGATTTTACGATTTAGTTTATAGGATTGGAGGGGGTTGTACACAGTATTTTTTTTGATTGAGAAATAGGGCATGCATTCTCAAGGCTTGACTCTGTTTTCCTTGCTTGAAATCCAATTTCGTCCTCCCAGTCCCGGGTTCCCTGTTCCGGATGGAGGTCATTGTAGCACTTTTTGCGTCACTCGTGAAGTCTCTGTTTCATTGGAGTGTCTCTAACTGTAAATTCAAGCGAATTTCGACCATCGGAAAAAATCATTAGGATTGGTGTCATACGAGCATAAGTCTGAATACGGAATTCGAGTCAAGTATTTATCATTGTAATTTTTGAGAGTTGCGATAGAAAGATTCCCAATTGCCAAATCCGACTATGCATCCAAACGAACTTGGTACTGCGCCACCAAACTGCAGGAAACGCCTACCCTCCATATCCAGCTTGAATGATGCTAATGCAACCGGATGCCGAAACCATATGCCTTAACTGACTCCCTTATCAACTCGTCACGCCATGTCTCCTCGTTCCCTCGACGAAGGTTGATAGCACAAACACTGAATCCGGAGCAGTGAGCTTCGGATACTTCCTCATTCGAGTAATTCATGAAAAGCCAATCCCGGTGTCATGTTTCCCCAGGCGAATCGCTTATACAAAGCAGGCGATCAACCTTCGTAGACTGAGAAAGATTTGAAAGGTTTGGGTAGCTTATAAGAGCCCCCCGGCACCACCCCTCACTCGCCGTCATCGGAGTTTACCGCCGCCGCCGGACCTCAACTCCTCCGAAACCGCTCCACAAGCTTCTCTTTTGCAGTCTGTTCCATCAACTCTGACCCCCGTGTTTCAGTTGTACTTTTCCTCCATCGTCGGCCTTCCTCGTTCCAACTCACCGCGCCAAGATGGCCCCAACAGCGTTGGAAGTCATTGATTTGCTTCCCTATCAGGCTTTGCGTGCTGAAGCAGGGGTACGTTGAGAATCTCTATCCTAGGCTTGCCGATATAAGTCGCTACAACTCAGTGGTGAGCGATGAACTGACTTCTTGCTTGGTGATCTGGACAACCTCATGTGTAGAGACACGGCATCCGACGAAATCTAAGTGCCGTCAACCTGCGTACTGCACTGAGGGAACTGTTAAGCAACGCGCCTAATCTGGCCAATATTCCCCCTCAATGGTTTGTGGGAGCCTCTGCACCCCTGCCTGATACCGGCAGAACACCAGTATCGGGCCCAGTAAGCGCTGGTCGTCCCATCGCCACCAACGCTCGCACGAACGCTGTCCCTGCACCTAGAAATCTGCCGGGACGATGGTCATCCCGACTTCACCAGGTCCAACGACTCTCGGCAGCCTTATCTGGTCATCCAGCTCCTCCTTCTCCTGCCGGCTCTCCGTCCCGAGGTCCCCCCCTGCAGACCATCAGCCCTTCCAACTTCGCACCCTCGCTACCTCACCACGCGCCCCTGGGTCTACCCTCGGTCGGACCCTCAAGCTCGGAGCGCTCGCCCTCGTCACCGGCAGCCAACGTCCTATCCGGACTTGCCCCTCCATCCCAGCCTTCTCCGTCGCACCGTCCGCGGAGCGTCCACACCGCCAACGATGACAGCGATATGGCATCCCCAAGCGCTGAGCCTCTGGTCGGCCCGGTCCCTTCGCCCGCTCCACCCCCGGCCGGTAAGTCTTCGCTGCTGAGCATGGCCGGCCTACTCGCCTACTGACCTGCCTCCTTCACATGGCCCCAGGCCATACAACTAGTCCCACTCAGCAACCTAGCACTGCCCAGGACTTCGAAAACGCCCTGCGTCATGAGGCACATCGGCTGGGTCACTCTAGGAGCCTCGATTCCGAGACTCTGAGCTCTTTGGCCGAGCTGAATCGTGAAATACTCGCCGAGCTTATTCTTCAGCCCGGGCGAACGAGCATCGACAGAATTAGAGATGCCTTCAGGCAGGTTTCTTGCCGACCCACTCCGACGCCGGCAGGAAGTCCCCCGCTCGCGGCAGAAGTCCATCATCAGCTCGGTGGCATCACCCCACCGCTTTCGCCTGGCCTATCGAGTCGGACCGAATTGCAGAATGGTCCTCGCGACGATCTGACTGGTTCCCTCTCATCGCATCGCGCCCCGAGTGAGGAGTTCCATCAAGTGGCACCCTCCGATCTTAGCCATGATGTAGATATGGGCCAACCGCTCCTGGACAACGGCTTGGAGTCTAGGTCTGATTCATCCAACGTGGCTGGAAGGATGTCTTCTCAAAGACCTTCTAGCCCCTCATCTCAGGGTTCGCTTCTCCCGCCTGAAGCGACTCAGCAACGGAACCTCATCACTTCGAGCACCCCGTCAAATCCATTCACATCGCCAGTTTACCCAGGACTAACGCCTCCAGAGTTTCGACCCGCCTTCAGTTCAGCCTTGAGTGAGTCCGAGTTACCTAATGTCATCATCCAGTCCCTCTTTGTGTGAAGCCTGATCCCTAGAATCCGTTCTTTGATACGCCGCCGCAGGCCATGGAGTTAACGCCGCCATCTCAGACCCTTCTTCAGACCCCACCGTCCCTCCTGTTAACCCTGCTCCAAACCTTCAGGGACCTCCGGTCATTCGATCCACCCCCGATGAACCTCAGGTACTAACCTATCACTCCTCCGACTCATCACGGAATCCCTCCTCCGGGGATTCTCTACGTCCTCCCCCTGCAGCCCAGCGCAGATTTCAACCTACTCAAGAGTCACAAACGGCATCATCTGTGAATACCACTTCCCCCCTGACCCAGCGACATCCATACTCTAGCCAAGGCGGCTTGGTGCCCACCGATCCCACAAGTCCCCCACGCCGCGTTGCCACGATTCGCCCAAGACCGCGCTATCACATCCCAGATCCTTCTTCAGACTCACCCGACCCTCCTGTTAATCCAGCTCAAAACCTTCAAGGACCTCCGGTCATTCGATCCACCCCCGATGAACCTCAGATACCAACTCATCACTCCTCCGACTCATTACGGAATGATTCCTCTGGGGAATCTCTACGCCCACCTCCTGCAGCCCAACGCAGATTTCGAACTACCCAAGAGTCAGAAACGGCATCATCTGTAAATACCACTTCCCCCCTGACCCAGCGACAACTTAACTCTAGCCAAGGCGGCGTGGTGCCCACCGAACCCACAAGTCGCCAATACTTCTTTGCCTCCCTTGCCCCAGCTCCCGACCACCTCAGGATGGCTCTTTCCAGCCCCTCAACCGATGATTCTCTTGGTGACCTCCTCGACCGACGACGAAACAGCGTCGTTTCTTCATCATCTGAAGAGGCAGATCTTGTAATACTTACATCGCCTCAAAACTCAACATCAAACCCCCAAGAACCTATTAGTCCCCATAGACCACCCAGTCCCACTGTGGAGCCTCGGATCATGAGTCTACCACCATCAAGTCCCTCATCACATGCATCTACTCCCCGTGATTCATCCGGCTATCAGCCTGATTCTTCAGATGAAGGTCAAGGAACTGACCCGTCGTCTCACCGCTCAGCCAGTTCACCTGATCCTCACCGTGATTCGTGAATTTACACGATATCAACCTGTTACCTGGAAACAAGCACCCCTGAGTTTCACATGTCTTCCGGACTTGCCTTTACCCTCCAAACGTAGTTTGTGTCAAAAACACGAATTCTCATTTTTCTCATGATTGTTTGTACCTCTACCAAGTACCATCGATATTCCGTCAACATGTATTCCCTGAGATAATGACACGAGTCTCTTTATTTCAATCCTCATATAAACTCTTGTAGTAGTATAAGCTATAGACACTAATTGATAATAGCAGGGTCAGTCATAAGTGAGATTATAGATAACGAGAAGTTATGAAGGTTGAGCCGTGAGATAAGTTACCTGAATCTTGCACACTACAAACTATGTTGGTTGATAAATCGCAGGCAGGAGTTTGTGTGGTACTGAAAATCAGGCTGAGACAAAACAGAGATAGGAAGAGAGAGGCAGAAAAAGAAAACAATGGAAACAGCGAGACGGTGAGCAAGAAGCGGTTGAGACACTGGAGACGTTGGTGGGAGTAGAGGTAGTTAGTTGTCGTGGATTAATCCTACCTCCTCTTGAATCTCGTACTTGCTCCTCCTTGAGTCTGCGATCTTCACCAAGGGGGTTTCGTAGGTGCTTTGGTGACCTAGGTGAGGCGGATGTGGCTTTGGCGGTTACGACACGTAGCGGATGGAGTTGACGGACGGTTGGGCTGAGAGAGCAGGAAGGGAAGGATCGGGTGCGACAGAGGGATCGAGATCAGAAGGGGGGAAGACAAACGGAAAGGTCGACAGAGAGGGAAGGATCGCTCAGAAGGACGTTTTTCTTCCTCGAGCTGGGAATTGGACTAGTACGCCGGGTAGACCAGATTGCTGCGCGCAGCCGCAGTGACTTGAAGTTGCAAGCCGTAGCGGGTAGGGTAGCTCAAGGAATCTTTACGTCACATTCCCATTGTAGAGGTCAAAATTCCCCGTATAACCACATTACGTACTTTTTTTTTATTGTGTTGACCGAAGTCTCACCGGTCCCGCGGCTCAACTTGTATCTTGATATTAAATCACCAAGCATGTCAGACAATGTACCTTCCATTCACCACTTGCGGATGCCTCACGGATGTCTCAATTACCGCAATTTCAATTCCATCTCCTCTGCATCCTCCTCTGGTCGCACGCACAGATACCAGGTCATCAGCTTGCCGACTCATTATTGCTCTGGATTGGAATAAAAATTCTTTCTGCCTTTGTGAGTCAAGTGATTTTTGAACCAATTGGATATCATTGGTTTCATTGTCCTCTATGTTTTCAACCAGTTGCAGTTGTGATGGATGGACTCTAGAGTTTCAAGAAGAGGTGCAATTTAACCTGGAAGATAGTGGGAGTGAACGGAAGAAAATGAGGGTGAATAGGCCCAAAGTGACCAGAAAAGCCAAATCAAACTAAACTACCCCTGAAAGAGAGAGCAAGTACAGTGGTCAATAAACCTGCAGAGATGATAATGTTCCAATGCTCCTTCCTTTGAAAATAACCACTCCACGGCATGGGATTGGTTTAGTACAGTTGAATGACTAAAATTGTGTCTTGAGCTTTTGTTGAATTTGACATGCAATGCAATACTCACTGCCACCATCCTGGTGAGATATTGGTGCTCCAAAGTCAAGGAGTAGGTGGTTAGATGAACTCACATCTGATGTGAGAATAATTGTTGAGATTCTTTATTTCAATCCAAATAGGTAACCTCTGTAGTAGTATAGACTATAACAACGGAAGGCAGTCATGGACGACGGGGAAAAGTCTTTTGTAAGCATAGAGATTGAGAACAAAGAGACATAAAGCTATAACAACTTGGGTTGAGTATCTTTACCTGAATCTTGAGAGTTACGGGCCTGTTTGGCTCAACAAATCACCAACAGGAGGGTTGGTTGTACTCACAGATCAGACTGTACAGTTTGAGACGCAATCATCATGGAAAATGAGGGAAAGAAACGGAGAAGGTAAGACAGCGGGTAATGACAGATGAAGAAACAGTTTGAGGGGGAAGACACCAGGTCTTGTTAGCAGTCAATTGTACCTCCACTGATGCTCTTACTGGTTCCTCCTGGTTTCTGTGACGGTGGCCAAGGATGGGTTGTAACTTTGCGTTGGGTCTAGGGTAGTTGTTGTGACTTTGAGATACCGCTTTAGGGTGTTGGGACTGATAGTGGGGATAGAGTGAGGAAAGAGAAGGAGGACAGTGAGGAATGAGGAGAACGGGGGTTGGAGAGACTCAGGAGATCTGGGATGTTAGGGTGGTCCCTTGTTGCATCTAGGTCGGGTCAATGGGAAGGAGGAAGGATTGTGTGGTGGTGTGCGCACATGCGCAGCGCGGCAGAATTGCGGTCGCTCTGGGTTGTCAAATAGCTCAAGGGATCTTTGCATGACATCTGAGGCTACGCATAAGTTGCCCCCCTCCCACAGGATGTGGGTATGATTTAATTTGATTTGGAAAATTTGTGGGAAATTTATTCCCACACATAAAATAAAAAGGGGTGTTGTGTTTATTATGTGAAGGGATATGCCCAGATTGCCAATGCCACAATATTAGCTTCACCCGCTGCCAAAGTTGGACTCAAACTCTGATTATAGATTTCTAACCTGCCCAGATTGCCAACACCACAATATTAGCTTCACCCGCTGCCAAAGTTGGACTCAAACCCTGATGAGGAAAGTCTCTTCTGCTTAGCAGGTGATCTAGATTATATACATCAGGATTTTAGTTTGGTAGCATAATCCATAAGTTTTGTCTATAATCTAGTGTATGTGTCAAGTTGTGGGTATGGATTTATACAATTTGTAAAACGTGAACCCATATATCTTTACACCCCCCACGCGTTTTGGAAATTGTACCATCTCCAGGTGCAGAGTAGTGAGTGCTGGCGTCATCTTGTTAGGGCCTAATTGTTTGGTCAGCTTGTCTGCTTGTTGGTTGTGCATGCTGGTTCAGTTGAGATTAACATTGTGTTGTCTGACAAAGTTGTTTACAAAATAAAACGCCTGAGATAAGTATTTTGTCTGCTTTTTTGATGGATTATCCCCCCCAATCAAAATTGCGGACTCATTATTGCAGAAAATGGATAATCTTGGTTGCCTTATGCCTGAGAGGATGTTCTGGAGGTAGGAAAGTTGCTGGGTTCCATTGGAAAGACCAATATACTTGGCGGCACAATTTGATAAAGCTACCACATTCCGCCTTCTTGACCCCTATGCAATGGGATTGCCAAAGTATTTGACCACGTGACCAAACGTGGACTGTTCATGTTCACCTCCCCAACTAGCATCACTCCAAAGCTCCAATTTGGGTCTCCCCTTTTTGAAGATCAGCCCAATGTCCCTTGTTTGTTTAAGGTAACCAATCAGCCAATCCAGAGCCTCCAAGTGCTCCTTGGACAGAGAATGGCTGTACCAGGATAGAAGATTGACTGGGTATGATAGGTCTGGTCTAGTCCCTTCAGCAAGATACATCAGCAACCCTATAAAGTGTTTAAACAGTCCTGGCTTGACAGGGTCCCCCATATTCAAGACTAGCGCCTGTTCCGGTAAAGGAATTCTCTTGGGGTGGGCTACACGCTGTTCATCACGGATAATCTTTCCTGCAAGGACATGATGTAACAAGGAAAAGGAGCCATTTGAACGGGTTAAGTTGATGCCCACAATCTTCTTTGGCAAAGATTGCCATTTTAACCGGACCTGTTGTTTCATGCCTTGACGGAGCAATACCAGTAAATTGTCAGACAAGGCACTCACAAACCCATTGTCTACATGCATCCAGAAAATGGCAAATTTTTCACCTCTCTTCAAAAGGTATAAGGATGGTTCAAGTTCTTGCGCTACAAAACCAAGTTCAGACATTATACCATCAAAAAATTTCCACCAACAACAAGCCGCTTTTTTTTTCCCATACGCTGCTTTCTTCAGAGGCATAACCATTCCTTTCCATTTGGGTCTAACTTTGGTGGGTGGTTGTGCATAGAGTTCTTCACTGATGGGGCTGTACAGGTATTCCAAACTGATGTCAAACGTTGCCATTGGGAGATTTAGGTTGAAACCAAGTGAGATTAATTGTTGAAGCATGTTGAGGCTTGCGGTTGGCGCATACATCTTGTGAACATCCTCACCCATCCATTGATTAAAACCCTTGACCACTAGTCTTGACCTCCTCTCTACTAGGTTCCCATCCTCATCAGTCTTGTTGGCAAGTACCCACCGCATCCCCAGAACCTTCATACCCGGGTGCGGTTTAACTGGCTGCCAGAAATTGAGCTTGTCAAATTTTTGAACTTCATACGTCACCAACGCCAACCATTCTTTACCAAACTCCCCTTGCAAAGCCTTGGGCAGCAATTTAGGTAAGTAGTGATCTGTCTTTACTGGCATGGATTTGATACTATCCTCTTCTTCACAAGCTATGACGTCCGTTTTCTCCTGACCCAAGTGAAGCATCAGTTGGTTTAGAATGAAGTCAACATTTGCTTTGTCAGGTTCAGATTAAACTGGCAGGCTCTGAAAGTCTGGAAATACAGCCAACAATGAATGGATGGCTCAGCACTTAGCAGGAGACCAAAAGAGCCATCCTGCTCCAGCAATGGTGTATTCCAGGAGTTGTCAGTGTTGGCCACAATCATCCACGTTTTGTTTGCCCTTTTTTGTTTGGGACATGGACAATAGCTTGGGTGCCAAAGGGAAAGATTGCATTTGGATCACAGTCAACGTCAAATAGGGCTTTCAACGGGGACACACTTCTAGTTTGGGAGTTTGGAATTCTATTATGGATATGAGTGGCAGTATGGTAGGAATAGCTCCAGTACTGGTTAGCTATCCTACTTTCATTCAACATGGTACATGCAACATCCCCAATTGTCCTATTGAACCATTCTGCCTCCCCATTATGTTCAGGTTTGAAAGGAGGAATGGCCCCTAGTTGGATTCTGTCAGCTTGCTACTATTGCAGAGCAAGCTGCAACAGTAACAGAAATAACATAAAAACAATAATAATAAATTTAACCTTAGAAGGAGTAGGAAAACCATAAATATCATTACAAAAATCAATTCTCCACCCAAAGGTAGGTAGGGTCACTCACTGACTCCACCCTTGAAATCCAACTCCTTATATTTTTAAATAATTAAGCAAAGAAAGACCAAAATACAAAGGCACCACTAATGAACTTTTGGCCAATTGAATATTTCACACGTATTGTCACGTATAGGTTTCACACCTAAATTCCAGTCAGAATTGAGGTGTTGTGTATATTTTAGGAGTTACGGACGGAAATGTGTTCTGTCACAATTCCCGCATGCTGCCGGGGCAGCCAATGCACCCGCACGCAGCTGAGATACAGCCCTGTCACTCCTTCAAGGTTGTGTACGCAGCCCCGGGCCTCTGACAAGTATGCAGCCGCAGGACTATGGGTTGACAAAGTGACAGGCGGCATGAGAAACTTAGGTACTGCGTAAACATGCTACAACCCACACGGGAACATTCTACATATGTAATAAATTTTCCTGTGGGTAGTAGATAGTCTAAAAGTACATAAAATTATATAAAAATACTTAAATAACCCTTATACATATTTATTATTAAATATAATTCAAAGTACCAAGGATGTCGAAAATAAGACAATGACAACTTCTAAAAATATATTTAAATACTTTGCTATACTATTATGAGAATTTCTAGACATCAATACTTTCGTGAAATACTAAGAAAACTAATGATCTAAAAATATCACATGAATTCCCATGACTTATATTTTTAAGTAATTATTTAAGTAAATCAATTGAAATTTGAAAATAAGGAGTAAAATCAATATCATGACTTTACTCCAATTATTTAATACATAATGAGAATTCACCTGACATCAGAATTTACGTAGGAATGTCTATTAAAATAATTATTAACTTAATAGGAAAATTTACTAAGGATAATTAATTAAATAATACATAAACAGGACAGATTAGTGTTATTCAAACGTCCAAATATCAATTATAAAGTAGAATAATTCCCATACCCTGAGGAATTAGATGCTACCCGTTCTACAGCACCAAGAACACGTGAAAGGCTACCACTGGTTACCTTTCTAGCCTAAGTGTCTGTCCCTTTGAGCCCCTGTACCCCTCAGAAGGATAATATAGGGACTCCAAAAGCTATAAATAAAGAGCCCTTTTGAGGATATTGATGGGCAGAGACCCAGTTATATTTAAATCCAGACACCATGCAAAGGTAATAAAATACCTATAAGAGATAAATAAGTGATTTATGGCTTAGTCTGATCAATAATATCTGTCCTCAACCTCTTTTTATCCATTTAAACTGCTGAACAACCTTATAACCCCAGTATACAGGTTTAACCCATCAGTACACGCCCCAAACAGATACCCAAGAGATCTAATAATATACCAGTGAGTTTAATTATCCTTTCTCTGTTGTGGCAGCTTGGTTACAAAGCCCTGCCACTCCATTGTGTATTTTATATACATATTATCTTTGGGCAAAATATCCTTTAAACTAAAGAGCCCAAAGTAACCAGGACTATGTGTTTTCATAATGAAATCCCTGAAGAAAGGAGTTAAGGATCCCCAATATAATTGTGGCCCCTCTATGGAAATATTGAATGATCAATTTATCTATATTGATTTATAACACCAAACCATAACCAAACCAATTAACCTTGCAATAAGCTTTATCCAAGTATTCTATGGATTTTTCTGCATTTATTAAATAATATATTTATTATTTATGCTATCACCTCTGGTAGCTAAAGGATAGCAAGGGTCTTGGAATCCAGGAGGCTGACAGATTCCCAACAGTTCAAGCTTGGTACGGAGGGTACCTGTGTATTCCTCCACATATTGGAGCGTATATATGTTGGTAAAACACCAATTTTATTGCAGAGGTGTTCAATCCAGTTTAATATTTTCTGTGGAAATTTGATCCTTGACTGGAGAGCTGCACCAAAGGTGTATGTTGTAGCGTGGTCCTAGGAAGTCAACCAAAAACTTGCCCCATTGAGATATTTCTCAAAAGGTCCTATCACATCAGTCACACATATCTGAAGCGGTTTGTGTTGCGGGATTTGCAAGTCTGCCCCCAGCAATTTGCAATCAATAGATTTTGACAGCGCACATCTCTCACAGAAGTAAGACTTCCAGGTTCCCCAAGGCTGCTTCTCAAAATGTGATTCTATGAAGGACTTCACAATTAGCTCAGATGCATGGCCAAGTTGTAGGTGCCATAAATACAGATCTATGGAGGGCTTTTGGCTTATTGCACAACATGACTTGCTTTGATTGCAAACTGACAGGATTGTCCAACAAAAGTTATTGAAGACAGTAGGGAAAAGAATGCCATCTGGATTTGCAACTACAAGATCAGTCCATTGATGTCTAAGTGTCCAGTGGTAAAAAAATAATCTACCCGTTGATAGAATTGCACCCTTCACCCCTTTGCAGAAGTACACATTATTCACACGTAGTATCCCTGTCTTTGTTGGCATCATCAACCTACCAATGTAGCGCACAGTGGTAGAGTTTGCAGGTATGGCCATTGTCAGATTGATTGGGTTCTCCAACTTTTCTGTAACTTCAAAAAACTTGGATGTGCCATTTACATGGGTGGAAAAGCCTGAGTTGAGGAGGATCTGGCCTTCTGATATTGCTTCAAAATCCAGTTGCCGGATCTGTCCACCCAGGGCCAATATGTTGCCAGGTTGCGTTGGTGGTACATATCTGGATCCACTATTGGCATGATTGACAGGTGGGGGGGGGAATAACACCAATACAAACATGATCCCAGAAATTTTTGCAGTTGGCATACCAATAGCCGGACTTGCCGCAGTAATGGAACAAACATACAAACTTGCAAAGAAGTGAGTTGTTATGAGATCTTCCCTTGAACTGGGATGCTTTATCAATGGAGAGCTTTTTTGGCTCTTTGTGCAACCTTTGTTGCCAGATTTTGCCTTCTTTGCCGGTGGTACATATTTGCCTCCAGTGTTATTTCTAAACCCTTAAACCAACATTTCCACGTCCATTGGTAAAGTGCCTATGGGCAGGATTACCCTTGTCTGGAGTTTGTTGGAGCAAGATTGGATGACCATAGATACTTCTGTAAAATTTGGCGGGGTAATTGAGTTTTCAAGACTTTGGCTCACAGCGTACTCAAAATTTTGGAGGTCAACCCCAGTAGGGGGAAATGCGCTGGCCCGGATGATGAGACCATACAGTTCATCAAGCAACACACCACCCTAGTAAGGTCAGAAATGATTTTATGCCATCCCGCAATCCAGAGGTTTTCCAAGCCGCATCTATTTTTGATAGCCTTGATAAGGCAGTCAATAATAGCTAGTTTGTGGCGTCTGTTGCTTTTGCTACATTTCTTCTTAAGCAAGTCAAGAAGTGATTGTGCGTCTTTGGTACCACAGCCCTCAACAATGCTCAACAATGTGTCATCAATTGTATTCCTGATTAGAATCATTATGGATTCTCTATGGTTGCGGGTGAGGTGAATGAAGGTGGTTGAGTCATTCATAAAACTCAAGTCTCTCCTAAGGGCTCTGCGCAGAGTATGGTTGACTGTGTGGAATTCAGAAGAGGAATTCTCCTTTAATAGTTCCAAGTTTGGAAGTTATTGATCCTTTGCATCTGTAAACCCTGAGTGCAACTGTTCACCCTTTGACTGAGAGATAGAGAATTGAGAGTAAAGATCCTTCCAAAACCTATGACAACCAATGATCCTCCATCATCCATGATATCCGGGTTGAGGGTGTGGCTTAAGTAGCCTACCCCTCAAACCTAACCTAACTAAAACCAGAAACAAGCAAGAATAATGAAATAAAGCCCCTAAGCACAGAACCCTAGCCTCAACCCTATCCTTCCCATCCCATAATCCACAACCCATATCCCATGCCCCATATCCCATATCCATCCGTATTACCCGCCTGCCATTAAACCCACCTGTTTTTTAATTCTCATGACGCAGCCTTGCGCCGCACCTAACTCAGAGCCCCCTGCGCATGTCTGCATCCACCCAACGCACAATTCCAGATATCCAAGATATATCCGCGCAATCCGCGCCCAATCCGTCCATCCCGCTTCTCCAGATGCTGAGACCAATTTGACTGCTGCTGATCCCGCAGCGCAACTAGCTGCAGCAAAGCCGCACCCATTGCTGAGTGCACTTCCACTGATGAGCCTGCCACTACTTCTGAGCGCGCAGCGCGCAGCCTATTCCAACTTGCATCTATAAAAGGCCACCACATCCCCCCCGACTTGAGTTCTGTCCCCAGAGATCCACCACTATCCCACCTAACTCCCACTATACCCAAGAAATACCACCTCCAAGTGTACCCCTTCATTAGACCAAAAGAAAGAAAAGAAAAAAAACCCCATCCAACACCCCCAACAAACATGTCCTGTACCTACTGCAGCTGGAACGGCCTTGCATGCCAAATTCTTCCGGGTTGGCGCGCCTGTGTCCTGTGCCAAGCTGGAAACCACCGCTGCTCCCTGTCAGAAGGCATGCCGCGCGACTGTCCCCAAGGTTGCCCGCACAAGAGGACCCGTTGCAACTCTTTTGTGATCTTGATCAACAAGGAGATCTCAAAAAATGAGTGGAATCCACCAGGCTTGCCTTGCAACCACACGCAATGCGCCCCTCACAATCCTCCATTGCGCAAGAGCCACAACTAGGGCTTTCCATTCTGCTGGGCTGGACCTCCAAGGCGCCAGGATTTTGCAAACTTTGCAGACTTTCAGAATGCCGGCCACAAGTGGGCCATGCAGGTTTGGATGAATGTACCAGCAATGGAACCAAGGATTCCAAACAGTCCATCAGCGCCTCCTCCACCCCCACTGAGGCCAGCTCCTCCTCCACCAACACCCCATCCTCCCACTCCTCCAAGACCAACTCCTCCTCTGGGATCATCTCCACCGTTGTTGTCACCATCACCCACTCCCAGGTCATCACCAGAGCCTGCACCTGTGCTGTCTCCTGTGGTGATTGAGTTGTCACTGGAACCCGCAGCAGCTGCAAACCCTCCGGCCGCAACTCCTGAGATCCCGGAGATCCCCCTGGTTCCAGCTATGCCCTTGGCAAGGTTTGACGCAATGGTAAACAAAGCAGACAAACTCCTCCGGAAATTCCTATTGGTTCCCTACGGGCACACCGCCAATGTGCAATGCAAGGTCCTGGCAGCTTTCCAATCACTAGCCGTGGCGGCTTGCGCAGACATGGAGGACGTGATGAGGACTTTTCCAGGTTAGGCGTAATGCCCCCCCTTTCTCCTGTTCTTCCTTCATTCCATTTTGTCTTCATCCCTGCATCCATTTGCAAAGAAATGGACTTTTGCTGCGCCATCTTGAGTAGCCTTTGGGATTTGTGAGAACCCTGAGAGAAATAAGAGCCACGTGCAAGATTGGCAAGATTGAGAAGGATTTGAGAGAAAGAAACAGAATCAGCCCAAACCCATCCCTATCTTCCATCTATAAGACAACCAAGAAAACTTAAAAAGAGAAATTTTTTTTGTGGAAGATTGACCCATTTCCAAGCCCACGCCTTTGCTCTTTGACCCACATCTGTACCGCGCAACGGACTTTCCTAGTTCCCTGAATCATCTGTTGGAAATTGTCCATGCGTTTGCATCTGGATGCAGGGCTTGTCCTTGCATCCATGGACCCAGCTTTGCGCCATGCCCACACCTAAAAGAAACCATTCATAGCCAGAAAAAATCCCAGAAGCCAATCCAGAGAGAACAAAATAAGAAAACAAACATTCTGAGGTGTCTAGTTATTCTGGCTGTGAACCGGCTAGAGAACCCCCTCACAAAATCCAATAATATCCCCTAATCATCCAATCTCCCCCCCAACTTGGCTGCTTTCCCCAGCGGTCTGCAGTTGCTTACTCCACCGGACGCAAGGGGCGCGCGTGGGCTCATCCTTGGAGGAAGGATTGGTGTTATAATCCCTTTTGCTATCCAACCCAGCAGTCTTGTCAAATGAAGTTGAGCCTTGCGCAAAGAATTGTTTCACATGCAAAGCCGTGGCCTTCTGCTTGAGCGGAGTTCTGTCCAATTCCTCCAGCTGGTAGCTACCTCCGGTGAACTTGGAAGTCACTCAGAAAGGCCCATCCCATCAATTAGCAAACAGCTTCCCCCACTGAGTTTCCAGGCTCCGGTTGTAAAGCAGAAACAAGTCTCCCTTCTGCAACAGATCCCGTATTTTATGCACGCAGCGCTTGTCCCAGTAGCAGACAGACTTTGTGCAGGTTGCCTTCAGTCTCCCAGCCGCTTTCTCCAGAATCTTGCCCCGTTGCAGGAGTTTCTTGGCACTGGCCTTGACTAGCTCTGCAGCCGTCTTAACCTTCCACCAGTTGATACCCAGAAAAGTTTCAAGCTCAATGTCAACCGGCAGCACGGGTTGCTGCCCAAATAGCAGCTTGTACAGAAAATAACTTGTTGATCTCTTCACCAAAATCCAATTGGCAAAAAGAACCACTGGAAGGGTTTCCTGCCACTGCTTGCCATCCCTGCCTCACATCTTCACCATTGCGTCCTTGATTGGCCGGTGGCCATGCTCAATCATCCCCGCGCCTTCCCAATAGTACTCTGTCACTTGCCCAAACTTTTCTCCGCAACATTGCACCAACTATGACAACCTTCCCCAGAACTCTGCACACCCATTGACCGTTATCAGCCAAAGTCATCCGTAACACGCAAACCAATCTTCCTCCAGAAACTGACCAAATTTTTCCCCCAAAAGCTTCACCAGAAGCTGCGCTTCCACCCATACCAATAGATCATCCCGCGCAACAAGGAGGTATGCATACTTACCCCCCTTGAGGTGCACAACATCCAGAGAAACCCGCCCAAACAAGGCGTCCTCCCTGGTGGGGATACCCACTTTGCAAGGCAAAGCCATGCTCTGCTTCTGACACGCTTTGTACGCCTGTACCCACTCCTGTACCGCGCAAACTACACCTGGAAACCATAACCTTGCTCTCACCTGCTTTGGCGTTTCAAGCTTGCCACAATGGTCAAGATTGTCATGAAGAATTCCCAGAATCACCTCCTGATCTTCCCTCAACATGCTTACCACAAGCGGTACTGGCGCGCTCCGCCGCCAAAGCTGTCCTTCCTGCAGGTAGAAATTTCCCACTCTCCGCCAAATCAATTGAACAAGTTTGGCTGGCGTGTCATCCGGAAAACAAAGATCCCATAAATACAAACTGAGGACCACATACCTTTCAGACTGCTGGAGCAGAAGTTGCACACCTACTTCCATCACCCCTACCTTAACCATCAGAGCCTCCACATCTGGTGATCCCGCGCCTTTGTACAGATCATCACGCAGGTACCAAGACAGCGCATCCGGCATTGTAAAGGCCTTCCCTGGAACATGCATCACCGTGAAAGAGAGAAAAAGAAGGAACAAAACCCACCTGGTCATAGGTGCGTTCAGCAGCATTGGAAAATTGATCATCCGGGCCAGCGCCTCTGCATCCACCAGAAGAAAAAAGTGAATCCCCCATAGCAAATTCTGCAACCTCCGCACAATCTTAGTGACCCCGCAAAGTTTCAACTTTGGCTGTGAGTAACAGCTCCCCATTGGCGTGAATGTAAAGGACTTGTAAAGAACTGGAAAATCTTTCCCCTCATCCTCCTGTGTCAGCACCGCTCCCACCCCAAATTTGCTCAAATCCACAGCCAACTTAATTCCTCCAGGGTCATAATCCAAGTCCCACAGTATGATATTGCGCCCAACAATCTACTTGAGTTTGTCAAAGGCAAGGTCAAAGCTCAAAAACAAGGTCCACTCCGCGCCCTTACGCATCAATGCCCGCAAAGGACTAGCAACCTCTGCAAACTGCTCAATGAACATCCGTACATAGCTACACAATCCCAATAACTGCAGAATGTGCAAGACAGTCTTTGGAGTTGGCCACTTGAGGACTTTGTTGTGTTTCTTTTCCGCAATACACCTTCCGTCGGAAGCCACCACATGTCCTAGAACCTACAGCCCGGGCACACAGACTGCTAACTTTTTCCCCAACACCGTAATTCCAGCTTCCTTGTTCCAGAACAAGATCTGTTCCAGCGTATGCGCATACTCCCAGACAAATTGGCAATTCGCCAGAGCATCTGTAAGTGTCTCCCCTCCGTAATCCATCTTTGGGCCTTTGATGCCTGCATTGTCAATGAAGATCTGAACCCCCTCCGGAAGATTGTCCTTCAGAATCCAGGTCATCTGCGCTTGGTAAACCGCAACAGAGTCAGTTGCGCCTTTCAGCAGCTTCTTCAGTTGCATCCTTCCCAATCTGGTCTCAAAGGAAGTCATTGGACGCGAACTCCAATTGAGTTCATGCTGATTGTATCCACCCATCACATCCACCAGCCCGTAACATGCGCGTCCTGACATAGATTCCAGAAACCTGTCCCCGCGCGGAGTTTGTCCCGCGTCTCGGATTGTAAACAAATTGAGCCGCTGAAGATCATGAACAATCCATGATGACTTCCCATCCTGCTTAACCACCGCAAATATCAGACTCAAGTAGCTTGATGTTGACTGCTCAAAAAGACCCTTCCCCACACGCTTGCGCACCAGCTCCAAGAAGGGTCCCCAAACCACCCACAGAATTGGAATTGGCTTGATCTGCCAAGGTTTGTGCAGAACCATCAGAATCACATAAGGGTTGCCTATCTCACCCTTTAACAGTCCCCGCTCTTCAGGTCCAAACGCAAGTGCTCTTTCCCGGAGGACAAGTACCAATGCCAGAAAATCCCGCTCCTCCATGCTTAACCAGCCCGGCGGTCCAAAGTTAAGGGACGCAATGTGCTCATCCCTAATTTGCTCCCATTGCGTTACCCATCCTGACACCTTCAGCGGAGATTCACAAGGGTCCCACAACCAAGGGATTGGTCGCAGTGGTCTGTTCAGATCCTGCAGCATTGCTTTGTTCCGGGGATGGACCTTTTGGGTGACTGGCTTATACTTCCCAACATTGCACTGCGCCATCTGCACGCATCCTTTACCGTAGGTCCTAGTCAAAACTAAGCCGTGGCTTTTGCCTTTGCTCACAATTGTGGCACAATGATAGTGTTTTTGTGAAGTACCTCACGGCAATGCACACTGAGGAAAGTAACTTACTTCTAGAACTTGCTTGTCCTGGGCTTCCTCTCTTCTTCCCACCTGCTCCTCACTCTTTGACTGCCGGAACAAAGCCGGAGCTTGCTCCATGCCGTAACCTTGGCCAACTAGTTGAAATTGGCCTCCAGACCACCCTTGCTAACCAACTCCGCTCTGGGGTCCTCCTCCTCCTCTCTTGCCAAATCCCGCACCCACTTCCCCAACCATTGGTTGCAGATTGTGGTTTTGAATTGCCCGCCGGAAAAATCTTCCACCATTAACGCTTTGATCCCTGCCTATGGATCAAACGTCATTTGCGCTTGGAACCCAAACATGAATGGCTGTCCTAAAATAGCCTCCCCGCAATCAAACAATAGAAAAGAAATTGGTTTATGGACCCTTGCAACCTCAACCTCTTCCTCATCCGCAACCCCATCCACGCAACATGCTCCGCCGTTAAGCGCACAAAGCCCCATCACACATTTCTGCCAAACCAATCCAATTTCATCAACCAATCTAGACGGGAGAAGGTTCACCATAGAACCGCTATCCACCAGCGCCAAAACCTTTATTCCAGTAATCTTCATCAAAACATAAGCCAGTGGAGTTGAAACTGATTTCATCCCCACTAGCTTGCGCTCCATGTCATCCCAAGCCAAGTTAACCCATTGCGTCGTTGGAGGGATCGTATTGTGCCCGCAATCCTTCAGCCCTTGAACCATCTTGTCTACCACAACCTGCAACACCGCTGCCAACTCCTTCAGGGTCAAGGGAATGTTTTTTTCAATCCCCATTAACCTGCGCACAATATTCACCGCCATCTTCTTCCCCACAAGATTCACCCGCCGCCCGTCCGTTTCTGGAACGTGCTCAACAGGCTTAGGAGCTTCCGGTGTTACCCGTTCCTTGGCATACACGTCCATCCTTTCCACCGCCACCAACTCCTCCGTCAATAACACCCTCACTTCTGCTTCTACACGCGGTGGTTGCCATACCCCCGGACCTGTGACAATCCCTAGAAAAGCTTGAACAGTTACCGCCAATTCCTGGCCACGCCCTGTAAGACTCCAAATGGTGCTAGGCCCTGTTAGTTCTGTGGAGGGGAAAGGTGCTGTTTAGGCTGACCTCCTGAGTGTTACAAAAATATTTAAATGTAACCAAGATCAAGGTCCAGAACCTGGTAAATGAGGAATCAAGTAGTAAAGGATAAACATGATAGTAGTTTGGTAGCAATGGAACAGCACTATCTGAGCCAAGATAATGTGGGAAAAACTTGGACAAAAGACGCTAAAGTTTGTTTAAAGTTCAAAGAACAAAGCTGTTGTATGTAAACAATGCCCACAAGCTAATAACTCTGGTCGTCAGAAGAAGATTGGGGATGATCACCTCAAACCCAACCAACCTCCATGATCTCAATGAACCTTCCCAACTCTCCGCAATCAAGTGCTTGAAGGGTACCAGATAACTGAGGGTGGCTGTACAAGACAAAGCACTATGTTTAAGAAGCTCTAAAAGCAAACCGTAAAATGATTTGAAGCAAGGATAATCTCAACACTTCTCAAGGAACTCAAGATTAGGCTTGCAGAATGCAACTCAAAAAAAATAAGGGAGGTATAACACTCCATGTCTTAAGCTTAATAAGACCTCTTCAATCAATCGTGATTGGCTACAGAAAGATGATCAAGGAGGGATCAAGACCAGTTAGGTCAGAGAAAGGGATCAAGGAGTGGTATAACACAATCAAGAATTACAACAGACATAATTCTCTTCAACCAGAAAGGCTATTGGTTGGTTATAAGGATCACGCCACAGAGGGGCAAAGACTAAGGATCAATGGATCAGGGGGCAATCATAGATATACCCAGGATAAGGATGAGGATCAGATTTCAATGATAATGGGGGGGGGACATATTCACACACTCCTGTTCATGTTTGGAAAAGGCAGGGGAGAGCCCCTCCTTTTATAGACCATGGGTCCCTGTAGACTATTAACAAGAGATACTACAAATAGAGCAGAAATTTTTTTTTTTTTTTAGGATTGTCATGAGAAAACAAAAAGGAAAAAAAAAGAAACCACAAACACTCAAAAAAAAAAAGAAGAAGAACTGAATCAAAACCCTGGCCCGTGCCAATGATAGGCACGGGCAAGAGAGTAGCTAGTGAGACGCCCGCGGACATTCTGACGGGCCCGGGCAACAGTTGAGACCCGCATGGGTAAGCTGACTGGCCCAGGCAAATGCTGAGACCTCGGATGACCGCCAGCAGGTGTTTGATGGGCCTGGGAAACAGCCGCGGGCGGAACAGCAGAGAGATGAGGGCATCAACCCACCAATTGAGAAAGATTGGTCGGCGGTGATGGTGGTGGGAAAAGGCCCCTCTGGAGGATGGTGGGAGAGGTGGAGTGGAATGGATTAAATGGATTGGGAGAGTTGATTGAGATGATGGTCATTGTAATTTCTCAGAACGTGATTCCATTGATTCAAGTCAGACTGATCAATTAATCTCCTAGAATCCTGTCAATGAGTCACAATTGAGGATGGGTTGGTACAATTCTTAGATTCCAACTGAGGATGACGTTGGTCATGATGATGGTTGAGAAATTGGGTCTTGATCCAATTGAAAATTCCGGTTAAAAGTTGTAGGGATGAGGGGGTGGTGATCAAAGAGGGTGATGGGGGTAGAGGTAGAGTTAGAGGGAGAGGGAGAGGATGAGGATGATTGATTGAGGGAGCTCAATGGCTGATGAGATTGGGGGTTGATGGCAAATGAGATTGGAGGTTGATGGCCAATTAGGGGTGCCGGTGCCGGATAGAAGCCTGCAAGCCGAGTTGGTCATCATCCAAGCGTTTTCCAGAAAGGGTGGGTAGCAGCGCAAAGGAAGGGAAAATTGAACATAGGACCGGGCGCTAGGCACCCAAGAGATGATCCTAGACAACTAGGAGAGTGGGAGCTGGAAGTTTTGGGAACTGGATATTGGAATCATTCCGGATCAAAAAGTTTCTTTTTTTTGATCTAAATGGAGGCTATAGAAAAGCTCATAAAAACTTTACTTTTTCCGTAATGGTCCAGAGGTGTCCCAGATTGGGCACCACAGCGCATGCACTTGCTCCATGACGGTTGGATTTCCAGGTTCAGAGGAGATCTGCTTGCCTGTTGAGAACATGAATCTCATTCCCACCGGTTGAACCAATCCTTCCTTGAGGTCCTTTGTCATGTTATTACACCCCAACCGCCAATGTCCCTTATCCCCGCAGTAATTGCATAACTGCAAACCGGGCAGATTTGAAAACAGAAGCGCTCGCCCAAGGTGAGGAGGCGGATTGCACAACTCAGAAAACATTTGACTCAGAAAGATCTGTAAATACTTCATCAATTCCGTCATCTTGCTAACCTCTGGGCTTGTCATTGGTGGGTTTTCCTGAGTGCGTTCTGTTTTCAAGGGGCCCGGGCCGGAGCTTGCGTTGGTGCTGCCAGAGTGTGGGAAGCGGAATTCTTTGACCCCGTTGGGAACAACCTGCTGTGTCCTCCAGGTGATCTAGATTATATACATGAGGATTTTAGTTTAGTAGCATAACCCATAAGTTATGTCTATAATCTAGTGTATGTGTCAAGTTGTGGGTATGGATATATACAATTTGTAAATTGTGAACCCATATATCTTTACAAGGTGGTGTGATAAATTCACAACCCCAGGTTGTAAAAAGGCAGGAAACACTGTTCACAACCCATTAAAGTCATGAACCAAATCATTTACAACACATGCAACCTGGGGTTGTGAATTTATCACCCCCCTTTTTCAATTTTTTCCATCTTTTTTCTGTTTTTTTCTGAATGGCACACCACAACCCATCTGAGTTGTGAATGGCTATACACAACTCTGTGGGTTGTGGGAAGCTGTGCACCACCAAAATGGGTTGTTAAACATGTCACACAACCCATTTTGAGTTGTCTACAGGTTGTGTAGGGTTTTGAATTTATTGCAACCCAATAAAGAAACATGAATCTCTAAAAAAAACCGAAAAAATTTGAATATTACACAATTTTGGCACGTCACACGATGTAAACAAATGTATTTCATGTCATAAACACCAAGGTTTAGGTGTGAACTTTCTGAAATCACCTTGTTTGTTGTCCTTTTCCCTCAAATGGGTTGGGACTTTAGAATTTTCATAAGGTCATCTAATGTTCTTTTTTCATAGAAATTCTATTTTAATCTTGGATTTGTTTTTCAGGAAGCACCACTTGCACCCTAATGTTTAGAAATCACTAAAATATCACCTTTATATTATGTTATATTGAAGGCCCTGCAATCTCCTTCCTAATTCAAAATTTCCCTCCTTTTTCCCTTATGCCACCCAATTTTTCATATCTTTTCCAAATTCAAATTCTTTCCAGTAAATTTCTCCATCCTAAATTATAGTCAAAAATATAATTGAAAACTCATCATCACCTGCTCAACTTCCAGGTGATCACCAGTGAAATATCTCTTCTTTTACCTTAAATTTTTTATCATTATATTTTGAATATATTTTATTTATTTATTTATTTATTTATTTATGTATTTATGTATTCATTTATTAAATTAATTAATTAAATAAATGTATAATTCATCAATTAATCGTTTAATTAATGAAATATTTATTTATTTATGCATTTATTTATGCATTTATTTATGCATTTATCTATGCATTTACTTATCAATTTATTAATTTATTTTATTTTTGTTCACAACTCATATGTGTTGTGATCTTCTGTTCATGAATCATATGGGTTGTGAACGGCTTTTAACGCCTGTTTGAAAACCTGGGGTTTCAAATTTAACATTTCCCAATTGATAGTAAGGTTGATTATCAAGCCCAAGTATTGATTTTTAAGCATTCTCTCCACTTTGAGGAACCTTGGTGTTAAAAAGAGGAATTGGAATGATAGGTTTTTTTGACTCAGATTGAAAGGATAGCACCCAGAAATGTTCCAAATAAAAAAATTTTAATTTTAATTATTAACAAACTCTGAATTGGTGGCTTGAAAAAAAGCCTTTCAATTTATATAGTTATAAAAACAAAAATTTTAATAAATGCGAAATGAGGGAATAATACATTAAAATTACTGATAAATATAGGGAATTAAAAAAAATGCAGAACTATCCTCTGGATTGGAAGAAGGAGTAATTGGATGGATAATTTTCTGGAAACTTTTTCCTAAGATAACCCTGGGTCCAACTCAGGATTGAAAAATATTTGGCAAGAAAAAATAAACCAGAATACTACATTAGGATGTATCAAAGTTAGAAAAACAGCCATTAGAACCCTGCCATTGTTTTGGCCAAACCCACCATTTTTAATGGTGGGTTTCTAATATAAACATACCCCCTAACTGGTGTATTCCAAAATGGCGGATTTCAAAAATCAAACCCACCATTATCATCCATCCATGATCCATCACATGCAAAAAACCCATCCAAACCTCTACCTCACCAAATCCATACCACTCTCATCTCCATTGCATCACACACATCTAATCCCCATTGCTTCACATCTCCATCACTTTAAATCTCCATTGCTTCACATCTCCATTGCTTCACATCTCCATAACATCACACATCCCATTGCAAGCAAAACACCCATCCACACCTCCACCTCAGCAAATACATACAGGTACCATCTCCATTGCATCACACACATCTCATCTCCATCATTTCACATCTCCATTGCTTCAAAAAATTCCCATCATCATCTTTCTCAACACGCTCAATCAAACTTCCTGGAAGAAATTTGAAAACACAAAAAAGCTGACTGAAGTTTTTTTATTATTTGACTCTGATTCAAACTCTGATTTGGAATCAAATCAATTAGCTTTGAATTATCTATTGGAAAAGCAATACATAGTTCCACAAAAACGCACTCTCCAAAACCCAATATATGAAAGGCAAAAGCTTCATCTACTCCCCAATTGAAGCTTCAATCAACTGTTCCAAACTTTATTGCCTTCATTCATGAAACTTATGGAGATGATTGAAGACTTTTAGAGTTTTATTTTTCATTTACGTGAATTTCACTGGAGCTCAGAGTATCATTGATTGGATTGATTTGATCTTATTATTGTTAATGTTAAATTACTAAAAAAACAGGAAAAATGTAACTGGGCTGTGTTGAAGTATTGTGATTATTAGACTGTTTAGTCATAGATATCAGACTGTTTAGTCATAGCATTTCACTTACCATGTCACTTAAATTGCTTATGCTAATCTTACCTGATTAATTTTGTACTCAACCACTTATCATCCTATCTTTTACTTAGTCTGTATAAACATAGTACTCCCAAGTGGAATTCATCATCTGTTCAGACAAGCAATCAATTGGAGTTCCATTTTACTCCTGTTCCCAGGTCCATTACGCTTGAAGTTACAAGCCCCTTTCACTCATTTTGTTAATCCTTCTACCTGATTTGAGATTTAGCTCTTTTCATCTTTTACAAGGTTAAAAGCCAATGGTCTCTCATTTGAATTGTTTGACTTCAATAGTCTCATCCAGAAATTGGTCTTTGACTCTTTTGGTGAGGAGGTCATATGAGGATGAGCCTTGCCATTGACAAGTAAGCTCATCCCATCCATTCACCTCAAGGCTAGGAATCAGCATCTCAAAAATTATCTAATTGCCACCCTCAAAATCATCACGCCAACCTCTTGTAGACAACGGATGGCCAAGATAGAACAAAGAATGAGTTGAATAAAGTGTTCAGCTTAGATGAGGATGATCCTTGTAATTGAAAAGTAAGCTCATCCCATCCATTGATCTCAACACTAGGCATCAGCCTCTCAAAAAGTATTCAATCTCCACCCTCAAGATCATCAAACCAACCTTTTGTAGACAACGGATGGCCAAGATAGAACAAAGCATGGGTTGAATCAAGTTGCGACAAAGGCAACAGCCAAGCAACCAACAGAAATATCAATATACAATCAATAAGGTTGAAGTGGAGTTGAGAATACCTCAATCTGTTTCTGGAATCGTTCAATAAAATAAGCTGATTGACTCATTTGAGACTAGAAAGCAACTAGATTTGATCAATTACCCCAATTGCATGCTAACTTGGGATTTTCAGCATTATTGAAAGCAAGCATATCACCACAAGCTACAACCATTAACCAAATTGAATCACTGGATTTGAAGAGTGTGTAGACTCATTGATCCATTGTTTCAAGACTTTTAGGAAACCAATCATTGTTGATCCTATTTTTATCCTCATTGTGCTCTTATCTATCTACCGGTACACTTGATTTGGCCAACTTTATGGTAAATCCTCACAAACTAGACCATTGCGTACCTTATCAGCCTCAACTTCAACAAGCCTCAAGATAAAATATTACTTAATTGTGGTCAATTGATTGCACTCTAAGAACAACATGAGAAAATCTCTCAAGCAACCACACCAGGAACTCCATCTTCAGAAGAGGATTATCAATTAGCCCCAATCCATCCAATCAAAGACTTGCAAAGAACTTCCCAACTGATCTTACATCACCCAATTACAGGCTTAAGCAACTGAATAGGGGCATTATGCATTGCTTCCAAAAAATTGAATCAGCTCTGCAATTTCAAAAAGCACAATTCATCTCCCCACTCATCTTGTCAACCGTCTTCTCCACCTTGATCTCATCACCAGCACTCTTCATTTTTCCAACTTGTCCTGATCACCAGCATCATTGATATCTTGCTATCAACTCAACTTGGGAGGATTGGTCTACTTTCCAACAACTTGAAATGATCACCATTGATCTCAATATCTTGTCAATTTGTCTTGGGAGGATCAGACTGTAATTTTCCCACTGCGCTCACACTCTACCTACACTTTTCTGTTATCAATCATCCATCAATTTTTCTGGCTCATTTTATTAATCAACTCCAAAAAAAATTCCACTCAATTTTGTCTATTCTACACAATCAAATCCTACCTTGAACAAATTCAACACATCTGAAAAGTCATTCACTTTTGAACTGAAGAAATTTCCAGCAAACAGTACAAATTATACTTTGAAGATAGCATTTGTATTCAAATATGCCCCAGGAAGTTTACAAGTCATTCAGCTCATCTTATTAATCAGTCAGTAACCTGTATGTCTTCAAATTCTTTGTGATAACAACAAGAAGTTCATATCCCTCCATGCTGGAATTCTGGGTTCTTTTCATGATTCATATGTTTTCAATTGGATGGAGATTGCCAAACAACCAGATAACTACTTTGAGCAAGATCAATAACTTTTGGCCAATTCAGTTTTTGCTAGTGGGAAATATGTGGTTCCAGAATACTGCAATGTTTGATCCAATGATCAAGCCAAAACCAGTTTCAACTATTATCTTGCCCAATCAACAGTTTGGATTGATCATGCCATAGGAATCCTGAAAGGAAGATGGTCCAGCTTACCAGTGATGTGAAACCAGCTGCAAAAATTTGAAGAAATGAAGTTCCTCATCAACTGGATTATCATTTTTGTAATCCTTCAAAACCTTCTTGCCAACATCAAGGATGAATGAGAATGTCAGATTGCTACTATGTACAGAGCAACCTGTCAATAGCAACACAAAACTATGACGAATAAGAATATCTCAATTAACAAAATATGGAGTAAGAAATCCATAAATATTATTACAGGAATGGATCCCTCACCCAAAATTAGTTAGGGTAACTCACTGACCCCACCCTTGAATTCCAAGTCCTTACATTTTTAAAATAATTAAAAAGAAAAGTACTAAAAATTACGACACCAGTATGGCACTTTTTGGCCATTCTAATATTTCACATGTATTTTCACGTATAGGGTTTACACCTAAAATTCACTCAGAATCAAGGTGTTGTGTATATTTTAGGAGTTACACGCGGAAATTTGTTATGTCACAATTCCCGCGCGCAGCCTCACATCATTACATATCCCTATGTACTTGTAGTAGCAGATTCCTGCTTACTAGAGACCCGCGCGCAGCTGATTCTACCACGCACGCAGCAGATCCTACCCCGCGCGCATCTGCACTAACTGATCCCCACGTCTGGATCCATTGTGACTAATCTGACAACCAGGTACCGCTCAGAAGAGCTACAACCTAGTTAGATTTGCATAGTATATGTAACAAACTGAAATATGCATTACTAATGATCTAAAAAGATCAAAAATTAAATAAAATTAATGAAAATTAAGTTTAAAACATTTTTTAATAATAAATCAAAGATCAAGGATTACCATGTAAATCACTGACCCTGATCTTTGAAGACCACAAAACACTACAAGGAGTGTTCATAAAAATTATTAAAAATTATATACATAATCAGCAGATAATGGAAGATCAGTAAACATCCACATCTGCCCGCTTTGAAGCAATATCAATAGTACAAACAAAGGATGAGTACAGAATGATCAAATTTACGCCATAACAGATCAACAGATCCTGTGGCTAAAATAGTACAGAAATCCAGCAGATATAAGGACAGCTGATTGACAGCACCAAGTGGACGTGCCAATCTTGCCCTGACTGGCTTGCCAGCCTCAGCCCACGGGCAGAACACTCTCTATGTGCCCTGAGAAGCTCAAAATCACCCAAAAAGTTATTTATACAGACCTCTTTTGATCCATTATTCCAGAATCAGTTTACCAGGAATTATTTATTATCAATCAGACACCGTGTCATTGTTGATCAAGTGCTTATATGAAGATAAGCAAGTGATTTATGACTTAGTCTGTAATAGTATTATTTTACCCTTATTAACCAATCAACCATTGAAGTTTAGTCAAGCAATCTACCCCATCTGCTCTGAAACACTTCCAATTATTCCAGGATTCTCGTGTTAAAGTGCTCAGAGTGAGTGTTACCCTTCCTGTCTTGGCAATTTGTGCTTTTAAGCCCGGCCGTTAGTAGAATAAGTCCTTTCTAAGGCACCCATCTTTATTCCAAATTTCTTAAACTGCCTAAGGAGGCCCCTTGAAGAGAGGTTGCTAGTCTGTAAAGATCCCCAGTAGTATAATACTGTGGCCCCTCTTTTATATTATATTGAAAACCATTTATTACCAAACCAACTAAACCTTGCAACTGCTCTTATTATATCATTTATTTGAGCTTCTAAGTGTTTATCATTGGAATAATAATTATTATTATTATTCCAGCATTTTTATCACTCTCTGTGTTGGGATTACTGGTCTTCCATCTCAAATCCCATGCAGTTTCCTCTTAGCCCTTTTATTCCTTTCTGTCTGTTCTTAATGATTCTCTTCTTTCTTCTTCCATATTCTCTATTTTCTTTCATCTCTTCTGATCCCTGTCACTTCCATAATAAGTGTGACACTCATAACTCCTCCCTACTCAGTTGTCTTTACTCATTGTCACGCACGTGCGCGCCTTGTTTCCAATTCTCAAATGTCCACTAACCATGTCACATTCCTTGTGACATGTCACTGTGTCCACCTGAGGACAGAGCTTGAGATTGGTAGAAGGATTTCCTCTCCTCATCCTTCTACCTAGTGTCTCCTCTCTGAATATCCTCAGGTGAGTAATGTTGTTCTCATGACTTTTCCTCTCTGACTGATTTTTGTGAAACTGATCCTTCTACCTATTGTCTCCTCTCTGAATATCCTCAGTCCAACAGGTTATGAGCCCAGAGACGCTTGAAAAACTCAACCACTAAGCAAATCACCTAATTTAGAAGGATCCGGCACAATCGCGTCAAAAGAAACAATTAGACATGGAAGACGGACACAATGGTCACCCAGTCCTTAAAAAACCTTCCATTCTTCCTCTCAGTTCACCTGGATCAGACTCAAACTATCTAGACTGGTCAATGATCCTACAAATCCACTTTTGAGCAACTGGGGTAGGATACCTACTTACCAACAACATTTCCAAACCTAACCCAGAAACATGGACTAAGGATAATTTAGCGGTATGCTCAGTCATATCAAGATCAATCAACCCTTCAAATTTCCAATTCATAAAAAAGCATGAAGAAAGCCCCATCAGAATGTGGAATGCTCTACGTGATGCACACCAAGACAACTCATCCAGGGGGCAAATGTACTGGTTAAGAAAACTCCTTCTGACAAAACTTAACAATAAGGAAATGACCACCCATCTTTCAGAAATAACCTCCTATGGTGAAAAACTGGCCTCCTTGATCACCGCTGAAAACCCTCTCACCGCCAATGACCTTCTATCTACGGCCATCCTACTCTCCCTTCCTGACAACTGGTTAGCATGCGTCTCGAGCATGATGAATGAGCAATCAGTCCCATCATCTAAGCTCATCAATGCGCTCAAGCAGGAGAACTTAAGAAGACAAACCAGAAATGAAGATCTCTTAGTGGCAAACCTAGCAAGGCAAACGCCTTTAAACTATCCCAAGTCATTAATCCAACAAGACAATAATACTCAGAACCAACCAAAAGTCTACTACTGTACCAACTGTAAGGCCGAGGGACATACTTTCTCAAGATGCCCCAAGGTCCTAGAAGCCCTTGCTGTTTCCAAAAGAAACAAACAGAAAAACCAAGGAAAACCATCAACCTCAACGAATCAAAAAGCAAACATTACAAAGGCAGACAAAAACACCAAAACTAATGACTAGGATGACTTCTCTGACTCGGAAATCGTCATCCATGCCGGATATGCTTCATGTAACCTTGCCCAAGTAAACACAAACCAATCCGGAAATGTTGATTTCAACCTTGATTGCGGATTCTCACTTTCTATGACCCCTCACGCGTGGCAACTTGACTCTCAAAAGTCAAAATCAATTTCCATTCAACTGGCCAATGGATCATCCATCACCTCGGTCAAAGAGGGATCCATGTCCCTACCAGTTGGTAACATTAAGGCACTTCTGGTGCCAAACCTTCATGAACCCCTCATGTTGATCTCAATTATTTGCGACGCAGGCTATCAAGTCATCTTCACCTCCACAGGATGCAAAATACTTCAAAGAGAACCATTGGACAAGGGTACACCAATCACCTTCCAAGGATATTGGAAAGGCAATCTCTATTATCTCCCATGTAGATTTGTGAGCCACCAGGAGACAGATCTTTCAACCTACTCCAACTTGTCTGATGACAGTCTTTTCGGTTACCACTGTAGATTTTCTCATCTTAACTTGAAGTCACTTAAAAAACTACTCAAAACTCTCTGGATCACTCCAAAATCCAACAACAAACTATCCGTCCAACAGTACCCCACCTGCATCAAATTCAAGATGTCACAAAACCCTTTCCATTCAAGACTAAGCTATCAATCCAACACCCCTGAAAAAATCATACATTCAGGTCTATGCATTTTTGAAGCAAACTTGAGAGAAGGATTTAAGTATTTCATCACTTTCATCAACAACTGCTCCAAGGCTCTTTTTGCCTATCCTCTACGGTCCAAGTCAGACGCTCCCAACTCATTCAAATCATTCATCTCATTCTTTGAAGCCCATTATCAGCACCTGGTTCTGTTGCTGCGCACCAATAACAGTGGCAAATATGTGAACACCAAACTACAAGAGTTTCTCTTATCCAAGGGTATTCGCCACGAGCCCGGGCCTCCTCACTCCCCTCAGTTGAATGGAGTTGCTGAGCGTTCTAACCATACCATCCTTAAACTTATACAATGCTCTCTTTCTTCCTCTCATCTACCAAAGTCGTACTGGGCTGATTCCCTGCGCCACTCCCTCTTTGCATTCAATTCTTACCCCTGCAAAACGCCTCAGGGTTTTGTCTTGCCTAACTCCATTCTCAGACACAACAACGTCTCCCCCTCCTATCTTCATCCATTTGGTTGTCTTGTGTGGTACAAAGTCCCCAAAGCTAATTGCTCCAAACTTGACCCAAAATGTCGTAAGTCGATTCTCCTGTCTTATCTCTCCAACGGAAATGGCTATTGGCTTCTGGACCTCAAAAATTGTAAAGTAATCAAGTCCAGGGATGTCATTTTCAATGACACCACTTGCCCCTATGATGTGGTGTCAATTTATAGGCATGGATTGGGAACTGCTTCGCGGCTGCGCGCTCAGCATTGGAGGCAAGTGGTCTCAGCATTAGGGTTTGCAGAGTACTCAGCAGCAGCTGCTGTTTGGCTCCGCACCTAGTGGACGGGTTGGGCTCAGCATCAAATGTGGCGTGGGCGGCAATCCGCTCCGGATATCGGATTCGGAAGGTAGTGCACTCAACTATGTTTGTGGGCGCGCCGGTTCAGATACGTAGGAGCAGAGCAATCCGCGGGCTATAAAGGAACGGATGGAGCGTGCGGATCACGCCGGATAATACCGGACATCCACGACGGGCGCGGACGAACAGATACAGACAGGCGCCGGGGGCTCTGAGTAGGGCGCGGTGCAAGGACTGCGTCATGAGAAGGACAAACCAGATGGACTGAAAGGCGTACGGACGTCAGGGGAAGTTTGGTACAGAGGTGGGGAGAGGAGGCTAGGGTTTCTGTTTTGGGATTGTTTTCTGTTTCTTTGTCATACTGTTATTTGCGCTTTTACTTAGGTTAGGGTTGAGAGGGAGGACTTATCCTCACTCTCAACTCTGGGTTAAGAGGAGGGGGCATGGAATCAGACCATAATATCATTGGATTGGATCAATCATCTCACCAAGAGATTAAAGGAACTCATACCGGATACACATCCATGTGGAAAGTTCTTAGGATTGAAGGATTGGAAATGTCACTCTCTCTCTATTTTTCTTTATCTCTTTATCTCCTTATTTCTATTTCTCATTTAAGTGCAACTTTGGGCATCCTCATCTCCTTTCAGATGCAGGGAACCATTAACTTCCAAACCTTGGGATAATTATAGGGGGAAAACCTTTATTCTTTCCACATCTGGGGGTCTGGCCGGGAAGTGACCTTCTGTTTCTTGTCTTTTGAAGGTAACTGAGCGCAATGTCCTATTCATACCTCCCTACAGTCGCTTCCTCTTCTTCTTCTTCTTCTCCTTCCGTTTCCAGGTCCGCTACTCCGACCCCACTCGCGTCTTCCATCCCTCCTCTCAACCCAGGTTGAGCTACGTTGTTCCCCCATCAGTGTCCAGTGACCATGAACCCACTCGTCCGGTTCGCATCAGGCCGCGTGACTACCCTCACATCTGATTCAACACTGCGGATGTGGAGCGATTCATCTTGAGATACAAAGGTATTGCAGATGCGGAAGGTGTGTCAGACGCCAATAAGGCTTGGCTTGTTTTCCTGTTCATTATGGACAAAGAGAAGCTCCGGGATGTGGAGGAGATGGAAGGCTACAAGAATCAGGATTGGCCAAAACTGAAGGCGGAGATCCTAACGCGGTGGGGTAGGCGCAAACCTCAATTTGGGGAAAGCAATTTTGACTGCGTGGCCTCACAGGCAAGCGCCCACGGAGGAGTCAGAACTTGGGTGGAGCTGGCGGATTACATCTTGACATTTGATTGGATCTATTGGTACTTGTCAAAGAAAGAGGTGGTGGCGGGACAGACGGAGGCCATGAAACGCGCGTTTCTGAGCGGTTTAGGCGCTCAACTCAGGACAAGGGTGCAGCCGCATCTTTACAATCACAACTTGGTAAAGCAGTCATTGGACGGGAGCATCGCGCTCCTTCTGGAGTTGGCTGTCATTCACCAGGCTGTGGAGAGTGAGCTTGACTTAGAAGAGCTTATTGAGGATACCGCTAAGTCCTTCCCAGCGGGACCAAAGAAATCCGCCCCCCAGGTTTTGGCTCCAGCGCAATTTTTGGCCCCGGTTCCACCTACTTCCATGCGTGCTCCAGTTCCTCAACCCGCGCCTGCCCCTCCGGTAAGTGAATTGATGGAACTGATGAAGGATTTGAAGATCTGCATGAGCCGTATGGGCCAGCAGCAGCCGCAAGGGCCTCCACCTCACATGGTGGAAGGGTTTTGGCTGCCCGGTACCTTTGTGCCGAGGGGGTGCTCTTACTGCGGGGCAAACAGTCATTGGCAATTGGCGTGCAAGGAGGTTACAAAGGATCTAAACGCAGGATTGGTTTGACCAGCGGGGATGGGGTACATGTTTCCGGCGGGCAAAAAGACTCTGATGGAGCCAAGCCAGCTGACCGCAATGCAGCAGGTGCGCACACGGGGTCAGGAGCCGGGAACGATGGCGTTAGCATCACTAGGCATTGTTACTGGTCCCGGATTGTGGAAACCACCTTGGGTGGAAGCTGAGGTAAGGGTAGTGGCAACGGAAGAGAAGGTGGAAGTCTTGGATAAGATGGAGGTGGATGCAAAGGAGTGACCCCCGTCAATCATTCCAAAACGGGCCGCAGGCGTGCCCAGAATCAAGGCGCCAGCAGCGAATCCTGTAGGGAAGAAGAAAGCGGTGGACATCGTGCGTAGGGTGATGGGGAACAAGACTCCGGTCCCACTGACCTTGCGGGAACTGGCGGCTGTGTCTCTGGTGGTGGTAGACGAGATGGTGCAGGCGTTGCGGGATTGCGTTCAGGGCCAGGTACCTCAGACGGTGCAGCGGGTTCATGTGGCGCGGAAGGAGGAGGGGTGCGAGGAGTGTGAGTTGAAATAGGTTTTGACTCCGCTTGCTTACATTCCGAAGGTCATAGCGGGGAGGAAGGTGTGGGCTATGGTGGACAGCGGTTCAATGGTGAACCTGCTGCCATCACGGATGGTGGATGATTTGGGGTTGGTTTTGCGGAAATGTGAAATGGGTCTCCGGGCGCTTAACAGAGGGGAGTTTTTTGTGGATGGGGTAGTTGAGGAGGAGGAGTTCAAGGTTGCAAGGGTCCCTAAGCCTCTTTCTTTTCTTTTGGTTGATTTTGGGGATGTGATTTTGGGAAGGCCGTTCATGTTTGGGTTCCGAGCACAAATGTTTTTCAATCCAGAGGCGGGAACGGAGGCGTTGACGGTGGAGGATTTGTCCGGCGGAAGGTTTGAGACAACTATCTGCAATCACAGGCAAGGAAAGCGGAGGAGAGTGTTGGATGATGAGGAGGAACCGGACGCGCAGTTGGTCTGCAACGGGTGACCCTTGGAGGATTTTTCCTAGTCAACCAAGGAGACCGCACAGAAAAAGCTCCGGTTTTGTGCAGGCGGTTGACTAATGAGGAGCAGGGAGGGGGAGGAAGGAAATTTCAGGGCGCGCACTTTGCAGAAGTAAGTCCCTTTTCTCAGTATGCATTGCCAGAGGATACTACGCTTTGAAAACCCTATAATTGTGCCACACTCATGAGCAAAGGGAAAAGCCGCGGTTCTGTTCTGTGCAGGACCTACAGCAAAGGATGCTTGCGGATGATGTGGTGCAACGCTGGCAAGTACAAGCCGGTGTTGCAGAAGGTCTGACCAAGGAATGAGCTGATGCCCCAGGAATTTAACAGACCGCTTTGACCAATTGCTTGGTCGCGGGACCCTTGGGTCACGCCAATTAAGGCTTTGGGGTGGGTTACTAGTTTGGCGCAGATCACAAAGGAGCGGATTGAAGCTTTCAATTTTGGCCCGACAGGATGGTTGAGTATGGAGGAGCGTGAGTTGCTGGTATCGGTTCTGTTTCTTTGGGAAAGAGCGCTCGCGTTTGGACCTGAAGAGCGGGGGCTTCTGAAAAACAATATTGGCAACCCCTATTTCATCCCCACTGTCAATCACAAGCCGTGGCAGATCAATCCAATTGCAATACTGCGGGCGGTCCGGGAGCAGTTTCTGGAGTTGGTGCGGGAACGGGTGAAGACTGGCCTTTACAAACAGTCAACGTCTAGTTACTCCAGTCCAATCTTTGCGGTAGTTAAGCAGGATGGAAAGTTGTTGAGGATTGTCCATGATCTGCAGAGGCTCAACTCCTTTACGATCCGGGACGCAGGACGGCCCCCTTGCGTTGACAAGTTCCTTGAGTCAATGGTGGGGAGCGCTTGTTATGGTTTAGGGGATGTGATGGGGGGATACAACCAGCGCGAGTTGGATCCTCGCTTGCGCCTCTAAGGGCATTTGAGACTGGGTTGGGAAGAATGCAGCTGACTCTGCTACCGCAGTGTGAGAGCAATTCTGTGGTGGTGTACCAGGCGCAAATGGCTTGGATCCTGAAAGATGATCTTCCAGAGGGAGTCCAAATCTTCATCAACAACACGGGCATCAAAGGTCCAAAATCCAATTACAGAGGAGCAGAGCTGGTTGAAGTTCCCGGCGTCCGACGTTTTGTGTGGGAATACGCGCAGATGTTGGAACGCATCCTGTTTTGCATCAAGGAGGCAGGACTGATGGTGTTGGGGAAGAAGTTGGCAGTTTGTTTTCTGGCGCTCAAAGTCCTTGGCCATGTTGTTGCTTCCGACGGCCGGCGCATTGCAGAGAAAAAGCGGAACAAGGTCCTCAAATGGCCGATCCTGCAGATGGTGTTGCATATCCTTCAGTTCTTGGGATTATGTAGCTATGTCCGTATGTTCATCGAGAGGTTTGCAGAGGTGGCAAGCCCGCTCCAATCACTAACGGGGAAAGGTGCAGAGTGGAATTGGGGAGAAGAGTGCAATAGCGCATTCCAGAAGCTCAAGGAGATCGTGGGACGTGAAATTGTGCTCCGCAATCTCGACTACAATGCAGGAGGAATTAGGCTAGCACTTGATTCAAGAAAATTTGGCGCGGGGGAAGGTTCTCACTCAAGAGGACAAGGGTAAGGATAGGCCGGTGCTTAACAAGTCGGTCACCTTCACTCCGATGGAAAGCCGGTACTCTCAGCCAAAGTTGGAGTTGTGAGGGGTCACCAAGATTGTGCGGCGGCTTCAGTATCTTTTGTGGGGGGTTCACTTTGAGATTTTGGTGGATGCAGAGGCGCTGGCGCCTATGATCAATTCTCCGGCATTGCCCAATGCTCCCATGACCAGGTGGGTGGAGTTTCTTCAACTTTTTTCCTTTGCTGTTGTTCATGTTCCAGGGAAAGCCTTCACTATGCCCGACGCGTTGTTGTGGTATCCGAGGGACGACCCGTTTGAGGATGCAGAACTTCTTGATGTGGAGACCCCGGTTGTCAAGGTAGGGGTTGTGGAGGCGGGCGTTCAGCTGCGGCTCCGGCAGACTGTCGGTACGCAATTCTTTGTGATTACTTGCGGGAACTTTGTTTTCCTGAAAGAACTACGGACAAGCACATGCAACAGGCAAGGCGGTGAGCCGGAAACTTCTATGTACAGGAGGGGAAGCTTTGGTGGCGGAAGACTCCCTTTCCTCTTGTGGTTACCACTTCAAGGGCGGATCAGGAAGCTATCCTCCGAAGCCTTCACAACAATCTCAGCCATTGAGGGGAGGTCAAAACACGGAGGCAGGTGAAAGAGCGGTTCTGGTGGCCGGGGGTAGTGCGTGCGGTACAGGAATGGTTGGCATCCTGCAAAGCCTGTCAACGGTGGAGCGCGAGATTGCCTAAGGAAGTCAGAAAACCTACAGGGGAAGATGCCCTCTTTTGTCAAGTCTTGCTTGATGTTGTCCACATCAAGGCCGGTAAGTTTGCATATCTGCTTGTCGCGCCGGACAACCTGTCCGGTTGGGCGGAAGCGCGTCCGTTGGTCAAGCTCTTGGCAGACAAAGTTGCTCTGTTTCAGGAGGAAGATTGTTTTGCGCGGTACGGGTCCCTTTGTCTGGTTACAGTTGATGGAGGGGCTGAGTTTTGCGGCCGTTTGGTCAAGTTGGTAAAGAGTTGCAGAGCCAAGTTTGGCCGAGTAACTGAGTATTATCCCGAGGGGGCCGGCATGATTGAACGCGGGCATCAACCAATCAAGGACGCCCTGGTCAAGATGTGCAGGGAGGATGGTAAGCGCTGGAAGGAGACCCTTCCAATGGTTCTGTTTGTGGATTGGATTTTGGCAAAGCGGTTGACAGGCTACTTGCCGTACGAGTTACTTTTTGGACAGCGCCCCATGCTTCCGGTGGACATTGAGTTGGAGACTTTCCTGGTGGTTTACTGGTGGAAGGTGAAGACCTCCGCCAAATTGCTTGAGGCTGGCGCCAAACAGCTCCTTTGACGGGACAGGATGCTTGCCAAGGCCGCGTACCGGCTGAAGAAGACTCGGACGGCATTGGTGTGCTGCTTGCATTGTCTCCGGGATCCCTTGCGGAAGGGGGATTTGGTGCTCCTGTACAACCGCAGTCTGGAGTCTCAGTGGGGGAATTTGTTTGCTAACCGGTGGAATGGCCCGTTCCGCGTGTTGTCCAAGTTCGAGGGAAGCAGCTATCAGTTGGAGGAATTAGACGGTACTCCGCTGAAACAGAAGGCGGCAGCTTCGCATGTCAAGCGCTTCTTTGCGCAAGGATCTACCTTGTTTGACAAGACAGGGGAAGGGGGTGATGGATCAGATGAGGGGAGTGTGGAGCGCGGAGATAGTGTAGGAACGCAATCCAGGGATTTTTCTTTGGGAGGAGAAGCGGAAAACGTGCCGTTGCGACGGAGTAGGCAGTTGCGACCAGCTGGGGACAGTGGCCAAGTTGGGGGGGGGAGGTGGTGGAGGTAGGGTATAAGTTTTGATTTGTTGAGGGGGTGCTCTAGCCAGTTCACAGCCGGAACAACTAGACACCCCAGAATGTTTGTTTCTCTATGTTTCTTTCTTATCTGGATGGTGGGGTCTTTGCTGGCTTGGGGTTTTTGCAGGAAACGCGGGCGCGGAACAAAGCAGGGTCCGTGAACGCGAGGACAAGCCCTGCTGAACCGGGACGCAAGGAAAATCCCGCGGATGGGGGAAGCGGGACAAAGAGCGATTTGCAGGCAGTCTACGGGTGTTGCGCAAAAAAAAAATTATGTGTTCTTTTCTATTTTTCTTCTCTGTTGGTTTCTTTTTATCTTGTTCTTTTCTCTCAGGATATCTCAAGGATGGGTGGTTGGTATGGGAATAAGCTTGATTTGGTGAAGGGGTGCTCTAGCCGGTTCACAGCTGGGACAACTAGGCACCCCAGAAAGTCCATTCTCTTACTCTCTCTCTCTCTCTTCCCTTAGGGTGGCGCGCACTGGTGTTTGTTTGTTGTGTTTGATACAGGAGGGGTACGGGGAAATGTGTGGCAGTCCCTCTGGGGCGGTCCAGGTACCTTTGCGGAGCACCAGAAGGCAACTTTGCGGAATGCGCGGATCTCACATGCAGACCTACTCCCGCTCCGCCCTCTCTTTTCTCGACTTAGATTTTTCTCAATTTTTGCTTGCGGGGTCTCTTACTTTTACTGAGGCCGCTCACTGGCTCACTTAGAAGTGGTACACGCAATGGGTAATTGATTTCAAGCGCGGAATGATGAGAAGAAAAGGTACACCAAGAGTGTGAAGGAAAGGAAAAGGAAAAGAAAGGAAAGAGGGGCCCCGCCTAATCCGCCTCCATCGCCCAGACCATTCCATTCCCCGCTTCTGCCAGGAGCGCGCGGAATCGCGCCAATACTTTGCGCCGGGAATCCTTTCTGTGAGCCCTTGGGATCAAGAGGAAGCCACAAAGTAGCTCGACCGGGTTGTCCGCTAACCGATTGAATCAAACCTCGGGTAGCATGCGGCCAATCGGAATCTCTGGGACCTTGGGAGACGTCTGGAACGGCAGGCCAAGCAAGCTCAACGGCCGGAGAGGAGTGTGCACAGAAGAACGTTCCTTGCGCAGTAGGTGCAGGGATGGACCATGATGAGGGTGAGGAAGGAGGATGGGGGAAGGTGGTAGTGGGAGTGGTGGGGGTGGTAGTGGAAGTTGCGGTGGTGGTAGTGTGGTGAAGCAATGGAAGACTTTTGGGGACAGAACTCAAGTTGGGGGGGGGGGGATGTGGTGTCAATTTATAGACACGGATTGGGAACTGCTTTGCGGCTGCGTGCTCAGAATTGGAGGCAAGCAGGCTCAGCATTAGGGTATGCGGAGTTCTCAGCAGCAGCCACTGTTTGGCTCCGCACCTAGTGGACGGGTTGGGCTCAGCATCAAATGCGGCATGGGTGGCAATCCGTGCCAGAGATTGGATTCGGAAGGTAGTGTGCTCAACTATGTTTGCGGGCGCGCCAGTTTGGATATGTAGCAGTGGAGCAATCCGCGGGCTATAAAGGAAAGGATGGAGCGCGCGTGCAAGCGCGCGGATCACGCCGGATAATACCAGACATCCACGACGGGCGGGGATGAACAGATACAGACAGGTGCGGGGGGCTCCAAGTAGGGCGCGGTGCAAGGACCGCGTCATGAGAAGGACAAACCGGATGGACTGAACGGCGTACAGACGTCAGGGGAAGTTTGGTACAGAGGTGGGGAGAGGAGGCTAGGGTTTCTGTTTTTGGATTGTTTTCTGTTTCTTTGTCATACTGTTATTTGCGCTTGTACTTAGTTTAGGGTTGAGAGGGAGGACTTATCCTAACTCTCAACTCCGGGTTGGGAGGGGGGGGCATGGAATCAGACCATCATATCATTGGATTGGATCAATCATCTCACCAAGAGATTAAAGGAACTCATACAGGATACACATCCAGGTGGAAAGTTCTTAGGATTGAAGGATTGGCGATTTCACTCTCTCTCTATTTTTCTTTATCTCTTTATATGCTTATTTCTATTTCTCATTTAAGTGAGACTTTGGGCATCCTAATCTCCTTTCAGATGCAGGGAACCGTTAACTTCCAAACCTTGGGACAATTATAGGGGGAAAACCTTTATTCTTTCCACAATGCCAAATCTCGTCAACCCATTCCCCCTCTCCCCCTACTAATCTTCTGACCCCTGTTCTCCCGGCTTCCCCTCTCCTCTCTTCTCCCGCTCCATCCCATACAGGGATTCCCACCTTGCCCACTATTCACTTCAAGCCTGCTCCTTCTGTTCCGCAATCCAGCTCACCTTCCTCCTCCAACAGCTTTTTTTCCCTCCCACTCTCTCTACCTCATCCGTTCCATCCTCTCCTACCTCCCCTCCCCATATTACCCCACCGTCCCCTCCCCTGGCAGTCTCCTCCTCCCCTTGGTGTGGAAAGAATAAGGGTTTTCCCCCTATAATTGTCCTAAGGTTTGGAAGTTAACGGTTCCCTGCTTCTGAAAGGAGATGAGGATGCACAAAGTTGCACTTAAATGAGAGATAGAAATAAGGAGATAAGAGATAAAGAAAAGTAGAGAGAGAGTGAAATTGCAAATCCTTTAATCCTAAGAACTTTCCACCTGAATGTGTATCCAGTATGAGTTCCTTTAATCTCTTGGTGAGATGATTGATCCAATCCAATGATGTGATGGTCTGATTCCATGCCCCCCTCTGCTCTTAACCCGGAGTTGAGAGTGAGGATAAGTCCTCCCTCTCAACCCTAACCTAAGTACACATGCAAATAACAGTATGACAACAAAACAGAAAACAATCCCAAAACAGAAACCCTAGCCTCCTCTCCCCACCTCCGTACCAAACTCCCCCCAACGTCTGTACGCTGTTCCGTCCATCCAGTTTGTCCTTCTCATGACGCGGTCCTTGCACCGCGCCCTACTCGGAGCCCCCCACGCCTGTCCCTATCCGTTTGTCTGCACCCGTTGTGGATGTCCGGTATTATCCGGCGTGATCCGCGCGCTTGCACGCGCGCTCCCTCTGTTCCTTTATAGCCCGTGGATTGCTCCGCCCCTACGTATCCAAACCGGTGCGCCCGCAAACCTAGTTGGGCGCACTACCTTCCGAATCCAATCTCCGGGGCCAATCGCCGCCCACGCCGCATTCAATGCTGAGCCCAACCCGTCCACTAGGTGCGGAGCCAAACAGCAGCTGCTGCTGAGCACTCCGCATACCCTAATGCTGAGCCTGCTTTCCTCCAATGCTGAGCACGCAGCCGCAAAGCAGTTCCCAATCCGCGTCTTTAAATTGACACCACATCCCCCCCCAACTTGAGTTCTTTCCCCAGAAGTCTTCCATTGCTTCACCATACTACCACCACCGCTACTTCCACTACCACCCCCACCACTCCCACTACCACCTTCCCCCAGCCTCCTTCCGCTCCATTGCCACCATGCTCCCATGCAAGTTCTGCGCCCGGAACGGGCACGTGTGTTTGATTGTTCCTGGTTGATGCGCCTGTGTTGCTTGCCGTTGCAGCCACCATTGCTGCTCACTTAGTGACGGCATGCCCCAAGCTCCCCCCCAATCTGGCTCTTGCCCCAGGCCGTGCAAGAGGGCTTGTCTGGACCTGTTTGTAGTTTTGGATGACAAAACCATCTTGGAGGACTTGTGGACTCCGCCGCGCTCCCCTCTCCACTGTCATCCACCAAGCAAGGGTTGCAACTTGGCTTCTCCTCTTTGCCGCGCGGGGCCACCGCGGAAGGAGGACTTCCCATCCTTTGATGATTTCTGGAGGGCTTTGAAATCCTGGGCGGACCGCGTCCGGGTCACGGAAGGCGCAAGGGACCGGCGCCTCGATGAAATTCTTCGGCGTCGCGCTGCTCCGGATCTGGGTCCTCCTCCGGCACCTACACCGGCTCCACGAGGCACCCCGCCACCGCCCGCGCCACCAGCAGCCTTGGATGAGAGGCCTAAAACCCCCAAAGTCCCTCCGCCTCCGTCACCCATCCTTGTCCCGTCATTGCCTCCAGCTGGACCAAGCCCCCCTGTTGGTTCCCCGGAGGCCCCGTCTTCACCGGCCGCTCCTCCCCCCAGCCCTCCCAAGATCCCGGAAATCCCTATTGTAATGGCACTCCTGGCGGCCGGCTTTGTGGTTTTTTGCAGAAAGGTTGACCACAATGCTTTGGGATTACCTCGCGACCCCCGGCACCCAATCCTTGGAATCCCGGCACGAGCTCCTGGCGTCTTTCCGGGTGTTACTGGCGTTGTTGAGGGCGGAAATGGAGGAGATGATGAAGATGGCTTGGGCGCATTGCCCTCCCCTTCCCCTTCTTTCCTTTCTTTTCTTTTGGTTGTACTGCGCTTCCTTTTCCCTAAGAAAATACACGTATCCGCGCGAGGTCTTAAACTTCTGAGAAAAAGTGCGCGACCGCGCTTTGTGAGAATGAGCTTGAGATTAAAGTCCGTGTCCGCGCGCTTTGCTTTGTGAGAGACCGTAAGTGACCAGCCGTTCCAAAAGGGGCACCTGGACCGCCCCAGACAAACTGCCACACAGTTCCCCGTACCAATCCTGTAACAAACACAACAACCAAACACCAGCGCGCGCCACCGTAAGGGAAGAGAGAGCGAGAGAGTAAGAGAACAGACATTCTGGGGTGTCTAGTTGCTCTGGCTGTGAACTGGCTAGAGCAACCCCTCACCAAATCAAGCTTATTCCCATACCAACCACCCATCCTCAAGATATCCTGAGAGAAAAGAAAAAGAGAAAAAGAAACCAACAGAGAAGAAAAATAGAAAAGAACACATAATAATTTTTTTTTTTGCGCAACGCACATAGACCGCCCGCAAATCATTCTTCTTCCCGCTTCCCCCATCCGCGGGATTGTCCTCGCGTCCCGGTTCCCTGGGGCTTTTCCTTGAGTTCACGTACCCGGCTTTGTGCCACGCCTGCGTTTCCTGCAAAAACCCCAAGCCAGCAAAGACCCCACAATCCAGATAAGAAAGAAACATAGAGAACAAAAATTCTGGGGTGTCTAGTTGTTTGGGACGTGAACCGGCTAGAGCACCCCCTCACCAAATCAAAACTTATCCCCTACCTCCACCACCTCCCCCCCCAACTTGGCCACTGTCCCCAGCTGGTCGCAACCGCCTACTCCGTTGCAACGGCAGGTTTTCCGCTTCTCCGTCCAAAGACAAATCCCCGGATCGCGTTCCAACACCATCTCCGCGCTCCGCACTCCCCTCGTCTGCTCCGTCACCCCCTCCCACTGTCTTGTAGAATGAGGTAGATCCTCGCACAAAGAAGCGCTTGAAATGCGAAGCTACCGCCTTCCGTTTCAGCGGAGTACCATCTAATTCCTCCAACTCATGGCTGCCGCCCTCAAACTTGGACAACACGGGGAATGGGCCGTTCCACTGGTTAGCAAACAACTTCCCCCACTGAGACTCCAGACTCTGGGTGTACAGGAGCACCAAATCCCCCTTCCGCAAGGGATCCCGGAGACGATGCAAGCAGCGCTCGTCCCAATAGCACACCAATGCCGTTTGAGTCTTCTTCAGCCGGTCCGGGGGGCCTTTGCGAGCATCCTGTCCCGTTGAAGGAGCTGTTTGGTGCGAGCCTCAAGAAATTCTGCGGAAGTCTTCACCTTCCACCAGTGAACCCCCAGGAACATCTCCAACTCAATGTCCACTGGAAGCATGGGGCGCTGTCCAAAAAGTAACTCGTACGGCAAGTAGCCTGTCAACCGCTTCACCAAAATCTGATCCGCAAACAGAACCATTGGAAGGGTCTCCTGCCAGCGCTTACCATCCTCCCTGCACATCTTGACCAGGGCTTCCTTGATTGGTTGATGCCCGCGTTCAATCATGCCGGCCCCCTTGGGATAATACTACGTTACTCGGCCAAAATTGGCTCCGCAACTCTTTACCAACTTGACCAAACGGCTGCAAAACTCAGCCCCTCTGTCCACTGTAACCAGACAAAGCAACCCGTACCGGGAAAACCAATCTTCCTCCAGAAACAGAGCAACTTTCTCCGCCAAGAGCTTGACCAACAGACGCGCTTCCGCCCAACCGGACAGGTTGTCCCGCTCAACGAGCAGATAGGCAAACTTACCGGCCTTGATGTGGACAACATCAAGCAAGACTCGATCAAAGAGGGTGTCTTCCCCTGTAGGGTTTCCGACTTCCTTAGGCAATCTCGCCCTCCGCCGTTGACAGGCTTTGCAGGGTGCCAACCATTCCCGTACCACATGCACTACCCCCGGCCACCAGAACCGCTCTTTCACCCGCCTCTGCGTTTTGACCTCCCCTTGATGGCCAAGATTGTTGTGAAGGCTTTGGAGGATAGCTTCCTGATCCGCCCTTGAAGTGGTAACCACAAGAGGAACCAGAGTCTTCTGCCGCCAAAGCTGCCCCTCCTGTACATAGAAGTTTCCCGCTTGCCTCCTTGCCCATTGCATGTGCTTGTCCATAGTTCAGTTGGGAAAACAAAGGTCCCGCAAGTAATCACAAAGAATTGCGTACCGCCCGGTCTGCCGGAGCGGCAGCTGAACGCCTGCCTCCACAACCCCTACCTTGACAACCGGGGTCTCCACATTGAGCAGTTCCGCCTCCTCAAACGGGTCATCCCTCGGATACCGCGACAAAGCGTTGGGCATAGTGAACGCTTTCCCCGGAACATGAACAACAGCAAAGGAGAAAAGTTGAAGAAACGCCACCCACCTGGTCATGGGAGCATTGGGCAACGCCAGGGAGTTGATCATCCGCGCCAGCGCCTCCGCATCCACCAAAAGCTCAAAGTGAACCCCCCACAAAAGATACTGAAGGTGGTTGCCACAATTGGGGACCAGTAACAATGCCTAGTGGCGAAATTCCCGCCTCCTGACCCCATGTGCGCACCTGCTGCATTGCGGTTGGCTGGCTTGGCTCCATCGGAATCTGTTTGCCCGTCGGAAACATTTACCCCATCCCCGCCGGTCAAACCAATCCCGCGTTGAGATCCTTTGTAAGCTCCTTGCATGCCAATTGCCAATGAGTGTTCTCCCCGCAGTACAAGCACCCCCTTGGCACAAAGGTACCGGGCGGCCAAAACCCTTCCACCATGTTAGGTGGAGGCCCCAGCAGCTGCTGCTGGCCCATACGGCTCATGCAGATCTTCAAATCCTTCATCAGTTTAGTCAATTCACTCACCGGAGGGGCGGGCGCGGGTTGAGGAACCAGAACACGCGTGGAAGTAGGTGGAACCGGGGCTGAAAATTGCGCTGGAGCCAAAACCTGGGGGGCGGATTTCTTTGGTCCCGCTGGGAAGGACTTAGCGGTATCCTCAATAAGCTCTTCTAAGTCAAGCTTGCTCTCCACAGCCTTGAAAATGAAAGCAAACTCCGGAAGGAGCGCAATGCTCCCGTTCAATGACCGCTTTACCAAGTTGTGATTGTAAAGATGCCGCTGCACCCTTTCCTGGAGTTGAGCGCCTAAACTGCCCAGAAATGCGCGTTTCATGGCCCCCGTCTGTCCCGCCACCACCTTGTTCTTTGAAAAGTACCAATAGATCTGATCTAATGTCAAGGTGTAATCCGCCAGCTACACCCAAGTTCTGACTCCTCCGTGCGCGCTCGCCTCCGAGGCCACGTGGTCAAAATTGCTCTCCCGGAATCAAGGTTTGCGCCTACCCCACTGCGTTAGGATCTCCGCCTTCAGTTTTGGCCAATCCTGATTCTTGTAGCCTTCCATCTCCTCCACATCCCGGAGCTTCTCTTTGTCCATAATGAACAGGACAACAAGCCGGGCCTTATTGGCTTCCGACGCACCTTCCGCATCTGCAATACCTTTGTATCTCAAGATGAATCACTCCACATCTGCAGTGTTGAATTGGATGTGAGGGTAGTCAAGCGGCCTGATGCAAACCGGACGAGTGGGTTCATGATCACTGGAGACCAATGGGGGAACGGCATAGCTTGTCCTGGGTTGAGCGGGGGGATGGAAGACGCGAGTGGGGTCAGAGTAGCGGACCCGGAAACGGAAGGGGAAGAAGAAGAAGAGGAAGCGACTGTAGCAATGTTTGGATATGACCTCGCGCCCAGTTACCTTTGAAAGACAAGAAACAGAAGGTTATTTCCCGGCCAGACCCCCAGATGTGGAAAGAATAATGGTTTTCCCCCTATAATTGTCCCAAGGTTTGGAAGTTAACGGTTCTCTGCGTCTGAAAGGAGATGAGGATGCCCAAAGTCGCACTTAAATGAGAGATAGAAATAAGGAGATAAGAGATAAAGAAAAGTAGAGAGAGGGTGAAATTGCCAATCCTTCAATCCTAAGAACTTTCCACCTGGATGTGTATCCGGTATGAGTTCCTTTAATCTCTTGGTGAGATGATTGATCCAATCCAATGATGTGATGGTCTGATTCCATGCCCCCCTCCGCTCCTAACCCGGATTTGAGAGTGAGGATAAGTCCTCCCTCTCAACCCTAACCTAAGTACACGCCCAAATAACAGTATGACAACAAAACAGAAAACAATCCCAAAACAGAAACCCTATCCTCCTCTCCCCACCTCTGTACCAAACTCCCCCCAACATCCATACGCCCTTCCGTCCATCCAATTTGTCCTTCTCATGACGCGGTCCTTGCACCGCGCCCTACTTGGAGCCCCCCACGCCTGTCTTTATCCGTTTGTCCGTGCCTGTTGTGGATGTCTGGTATTATCCGGCGTGATCCGCATGCTCCGTCCGTTCCTTTATAGCCCGCCAATTGCTCCGCCCCTAAGTATCCAAACTGGCGCGCCCAGGAACCTAGTCAAACGCACTAACTTCCAAATCCAATCTCCAGCGCGGATTGCCGCCCATGCCGCATTTGATGCTGAGCCCAACCCGTCCACTAGGTGCGGAGCCAAACAGCCGCTGCTGCTGATCCAGCAGCTGCCGCTGCTGAGCACTCCGCATACCCTAATGCTGAGCCTGCTTGCCTCCAATGCTGAGCGCGCAGCCGCCAAGCAGTTCCCAATCCGCTTCTATACATTGACACCACATTGGTCAACACCCTCTCCCCCCGCTCCACGGCGCTCCTCCAGAATCTCCCGTCTGCCCTCTTGGTTTGGCAACTACTCCCGCTCTGCCTTGATTAAAGACAACATCCTGGCCCCAAAGACCTGCAAACAATTAATGAAGAACCCCCACCGCTCCAGGTGGATGCTCTCAGCCCATGAAGAAATCTCTTTGTTGCGCGGTATGAACACCTGGGAACTTGTTCCTGCCCCAAAGGGCCAAAAGATTTTTCAATGCAAATGGATTTTCAAGGTGAAGCGGAAGGCTGACGGCATGATTATTAAACTCAAGGCTTGTCTGGTTGCTATGGGTTTCACTCAAGTCCGTGGGCTTGATTTTTCCAAAATGTTTGCTCCGACTCTCTGCCTTGAGATGCTCCGCCTTCTCCTCAGTCTTCTCGGCACCAAAGGATAGGTCGGCCGTCAAGTTGATTTCAAAGCGGCATTTCTCAACGGCCACCTTGATGAACCCGTCTAAATGACTCCACCGCCGTGTTTTGAGGATCTGTTACACCCCGACTGGGTGTGCAAAGTCTCAAGGGAAATCTAAGGCTTAAAACAGTGGCCTCAGCAGTGGAATGTCAAACTCAATTCCGCCCTCCTCTCCATTGGCCTCACCAGGTCTTCTTACAACCCCTCTCTAGACTTCCAGCTGCGTGTTGGTGTGCTTTTAGGTGCTGTCACGGCTCACGTGGACAACCTTGCCATTGTGGGAACTCCCAACTTTGTCCCCAAGTTAATTAAGGACATCGGAGAGCGCTTCACGATTGGATCTGACAAAGACCTTTCTCTCTTTCTGTCCATCTCCATCCAGCGTGACTGCAAGTCTGGAACGGTCTCCATTGGACAGCAGCACTATATTAGCTCTGTTTCCTCCACCTTTCTTCCATTGATCTCCCCTCCCGTCAACTTGCCCACAAGCGCAACCTTCAAGTCTCTGGTGAAGCGTAAGGTCAATATTCTGCCTGCACCTCCCCAATATAACCAACTCATTGGCTCACTTCTTTGGATCTCCCAATGCACTCGCCCGGACATTTCGTTTGCTGTACACAAACTCTTGCAGTTCCTTCAAGATGTCTTGGTTGACCACTGGAATGCGGCCCTCAGGGTCCTCCGGTATCTCTCTGCCACCAAAACCATGACCCTAACTCTTGGAGGCTCTCAACTGACTCTTGCCGGCTTTGCCGACTTGGACTGGGCTGAGGATTGTGACAACCGTCACTCTATTTTGGGTTATGTCTTCTGGGCAGGTTCCAGTTCAGTCTCCTGGAGATCCAAGAAACAACCAACAGTTTTGCTGTCAAGCTTGGAGGCGGAATATAAAGCCTTATCAGACTGTTGCAAGGAGGGACTGTGGCTGCGGAACGTAATGGTCAAAATCCAAATCCGCAACTCCAGTCCAGTTGCACTCTATGTCGACAACAAAGGCGCCGAGGCCTTGGCAAAGAACCCCGAACACCACTCCCGCAAAAAGCACATCGACGTGCGGCACCATTTCATCCGGGAGTGCGTAGCTTGAGGGGTCTTTACCGTCCATAATGTGGGAACCAAGAAAATGATTGCGGATATGCTAACCAAACAGCTGACTCAAATCCTCCTCAAAGCTCATCAATCCCTGTTTGGTCTTACTGCAGTTGGTTAGCAACGGTGGGTGTTGGGATTACTAGTCTTCCATCTCAAATCCCATGCAGTTTCCTCTCAGCCCTTTTATTCCTTCCTGTCTTTTCTTAATCATTCTCTTCTTTCTTCTTCCATATTCTCTATTTTCCTTCATCTCTTCTGATCCCTGTCACTTCCATCATAAGTGTGACACTCATAAATACTCCCTACTCAGTTGTCTTTACTCATTGTCACGCACGCGCGCGCCTTGTTTCCAATTCTCAAATGTCCACTAACCATTTCACATTCCTTATGACATGTCACTGTTTCCACCTGAGGACAGAGCTTGAGATTGGTAGGAGGATTTCCTCTCCTCATCCTTCTACCTATTTTCTCCTCTCTGAATATCCTCAGGTGAGTAATGTTGTTCTCATGACTTTTCCTCTCTGACTGATTTGTGTGAAACTGATCCTTCTACCTATTGTCTCCTCTCTGAATATCCTCAGTCCAACACTCTGTCGCTAAAGGACTGCAAGGTTCCTGGTACCAGAGAGCTGACAGGGAAGAAATATATGAAGAAGATATTCCCAATACTCCTCAAGTCATCCACGTCTCATCTTCTACCTCATCTTCTGCATTGAGAGAGCAGATTCTACCACTCACACTGGCGCACTTTGATGAATAGCATTCAACTGTTAAATAGGTGAAATATCAGATCACAGAATATGTTTTGTTTTGGTTGATCAAATCCTAGGCTGACTTGGCTTTTTTTTTGGTGGACTTAGACAAAAAAAAGAACCATAACTTCCAAACCAGCCACCTTACCCCACCAAACCACCGGTCCACTCCTTCCTCCTCCTCACCCACCACCACCACCTCACTCCACCAAACCACCGGTCCACACCTCTCTACTATTTACCAAACCACGCCACCCACAACAACCACCTCACCATTCACCTCTACCCACCTCCAAGTTCACCCGGTCATCTTCCTGATTATTTTTTGCTCAGCTCCCAAGTTAAGCCCCCCCTCCTCCTCCTTTTAGAACCATTAATCTTAATCATTCTTTCCTTGGCTCCTCTGGTAAGCACCCACCCTCCTCCTCTTCCTCCCCTTCATCTTGCTCCTTCTGCTCCTCCCCCTCACCTTCATCCCCCCTCCTTGTTGCTGATGAATTGGAAACCAAACAATTTTCATGGTTTGATCAATCAACCAAACCACAAGCTATTGTTCATATTTTAAAAGCCAATCAATTGAGTAATTTCCTTTTTATCATCAACAGTTCTACTGCTACCAATACATGCCATGACTACCAATAAACTATCTTTTTTTCCATGGCTGGCCTTTCCCTCTCATTCTTGAGTTGGTCTTTATCTTGATACTTCTCATTTTCCTCTCTTTGAAACTCCAGCTCTTCCTGTTTCATTTTCCACTCAGAATCCAACTTTCATTGATTGAACAAACTCTCAGCTTCCTGCTTTTGAAAATCCATAGCCAGTTGACACTCCCACTTCTCCTTTTCAAATTGAAGTTTTTCAGATTCAATTTGTGATTTCCCTGTTTTTTGGCGGGGGAATAGGAATGACCTTTATTTTGAAAGCAAGGAGAATAAATTGATTCACTTACTTGAATCTCTCTTCTCCATTATATCCCCAAATCCATAAATATTTGAATTTTTTCTCCTCTTTTGATGGCTATTGGGTTTGAGGTTGATGGAACTGGAGGCCTTCAGCTTTCCCTTTGCAGAGGAGGTTTGTGTGGGAAAATTATTGCTCTCATTGGAAGGGGATGTGGAAAGCCCCATTGGCTTGAGTATTTGGCCATTCAGAAATGGATGAGCCTGTTTTTTTACAATCTAAATCAGTCAGGATTAAGCAGACAGAAGGGAAAAGAACTTGGTTCCTTAATTGAGCATATTTTGATGGTGGTGGCAATAAATAAATAACTTGCTCCTCATTGGCCAATTTGTCAATTTTTTCCACCCCAGGAATAGAGTAATCAAAAGAAGGAAGTGAGGGGTCCAAGGAAGCGTTTGAATCATTGATCCATGCTGATGTAGAAGTGATTGGATCTGGTTCTGTTGGAATTTCCTCCTCCACATCAGATTTAGGCCACTCATATGTTTCATTGGGATCATCATTGCTATGCTGAGCATCCACAGCCAGGTCCTCAGCATCAAATGATTCTGATTTTTGGGCATCAAAAGTGTCTAAAGGGGTTATATTGGCCTTCTTTACAAAGATTTAATTCATTTTAATATAAAAATGACAAATGGAGTCCAGCTTATCAACCCCCAAGTTGATTCCCTTTGCTTTATTGGAGTCAGTGATACCAAAGCCAGTGGAAATTTACATTGAGTGGGCTTTTTTGTACTTGTTTCAATAGTTATTGAATTGCTCCTTCATCTGTTTGGATGAAAGATCCATCCTACCTTTGTTTTTATTCTTCAGTTCATTGGACATCAGGAGATAACTATTAACCTTAGAAAATGGAGCTTGGTCCACTCATGTTTGATTGTTGGATCCAAAGCAAGCATCATAGTTGGAGGGGATTTTGAGCCAGTTTACCAGGATGATGTGATCAGCTCTCTTGAGCTAACTTGAGCCTTTGCAAGCTGATGGGGGAGGATTTTTGGATGTTGAGTTCCTGGGGGATGTTCACTTTTGTCCATTGGATTGTTTAGTGGACTTGCATGGGGAGGTTTGCTGAGGGGCCATTTAAAAAGATTAAGAGGGATGGAGGGCTGAAGAAATGAAGCAATGAAGTGATTAATGGATGTGTTTAAAGTGGGGATGAATTGATGAAGCAATGAAGCAATGAGGGGTAGTATGTGATGAAAGCAGGGATGAAGCAATGAATTCATGAGAGGATGGATGTGATGAAAGCAATAATGTGATGAGCATGATGAAGCAATAAGAGCATTAAAGTGGTTAGAGTGATGAAGCAAAGAGGATAGGAAGAGATGAGAGTTTTAAAGTGATCAGGATAGCAATAAAGAGATGAAGATAAATGAATCAATTTTTTTGGATGAGGTTGGAGGTAGATTTTTTCCGGTGAGGTCAGAGTTCAAAACCAGGGGTGATGACACGGTAAAAGCCTTTAAATACTTTATTTAACAAAAAAAACAATGTATTTTCAGGTAACTCTGACATGTCTGATGTGAAATAAGTGGGTTTTTTTGATTTTTAATGGCAGATTTGGGTTAAAAACCACCATTGAAAAATGGCAGGTTTGTGTATCTTTGATATGCTCTAATATAAATAAATAAAACTTTGCAAACCTACATGAACCTTTCACACCTCAAACTGGGTGGTGTGGTGCTGTTTCCAAACCATCTGGGTTGTGAATGGCTCTTCAAAACCCATCTCTCACACCTCAAAATGGGTTGTGTGGCACGGTTTGCAACCCATTTTGAGGTGTAAATGGGTTGTGTAGGGTTGAAAATTTAACATTGCCCCTCAAAATGAGCTGGATTTGTGGGGATAGAATTGTTGAAATGTTTTCAAATGAATTTATTTGAAAAAAAAGCAAATTAAGGCTTATTGATATTGAAATTTTTGCTGACCCAGAAATCTTTCAAAGAAATGTGAATCAAAATTCCAGTACACCCTCATTTTTACAAAAAGCCATACCCAATTTCTATAGTTGGAAAAATCATTTTAAAAATGGAAAGAGTTGAAGAAGAGAATCAACCAATAGTTTCAGCTAAGAACTCTCCCCAATCAGTTTTCCATCATAAAACCATCCAATATTTTCTAGAATTGCAATTTGGAAAGACATTTTCAACTGGAAATGTTGTAATTGAGATCATTTGACTTGTAATTGAGATAATGTGACTGCAACAAAAAATTTAATTAAAACTGTTTCACAGGTTTGAAAAAAAAAACTTGATGAGGAATCTTCAAATAAATTTTGAAAGAGACCAGGCCATGAAGGGAAGTCTTCAAAAGAGTTTGTGGGGAAATATGGAAAAACAAGCTTGTGTTTTTTGCATCAAAGAAATCTCCAGGCAAAGGCTCAGGAAGAATTTTTGGATTTTAAATAAATCAACCTTTCTTGATAGGATTTGAGCATAAAATTTGATTTAAAAATTTCATAATAGAGTTAGCAGAAATATAGAGAGCAAATAGCAAAGGATAAAAAGGACAAAATATATTTCATTTTGCATATATACTTCCATAAAATTTTATAGATCAATTTTTAAATTTTTTTTCATCATTTTATTTGAAATTAAATAGGAATTTTTGTTTTTTGAAAAAAAAACCTTGTAAAACATAATCTCAAATTCAATTAATTAGGAATAAAAAATAATGAATTATTTTGATTATTGGAATATATGAAGAACAACAATTCTTGAGTAGAGAATAGGAATAAAATTCCCAAACCAGCCCAAGAATTTTCAAATTTCTTGAGAAAGCTCTCATGAGGCAAAATAATTTTAAATTTGATATCTGGCTCATTTGAAAAATTAATTTAATCTCAGTTTTTAAACTCATGCAGAATCAATAAAATTTTCTTTTCACTCTAGATGATGAGTGATTTTAAAATAATTGAAAATACAATGGGTTTTCCTATTTATAAAGGCCATTGTTAAATTTGCAAACCTGTGGTTTCAATTGGGCACAAAACACCGTTTGCAACACATCTGAGTCGCAAATGGCTGTTTGCAACCAATCTGAGTTAAGCTTTTGTAATATGTATATATTTTTTTAAACATTTATTTCAACTTTTTTTAAATTTTTTTTATTTTTTTTAAACATTTTTTGAAATTTTTTGATCTTTTGTTTCTTTTTTTGATTTAAATAGAAAAAATGAAAATAAAAAATAAATTAATCCATTGAATTAAAAATTTGGATATATAAAAAATGTGATAATTATTGTCAGCAATTAGATTAGGCAAATGAGCAGTATTTAAAGCAAAAGAAATGCTGGACACCTTGTGTCAATAATTGCTTGATGGGTTCTCACAATGGGGAAATAAATTGGATGATATTGTTGATGAATTCAATTGGATGATGATAGAATGATGGAAAACAGAAGGGAGAAGAGCTCCTTAAGTACAAAAGATTGGCCTCTTGTGAGCCCATGATACAACAAGCCAAAAGGCAAATTTTCCGCCCCAAAAGAGCTCTACAGGCTCTACAGGCCTTGTTGCTTGGTTTGAACTGCATCAGCCCACATTGCATCAGTCCCTGTACACTTACAGCCAGCCTATTCTGGTTATTTCTGGTGTTTCCACCTTAATGGGGCTGAACCAGCCCCTTAACTGTTCAAAACCCTGTCTGGTTGTCCGTTACAACCAGCCCTGTTACTTATCTTGGCACTTGTACAGCCCTGGCCCCTCACATGGGCCAGGTGGGACCCAGGACTCACCTGAGTTCAACCAAAATCTCACCTGGGGGGGTGTAACTGGCAGACATGCCGCCCCCCCTCTTTCTCTCAAATTCCTGGAGGGGGTGGTCAAATCCCCCTACCAGGGGCCCTGGGGGTTGATACCCCCAGGGTGTTGCTACAGTAAGTGGGCTGCAGGGTGGTTAGGTCCCCTCAGCCCATTGCTCCTCCCCCTTGGTAAAAGGGGGGGGGGGGAGAGCGCCCCTTCAATGGTGGGGGGGGGGGGGGGGGGGGGAGTTCAATCACCCCTCACCGCTGGTTGCCTTGATGAAACCGGCCTGGCTATCTCCTTTGGTGGGGGGGGGGGGGTGATCAAGTCCCCCGCACCATGAACGGTTGCCCTTTGCCACCAGTTGCTGGCTGGTTACAACCAGCCAGCCCTCCCCCTCCCCCTGGCAATGGCAAGCAAGGGGAGGCGGAGGAGACGGGACCACCAGCCCTGTGGCCGCCACCCAGCGCAGCAGCCGCAAAAATGGCCCTGCGCGGGCCCTCAGGCCCCATAGAAAGGCCAAAGGCTAAAACAGCGGCCCCAAGCCGGCCGCAACATGGGCAGTGGCCCCAAGCGGGCCGCGACCCAGGTGGCAGCCCCATCCAGGCTGCAACATGGGTGGCGGCCCTGATTGGCCGCCACAAGCCCAAAAACTAAGTAAACCATACTTTGGCGGGCCAGCCTGTCTGGCAAAGTATGTCCAAAATAAACCTTGGGCCCAATTATACCCATAAAAGCCCATCTGGCTGTATTTGGCCAAATACCTCACCGGGCCCGTTGGCACCTGTGTACCAATAGGCCTGTTTCACATGTTTTGAGGTCAGTTTCCCCAAATCAGTGACATCCACGCAGGCCCGTATGGTCCGTGTGAATGTCCATTGGTCAGGAGAGGCCAATATGTGCATCCCATTTGGATTACACTTATAAGTAGCACATGCGTAAGTGTATGCAAATTTTAAAACACTCCCTTAATCCAAAAGGGGTGAAATCCACATGTTAGTCACAAAGCCTTGATGCTTGTTCCTTTATAATGCTTAGTCAAGATATCCACAATCATTGCTCCAGTGGGCATTTACCTCAACACAATCTCATGCAGTTAACTGCATCAAAAATATAGTTATTGTGAAAATCAATATGTTTTGTTCTTGAATGGAACACATGGTTTTGCGCCAATGCAATGGCACTCTGATTATCAGAATAAAATAATGCAAGCCCTTGTGGCTTATGTGTATCCTCTAAGGCTTTTCTCAACCATTTTGCTTCCTGTGAAGATGCTAAGTAAGCTCTATACTCAGCCTCTATTGATGAAAGACTTATTTCCAATACCTTCTTGGACATCCATGACACCAGATTCTTACCTAAGAAGAATAAAAAACCACTTGTTGATTCCCTAGTGTTACAATCTTCCCAACTTGCATTGGAATAACCAAAAAAATCAAAGTTTGCTGAATTTGTAAACAACAGTTCCAGAATGTGCATTACTTTAAGATACCTCATAACTCTCTTAAACGCTGATAAATGCCTCATGCTTGGCTTCTATAAGTGTTGTGACAAGACACAAATTGCAAAAGCAATATTGGGCCTTGTACACTGCCCCAAATAATTAAGCAATCCAATAGCTGACCTGTAGTTGTTCCCAGATTGAACAAACTCCAGATACTCCTCATCTGTAGACTTCTCTAAACAAATGTTTGACTGCATGGGAGTACCAAACTCCTTTGCATCCTCTAACCCATATTTCTTAAGAATAGCTGCCATGTAATGGCTCTGGTCTAACTTAATACCATTCTTGCTTTTACTGAATTTCATTCCTAGCACCTGTTGCGCCAGACCAAGATCTTTTATCTTGAATTACTTCTTGAGTGTCTCCATGGCTCTCTCTTTAACATTTCCAATAATGATAATGTCATCAAAATATAAAAACAAAATTGCATCCTTTCTTACAAAAAGAAAAGGGTTGGCCACAGACGTCTTGAAACCAATCTGTATCAGTTTCTCACTCATGGTATTATACCACAACCTAGCTGCTTGCTTTAATCCATAAAGGTATCTACACAGCTTGAGGGCATATTCCCCTTTATCTGCTGAAAGAAAAATTCTAACACAGATTTTCTTTTTGGTTTCTGGGTTAGTATCTACTAACCATTCACAAAAGCCATCAGGGATTGACATATAAACAGTCTCCTGTTAAAATACATATGCACTTACGGGTGTGCTACGTATAAGTGTAATCCAAATGGGATGCACATACGGGCCTCTCCAGCCTATTGGATACACACACACGGACCATACAGGCCTGTTTGGATGTCACTGATTTGGGGAAAATGGCCTCAAAACATGTGAAACAGGCTCATTGGTACACGGGCCCTTACTGGCCTGGTGGGGGATATGGGCAAGTACAGCCAGATGAGCTTTAATGGGCCTAATTGGGCCCAAGGTTTAATTTGGACATACTTGGCCAGACAGGATGGCATGCCAAAGTTTGTTTTGCTTTGTTTTTGGGTTTGGGGCGGCGCATTGGAACTGCTGCCCGTGTCGCAGCCTGGTATGGGCTGCCACCCACGTTGCGGCCCGCCTGGGGCCCCTGTTTTTGCCTTTGGACCATCTATGGGGCCCAACGGCCCGTGCGGGGCCGTCGTTGCGGCTTCCATGGGGCTGGTGTTCCCAGCTCCTCCCCCTTCCCTTGCTTGCTATTGCGAGGGGGAGGGGGAGGGCTGACTGGTTGTAACCAGCCAGCAACCAGGCATTGTGGGGGGGACTTGATCACCCCCCCCACCAAAAGAGGTGGCCAGGCCAGTTGCTTTGAAGCGACCGGCGGTGGGCGGGAATTGACCACCCCCCCAGCATTGAAGGAGCGCTCTCCCCCCCCCCCTTTACCAAGGGGGAGGAGCGATGGGCTGGAGGGGACCTGACCACCCCCCAGCCCACTTACCATAGCAACGCCCTGGGGGTATTGACCCCCAGGGCCCCTGGTAGGAGGATTTGACCGCCCCCTCCAGGGATTTGAGAGAAAGAGGGGGGGGTGGCATGTCCGCTGGTTACACCCCCCCAGATGAGATTTTGGTCAGACTCAGGTGAGTCCTGGGTCCCACCTGGCCCATATGAGGGGCCAGGGCTTTACAAGTGCTAAGATGAGTAACAGGGCTGGTTGTAACGGACAACCAGCCAGGGATTGAACAGCACAGGAGCTGGTTCAGCCCCGTAACAGTGGAAACACCAGAAAGGACCAGAATGGGCTGGTTGTAAGGGTACAGGGACTGATGCCATGTGGGCTGATGTAGCCAAAACCAAGTAACAAGGCCTGTAGAGCCTGTAGAGCTCTTTTGGGGCGGAAAATTTGCCTTTTGGCTTGTTGTATCATGGGCTCACAAGAGGCCAATCTTTTGTACTTAAGGAGCTCTTCTCCCTGCTGTATTCCATCATCCATTCATCATCCAATCAAATTCATCAACAATATCAGACAATGTTTTTCCCCATTGTGTGAGCCCATCAAGAAATTATTGAAACAAGGTGTCCAGCATTTTTTTTCTTTAATTACTGCTCATTTGCCTAAGCCAATTGCAGGCCATAATTATAACACAATACCAGTACCAACATCATCATTACTTCCAAGCCATCTGGACCCTTGTACCTTACTCTGGAGAACCTCAAAGACCTCAATTTTTCCAAGAAGATGTCCTATATCCCTCATGTTAGCTCTACCAAGATATTTCTGAACAGTCAGAATTATAATTCTTGGGCTGTACTTATGAATATTGAGCTGGACAACATCTGTTGTGGGGAGATAATGAATGAAGATGACACTTTGAGCAGGTCAGAAGTGGAGAAAAAGTCTTATCATCTCATCCTTAGGCATCTTGATGAGAATAATGTGACATGGGTTTCAAATACTCTTAGGGAAAATGAGAGGAAAAGGGGCAGCATCCTTTGGAAGTTTCTTAAGTCCAAGTATGTTGGTGATTCTGTTCACCAGAAGGGTATAGCTTTCAATAAACTGTTCAAGTTACAATATTCAAATTGTAAACAGTTTGTTGCAGAGGCTAGGTCTAGCATAGCCAAGTTTAATTCATCATTACTTAACATGGATCTTGAGTGTTTTTCACTCTTAATCCTTCAGAAGCTACCAAAGGAGTTTGATTCTTTAGTCAGAATTATTTCTCAATTGGATCTTCTTCTTGCTGAGGAGGAGGTGCTGAAAAGGATTGAAAAGGATGATCTTCAGTTCAAGATGAAGGGGGGTTCTGGAACAGCCCTTGTTGGAAACACTTGAAAATCTTGCAAGAAGGAGAAAAAGGATTTGTCCAAGGTCTTATGCTATAATTGTCAGAATAAGGGGCATTATGCTAAGGATTGCAAGGAGGCCAAGAAGAGGAAGCAGTACAAAGAGAACAACAAGGAGTTCAATCTCACTACTGAAAATTTGCAATGGTGGCATTTGATGGTCCAATGGACATGGTTGTTGGGGAAGAAGTTACTAACAAGAAGGCCAGAATTGATGAGGATCAAGAAATGGACTTGATTGATTAAGAAGTGAGTAATCTTGACCTCAAAGATGAGAACTTATCAGTGACTGATAAAGCTTCTTTCCTATTAGGAGGATTGAAGGAGGATGTTCTTGTTTTGATTGATTCTGGTTCTACAGATCACATGTTCTTTGAACCAAATTTATTTTCAAATCTTAGTGATTATGATGGAGTTGTTAATTTTGGTCAGAAAGGCAAAAAAATTCAGATTAAAGGAATTGGAAAATTTATTCTTTCAAACCACTTGGGTTTCAAAATTTCTTTTGAGAAAGTTTTCTATGCACCAGAGTTTCCTTATACCCTTGGGTCCCTTGAAGTGTTGTGGAAAAAAGTTTTCCAGATTTGTTATATTAATGAAGATAAGTTTGTTATGGATTTGAATGGGAGAACGGTTCTTAGTGGACAGGTTTGGAACAAGCTTTTGTGTGCAAGCTTGTTCAAAATCTCAGCTTGGAGCACTGTTGCTCACAATAGAAGTGGCCATAAGGTAAAGGAAAGCAACTGTGAGAGTTGTACCTCAGGGGCTAAGACTAGAAATGTGTTCTCAAAGAGTAGAGATTGCACTGATGTTCCTAGAGAGGAATTTTCCATTGATTTGGCAGGGCCATTCACACCGGAGTCCCTTGGTGGGGCAAGATACTTCATCAATTTAGTTGATACTGCAACTAATTATGTTTGGGTTAAACCAATTTGATCTAAGGATAAGACCACAGAGGAGGTTTCTGTAATCTTCAAAGTCTGGAAACAGAATGGTCTAATGAAGGAGATCAAGAGGGTTATCACTGATGGAGGTGGTGAATTTGTGAGTAAAGATTTTGGGAGGCTGTTGAAAGATTATGGTATCATTCATATAGTCACTACTGCAAGTACTCCACAGAATAATGGAATAGTTGAGAGAATGAATAGGAATTTACTGGACAAGATCAGAACTATTATGTCTCAATCTGGTCTACCAAAGTTCTTATGGGCTGAGTTGATGTGTACAGTCTGTCTGTTGCATAACATTGTAAGTTTTAATGGGAAGATTCCTCATTATCAGTTTTGGAAGTTGTACCCCAAAACATCACACCTAAGAAAAATTGGTTGCTTGGTCTATTATAGCGTCCAGCATAATGAGATGGTTGGAAAATTAGACCCTAGAGCCAGAACAGGGGCACTTTTAGGGTATTATTTAATAGGTAAATCATATAGGATCTATTGTCCAGGGACAAGAAAGGTTATCTGTAGTAGGGATGTAAAATTTGATCAAAGTACCTTTCCACTCAAAAGGAGTGAAGATTTTGTGGTGAATAAGTCACAGCAATAAATAGAATTAGCACCTGTTTCACCAGCAAAGGCTGAGGAACATGTTGTTCCAGAAGATGAAGAGATGGCAGATGTGCCACCAGAGGGTTCAGTGCCTGCTTCAGGGGAGTCCATTAATTTGGAACCTGATGAGCCTCCACATCCAGTAAGAAGGAGTGGTAGGGTTAGAGTACCAGTTGATAGGTACCAGGAATGGAAGTTCCATTATGCTGCCACAGGATATGAGGAAGATACATTTCAGGAACAGTGTATGCTCAATGAAGTCATGGAGTTGAGTTCAGAAATGGGTAAAAGGGTTAACCCAAATAGCTTTGGCCAAGGTATTAATTCTGATGAGAGGGCCAACTGGAAGAGTGCCATTTTGAGGAATTTGATTCTCTAGAAAATAATAGTGTCTTTGAAGTGGTTAAGCGGTATTCTGTTCCAAAAGAAAAGACCATTGTGGGGTCTAGATTGGTGTTAAACAAGAAGTTTGACACAAATGGAGTTTTGAAAAGATTCAAAGCTAGAAGCGTTGCACAGGGCTTCAAGCAGAGAGAGGGTATTGATTACCAAGAAGCTTTCTCACGAACTGGAAGTCTTTCCACCTTCAGATACATCATTGCTCTGGCTGTGGAGTTGGGAGAAGAAATCAGAAAAACTGATTTTGTAACAGCATACTTGAATGAAAAACTTGGAGAGGAGGAGACTGTTTATTTGTCAATCACCAATTGTTTTTGTGAATGGTTAGTAAAGACTAAACCAGAAAAAATGAAGAAAATCTGTGTTAGAAGTTTTCTTTCAGAAGATAAAGGGGAATATGTCCTCAAGCTGTGTAGATGCCTTTGTGGATTGAAGCAAGCAGCTAGATTGTGGTATAATACCATGAGTGAGGAACTGATACAGATTGGTTTCAAGATTTCTGAGGCCAACACTTTTCTTTTTGTAAGAAAGGATACAATTTTGTTTTTAAGGGTCAATGAAATTATCATTATTGGAAATGGTAAAGAGAGAGTCATTGAGACACTCAAAACGGAATTCAATTTAAAAGATCTTGGTCTGGTGCAACAGGTGCTAGGAATGAAAGTCAGTAAGAGCAAGAATGGTATTAAGTTAGACCAGAGCCATTACGTGGTAGCTCTTGTTAAGAAATATGGCTTAGAGGAGGCAAAGGAGTTTGGTACTCCCATGCATTCAAACATTTGTTTATAGAAGTCTACAGATGAGGAGTATCTGGAGTTTGTTCAATCTGGGAACAACTACAGGTCAGCTATTGGATTGCTTAATTATTTGGGGCATTTTACAAGGCCCAATATGGTTTTGCAATTTGTGTCTTGTGGCAACACTTAGAGAAGCAAACCATGAGGCATTGGTCAGCATTTAAGAGAGTTATGAGGTATCTTAAAGGAACGCGCAGTATGGGACTGTTGTTTACAAAGTCAGCAAACTTTGATTTGGTTGGTTATTCTGAAGCAAGTTGGGCAGATGGTAACACTAGGGAATCAAAAAGTGGTTTTATATTCTTCTTAGGTAAGATTCTGGTGTCATGGATGTCCAAGAAGGTGTTGGCAATAAGTCTTTCATCAACAGAGGCTGATTATAGAGATTACTTAGCAGCTTCACAGGAAGCAAGATGGTTGAGAAAAGTCTTAGAGGATACACATAAACCAAAAGGGTTTGCTTTGTTGTATTTGGATAACCAGAGTGCCATTGCGTTGGCACAAAACCAAGTTTTCCATTCAAGAACAAAACATATTGATGTTCACAATAACTATATTTTCAATGCAGTTAACTGCAAGGAGATTGTGTTGAGGTACATGCCCACTGGAGCGATGATTGCCATATCTTGACTTAGAATTTAGATAGGAACAAGCATCAAGGCTTTGTGACTAATATGCGGATGTCACCCCTTTTGGATTAAGGGGGTGTGTTAAAATACGTATGTACTTACGCGTGTGCCAAGTATAAGTGTAATCCAAACGGGATGCACATATGGGCCTCTCCGGCCCATTGGACACACACACGATCCATACGGGCCTGTGTGGATGTCACTGATTTGGGGAAACTGGCCTCAAAGCATGTGAAACAGGCTCATTGGTACACGGGCCCTAACGGGCCTGGTGGGGGATATAACCAAGTACATCCCGATGGGCTTTGATGGGCATAATTGGGCCCAAGGTTTATTTTGGACATACTTGGCCAGATGGGCTGGCCCGCCAAAATATGTTTTACTTAGTTTTGGGGCTTGGGGCGGCCCATTTGGTGCTTCCACCCACGTTGCAGCCCAATTGGGGCCGCCTCCCATGTTGCAGCCCGCTTGGGGCAGCTGCCTGTGTTGCCGCCCACTTGGGACCACTCCCCGTGTTGTGGCCCGCTTGGGGCCCCTGTTTTTGCCTTTGGCCTATCTATGGGGCCCAACGGCCTGCGCGGGGCTGTTGTTGTGGCTGCCGCAATGGATGGCGGCTGCGGGGCTGGTGGTCCTGGCTCCTTGCCCTTGCCTCGCTTGCAATTGCCAGGGGGAGGGGAAGGGCTGGCTGGTTGTGACCAGCCAGAAACCGGTCATGGTGGGGGGGGACTTGATCACCCCCCCCATCAAAAGAGGTGCAAGGCCGGTTGCATCAGGGCAACCGGCAGTGGGGGGGAATTGACCACCCCCCCACCATCAAAGGGGCACTCTCCCCCCCCTTTGCCAAGGGGGAGGAGCGACGTGCTGGAGGGGACCTGACCACCCCCCAGCCCACTTACTGTAGTGCCCTGGGGGTATTGACTCCAAGGGCCCCTTGTAGGGGGATTTGACCGCCCCCTCCGGGGATTTGAGAGAAAGAGGGGGGGCGGCATGTCCGCCGGTTACACCCCCCCAGGTGAGATTTTGCTTGGACTCAGGTGAGTCCTGGGTCCCACCTGGCCCATATGAGGGGCAAGAGCTGTACAAGTGCTAAGATAAGTAACAGGGATGGTTGTAACGGACAACCAGCCAGGGATTGAACAGCACAGGGGCTGGGTCAGCCCCGTAACTTTGGAAACACCAGAAAGGAATGGAATAGGCTGGTCATAAGGGTACAGGGACTGATGAAATGTGGGCTGATGTAGCCCAAACCAAGTAAGAAGGCCTGTAGAGCCTGGAGAGCTCTTTTGGGGCGCAAAATTTGACTTTTGGCTTGTTGTATCATGGGCTCACAAGAGGCTAATCTTTTTTACTTAAGGAGCTCTTCTCCCTGCTGTTTTCTATCATCCATTCATCATCCAATTGAATTCATCAACAATATCATCCAACGTATTGCCCCATTGTGAGAGACCATCAAGCAATTATTGACCCAAGGTGTCCAGCATTTCTTTTTCTTTAATTACTGCTCATTTGCCTAAGCTAATTGCTGGCCATAATTATAACTGTTTGAATGGGGGTAAATAACTCTTCTTAATCCTTTAAAGCTGGGATTTTAAGTTAAGAGCAAACTGTATGTTTGAATGGTGATGTTGATCATAAAATAAAACTTGTAAAATAAATTGCATGAGGAGAAGAGAAAAAGATACAACATGATGAAAAGTATTTATACTAAATAAGTTTCCCATGAATGAGTGTGAACAAGTCCGTAGTTTCCTCCTCTCCTTGAATAGCATTCCATGAATGCTGGTTTGTCTTTTACTTTTCCTTTTGTTTTCAGTGCTTTTTGCAGTGTTCTCTTAACACGCTTATTTGGAACATCCAAATAAGCGCCTATCTTTCTTTTCTTTATTCTGATCATCTTTTCACTTTGTGATTTCCTAGTCTGTCTAGACATAAAAGCTTTTCCACTAGTAGATTCAAGCGCTTTCAATCTATTCTCAAGCTTGGAATTCTTTCTGTCAATGAGCATTTGTGCTTCCTCACTTGAGGAATGCTCAAATGTGCACTTACTCTCAATCTTTCTGGGACCGCAATTTACTATGTTTGCATGTGGTGCGGCAGATTCATCCGGTCTTGTTGAGTTGTGCTGTACCTGTGGCTTCTGTAACCTTTCTTGCGTTTCTGTTCCTGTGAAATCCCTGTGACGTGTGGATTGATTTGAGCGTACCATGGACAAGTTGGCTGAGACTGTCTTCTCAACACACCCCCTTCCGCTCAAATCAATCAAGTCCTTTGGTACCATTCCAATCATTGTCAAAAACTTCAGATGCTTTACCCAATCCAATTCCTTTGTGAACATTTCTGCCAACATCTCCTCCGTGGGTACGTATTCTAATTTTATTTAATTATTGCTGACTAGATCTTTCACAAAATTGTAGTGCACCATTACATGCTTGGTTTGAGCATGATACACTGGATTCTTGGATAACTGGATTGCGCTTTGGTTTTCCAAATTAATGATAGTCTTTTCTTTAATGCTATGAAATATATCCATTGTAAGCTTCCTCAACCACAACGCTTCCTGGGCTGCTGAAAGATAGGCTTGGTACTCTGCTTCGGATGACAAGATACTGACTCCTCCGATCTTCTTACTCCTCCAGGACACTAACCCACTGGCAAACTGAAAACAATTACCACTTGTTGATTGGCTGTTATTGTCTTCTCTTTAGCTTGAATCTAAAAATCCAACCAATGTCATGATAACTCCCTGTTGATAGATCAACCCAAAATCCATTGTTCCTTTTAAGTACCGGAGGACTTGTTTAAATGCTGACCAATGCGCTTCACCGGGGTTCTCCAGGAACTGAGAGAGTTTTCCGACTGAGTATGTGATTTCGGGTCTTGTACATTGTGACAAGTAGTTTAAGGAGCCAACTGCTGATCTATAATCCAACCCTTTTTCCTTAAATTCCTGACTCTCCTTTTCTGTAGCCTTTACTAGTTTAATATTTGGCTGCATCGGGGTTCTGCTTGGTTTGCAATCCTCCAGTTCATACTCCTCAAGCAAGCTTTTTATATAATGTTGCTGGTTTAAGAAAATGCCTCTGTCTTCTTTATAGTCAATCTTCATTCCCAGTATGTGCTGAGCTATTCCCAGGTCTTTAATTTTATACTTTTTCCCTATTTCTTCCAGAACTTTATCAGTGTCTTTTCCAACTAGGATCAAGTCATCTACCCAAGCAAATGCTAGGCTCCCTTTATCTGATATGAATAGGCATGGATCTGCTTGACTAATTCAATAGCCATTTTCAATAAACCACAAGGTCATCGTGTTGTACCAACCCCTGGGGGCCTGTTTGAGTCCATACAAACTTTTCTTTGACTTTATAATATACTTGTCTGGCTGATTTATCACGCCTCTCGATACATCCAAAGTGTAAGTCTCCTGCTTTGTTTATTTTAACCATTCAACAAAACCTTCAGGTATACTGATATAGAACAACTCCTCTTCATCCAATTCTGAATTTAAATAGGCAGTCACAAAATCCACTTGTCTTGGTTTTATTCCAATCTGCGTTGCGTAGTTAAGGATTTACCTCATTGTACTCAATTGGCCGGTGGGTGAGAATTTTTCTTTGTAGTCAATTCCCTCTTTCTTTTTGAATACTTGAGCCACGCAACAAGCTTTGTATCTTTCAAGATTTCCTCCTGTATCAAACTTCTTGTTGAGTACCCACCTGGTATTGATGACTGTTTTATTTTTATTTCTTTCTTCCTTTTTAATTATTTCAAAGACTCCATTCTCAATAATTGAATCAATCTCAATGAATATTTATTTCTTCCATTCTGTCCATTCTGGTGACTGTCTGGCTTTGTTGAAACTTTCTGGTAAAATCGCGTTCTCTTTCAAAAAAGTTTGGAATGCCATGGCTTCTAACATAGGATTGTTTTCTAGGTTGTCCATATCCAGTTCTATTTTTAGGTCGTCCCCATTAGCCAGATTTGCTAGGTGAGCTACCCAGTTTCCATATCTTCTTGTGGGAATCTTTGTTCTTGAGCTTTTTCTAATGTCTTGTTTCCCTTTACTTGTATTAATTGATCCTGGTATGCTATTTTCTTGGTCTGATACGCTAATAATCACCTTGTTTGGTTCTTGGTCTGACACGCGAATAATCACCTTGTTTGGTTCCCCCCCTTGATTATTTGAAGTGTCACGCTGGTTGACATCCCCTTGATTAATAGGTGGTCCGCGCCCTCCCTGATTTGATGATCCCTCTTTGTTTACTTCTTCAACAACGGCCTCTCCGCCTCCGCCCAGTGTGACATCCTCCTGGTTTCTTCCTTCCGGAATGTCTATCCCCTCGATACCGGCTGATTCTATTCCAAACTCAAACTCCTTGGCCCTATTCTCTCTTGTTTTAACCTCAAAAACCACGTTCCTTGATTGTATAATCTTTTTTCCCTCAGTATCCCATATACGGTAAGAATGCAAATCTTTGTCAAATCCCACCAGTTTTCCTTTACAACAGCTCGCATCAAGCTTCCCAATTGGTTCAAAATGATGAATACTGTAGACCAACTCGGCACCAACAGGTTTGATACTTGATAGTTTTGGTTCCTTTCCCCAGAACTTCTTGTATGGACAAGTCTTCAAATTCCAATTGTACAGAAAAGATGCCGCGACTACCATCTCTGCCCAGAGGAACTTTGCAAGTTGAGCATCAATGATCATTGTCCTGCTTTTTCCAATTAATGTCCGGTTCATCCTTTCTGCAGTGCCGTTGTTTTGAGGGGTATTTCTTGTGGTAACTATGTGATTTATTCCTTTCTTGATAACCCACTTCTCCATCTCTTGATTCACAAATTCCCCTCCTCCATTGCTGATAATTCTTTTCACTCTGGTGTCTTTCTGATTTTCAATTAGGCTAACAATTCCAAAAAACTTGGACTGTGCTTTGCTTTTTACCTTCAACACTTGTACCCACGAGTAGCGACTAGCTGTGTTGACCACAGTTAAAAAATATTTTGATCCTCCTAGCGATGTGGGTGTGATGGGTCCTACTAGATTCACTGAGAGTTCCTCACCAGCGATATTGGTTTGTTCTTGAGTGTTTTTGAACGGTCTACGGGTCATCTTTCCTAGCTTACATGCTTTGCAATTCACTCCGTTTCCCGAATGACCTAATCGCTTATGTTCTTCTAACAAAATATTGCACTGTACCTGCCTTTGTTGCAGATTTAAGAAAGGTAACTTATTCCTTACTTCCCCCAAGATCACGGTTTTTTCCATCCTATATTACCTCAAAAAATTCTTTATTCTTTTTCATCACTTGTGCTCCTCCATCCCATAAGGCAGTTTGGGAAATCAGACAATACGGCAAAGCTGGTACGTGGTATGCATTGCGGAAGGTGACAGCAAGATCATCTGAATACAAAACAACGTCCCCTTTCCCAACAATGTCTACGCTACAACCCACCTCACCAATTCCAACCTTTCCTTGTATCTCTGTGTAGTTTTCAAAGTCGGCCTTTTCCACAAACATGTGGTTGGACGCACCTGAGTCAAGTAAGATTGCGTTACTGTCCTCGATTTTGGCTTTGTTATTTACTATTGCTTCAGTCATTGCGCAGATGATATTACCATCATATGGCTTGGTTTCTAGATCACCCAGATTACAAAAAATTTTGAGCTTGGTAAGGATGGCGTTGTAATGGCTTTGTTCTTTTTCTTCCTCAAATCTGCCTGGCGTATAAAAATCAACGGTGTCATCAGCCGGGTTTAGGTTGATCAACTCGTTTCCGGAGTTGTAGTCGTCGATTTCTGGCTCGAAATAGCACATTTCCTCATCCACTATCTTAGTTTCAGATTCAACTACAATACCTATGAATGCCACCTTCTTGTTCTCTGATTTGGTGCCTTACCCAATGTTTGCTTGGGGGGGGCAAATTTATAATTAGTCCATTCCTTTCTGCACTGTTTAGCCAAATTTCCATTGATGCCACAATTGTAACACTTCATTGATTTTCTAGGTGCTTGATTCGCTGTCATCGCCACATTCTCAGATTTCTTAACACGAAACTATAAGTGATCACATTCTTTTTTACTTATGACATCCTTGACCTTTACAGCCGTGCTGTCCAAGATAATTATTCTAACTAATGACTCAAACTCCTTTGGTAACTTCTTTAAAACGAGTAAGCCCAAAACCTGTTCCCTGATATCTAGGACTGTGGTTCTGATCCTGCTGATCCCATTCCGAATTGTCCTAACAAACTCTTTTGTTTCTTTAAATTCTATATTGATAAATTCACCCAAAGCTAGTATCTGATGGTGGGCCTTGCTTCCCGGATACTTTCTTTTGAAAATTTCCCAGATCACTAATCCATCACCTTCCTTTTCCTGACTTATCTTGCTATTAACCATGGCAACATGTTCCTCATGTTATAATTATGGCCAGCAATTAGCTTAGGCAAATGAGCAGTATTTAAAGCAAAAGAAATGCTGGACACTGTGTTTCAATAATGGCTAATGGGGCTCTCACAATGGGGCAATATGTTGGATGAATTCGATTGGATGATGAATGAATGATGGAAAACAGCAGGGAGAAGAGCTCCTTAAGTACAAAAGATTGGCCTCTTGTGAGCCCATGATACAACAAGCCAAAGGGCAAATTTTCCGCCCCAAAAGAGCTCTACAGGCTCTACAGGCCTTGTTACTTGGTTTGGACTGCATCAGCCCACATGGCATTAGTCCCTGAACCCTTACAACCAGACTATTCCGGTCCATTCTTGTGTTTCCACCGTTACGGGGCTGAACCAGCCCATTGCTGTTCAGTCCCTTAGTTGGTTGTCTATTACAACCGGCCCTGATGGCATCATTACCCCTGTTACGGGCTGGTTGCCTCATGGATCCAGCCCCTGGCCCCTGAAATGGGCCAGGTGGGACCCAGGGCTCACCTGGGTCCGGTTTCAACCTCACATGGGGGGGTGTGACCAGCGGACATGCTGTCCCCCCCCTCTATCTCTTACAAATCCCTGGTGGGGGCGGTCAAATCCCCTCACCAGAGGCCCTGGGGGTCGATACCCCCCAGGGCGTTGTCACAGAAAGTTGGCCTGGGAGGTGGTCAGGTCCCCCCAGGCCCATCGCTCCTCCCCCTCGGTAAAGGGGGGGGGAGAGCGCCCCTTCGCGCTTAGTTCGCTACGATGGCGGGGGGGTGATGAAATCCCCCCCACCTGCCGGTTGCATACCATGCGGCCGGTGCTGCCACCTCCTGGGGCAAGGGGGTGGTCAGGTCCCCCCTGCCCTGACCGACCGCCTCGTTGCGGCCGGTCGCTGGCTGGTTCAACCCAGCCAGCCTGCCCCCTCCCCCTCGCGACGGCGAGCGAGGGGAGGGGGAGCGAGCCAGGGCCGCGAGCCCCGGCTCCGCGGCGCTGGTCGCCGGTTGCGACCAGCCGGGCCCGCGAGGCATCGCACCACGCGGGATCCCTCGGCCGCGCAACAGCCCCGCGCGGGCCGTCGGGCCCCGCGTGGGCCGTGCCAAGGAACACAGGCGGCCCCGAACGGGCCGCGACGCGAGCAGCGGCCCCGAGCGGGCCGCGACACGGGCGGCAACCCTAATGGGCCGCCCCAAGCCCAAATTGTGAGAAAAGACTACTTTTGCGGGCCAGCCCGTCTGGCCAAGTATGTCCAAAATAAACCTTGGGCCCAATTATGCCCATACAAGCCCATCTGGCCGTATTTGCCTATATACCCCATCGGGCCCGTTAGGGCCCGTGTACCAATGGGTCTATTTCACGCGTTTTGAGGCCAGTTTCCCCAACTCTGTAACATCCACATGGGCCCGTATGGTCCGTGTGTGTGTCCAATGGGCCTCAGAGGCCCATTTGTGCATCCCATTTGGATTACACTTATACGTAGCACCCGCGTAAGTGCGTACGTATTTTAACACCTCATCTAAATGCTTCATGAGTAGCACATAGATCTTCAATTTCTTGACATTGATATCCTTGGTGGCGGCTTGCTTGTTTCCCTTGCTTTTGACAAGATCCATGAGACCTAGTCCGTAGATTTCAGCTCTCATAATGACTGCCCACGTAGCGTAATTTTTGTTGTTGAGACGGTATCCCTTGGTTTCCGTAGTATTTTCCATTGTATATTGAGGGATACTAAACAGAAGTTTTGAGTGATAAAAACTTTGGTCTGGGTTGGTACTGATAATGTGTTCAAATGGGGGTAAATAACTCTTATTAATCCTTTAAAGCTTGGCTTTGAAATTAAGATTAAACTGTAGGTTTGAATGGTGATTTTGATGATAAAATAAAACTTGTAAACTAAATTGCATGAGGAGAAGAGAAAAAGATACAACGTGATGACAAGTATTTATACTAAATAAGTTTCCCATGAATGAGTGTGAACAAGTCCGTAGTTTCCTCCTCTCCTTGAATAGCATTCCATGAATGCTGGTTTGTCTTTTACTTTTCCTTTTGTTTTTAATGCTTTTTGCAGTGTTCTCTTAACACGCTTATTTGGAACATCCAAATAAGCGCCTATCTTTATTTTCTTTATTCTGATCATCTTTTCACTTTGTGATTTCCTAGTCTGTCTAGACATAAAAGCTTTTCCACTAGTATATTTAAGCACTTTCAATCTATTCTCAAGCTTGGAATTATTTCTGTCAATGAGCATTTGTGCTTCCTCACTTGAGGAATGCTCAAATGTCCACTTACTTTCAATCTTTCCGAGACTGCAATTTACTATGCTTGCATGTGGAGTGGCAGATTCATCCGTTCTTGTTGAGTAGTGCTGTACCTGTGGCTTCTGTAACCTTTCTTGCGTTTCTGTGCCTGTGACATCCCTGTGACATGTGGATTGATTTGAGCGTACCATGGAAAAGTTGGCTGAGACTGTCTTCTCAACAATAACATCTCCTCCTCTCCAAGTTTTGCATTCAAGTATGCTGTTACAAAATCAGCTTGTCTGATTTCTTCTCCCAACTACACTGCAAGAGCAATGATGTACCTGAAGGTGGAAAGCCCTCAGTTTGTGAGCGAGTTTCTTGGGAATTGATACCCTCTCTCAGCTTGAAACCCTGTGCAATGCATCTAGCTTTGAATCTTTTCAAAACTCCATTTGTTTCAAACCTCTTGTTTAACACCAATCTAGACCCCACAATGATCTTTCCTTTTGGAACAGAATCCCGCTTAACCACTTCAAAGACACAATTATTTTCTAGAGATTCAAATTCCTCAAAAATAGCACTCTTCCAGTTGGCTCTCTCATCAGAATTCATAGCTTGGCCAAAGCTATTTGGGTTAACCCTTTTACCCATTTCTGAACTCAACTCCATTACTTCATTGAGCATACAATGTTCCTGAAATGTATCTTCCTCCTATACTGTGGCAGCATAATGGGACTTTCATTCCCCGTACCTATCAACTGGTAATCTAACCCTACCCTTCCTTCTAACTGGAGGTGGAGGCTCATCAGGTTCCAAATTAACAGACTCCCCTGAAGCAGGCACTGAACCCTCTGGTGACATGTCTGCAAACTTTTCATCTTCTGGAACCACATGTTCCGCAGCCTTTGCTGGTTAAATAGGTGCTAATTCTATTTCTTGCTGTGACTTATTCACAAGAACATCTTCACTCCTTTTGAATGGAAAGGCACTTTCATTAAATTTTACATCCCTACTATGGATAACCTTTCTTGTCCCCGGACAATAGATCCTATACAATTTACTTATTAAATCATGGCGTACAAGTGCCCCTGTTCTGGCTCTAGGGTCTAATTTTCCAACCATCTCATTATGGTGGACACTATAATACACCAAGCAACCAATTGTTCTTAGGTGTGATGTTTTGGGGTACAAGTTCCAAAACTGATAATGAGGACTCTTCCCATCAACACTTACAATGTTATGCAACAGACAGACTGTACACCATAAGAACTTTGATAGACCAGATTGAGAAATAATAGTTCTTACCTTGTCCAGTAAATTCCTATTCATTCTCCCAACTATTTCATTATTTTGTGGAGTACTTGCAGTAGTGACTATATGAATGATACCATAATCTTTCAATAAACTCTCAAACTCTTCACTCACAAATTCACCACCTCCATCAGTGATAACCCTCTTGATCTCCTTAATTAGACCATTCTGCTTCCAGACTTTGAAGATTACAGAAACCTCCTATGTGGTCTGATCCTTAGATCAAATTTGTTTAACCCAAACATAATTACTTGCAGTATCAATTAAATTGATGAAGTATCATGCCCCACCAAGGGACTCTGGTGTTAATGGCCCTGCTAAATCAATGGAAAATTCCTCTCTAGGAACATCAGTGCAATCTCTACTCTTTGAGAACTGTTGGAGTTGCATCTGTTGGAGTTGCATCCAAATATTTTATTTATTATTTTATTTTATCTCTGAAATTATCTCATTTCATTTATTACTTTTATTTTATTTTATGTCTGTTATTCTCTCAAAGACGCGCGCGGCTTTCAGATAACCATGCATATTCATCTGGGTAGCTCTAGCTGTCCTGATGTTGGGTAAAGAGACAAAATTTTCCCGGATTCCTTTGCCCTCTTCTCTCACCAGACTTTCCCTTTTTAATTTCTTCTGATTTGGAAAATCATCAATCAAGATCAAGAAGAAAGTGAACAAGTCAGGTCATCAAAGAGGCCTTCAAATAATTTGGTGCAATCACTCATCCTCTTTTCTTCTTCTTTCTCAACTCTTTCTAATTTAATAGCCATGACTCTCAGATATATCAGCCCAAGCCGTGTTCGAAGTCTTGCTAGTTTCACTGTTGAAGTATCTCATTCCTGGTCATTTCTACTGCTTGGGTAGGACCTGTTTTGGCTGGTTCCTTTCATTCTTTTGATAATCCTTCTCTGATTTAATGAAACATTTTCTGGTTGTGATACCTTTGAATAAATTCCAGAGATATTAAGAATATTAGTTCTTCACAATTTAAAGTCAAACGCAGGAACGCTTTGATCTCTCTTAAATCAAAAAATAGAAAACAAGATGACCGACTCCTTAACAGCAACCATACTCAAGACGGCCATTGAGGCAATTCCATTGCTCACCTTGGATAATTTTTCAATATGGCGTAATTGAGTTGTAAATATGATGGATTTAAAAGAGGATTTGTTTGATAAACTCACCAAGAAAAGGAACAATCCTTCTGGGAATCCAATTGGACTCAATCACATGAAGAATGTAAGGATTAGAAAAATAATCACTTCCAAGCTTGACACTACTATACAGGCCAATATCATAACCACTGCAAATGAGAAGGACACGCATCCAATATGTGCAGACCTCAACAAATATTTTGCCTCTAATCATGCCTCAAATTGTGCCAGATTTTTCAAAGAATTTTTGCAAGCTCCCTTTTCTCCATCAGACATTACCTGTTTAATCACCAAAAAAAAAACTTCCATATTTCAATTACATGATGTAGGGATTGACTTGCCATCCAACATTATAGCCTATCTCATCCTTGAAAAACTTCCCTCTACCATGGACACCATAGTTCAACAAATCACGCACTTGTACAAGAAAATTAACCCGGAACAAGTGCTTGATCACCACCAAATGTTCAACAAAATTATATTCTTGAATTGAGATTGGGTTACGAGCAAAATTGAGGAGAACAAAACCTCAGTCTCCTTTCTGAACTCCAGTGTGAAGGCATGTGATGATAAATGGCATAATCCAAAAGCTGCTCATCCAGAGGGCATATTTTGGAAATTTTACCCGCATCTCAGACCAATATTTCCAAGAAAGAAGAAAAATGGAATCTCCAAGTCCAATAATGAAACTACCTCAGTTAGCTCATTTCATACGAGCTCTCTGTTTCTTCCAAATGCATTTGTAGTGGATTGAGGTTCATCAAGGCACATTGTTTCTGACTATAAGCACTTCTCTCACTTAAACCAATCAGTGACTGGTTACATCTCCACAAGCTTGGGAAAGGATTCTCTTAAGTATGACAGAGTTGGGACTGTGAAACTGCTGGATACTGAAGGATGAGAAATTTTTCTCTCAGATGTCCTATACTCACCGCAATCAACTGCAAACCTATTGTCCATGCGCTCTCTTGTAGTAGATGGTTTTCATGTCAACTTTGGCATAGATGACTTCTTCATTCAGAAGAGGAACTGGAAGAAAACTGGGATTTATGACTGTAATACTCCCTTTCTTCATTTTAACAATGCTGAAGTCAATGAAATTTCCTATCTCACTCACAATGAAATAATTCACAAGGCTCTGGGACATGTGAGTTACAGCAGGATACCTCAAAAACTAGGGATCCCCGTAAAGAAAGTGTCAACGTGTGAGGCTTGTGCAATCAGCAAAATATCAAAGACCCCTTTCAACAACAAGCATATTCAAGCTGAAAGGCCCTTTCAAGAGTTGCATTGCAATCTTGTTGGGCCTATCTATCCTCTGAGTACCAATGGAGATGCTTACTTTCTTACTGTAGTCAATAGCTGCACCAGATTCTTCACTGTGATTCCAATCAACAGCAAGAGCAATGTGGCAAGTGTGCTTCTTTTCCTTATCAATGTTGAGTCAAAGAGGTTTGACTACAGTCCTATGATCCTGCACTCTGATTTTGGCACAGAATTCTGGAACTCAACTCTCTCTAAGTATTGCGCAAAGAATGATATTAGAAAGACCTTCTCCAATGGCCATTCACCGCAACAAAATGGACTTGCAAAACGCTTTAATTGTCTCATCCTGGAATCTCTTTGTACAGTTCTTTAAAACTCTCAGCTGAATAAGAATATCTGGCATATAGTTATCAAATCTTGTGCTCTGGCACTTAACCAAATACCGTTGCATAAATCAAAAAAACCCTGTAAAAGATTTTTAAAGGAAGGGCACTGAACGTTAATTACCTTCACCCCATAGGCAATCCGGTGAATTACATCTACAAGGACAGAGCGTCATTCTCCAAATTGGAACCTTGAGGTCTCTGTGGAAGGCTGATTGGGTATGATGATGACTTGCTGTAATATAAAATTCTGACAACCAATCACAAGATAATTGATACTAAGCATGTTACTTTCCTCAACTTCCATTCCAACATCAAGAAGTTATCCGGTGACACAGGGATCAAAGTTAAAGATTGGTGCAATGATCCAGTCACATCAAACACTGTGTCACCTGATTCAGCTATTGATCTAAACTCAAGTCTCTCACAAACACTGAACGAGAACAATGTTTCTTCTGTTGAGAACATTCCCAACTCAACCCCAACTCCCACAGAAGTGTCTACAGAGGTTGAGGCAACGCACACAACGGTGTGGTTTCATATTTATAACCTTGGATTGGGAGCTGCGTTGCGGGCTGCGCGCTCAGCAGTTGGGTAGGTTGGGCTAAGCATTTGGGGTGCGCGCGGTCTCAGCCGTGCCTGCTGCGGGCTCAGCAGCAGAAGTTGAGGGCTCAGCGGCAGGGATTGCGGGGCTCGGCACCAGGTGCAGGTCAGGCCTACTCTGGGGGGGGCCCCGGGCCGCAACCTGCCCAGGGAACACAGACCAAGTGATGGAGCCGGCCCGACCAAGCTTGCGGGGGGCTAGTCCGGAAGGAAAGGGCTGGGGAATCGGGGGTTATATGCGCCAGGGAGGTTTGCGCGGGAAGACTCACGTATTGCAGGATCCACGGGCGCGCGCGGACGGATAAACCCAGGGGGGCTCTGATTAGGGCGTGGCGGAGGGCCACGCCATGAAAAGGACAAACCAGACGTACATGATATTGAAGGGGAGGGTTTCGGACAGGATGGGTGGTACGGGGTGGGGTTAGGGTGGAGCTAGGGTTCTGTACTTGGGGTTATGTTTCCATCTATCATGCTGCTTGTGGTTGTACCTAGGTTAGGTTTGAGAGGGAGGACTCAAAAATACCTCACTCTCAACTCTGGGTTGGGGGGGAGGCTATGAGATTACCATACATATATATAGTTCATAGCACCAGACCGCCAGGAAATGGTATAAGAAGGATTGGAGGGAAGGAATTTATCTTATCATCACTCTCTGTATTCTTAAACTCATTGCATCCAATCTCCTTACAGACTCTTAGACCAATAACTTCTGGAACTTGAGGAAAACTTTGGGGGTATCACCTCCTCTTGTTTCCACATCTGGGGGTCTGGCCGGGAACAATCTTTTGTCAAAGTCTCTCAAAGGTACTTACGTATGCTAGCGGCAGTTGCACCTCTTTCTTCCTCCTTCTCCCACCCCCTCCACACCAGCCCAAAGGATTACCCTCATATTTGATTCAACACCACGGATGTGGAGCAATTCATCTCACGGTATGAAACAATTGCAGACTCTGAAGGCGCATCTGATTTTGAGAAGACGCGCCATGTTGTCCTGTTAATCAAGGACACGGAAGAACTTTGGGATGTAGAAGAGATGAGAGGCTACCAAAACCTGGATTGGCCAACACTGAAGGGGGACATGTTGGCAAGATGGGGGAGGCGCAACTCTTGTTTTTGGGAAGGCAATTTCAAGCTGTCCGCAGAATTGGAATACAAAGCAGGCATGTGCGGCAGGGTCCAGTTAAAAGCGGAATCGGATTACGCAGAGAGATATTACAGGCCATTGTGCATTGCGGACCCATCACCGCTGACCATCCGTTGGGCCAACAAACTGGCAGAGGTGGTAAGGGGCCTCAAGGCCTATCTGGAGAGTATTCAGCGTCCTAGCGCGTCTGCGCCCCGGGTGCGCATCTACGGGGACAAAAACAATTGTTGGTGGCTGGGACGCAAGGGTTGGACAACGGATTCAAACGCAGGACCAGTTTCCTTGGCCAAGGCGGGTCTTGGCGGAACTGGTTCAGCCTGCTGATAGGAAGCAAGCAAGGACAAAGGAACAGGGAGCGGATACTCCGTGCGTGTTGGGGAAGCGGGTATCAGCGGAAATGGTTCAGCCTGCTGATAGGAAGCAAGCAACAAAAAAGGAACTGGGAACGGATAATCCGTGCGGTTCAGGAACCGATGAACGGCGGATGGGTCTTGCAGAGAGAAAAGGAGTGGCAGAAGTGGGAAAGGGCCAAGCGTAGGAGGATTGTAACAGGGGCTGGGCCTCTTTGACAGCCAGGAGAATGCATGCTGGACGGAAGGATGTGGTGGTGGCGAGGAGGATGAACGGGGAATGGAATGATGAAGGGCGCAGGGAGTGCGGGACGGATTTATGGAGGATGGGCCCATTGCCATCATGGCTAGCGGAGGTTTTGGCGTTGGTGCAATGGACACTTGTGGAGGGGCATCAGGTGCAGAACAGGGAAGGATTGGGCGCCAATGAGATGACTGGGAGAAAGGAAGTAGGATTTGCAAGGGCTTTAGCAGCAGAAGGCGCGTTGGGAGGGAAGTTTGGAGCTTTGGCTGGTGGAGGCAACCTTTGTGGGATTGGTTGAGACTGTCTGCTGAGGACAGCAGCCAATTTGGGGGGGAAGCTAGCGCAGGATGGGACGCGGGCCTGGCCCGAGCCGGGTCCGTAAATGCTGTGGAAGTAATAGGAGAGTTATGCTCCTAAGTTTTCCACAAGTCCGGAAGTTATTGATCTAGGCGTCTGTAAGGAGGTTGGATGCAATGAGTTCTTAAGCGTAGTGAGATAAAAGAGAGAAAATGAGATGTATTCTTCTTCCTCCAATCCTTCCTCTTCCTTTCCTTTCCTTCTCCAATAGATGGATTGATAGATTGATTGATTATAACCCAACCCAGAGTTGAGGGTGAGGACTTGGATCCCCCCCCTTCAACCCTAACCTAAGTACAACCACAAAAGCAAAAGAATGATGAAACACAACCCCTAAGCACAGAAACCTAGCCCAACCCTACCCCTCCATTCCTTGCCCCATAACCTGTGCCCTTTGATATCAAGGTACGCCCGGTTTGTCCTTCCCATGGTGCGGCGGAGGGCCGCGCCCTACTTGGAGCCCCCCGGTTTGCCTGCCCGCGGACCTCGCGGGCCAACCTGCATCCGCAAACCTTGCGGTCCACAAGTCAGCCCGCGCGCGCCTAACCCCCGATTTCCCCGCCCTTGCCTTCCGGACTAGCCACCCGCAAGCTTGGTTGGGCCAGCTCCATGACTTGGTCTGCGTTTCCTGGACCGATTGCGGCCCGGCGCCCTCGGAGTAGGCCCAACCCGCACCTGGTGCTGAGCCCCGCAATCCCTACTGCTGAGCCCGCAGCGGCTGCTGCTGAGCCCTCAGCAGGCACTGCTGAGACCGCGCACACCCAAATTTTGAGCCCGACCTACCCAACTGCTGAGCGCGCAGCCTGCGACGCAGCTCTCAACCCAAGGTTATAAATACAACACCAAATCCCCCCCAAGTTGAGTTCTGTCCCCAGAGGTCTCTCATTGCTCCCTTGCCTCCATCCCACTACCAACCCACTCCCCCCACCCACCCTAACTCACCCCAGCCCCTCCTCCCCTTCCGCTCCATTGCCATCATGGTCCCCTGCGACTTCTGCGCCCGGAATGGGCTTGTGTGCTTGATTGTTCCTGGTTGACGCGCCTGCACTTCTTGCCGTTGTGGCCATCGCCGCTGCTCTCTCGGCAAGGGAATGCCGCCTCCTCCTCCTCAATCTGGTTCCCGTCCCTGGCCGCGCAAGAGGGCCCATCTGGACCCGTTTGTGTTTTTGGACAATGAAAAAATCTCCAAGGACTCGTGGACTCCGCCCGGATCGCCTCGTGCCTGCCCCCCAGGAACAATTTGCGACTCCGCCTCCCCATTCTGTGGGGCAGGGCCCCCACGGAAGGAGGACTACCCAAACTATGCGGCTTATCAGTCCGCCTTACAACTCTGGGAGGACCGCGTTTGGGTCATGCAAGGCGCAAGGGACCCATGCATCAATGAAATCCTCCAACGCCGCGCTGGCCCTCCCCTGGTCCCTACCCCAGCCCCGGCTCCTCCCCCAACTGAGGCTCCTCCTCCGACTCAGGCTCCTCCTCTGACTCAGCCTCCTCTGTACTCGTCGGACTTGGACGAGAGGCCCCCAACCCCATGGGGAACCCCTCCGCCACCCGCGTTGCCGGTCGTTATCTTGTCGTTGCCTCCCGCTGGACCAAGCCCCCCCAATGGTCCGCCAGGGACCCCTTCTTCACCAGTCCCACCTCCTCCCAGCCCACCCAAGATTCCGGATATCCCCGTTTTCCTGGCTGTTCTGTTGCAAGGTTTGATGCGATGGTGGATGACGCGGATGGACTCCTTCAGCGATTCCTGGAGGCCCCTCGCGCCCACACCACCGGCGACCAATGGGAACTCTTGGCTGCCTTCTGGACTTTAGCCCCAGTGGCTCGCGCGGACGCGGAGTAGATGATGAGGACTTGTCTGATGTAGATGGATCACCCCCCCTTTTCTTCCTTTTCATCTTGTATCCTGTTCCGCGCCTTTTTGAAAAGAAATAAACTTTTGCCACACCGTCCTGAGTAGCCTCCGGGCTTGTGAGAACCTTTGTGCACGAGATCCGCGTATTGAAAGCAATCAGCGCGAGTGAGAGCAGAGTAAGTGAGAAAGAGGTCCGCGCCCGCGTCCTGAGTGAGAATGGGAGTGAGAATGAAGGCGGAGTTAAGGGTGAGGATGAGTGAAATTAAAGTCCACGCCTGCGTCCTGAGCCAACAAAGCTCCCCAGAAGGTACCTGGAGCGCCCCAGCTGAACTGCCACACAGTTCCCCGTACCAAATCCTGCAAAAAAACGCAACAATCCTACACCAGCATGCGCACAGTCATCCAAAAGAGGCAAAGAAAGAAGTTGGGAAAACAAACATTCTGGGGTGTCTAGCTGTTCCGGCTGTGAACCGGCTAGCACACCCCCTTACCAAATCAGACCTGTCCCGTACATGTCCCGCACCAAGAGGAAACAAGGAAAAGAACCAAGCCAATAAAAAAAAGGAAACCAAAACCCCAAGCCCATAAAAAAAAAGGAAACCAAAACCCCAAGAAAAGCGGAAAGAATTTTTTTTTTTTTTAAGGCCTTGCTCCTCGTCCCGCATTGCCCAACCCGGGGGGCTTGTCCTTGCGTTTACGGACCTGGCTAGCGCCGCGCCCGCGTCCCTGTGATCAATTATAACCAAAACCAGTACCAATCCAAGAGCCAATCAAGTATAAAAAGAAGTAGGAGAGCGGACATTATGGGGTGTCTAGTTATTCTGGCTGTGAACCGGCTAGGACACCCCCTCACCAAATCAGACCTTTACCCTACTTGCGTCCCCCCCAAGTTGACGGCTGTCCCCAGCGGTTTGTAGCCTTTCACTCCTCCAAGGTGGTGCGTTGCACGGGGGCTCCTCCTCAGACGAAGGATCCGGCCCGTCCACTGATCCTGAACTTCCAACGCCTTCCCCCGTGTTTGCGCCATCCCCGGCTGTCTCGTCAAAGGAGGTGGAGCCGCGCGCAAAGAAACTCTTCACGTGGAAGGCCGCGTCCTTGCGTTTGAGCGGCACCCCGTCCAATTCCTCCAGCTGGTAGCTCCCGCCCTCAAACTTGAATGCCACGCGGAAGGGGCCGTTCCATTGGTTGGCAAAAAGCTTTCCCCACTGAGATTCCAGACTCCGGTTGTAAAACAAAATCAAGTCACCCTTCTGCAGCGGATCCCAGAGGCAGTGAGAACAGCGCTCGTCCCAATAGCGGACCAAAGCTGTCCTCGTCTTCTGCAACCTTTCAGCGGCCTTTGCAAGGGTCTTGTCCCGTTGGAGAAGCTGTTTGGCGCGCGCTTCCAAAAGTTCCGCGGAGGTCTTCACCTTCCACCAGTCCACGCCCAAGAAGGTTTTGAGCTCAATGTCCACCAGAAGCACCCGACGTTTTCCGTAGAGATGTTTGTAAGGCGAGTAGCTCATTGAGCATTTGACCAAGATCCTGTCCGCAAAGAGGACCGCCGGAAGGGCCTCCTGCCACCGTTTACCATCCTCCCCACACATGTTTACCAGGGCGTCCTTAATAGGCTGATGGCCGTGTTTGATCATCCCGGCACCCTCCGGATAGTATTCCATGACCCGCCCAAACTTAGCTCCGCGACTCTGAACCAGTGCCATCAAGCGCCCCCAGAATTCCGCGCCTCCGTCAACAGTGATCAAGCAAAGCAAACCGTACCGCGCAAACCAATCTTCCTCCAACAACTGAGAAACCTTCTCCGCCAACAACTTCACCAGAGGACAAGCCTCAACCCAACCTGACAGATTGTCCCGCGCAACCAGCAGGTACGCAAACTTCCCTGCCTTTATGTGGACCGTGTCAAGGGAGACCCGCCCAAACAACTCGTCCTCCCCTGTAGGGTGACCCACCTCCCTGGGCAGCCTAGAACTCTGCCATTGACACGCTTTGCAAGACTTCATCCATTCCCGTACCACGCGCACCACACCCGGCCACCAGAGCCTTGCCTTCACCCGCCTCCGCATTTTGATCTTGCCCCAGTGCCCAAGGTTGTCGTGGAGACACCTCAGAATCATTTCCTGGTCCCTCCTTGATGTCACAACGACCAAAGGCACCGGGGCACTTTGTTGCCACAGTTGCCCGTCCTGCATGTAGAAGTTGGTCGCCCGCCGCCTTGCCCACCAAATTTCTGTTCCTGATGCGTCCTTGGGAAACCAGAGATTCCGCAAGAAGGAGCACAAGATTGCGTAGCACCCGGACTGCTGCAGCGGAAGGGCAACCTCCGTCTCCAACATACCCACGCAAATAACCGGAGACTCCACGTCCAAGGGCTCTGCCCCCTCAAACGGATCCTCCCGCGGATACCGTGACAGCGCTTTGGGCATTGTGAACGCCTTCCCTGGAACATGAACCATGCAAAAAGTGAAGAGCTGGAGAACCGCCACCCACCTAGTCATAGGAGCGTTTGGCAGCGTTGGAGAATTGATCATCCCCACCAGGGCCTCCGCATTGACCAGAAGCTCAAAGTGCACCCCCCAGAGCAGGTGCTGAAGCCTCCGCACAATTTTGGTGACTCCACATAATTCTAACTTCGGCTGCAAGTGCCGACTCTCCATTGCTGTAAAAGTGATGGACTTGTAGGGAACCGGCCTATCCTTACCATCCTCCTCCTGCCTCAGGACACCGCCCACGCCAAACTCGCTAGAGTCAAAAGCCAAGCGGATCCCTCCCGCTTTGTAGTAAAGGTTGCAGAGGACAATGTCGCGGCCCACAATCTCCTTGAGCTTTGCAAAGGCAGCGTCACACTGCGCCGTCCATCTCCGGGTCAGCGCCCGCAGCGGACTTGCAACTTTGGCAAACCGTTTGATGAACATGAAAACATAGCTGCACAGTCCCAGAAATTGGAGAATAGGCAAGGGCGTCCGCGGGGTTGGCCATTTGAGAACTTTGTTTTGTTTCTTTGCCGCAATTCTCCTGCCGTCAAAAGCCACCACATGCCCTAGCACTTCCAACGACGGAACAAAAACTGCCAACTTACCCCCCGATACCATAAGCCCTGCCTCCTCAATTCAAAACAAGACCCGCTCTAATGTCTGCCCGTACTCCCAGATGAAGCGGCGGATCTTTGCGGCCTCCTCTAGCACCGCACCCCCGTAATCCGTCTTTGGTCCTTTGATACCGGCGTTTTCAATGAAGATCAGAACCCCGTCTGGGCTGTTTTCCCGCAGGATCCACGTCATCTGGGCTTGATAGACCGCCACCGAGTTTGTCGCCCCCTGCGGAAACTGCGTCAGCTGCATCCTTCCCAATCCTGTCTTGAACGCGGTTAGCGGCCGCGAGTCGGGATGGAGCTCGCGCTGATCATACCCCCCCATTACATCGACCAAACCGTAACACGCCCGCCCCGCCATCAATTCCAGGAACTCCTCCACGCGCAGAGGCAATCCCGCGTCCCGGATAGTGAACAAGTTGAGCGGCTGCAGGTTGTGAACAATCCTAAGCGACTTCCCGTCCTTCTTAACAACCACCAAAATTGGGCTAGAGTAGCTTGATGTTGACTGCTCGTACAACCCCATCCTCACACGCTCCTGGACCAGTTCCAAGAAGGGTTCCTGCACGGTCCGAGGGATGGGAATTGGCTTGATTTGCCAGGGCTTGTGCGGCACCGTGGGGATTACATAGGGGTTGCCCAGCTTTCCCTTCAGCAATCTGCGCTTGTCGGGCACAAAGGCAAGGGCCTTCTCGCGGAGCGCCAACACCGATGCTAACAAATCCTTCTCCTCCGTACTCAACCACCCCGCCCGCCCAAAATTCAGTGCCTCGATTTGCTTGTTTGTGATCCGCCCCGACCGCGTTACCCACCCAAACTTCCTCAACGGACTCACCCAGGGATCCCGAGACCAGGAGATTGGCCTCAGATGCCCCTTCAGCCCCTGCAGCATGGGCTTGTTCCGGGGCCGGACCTTCCACGCCACAGGCTTGTATTGCCCCGCGTTGCACCTAACAATCCTTACGTGCCCGCCGTTGTTGTTGTGAATCCTGGCAACAATCAACCTGCAGCTCTTGCCTTTGCTCACAAGCGTGGCACTATGGTAGGGTTTTTGTAATGCAGTACCTTCTGGTGGTGCATACTGAGGAAGAGGAATTACTTCTGCCGCTTGCACCCTCTGCGCACTTCCTTCCGCCTTTTGCTCCTCCCTAGTCAAACGCCCGCACAAGGCGGGAGCCTTCCCTGCGCGGTACCCACGGTTGACTAGGGAAAACCCTGCGCAGGGCGGCCCTTGCGGTTTTCCTCACTGTCTGAATCTGCCTCTTTGCCAACCGCCGCCAATGGCACCCATTTCCCCTTCCCGTGGTAGGAGATTGTTGTCTCAAACCTTGCGCCAGACGCATCCTCCACCATCAGCACCTCCGTCCCTTCCTCCGCGTTGAACGTCATTTGGGCCCGGAATCCAAACATGAACGGCCAACCCAAAATCACGTTACCTCACTCGACCAAGAGGAACAACAGTGGCTTCCAAAACTTCACGACCTCTACCTCTTCTTCCTCCACCACCCCATCTACCCAACATTCCCCCCCATTGAGCGCCCGCAAGCCCATAGCACACTTCCTCCACACCAAGCCAACTCATCCACCAGTTTTAACATGAGCAGGTTGACCATCGACCCACTGTCCACCATTGCCCACACTTTCCTTCCCGCAATCTTCAGTGAGACATAGGCAAGCGGCACCAACACGGCTTTGGATTGGCACAACTCCCGTTCCGCTTCCTCCGTCGCCGCATTCACGCGCTGCACTGTTGCCGGGATCCTGCCGCCCTCATGCTCCTTCATTGCCTGGAACATTTCCTCAACAACCACCGGAGAGACCACAACCAGCTCCTGTAGTGTGAGAGGTATTGGTACCTCACTCCCCATCACTCGCCAAATGATTTCTGCGGCCTTTCTTCTTCCTCCAAAGCTGTTTGCCGGCGCTTTGCCCCCCAACCCTTGCGCCCCGACCCTTGGAGCTTGATTTAATGGCCGCTCCTTGGCATCCACGTCCATCTTTTCCGACACAATCTGCTTGTTTGCCGCCAATGTCCGAACTTCCTCCTCCACACACGGTGCCCGCCACGTTTTGGGCCCGGTGACCATACCAATGGACACCTGAGAGGCCCCTGCAGGTCGGGCCCTTGCCCTAACTTGCTCCACCGGCGGTGGCTGACCGGCCCCCAGGTCCACCGGTTTGCCCAACGGCAATATGTACGTCCCCCTGGACGCACAAACCAACCCCTTGTTCATGTCCTTGGTCAGATCCGCGCAACCAGACTTCCAATGACTTTTATCACCGCAATATGTGCACAGACAAACCCGAAACCCCCCCTTGGTCCGCTACTGGTCTGAAATCCCCCTCTTGCATTGGGCGGCAGATTTCGCAAGAAAACAGGAGGGGGAGCCGTTGGCTGGGCCGGCATCTGATTCATAAGTATCCGCAAGTCCCGTAACATGTCCGTCACCTTGTTAACAGGTACTCCCATTGACTGCGAAGGGGCTATGGGCCGTCCCATTGCTGGCGGATCCGCCAGCGGTACCGGCGTTGGGGCCGGGGTGGAAAAGGCCATTGGCTTCCTTGAACTCGCCGGGAATGACCAGGCCGTATCCTCAATCAGCTCTTCCAAGTCAATCTCGCTCTTGACCGCCTGGTTGATTACGCCCAGGCTTGGAAGGAGAGCAACGCTCCAATCCACTGAACGCGTTACCAACCCGCACTCAAATAGGTAACGCTGGACCCGCGCCCAAAGTTGCGGCGCAAGCCCGCCTAGGAACGCCCGCTTCATGGCCCCCGTCTGACCCGCCACCACCTGGTTCTTTTCTAGGTAAATATAAATTTGGTCAAACTGGGACTTTTACTCAGACAGATTGCTCCGCGTCTGCACGCAACCTTGGAAAATTGCCTCACCCACCACTTCCTCAAAGTCTGTCTCCCAAAAGCGGGGCTTGCGCTTCCCCCACCTCCCCATCATCTTGCCCCAGAGTCTTCCCCAGTCGCAAGCCTTGTACCCTGCCATATCCTCCACGTCCCGGAGTGTATTCTTGTCCGCAATGAAGAGAACAACCATGCAAACCTTGTCCTCACCCATTGCGTTTTTGGAGTCCGCAATATCCTTTAATCTTGCCAGAAAGCGCCTGATGTCCGCAGTGTGGAATCAGAGATGGGGGAAGTTCTGCAGCCTAAGCCACACCCGTCGCGGAACCTCAGTCGCCTCCAAAGGCTCTGACCCAGGAGGAGCAAAAACACCGGTGTGGTGCCCCATCCTGGACACCCTGGCCATTCAAACGCCACCAACCTAGTTCAAAACTGGGCAGTACTCACTCATTCACACATACATTTGCACTCAAACCACCCACACACCCTACACATCTAATAGGAATCCATCCATCCATCCATCCACCTCTCTCACCATCTTCTTCAAACCGATCTCAATTCAAGTCATCAAAACCAGAATCTTAAATCCATCCAACTCTACATTCATCCCTCAAACCTCAATCTCATCATCCCAGGGGATTCCCACAACCCACCCTCAAGAGTGAGAAGTGGTCATCATGATAAGGATGACCATCATCATCAACTCAAGATTATCATCCTCATCCATTCAAACCTGCTCCATCTCATCATCATCCTATCACTTCTACTCAAGGTCATCTTCATCACTCAACAACAACAATAACATCATCAACCATCATCATCCAAGATCATCCTCATCTTCATCATCATCACCAGAGCTCAAATTCAATCCATCCATCAACAACTCTCATCTCAAAATTCATCCCACCATCATCCACACCCCTCCCCTCAAACTCCCTTGTCATCATACCAAGGCTGCCAATCACGCCTTGTACAATGGTCTCAAGATCAGATCTGGTCATCAAGTCTCTAAATCAAAACATTGTACCAATCAAATCTGGAAACCTAACGTCCAAAAGTCAAAACCTTGGTCTGAAGTACTTGGTCAATCCTTACAACTCAGACTCACCACCGCTGCTCTCCAGACAATCAATCAGGTTGGTGGCTTGGATTGGTACGTGCTACAGATGAGCAATCAAAGGTTGGTAGCAATGGGAATCAGGATTAGAGATCTGGTGATCGCGGAAATGAAGGAGAGAGTCAAGATTTCCAAGTCTTTCACCCAACCAATCCCAACCGACCAAGCTTGGAGGGTACCCCAGTGGCAAGATGCGAGCCAACGGATCAATTCATCAATCCCTAGAACCATGGTCCCCTCCATTGACGTCCATTGAGTCACCGTATTCCCTAGACTCATCAATCCCACCAAGGCCTTACTCAATCATCCTCAGATCCAATCCGACTTCTTTGTTTGAGGTTGTAGGGGCTCTCAAACCTCTTGTTGTTTGACTCACCCCCATTGTTGATTCCTCTGACAATTAAATCTCTCTTCCTCCCCTCCTAGCTCACTGATCTCCCGCGCGTCTTTTCTGTTTCCTGCGCGGGTCTCTTCTGTTGCCAGTGCCCTTCAGACACCTGTTGGTGGTCATCTGCGGTCTTGGAAGTTGCCCACGCCCATCAGACACCTGTTGGCGCTCATCCGCGGTCTTGGAAGTTGCCCGGGCCCATCAGGATGCCCGCGGGCGTCCCACTAGCTACTCGCTTGCCCGTGCCCATCATTTGGTACGGGCCAGGGTCTTGATTCAGCTCTTCTGTTTCTTTTTTTTTGAGTTTTTTTTGTTTCTTTTTTTCTTTTTTTTTCTCATGACACTGATCCTTAAAAAAAAAAAAAAAATCTTTTTTTCCTGCTCTATTTGTAAATCTCTCTTGTAAATATTCTACAGGCCTCTGGTCTATAAAAGGAGGGGCTCTCCCCTGCTTTTTCTGTATCAATAGAGAATAATCCAGGGGAGTGTGTGCCTATGTCCCCCCATTATTGTGAAATTTGATCCTGATCCTTATCCTGGGTATATCTCTGATTGCCCCCTGATCCGTTCTTGACCCTTAGTCTTTGCCCCTCTGTGGCCTGATCCTAATCACCAACCAATAGCCTTGCTGGTTGAAGAAAATGCTGTCTGTTGGAATTTTTGAGTGTGTTATACCACTCCTTGATCCCTTTCTCCAACCATACTGGTCCTGATCCCTGATCATCTTTCTGGAGCCAATCACAATTGATTGAAGAGGTCTTATTAATCTTAAGCCCTGGAGTGTTATACATCCCTTTATTTTCTTTGGAGTTGCATTCTGACAGCCTAATCTTGAGTCCCTTGAGAAGTGTTGAGGTTATCCTTGCTTCAAATAAGTTACTGTTTGCTTTTAGAGCTTCTTAAACATTGTGCTTTTTCTTGTACAGCCACCCTCAGTTATCTGGTACCATTCAAGCGCTTGATTGCGGAGAGTTGGGCAGGTTCATTGAGAACCTGGAGGTTGGTTGGTTTTGAGTTGATCATCCCCAATGTTATGCTGACGACCTGAGTTATTAGCTTGTGGGCGTTGTTTACATACAACAGCTTTTGTTCCTTGAACTCTAAGCAGACTTTAACTTCTTTTGTTCAAGTTTTTCCCTGCATAATCTTGTCTCAGATAGTGCTGTTCCATTGCTACCAAACTATTATTATCTTTATCCTATACTCCTTGATTCCTCATTTACCAGGTTCTGGACCTTGATCTTGGTTACATCTAAATATTTTTGTAACACTCAGGAGGGCAGCCTAAACAGCACCTTTCCCCTCCACAGAACTGCCACGGCCTAGCACCGTTTGGGGTCTTGCACCGGACCGAGTAGTCGGTGGTGGTGGAGGTTTTGGCCCGCCAGCTCTAAGCCGCAGAGGGAACAAGGGTGGAAAAATCAATCCTTGGGTAGTTGTGGGCAGCATTGCACCTGCTAGCTTTGAGAGACCTAGACAAAAGATTACTTCCCGGCCAGACCCCCAGATGTGGAAGTAATAGGAGAGTTACGCTCCTAAGTTGTCCACAAGTCCTGAAGTTATTGATCAAGGCGTCTGTAAGGAGGTTGGATGCAATGAGTTCTTAAGCGTAGTGAGATAAAAGAGAGAAAATGAGATTTATTCTTCTTTCTCCAATCCTTCCTCTTCCTTTCCTTTCCTTCTCCGATAGATGGATTGATAGATTGATTGATTATAACCCAACCCAGAGTTGAGGGTGAAGAATTGGATCCCCCCCTTCAACCCTAACCTAAGTACAACCACAAACGCGAAAGAACGATGAAACACAACCCCTAAGCACAGAACCCTAGCCCAACCCTACCCCTCCATTACTTGCCCCATAACCCGTGCCCTTCAATATCAACGTACGCCCGGTTTGTCTTTCTCATGGCGCGGCCCTCTGCCGCGCCCTACTTGGAGCCCCCCCGTTTGCCTGCCCGCGCATGTCTGCGGACCTTGCGGTCCGCGTGAGCCTAACCCCCAACTGCCCTGCCCTTGCCTTCCGGACTAGCCACCCGCAAGCTTGGTCGGGCTGGCTCCATCCCTTGGTCCGCTTTTCCTGGGCGGGTCGCGGCCCGGCGCCCTCGGAGTAGGCCCTACCCGCACCTGGTGCTGAGCCCCGCAATCCCTACTGCTGAGCCCGCAGCGGCTGCTGCTGAGCCCTCAGCAGGCACTGCTGAGACCGCGCGCACCCAAATTTTGAGCCCGACCTACCCAACTGCTGAGCGCGCAGCCCGCGACGCAGCTCTCAACCCAAGGTTATAAATACAAAACCACAAAGCAAGAACAAGCTCCGCATTTGGGTAATTCAGGACAAGGAGCGGCGGCCCGGTGTTAGCAAAAAAAAAAAAAATTTCTTTTTTTTGGGGTTTGGTTTCCTTGTTGGGTTTGGTTCTTTTCTCTGTCTTCTATTTATCAGTTTTCTTCTATGGGGAACTGTGTGGCTGTTTGGCTGGGGCGTTCCAGGTACCTTCCGGCGAACTTTTTTGGCTCAGGAAGCAGGCGCCAATCTCATTCTCACCAGGATGCAGGCGCGGCGGAGCGTTGAAGCGGAGTTGCGGATCGGGCTAGTATCTGGGGTGGTCTGGTAGCGTGGTAGGGTCAAGGTAGTGATGGAAGGACCTCTGGGGACAGAACTCAACTTGGGGGGGGATGTGGTGTTGTATTTATAACCTTGGATTGGGAGCTGCGTTGCGGGCTGCGCGCTCAGCAGTTGGCTAGGTTGGGCTCAGCATTTGGGGTGCGCTCCGTCTCAGAAGTTCCTGCTGCGGGCTTAGCAGCGGGGGTTGAGGGCTCAGCGGCAGGGATAGCAGGGCTCCGCACCAGATGGGGGTTGGGCCTACTCTGGGGGGGGGGCGCCGGGCCACTACCTGCCCAGGGAATGCGGACCAAGCGATGGAGCGGGCCTAACCAAGCTTGCGGGGGGCTAGTCCGCAAGGTGATGGGGGGGAAATTGGTGGTTATACGCGCCAGGGAGATTTGCGCGGGCTGACTCACGGATCGCCGGATTTGCGGGCGCGCGCGGACGGATAAACCCGGGGGGCTCTGAGTAGGGTGGGGCGGAGGGCCGCGCCATGAGAAGGACATACCGGATGTATGTGATATCAAAGGGGAGGGTTTTGGATGGGGTGGGTGGTATGGGGTAGGGTTAGGGTGGAGCTAGGGTTCTGTACTTGGGGTTATGTTTTCATCTATCTTGCTGCTTGTGGTTTTACCTAGGTTTTGGTTGAGAGGGAGGACTCAAAAATACCTCACTCTCAACTCCGGGTTGGGGGGGAGGCTATGAGATTACCATACATATATATAGTTCATAGCACCAGACCGCCAGGAAATGGTATAAGAAGGATTGGAGGGAAGGAATTTATCTTATCATCACTCTCTCTATTCTTAAACTCATTGCATCCAATCTCCTTACAGACGCTTAGACCAATAACTTTTGGAAGTTGAGGACAAATTTGGGGGTCTCACCACTCTTGTTTCCACACTGGCTCCTGTCAATTACAAATTTGCAAACGCAAACGGCATCAATCAAAACTCAGAAATATTCTTATGGCTTGTTTGGGGATAAGGGTAAATAATGGGTGATCAAAAGGAAATTTGAATTGGCCAAAATTGAATTGCAGGAAGTATGGGAGGACTCTGATATTGAACCTGCTCATTATCTTAGGACCATGTGGGTGGACAAAATCAAGCTGGCCACTAGTCTCTCTCCTGAAAAACAGAAGTCTTGACTCTGCATTATGGGTAACCCTCAAACTCCAGGGATAGATTTTGGAGAGACATACGCGCCAACAGCCAAATTCACAAAACACTTCTTCTTCTCCTGCTGTGCGGTTTGGACCCTGACCCCGCCTTACAACAATTTGACTTCAAGGCCGCTTTTCTTTTTGCTCCTTTAGAAGAAGAAATTTACATTCTCACGCCAAAAGAAAGCTCCCCCTCCTCAAGATTCCTTAAGTTAAAGAAATCTCTATACGGTTTGCATCAGGCTCCTTTGAACTGGTACAAAACTTTGACTACTTGGCTGGAAGGTATTGGACTGGCTCAGTCCAACGCTGATCCTTTTCTATACATTAATACAGTTTGACATATCTTTGTTTTTTTTCATGTGGACAATTTAATTGTTTCTGGGGAGGTAGACTGGTTTGAAGAAGAATTTCTGCTCAGATTTCCTCAATTGTCAGGCCACCAACCTGATACCAGGCTAGGAATGGAATACACGCGTAAAGGAAATTCTATCTCTTTGAATCAATCAAAGATTATTCAAGAAACCCTTGAGGAGTTACAGCTCTCCAATTTCAAGCCATTTCTTACCCCCTTGAGGCCAGGGGTTCAACTGGTTCCAGCCTCCCACAATGAACAAGTTGAATTTAGCAAGCGAGGAGTAAACTTCAGGAAATTTACCGGTCTGCTTAACTATCTAGCCTGCCGCACTCAACCAGATAACTCAGCAGCAGCTTCAATCCTGTCCCAGTTTAATCAGAATCCAGGAATCTTGCAATGGAGAGAGGTAATGCAAGTCTGGAAATATCTGGCGGGTACTGCAGAATGTTGCCTGATGCTATGTCCTTGAGGGAACAAACCCTTGAGCATTTACAGCGACTCCACCTGGGGGGACAATCCACATACTTGGAGGTCTCAAACAGGATACATTGTTTTCTGGAGATCCACACCCATTTCCTGGAAGAGCAGGAAGCAGAGAAACATTGCTCTCTCATCAACAGAGGCAGAGCTGAATGCTTTGAGCAATGGTGCGCAGAAATCACTTTGGATTGATTTGGTCATCAGAAACTTATCGCAAGACTCAGTCAAACATCCGGCCAGCTTTCTAGTGGATAATAAGGGCCTGGTTGAAAAGTTAAGACACTTTGGTTCCAACTCAAAGACAAAGTACATTTTCATGAAACTTAATTGGCTCTGCAACCAATTTTCCTCTGAAAACATTCATGTCAGCCTCATCACCGTGGACTTAATGGTTGCAGACTTGCTAACTAAATCTTACAGTAGGCACAGTTTGGGGCTTCTAACATCTAGATGTTTTGATTCAGGATTGCACTGAATTATGGGGGGGGGTGTGGGAGTTGCATCTGTTTGAGTTGCATCCAATTATTTTATTTATTATTTTATTTTATCTCTGAAATTATCTCATTTCATTTATTACTTTTGTTTTATTTTATTTCTGTTATTCTCTCAAAGACGCGCGAGGCTTTCAGATAACCATGCATATTCATCTGGTTAGCTCTAGCTCTCCTGGTGTTTGGTGAAGAGACAAAATTTTCCCAGATTCCTTTGCCATCTTCTCTCATCGGAATTTCACTTTTTAATTTCTTCTGATTCCAAAAATCATCAATCAAGATCAAGAAGAAAGTGAACAAGTCAGGTCATCAAAGAGTCCTTCAAATAATTTGGTGCAATTGCTCATTCTCTTTTCTTCTTCTTTCTCAATTCTTTCTAATTTAATTCCCATGACTCTCATATATAACATCCCAAGCCGTGTGCTAAGTCTTGCTAGTTTCACTGTTGAAGTATCTCATTCCTGGTCATTTCTACTGCTTGGGTAGGACCTGTTTTTGTTTTTCCTTTCATTCTTTTGATACTCATTCTCTGACTTAATGAAAAAGTTTCTGGTCGTGATACCTCTGAAAAAATTCCAGATATATTAAGAATATTAGTTCTTCAAGACCACATTTCTAGTCTTAGCCCCTAAGGTACAACTCTCACAGTTGCTGTCCTTTAACTTATGGCCACTTCTATTGTGAGCAACAGTGCTCAAAGCTGAGATTTTGCACTATCTTGCACCCAAAAGCTTGTTCCGAACCTGTCCACTAACAACAGTTCTCCCATTCATATCAATAAAAAACTTATCTTCTTTAATATAACCAATCTGGAAAACTTTTTTCCACAACACTCCAAGGAACACAAGTTTATAAGGCATCTCTGGTACATAGAAAACTTTCTCAAAAGAAATTTTGAAACCCAAGTGATTTGCAAGAATAACCTTTCCAATTCCTTTAATCTGAATTTTTCTGCCTTTCTGACCAATATTTAAAACTCCATCATAATCACTAAGATTTGAAAATAAATTTGGTTCAAAGAACATTTGATGTTTACAGCCAGAATCAATCAAAACAAGAAAATCCTCCTTCAATCTTCCTAGTAGGAAAGGAATTTATCAGTCACTGAAAAGTTCTGATCTTCGAGGTTTAGATTACTCAATTTGTAATCAATCAAGTCCATTTCTTGATTCTCATCAATTTTGGCCTTTTTTTTGGGACCTTCTTCCCCAACAATCATTTCCATTGGACCATCATACGCCACCATTGCAACGTTTTCAGTTGTGAAATTGACCTCCTTGTCATTCTCTTTGAAATTCTTCCTCTTCTTGGCCTCCTTGCAATCCTTAGCATAGTGCCCCTTATTCTGACAATTATAGCATAAGACCTTGGAAAAATCCTTTTTTGCCTTCTTGGGAGATTTTCCAGTCTTTCCAACAAGGGCTGTTCCAGAACCCCCCTTCATCTTGAACTGAAGATCATCCTTTTCAATCCTTTTCAGAACATCCTCCTTCCCAGGAAGAGGATCCAATTGAGAAATAATTCTGACTAAGGAATCAAACTCCTTTGGTAGCCTCTGAAGGATTAAGAGTGAAAACGCTCAGTATTCATGTAAAGTCCTGATGAATTAAACTTGGCTATGCTAGACCTAGCCTCTCAAACAAACTGTTTAAAATTTGAATATTGTAACTTGAACAGTTTATTGAAAGCTATACCCTTGTGGTGAACAGAATCACCAGCATACTTGGACTTAGGCAACTTCAAAAGGATGCTTCCCCTCCTCCTCTCATCTTCCCCAGGAGTATTGGCAACCCATGTAACATTATTCTCATCAAGATGCCTAAGGATGAGATGATAGGACTTTTTCTCCACTTCTGAACTGATCAAAGTGTCATCTGCATCCATTATCTCCCCACAACAGATTTTTTCCAGCTCAATATCCATAAGGACAGCCCAAGCATTATAATTCTGACCATTCAGAACTATCTTGGTGGAGCTAACATTAGGGATATAGGACATTTTCTTGGAAAACTGGCAGTCTTTGAGGTTCTCCAGAGTATGGTACAAGGGTCTAGATAACTTGGAAGTAATGATGATGTTGGTACTGATAATGTGTTATAATTATGGCCAGAAATTAGCTTAGGCAAATGAGCAGTAATTAAAGAAAAAGAAATTCTGGACACCTTGTGTCAATAATTGCTTGATGGGTTCTCACAATGGGGCAATACGTTGGATGATATTGTTGATGAATTCAATCGGATGATGAATGAATGATGGAAAAAAGCAGGGAGAAGAGCTCCTTAAGTACAAAAGATTTGCCTCTTGTGAGCCCATGATACAACGCGCCAAAGGGCAAATTTTCCGCCCCAAAAGAGCTCTACAGGCTCTACAGGCCTTGTGGCTTGGTTTGGACTACATCAGCCCACATGGCATCATTCCCTGTACCCTAAACGCCAACCTGTTCTGTTTATTTCTGGTGTTTCCACCTCAATGGGGCTGAACCAGCCTCTTACCTGTTCAAAACCCTGGGTGGTTGTCCATTGAAACCAGCCCTGTTACTTATCTTAGCACGTGTACAGCCCTGGCCCCTCACATGGGTCAGGTGGGACCCAGGACTCACCTGAGTCCAACCAAAATCTCACCTGGGGGGGTTTAACCGGCTGACATGCGGCCCCCCCTTTCTCTCAAATCCCTTGAGGGGGCGGTCAAATCCCCCTACCAGGGCCCCTGGGGGTTGATAACCCCAGGGCATTGCCATGGTAAGTGGGCTGGGGGGTGGTCAGGTCCCCTCAACCCGTTGCTCCTCCCCCTTGGTAAAGGGGGGGGGGGGGGAGAGCGCCCCTTTGATGGTAGGGGGGGTGTTCAATTGACCATCACCCCTGGTTTCCTTGATGCAACTGGCCTGGCCATCTCCTTTGGTGGGGGGGTGATCAAGTCCCCCCCACTATGACCAGTTGCCCCTTGCAACTGGTTGCTGGCTGGTTACAACCAGCCAGCCTTCCCCCTTCCCCTTGTGTTGGCAAGCAAGGGGAGGGGGAGGAGCCGGGAACACCAGCCCTGGGGCTGCCACCCAGCAGGGCAGCCACAACAACGGCCCCGTGCGGGCTGTTGGGCCCCATAGACGGGCCAAAGGCTCAAACAGCGGCCCCAAGCAGGATGCAACGCGGGCGGCAGCCCCAACCGGGCTGCAACACGGGTGGCGGCCCCAAGCCCAAAAACTAAGTAAACCATACTTTGGCGGGCCAGTCTGTCTGGCCAAGTATGTCCAAAATAAACCTTGGGCCCAATTATACCCATACAAGCCCATCTGGCTGTATTTTCCCATATACCTCAACAGGCCCGTGTACCAATAGGCCTGTTTCACGCGTTTTGAGGCCAGTCTCCCCAAATCAGTGACATCCACACAGGCCCGTATGGTCCCTGTGAGTGTCCAATGGGCCGGAGAGGCCCATATGTGCATCCCATTTGGATTAAACTTATACGTAGCACATGCGTAAGTGCATACATATTTTAACAAAAAAATGTAAATATATAAAAAGATATAAATAAATAAATAATAAAAAATAAATTAATTGATTAAATTCAAAATATAAATATAAAAAAAAATATTAATAAAGAAAATGAAGTGAAATAAATAAAAAAATAAGTATATATATATAAAAAAAATAATTAATTAAAGCAAATATATATATATAATGCAATATTTAAAATCCAAATTGTTTTTTACCATTCACAACCCAGCTCAGTTGCAAATGGCCTATTTTGTGAATATTATGGCCAGGAATTACCTTAGTGGAAGGAGGAGCAGTAATTAAAGCAAAATAAATGCTGGACATCTTGTTTCTATAAGGGCTAATGGGCTCTCACAATGGGGCAATACGTTGTATAATTTATTGGATGAATTTGAATGAATATGAATGGAAAACAGCAGGGAGAATGGATTCTTAAGTATAAAAGATTGGCCTCTTGTGGGCACATGATAAAACAGGTGAAAAGGCAAAATTTCCGCCCCAAAAGGGCTCCACAGGCCATACAGGCCTTTTTGATTGGTTTGGGCTACATCAGCCCACATGAAATTTTCCCCTAAGCCCTTTCAACTGGACTTTTCTGGCTGATTTGGGTGTTTCCACCCTAAAAGGGTTGAATCAGCCCCTTTTCTGTTCAATACCTGGTCTTTGTGTCCCTCACAACCAGCCCTGTTTCATCTGTGATCTCATTTACCAGGCTGGTTGCCTCATGCAACCAGCCCTCATATGGACCAGGTGGGACCCAGAACTCATCTGGGTCTGGTCTCAAGCTCACCAAGGGGGGGGGGGTGTAACCAGCAGACATGCCCCCCCTCTTTCTGTCAATTCCCTGGAGGGGGCGCTCAAATCCCCCTACCAGGGCCCTGGAGGTCAATAACCCCAGGGTATCATTAAGGGTAAGTGGGCTGGAAGGTGGTAATCCCCCGCAGCCTGTTGCTCTCCCCCTAGGTAAAGGGGGGGGGTGGAGAGTGCCTCTTGTTGGTGGGAGGGTGATCAGCTCCCCCCACCATCATTTGCCTCATTGCAACTGGTGTGATGTTGTTATATAGCCTTGGATCAGGAACCGCGCTGCGGTTGGCCAGCTTGGACATCAGAAACCCAAGAATAGAGCTGGCCCAACTGGGTTTGCAGGCGGCTAGTTTGTGAAGATAGAGTGGGGAAAGCGCGCGCAAGCGTGGGCAGCAAATCAAACAGTGCGCCAGGTGGATATGGACAGCACAGGGGGCTCCAAGTAGGGCCCCGGCAGAGGGCCGTGTCATGAGAAGGACAAACCAGGCGTGTGTAATGGTAGGCCGGCTTGAGGGCTGTTGCCTTATGGGAAATGCGATAGGAGCGGGCCAGGCCCGCGCAAGCGCAGGCCTACCCGTCGGAAAGGAAATCACGCAACACTCCAGGTGGATATGGACAATGCCAGGGGCTCCAAATAGGGCAAGGCCAAGGGTGGCTTCATGAGAACAACAAACTGGGTGTGTGTAATGGTAGGCGGGCTTGAGGATGGTTGCTGCATGGGAAAGGGTTAGGGCTATGCTAGGGTTCTGGTTTTTAGGTTTTCTTTTCTAGTTGTTGTTTGGCTGTCATTGCACTTGTAATGATGTTAAGGTTGAGAGTTTGGGAATAAATTCCCCACTCTCAACCCCAGCTTGGAGGATAAAAACAAAAATATAGATGGATGGAGGGAAGGAGGATAGATGAATGGATTACTGCTTAGGGATTTTGGATATGGCTTAGGATATGGAAAGGAAAGGAAACAAAGGAAATTCATCTCTATCTCTTTTTCTCTCAAAAACTGGAGCATCCTTATCCTTACAGATGCTAGGAATATTGATTCTGGAACTTAGGGAAAACTAGGGGAGTTATGCTCTCTTACTTTCCAAATCTGAGGGTCTTGCTGGGAAACCTCTTTTTTCTCAAGTCTCTCAAAGGTACTCAAGATTCTAACAGCATTCACTTCCCCCTTTTCTTCCTCCTCCTTCCCTGTACGCATTGAGCCAAAGGCTTACCCTCACATTCAATTCAAAACCGCGGATGTGGAGCAATTTATCTCACAATATGAAGTGATTTCAGACTCCAAAGGTGCATTGGATTCAGACAAGGCACACCATGTTTTCCTGTTCATCATGGACACAGAAGAGCTTTGGGACATGGAAGAGATGGAAGGCTACCAAAACCTTGATTGGCTAAAACTGAAGGGGGACATGCTGACAAGATGGGGGAAGCGCAAGCCTTGCTTCTGGGAAGGAAATTCCAAGAAATCCACGGCAGAGCCAACCATCCCTTGGTTTAGTGACCTTGCATAGTGGGAAAGGGACCTCAAGATGTATATGAGCCTAATGTTGAAGAACTGGGGTGGTTTTCCACCTTCAGCAGAGATTTTTCTGCTCCCTAGCACGCCTGTTGTGGTGTTGTTATATAGTCTTGGATTGGGAACCGGGCCACAGTTGGAGCGCTCAGCATTTGGTAGGTCAGGCTCAGCACTTTGATGCGCACGGGCTCAGCAGCAGCTGCAGCGGGCTCAGAAGTGGGCACCGCAGGGATTGGCATACTGGGCATGAGTCAGGCTTGATTGCATGTGGCTGTTATAATTAGTGCCAGCAATTAGCTTAGGCAAATGAGAAGTACTTAAAGCAAAAGAAATGCTGGAAACCCTGTGTCAATAATTGCTTGATGGGCTCTCACAATGGGGCAACACATTTGATGATATTGTTGATGGATTTGATTGGATGATGAATTAATGGATGAAAAACAGCAGGGAGAAGAGCTCCTTAAGTACAAAAGATTGGCCTCTTTCGATCCCATGATACAAAAAGCCAAAAGGCAATTTTTCCGCCCCAAAAGAGCTCTACAGGATCTACAGGCCTTGTTACTTGGTTTGGGCTACATCAGCCCCTGAACCCTTATAACCAGCCTATTCTGGTACATTCTGGTGTTTCCACCATTACGGGGCTGAACCAGACCCTTTTCTGTTCAATCCCTGGCTGGTTGTCTGTTACAACCAGCCCAGTTACTCTTATTTCCTTACTTACGGGATGGATGCCTCATGCAGCCAGCCCCTGGCCCCTCATATGGGCCAGGTGGGACCCAGGACTCACCTGGGTCCGGTCTTAACCTCACTTGGGGGGGGGGGTTAACTGGCGGACATGCCGCCCCCCCTCTTTCTCTCAAATCCCTGGTGGGGGAGGCCAAATCCCCTCACCAGGGGCCCTGGGGGTCAATAATGCCAGGGTGTCGTCAAGAACAGTGGGCTGGGGGTGGTCAGATCCCCTCAGCCCATTGCTCCTCCCCCTTGGTAAAGGGGGGGGGGAGAGCGCCCCTCTTGCTTTGCTGGTGGGAGGGTGATCAGATCCCCCCCCTCCAGTTGCTCTCTCTGCGACTGGCATCTTCATCCCCTGGGCAAAGGGGTGATGAAATCCCCCCTGCCCAGACCAAACGCCTCGTTGCGGTTGGCCGCTGGCTGGTTCAACCCAGCCAGCCACCCCCTCCCCCTTGCAATGGCAAGCCAGGGGAGGGGGAGGGAGCCGGGGCTGCTGGACCTTGCTCCCGCGGCAGTGGCCGTGTTTTGCAACCCGCCGGGCCCACGCAGGCCATTGGGCCACGCGTGGGCCAAACCAAGGGATACAAGTGGCCCCAAGCGGGCCGCGGCAAGAGCAGCAGCCCCAAGCAGGCTGCGACACGGGCAGAGGCCCCAATGGGCCGCCCCAAGCCCAAAACCTGAGACACACACTATGGCGGGCCATCCTGTCTGGCCAAGTATGTCCAAAATAAACCTTGGACCCAATTACTCCAATACAAGCCCATCTGGCCATATTTGCCTATATCCCCCATCGGGCCCGTTAAGGCCCGTGTACCAATAGGCCTGTTTCACGCATTTTGAGGCAGGTTTCCCCAAATCTGTGACGTCAACACAGGCCTGTATGGTCCGTGTATGGGCGGCAGAGGCCCAAATGTGCATCTCATTTGGATTGTGCTTATACGTTGCACATGAGTAAGTGCATGCATATTTTAACACACCCCCTTAATCCAAACGGGTTGACATCTGAATATTATTCACAAAACCTTCATGCTTGTTCCTATCTAAAGTCTTAGTCAACATATCTGCAATCATTTATCCAATGGGCATGTACCTCAACACAACCTGTTTACAGTTAACTGCATTGCGAATATAGTTATAGTGAACACCAATATGTTTTGTTTGTGAATGGAAAACTTGGTTTTGCAACAACGCAATGGCACTCTGGTTATCAGAATACAACCACACAAACCCTTGTGGGTTATGTGTATCCTCAAAGACTTTTATCAACCATTTTGATTCCTGTGAAGCTGCGAAGTAGGCTCTATAATCAGCCTCTGTTGATGAAAGAATTATTGCCAACACCTTCTTGGACATCCATGACACCAGATTCTTACCTAAGAAGAATACAAAACCGCTTTTTGATTCCCTAGTGTTACCATCTGCTTATCTTGCATTGGAATAACCAACCAAATCAAAGTTTGCTGACTTTATAAAAAACAGTCCCAGACTGTGCGTTCCTTTAAGATACCTCATAACTCTCTTAAAAGCTGACTAATGCCTCATGCTTGGCTTCTCTAAGTGTTGCAACAAGACACAAATTGCAAAAGCAATATTGGGCCTTGTAAACTGCCCCAAATAATTAAGAAATCCAATAGCTGACCTGTAGTTGTTCCCAGATTGAACAAACTCCAGATACTCCTCATCTGTAGACTTCTCTAAAAAAATATTTGACTGCATGGGAGTAACAAACTCCTTTGCATTCTCTAAGCCATATTTCTTAAGAAGAGCTGCCAGGTAATGTCTCTTGTCTAACTGAATACCATTCTTGCTCTTACTGACTTTCATTCCTAGCACCTGTTGCGCCAGACCAAGATCTTTTATCTTGAATTCCTTTTTGAGTGTCTCCAGGACTCCCTCTTTACCATTTCCAATAATGATAATGTCATTGACCCATACAAACAAAATTGCATCCTTTCTTACAAAAAGACAAGGGTCGGCCTCAGACGTCTTGAAACCAATCTTTATCAGTTTCTCACTCATGGTATTATACCACAATCTAGCTGCTTGCTTCAATCCATGAAGGGATATAAACAGCTTGAGGACATATTCCCCTTTATCTGCTGAAAGAAAACTTCTAACACATATTTTCTTCATGGTTTCTGGTTTAGTCTCTACTAACCATTCACAAAAACCATCAGGGATTGACATATAATCAGTCTCCTCCTCTCCAAGTTTTGCATTCAAATATGCTGTCACAAAATCGGCTTGTCTGATTTCTTCTCCCAACTCCACTTCCAGAGCAATGATTTACCTGAAGGTGGACAGCCTTCCAGTTGGTGAGAAATTTTCTTGGTAATCAATACCCTCTGTCTGTTTGAAGCCCTGTGCAAGGAATCTAGCTTTGAATCTTTTCAAAAATCCATTTGTGTCAAACTTCTTGTTTAACACCAATCTAGACCCCACAATGGTCTTTTCTTTTGGAACAGAATACCTCTTAACCACTTCAAAGACACTATTATTTTCTAGAGAATCAAATTCCTCAAAAATAGAACTCTTCCAGTTGGCTCTCTCATCAGAATTCATACCTTGGCCAAAGCTCTTTGGGTTAACTCTGTTAACCATTTCTGAACGCAACTCCACAAATTCATTGAGCATACACTGTTCCTGAAATGTATCTTCCTCATATGCTGCGGCAGCATAATGGGAATTCCATTCTGTTACCTATTAACTGGTACTCTAACCCTACCACTTCTTCTTACAGGAGGTGGAGGCTCATCAGGTTCCAAATTAAAGGACTCCCCTCAAGCAGGCACTGAACCCTCTGGTGGCACGTCTGCCATCTCTTCATCTTCTGGAAGCACATGTTCCTCAGCCTTTGCTGGTGAAATAGGTGCTAATTCTATTTCTTTCTGTGACTTATTCACAAAAACATCTTCACTCCTTTTGAGTGGAAAGGTACTTTCATCGAATTTTACATCCCTACTACGGATAACCTTTCTTTTCCCTGGACAATAGATCCCATACAATTTACATATTAAATCATAGCCTACAAGTGCCCTTGTTCCAGCTCTAGGGTCTAATTTTCCAACCATCTCATTATGGTGGACACTATAATACACCAAGCAACCAATTGTTCTTAGGTGTGATGTTCTGGGGTAAACCTTCCAAAACTGATAATGAGGACTCTTTGCATTAACACTTATAATGTTATGCAACAGAAAGACTGTACACATCAACTCAGCCCATAAGAAATTTGGTAGACCAGATTGAGACATAATAGTTCTGACCTTGTCCAGTATAGTCATATTCATTTTCTCAACTATTCCATTATTTTGTGGATTACTTGCAGTAGTGACTATATGAATGATACCATAATCTTTCAATAACCCCTCCAACTCCTTACTCACAAACTCACCACCTCCATTGGTGATAACCCTCTTGATGTCCTTCATTAGAGAATTCTGTTTCTGTTGAGATTTCACGTCAGAGCAATTTCATCCCACCGGGGGTTTCACATTTCCTGCACTCAACTGCACTCACCCCCGCGCTCTCAGATTCCCAGGGGTGCTCAGAGACGGTTACAGTCTGACGATGATCTCTTGACCTTCCTGAAAACTCTGATTGCACACTTCTTCATTGAAATCCTCACCTCAAGTCATGATCTCCTTACTTTCCTTTGTAAAAGCTTTCCGTCTCATGTCTCTTGCTTTCCTTTCCTCAACCCCATCTTCCGTCCTGCTTGTTCCGTCTCATTCAATCATCCTCTGACTCAAATCATGCCTGGTGAGATATGTGGTCTGTCTCATTCTTCTCATCAATCATGTCTCAATGACTCATCATTTGACGGTTCTAGCTTTTCATCATCTTCTTGCTTCACAAACTCAAGACCTCCAAAATCCACCAAACTCAAAATCAACCTCACCTCAACCAGTCACACTTGCAGTCTTGAATTCCTGTCTGTTTTTGTCACTTCCATTCTCATGCCTGTCTCTCGTGTTGTTCTAATCTGTTGCTATTCCTTTTGTTTCTAGCTCTCAGCTCAGTTCACAATTCAAACTTCATTATCTTTTCATGGTTAAAATCCAAAAGGACCTATCAAGACCCCGCTCAACCGCTGAGTAATCAACTGAGAGAGGATCCTAACCGGGCACCATGGACTCCTTCAAATAAACCATGCTCAAGACTGCTCTCAAAACAATTCCTTTGCTTGGAGAAGACAATTACGGAATCTGGAGGGATAAAATGGATGCGGTGCTTAATGTCAGAGGATGCACTATAGCCATGAATGACAAGATCTCTGTGTTGGAAAATTCTGTCAACAACAAACTCAAGCTTCTTATAATCTCAAAACTAGACTCTACAGCACAGAAGAAAATAGTCACGGCCAAGAACAGGAATTTGGCCAAAATCCTATGGAAAGCCATCATTCACAAGTACGCATAATATCAAGCATCAAATTAAGCCAGGTTCTTCAAAAGTCTTCTCTACCTCTCATTCAATCCCAACAATATTGTTGATTTCATCACAAAGGTGAAGGTCTGCCTCAAAAAGATGGGCAAGGTTGGTATCAAGCTGCCTGATGACATATTGGCATATCTCATTCCCTTCAAATTTCCAACCTCCATGGACAATTTCAAAAGGCAAATCATGCATTCTGACAAGGAGCTCTCAGTCAAATTTTTACTCAACCATCTGACTCAACTCAATAATAAATCCATGGCTCAATCCTCTATTTCAAACTCTATAATAAAGGGAAATGTTGCTCTTTTTGGAGGAAAAACCGCCACACACACTATGTCATCCAAAGGATCCAACTCAAAGCAATGCGTCAAAGGCTATCATCATCCTAGCCAAGATGGGAATCAATTGGCTGGAGAATGTTGGCACCTTCATCCTGAAGTAGCCCCTGAATGGTGGAGAGAGAATCAAGAAAAATGGAAAGCAAAGAAGGGTGGACCAAAAGCCAAGGCTGAGTCACATTCAGCTCACTATCTAGCCTTCCTCAATCAGTGGATCAAACACGGCAATTCAAATTTGTGGTTCTTACTCGATAGCAGAGCATTGGTCCACATGATCAATGACAGTTGTTTCTTTAGCAAGATGGAGCCCTACTCCGGTGAACCTATCAAGACAGGGAAAGAAGGAGCCAGCCTGCCGATAAAGTGGAGAGGTACTGCAATACTTTGCTGGGACAATCTTACGCTCAAACTCAGTGACACCTTCTACGTACCCAACATGACCATCAACTTAATCAGTGCAGGTGCTTTGAACGGCAAGGGTTGCTCAATCACCTCAACCTGTAAATTCTCAGTGTCTCATGCCGGTAAGGTAGTACTAAGTGGAAGGATCAAAGACAATCTCTACACTCTACCTATGCCCTCCTACAATGCTGTTTAATCTCCAAAATATCTTTTCTCATCCACCATCTCTTCGCCAGAAGACACCCTTTTGAGATTCACAGATGATATGGACATGCGTCTCTATCAAGACTTGCTTCTCTTACTCAACATATTCCTGGTGAAGTTAAAAAAAATTTTCAGTGTGTCGAATGTGTCAAAAGCAAAATCACAAAATCATCATTCAAACTCTCATCCACAAGGTTGTCCAAAGGTTTTGACAAAATACATCTTGACCTCATGGGGCAAATCCTACCGTCCTCCAAATTGGGTCACCAATTCAACTTGTCTTTAGTCAACAATGATACTGGCTATCTTGCTACATTCCTAATGGCTTCAAAGGAAAAGATGGCCAATATCATCATCAGTCTGCTTGAGAAGGAACAACATTGCCAAGGCGTGTATCCCTCTGAGGTCTGTACTGATGGAGGAACCAAATTCGTCAACAAGAAACTATCCTCCTTCCTTGAAGAAAAACACATCTCCCACATCATTTCAGAACCGTATCACCCGGAGCACAATGGGCAAGCCAAGCAAGCTAACCGCACTATTGTTGAATCCACACAAGCAACCATTCAGGACGGTTGTCTCCCATCTACGGTGTGGCGCAAGGTGGTGAATTCTGAATCATATCCCACTGAAAGGTGAAATGGAAACGCGTTGGGAGAAGAGACATGGTCAAGCTCTTCCTTTATCTTTCCTAAAACCCATTGGCAACCCGTGCATTTATCTCATCAATAAAAGGGAGTGAGTATTGAAATTCAATGCAAAGGGCAAAGAAGGCACATTAGTAGGCTTCAATCAACTTCTTCACTCATATTGAATATTAACTAAGCATGGTTCTATTGTCTCATCCAAGCATGTAAGATTCTTGCGAATGCCTCCACCGCGAATGAGTGGACCCAACTTTGATGTGGAATCCAAAATAAATAATGGCCATTCAACGCCAGCTCCTAAAGATTTCCCTGACCATTGTGTACCTTGGACAAACTATCAAGACAGATCCAACAACTCTATCAGCTCAGCAGATGAAGACGAGTCAATTGGTCACTCCTCAGAAGAAGCAAGCTCACCATCTCCCCCTGCCACCAAGAAGTCAAATGGCAAAACGTCTCAGGAGACCAGTCAAGACGTTCAGCCACCTGTCACACCCGTTGTATGGGTACTACAAGACCGGTCAAGGGTCAAACATCCACAACGGTACAGATTCTTCCACTTTTAAAAGCCCAAGACCTACAAAGACGCACTTCAATGCAACAAACATCTAGATTGGATGGAAGAAATGGATGGCGAACTGGACTCCATCAAGGATCTTAGTGTGTGGGAAGAATATGAAGGTCCGGACCCAAAAAATGCACTAAGGACTACATGGATTTACAAGATCAAGCGAGACTGCCTTGGAGATCCTTTCCGATACAAGGCAAGACTCTGTGTGCAGGGGTTCAACCAAATTAAGGGCCTGGATTATTCAGAAACATTTGCACCAACTGGGAAACCATCAACCTTGCTTCTCATGCTCCTCTACGCACTCAAATCAAAGCAGAAGATCTGCCAATTTGACGTCAAAAGTGCGTTTCTTCACTCACCAATCAACAAGGAAGTAATTATTCAAACTCCAAAGGGTTCAAAAAGAAAGTGCAGATTCCTTAGGCTTTGAAAATCTCTTTATGGGTTGAAGCAGGCGCCCAAGAACTGGTATGAAACGCTGACAGGTTGGTTTGGGGAGTTAGGTTTCAAAGAGTCTGCATGCAACCCATGCCTCTATCTATCCAACAACAGCAACTCCCAAATATTCTTCCACGTGGACAATATAGTTCTTGTTGGAAATGGTGATGATTTTGAAAGGAAATTCCTCAATTTCTTTGCTGGCTCCACCGCAAAAGATCCGGAAACCATCCTGGGCATGCAAATAGAAGTGAAAGGCGATGAAGTTCTTCTTAGCCAACCTAAACACATCAAGCGTGGCCTCAAGGAGCTGGGACTGCAGTACGCGAAATCAAGCAAATCTCCACTCACTCCAAATCTTCAACTCAAACCCGCAACAGACAACAAGCATGAAAAGTTCAGAACCCTCAATGTCAACTACAGGTTGGCCATTGGTCTACTCAATCACATAGCTTGCTACTTGCGGCCAGACTTGAGTTTTTCTGTATCCAGCTTGTCACGATTCAATGTCAAGCCAGGTCTGATTCACTGGAAAAAACTGAAAAAGACATGGAAATACCTAAAAAAACCTCTCACATCAAGCTGCGCTTGAAAATAAATGATGCTGACACCCTGATCTCAGCTTACTCCGACGCATCATGGGCAGATGATCCAGACACTCAAAGGTCTCAAACAGGGTATCTCTGTGCAGTTTACGGGTGTGTTGTATTGTGGAACAGCTGCAAGCAAAAGAATATCACCTATAGTTCTACCAATGCGGAGCTCAATGCTTTTGTCAACACTTTTCATGAGGCCACCTGGATTTGCTCACTCACGTGTGAAATCTTCTCAACTGAGGTCTGCCCTATAGAAATTCATACGGATAACAGTGGACTGATAGATAAAATCAAGAGATTTGGCTTGAACTCAAAAACTCAACACCTTGACTTGAAAACCAAAGGAATGAGAGAAGAGCTGAAATCTGGCAAAATTGCAACCATGCTTGTCAAGTCAGAACAAATGCCCGCTGATGCTCTCACCAAAAGGGCTGACTTAGCAAGCTTAAAATGACTTCAGTTATCCTTTTCCTCACTGGTGTCCACGTGATTCTTTTTTTTTGTTTTTTTTTCCCTTCTTATTGTTGTTCCTTCCTTTTTTGTCTTACTCACTGGGGGCGGTAACAACTTCTCATCTCTCCAGGCATGGGGCATGTTGAGATTTCACATCAGAGCAATTTCATCCCACCGGGGGTTTCACATTTCCTTCACTCACCTTCACTCACCCCCGCGCTCTCAGATCCCCGGGGGTGCTCAGGGACAGTGACAGTCTGACAATGATCTCTTGACCTTCCTGACAACGCTGATTGCACAATTCTTCATTGAAATCCTCACCTCAAGTCATGATCTCCTTACTTTCCTTCGTAAAAGCTTTCTGTCTCATGTCTCTTGCTTTCTTTCCATTGACCTCATCTTCCGTCCTGCTTGTTCTGTCTTATTCAATCATCCTCTGACTCAAATCATTCCTGGTGAGATTTGTTGTCTTTCTCATTCTTCTCATCACTCATGTCTCAATGACTCACCTATTTGATGGTTCTGGCTTGTCATCATCTTCTTGCTTCACAAACTCAAGACCTCCCAAATCCACCAAACTCACAATCAACCTCACCTCAACTAGTCACACTTGCAGTCTTGACTTCCTGTCTGTTTTTGTCACTCAAAGTCTCATGCCTGTCTCTCGTGTTGTTCTAATCTGTTGCTATTCCTTTTGTTTCTAGCTCTCAGCTCAGTTCACAATTCAAACTTCATTATCTTTTCAGTTTCCAGACTTTGAAGATTACAGATACCTCCTCTGTGGTCTTATCCTTAGATCAAATTGGTTTAACCCAAACATAATTAGTTGCAGTATCTACTAAATTGATGAAGTATCTTGCCCCACCAAGGGACTCCGGTGTGAATGGCCCCGCCAAATAAATGGAGAATTCCTCTCTAGGAACATTAGTGCAGTCTCTTCTCTTTGAGAACACATTTCTAGTCTTAGACCCTAAGGTAAAACTCTCACAGTTGATGTCCTTTACCTTATGGACACTTCTATTGTGAGCAACAGTGCTCAAAGCTGAGATTTTGAACAAGCTTGCACACAAAAGCTTGTTCTGAACCTGTCCACTAAGAACATTTCTCCCATTAATATCAATAAAAAACTTATCTTCTTCAAGATAATTAATCTGGAAACCTTTTTTCCACAACACTCCAAGGGACAAAAGGGTATAATGCAACTCTGGTACATAGAACACTTTCTCAAAAGAAATTTTGAAACCCAAGTGATTTGCAAGAATAAATTTTCCAATTCCTTTAATCTGAATTGTTCTGCCTGTCTGACCAATATTTAAAACTCCATCATAATCACTCAGATTTGAAAATCAATTTGGTTCAAAGAAAATGTGATTTGTGCAGCCAGAATCAATCAAAAAAGGAAAATCCTCCTTCAATGCTCCTAATAGTAAAGAAGCTTTATCAGTCACTGATAAGTTCTCATCTTTGAGGTTTAGATTACTCACTTTGTAATCAATCAAGTCCATTTCTTGATCCTCATCAATTTTGGCCTTCTTGTTGGGACCTTCTTCCCCAACAACCATTTCTGTTGGACCATCAAACGTCACCATTGCAACGTTTTCAGTTGTGAGATTGACCTCCTTGTCATTTTCTTTGGAATTCTTCCTCTTCTTGGCCTCCATGCAATTCTTTGCATAATGCCCCTTATTCTGAAAATTATAGCATAAGACCTTGGACAAATCCTTTTTTGCCTTCTTGAAAGATTTTCCAGTCTTTCCAAAAAGGGCTGTTCCAGAACTTCCCTTCATCTTGAACTGAAGATCATCCTTTTCAATCCTTTTGTCATCCCCTGGGCAAGGGGGTGATGAAAACCCCCCATGCCCTGACCAACAGCCTTGTTGCAGTCGCTCCCTGGCTGGTTCAACCCAGCCAGCCACCCCCTCCCCCTTGAAATGGCAAGCAAGGGGAGGGGGAGGGAGCCGGGGCCGCTGGCCCTTGCTCCCGCGGCTGTGGTCGCCGTTTGCAACCGGCCGGGCCCCCGCAGTTTTGCACCGCGCGGGATCCCTCGGCCGCCCCTGACAGCCCCCGGCGGGCCGTTGGGCCACGCGTGGGCCAAACCAAGGGATAGAAGCGGCCCCGAGCAGGCCGCAGCACAAGCAGCAGCCCTGAGCGGGCTGTGACACGGGCAGCACACCCAATGGGCCGCCCCAAGCCCGAAACCTGAGACAAACACACTTTGGCGGGCCAGCCTGTCTGGCCAAGTATGTCCAAAATAAACCTTGGACCCCATTTTGCCCATACAAGCCCATCTGGCCATATTTGCCTATATCCCCCAACGGGCCCTTTAAGGCCTGTGTACCAATAGGCCTGTTTCACGCATTTTGAGGCCAGTTTCCCCAAATCTGTGGCATCAACATGGGCCCGTATGGTCCATGTATGGGCCACAGAGGCCCACATGTGCATCCCTTTTGGATTATACTTATACGTTGCACACAAGTAAGTGCATGCATATTTTAACAGTGGCGGGCTGCAGCCTGCTTGGACATTAAAAAACCAAGAATGAAGTTGGCCCAACCAGGTTGGCGGGCAGCTAGTTCAGGGAGGTAGGGCGGGGTAATTGGGGCTGTGTGCACAGGCTGACCCGTGGGGAAGGAAATCAAACGTTGTGCAAGGCGGATATGGACAAGCATGGAGCTTCAAGTAGGGCGGGGTGGAGGGCTGCGTCATGAGAAGGACAAACTGGATTTAAGTAACAGTAAACAGGGAGGGAATGGGTTAGGGTTAGGCTAGGGTTCTAGGCTAGGGTTCTGGGCTTAGGGTTTCTTTTACATTTGTTTTTGGGCTGTTATTGCGCTTGTACTTAGGTTAGGGTTGAGAGGGTGGGCATAAAGTCCAATCTATCAACCACAGCTCTTGAGGGGGATCTTATCTTATCTTATCATTGGATTGGGGGACAAGGAAAGGAATAGAAGGAATTCATCATCTTTTTTTAATCTCTTTCTCTCTCTCTCTTAACAACAAAGGAGCATCCTTAACCTTACAGACTCTGAGATCATTGCCTTCCAAACCCAAGGAGAAATAGGGGAGTATCTCTCTCTGACTTTCCAAACAGTGCCCCAGGTGTGCATGTATGGTGAAAATAACAGCTATTTGCGGTTGGGATGCAAGGACCGGAAAATGTATTCAAACGCAGGATTGGTTTCCCCAGTTGAGAAAGGATATGTGTTGGGAAAGTGGGTTTTGGTGGAGTTGGATCAGCCCTTTGCTATCAAGCCATCAAGGAATATGGGGCAGGAAGAAGAACTAATGGCGGCAGAGGGAAGTGGAGCTGCGGGAAATGGGATGGGATTGAATGTGGAGGAGCAACAGCAGCTGGCTGCTCCAAGTCCCATTGGGTGCAATCTGGGAACCAATGGGTGGCAGGCAAGTCTTGCAGAGAAGGGGATGGGAGCAGATATTGCGCGCGGCTTGGGAACCAATGAACGGCGGATGGGTCTTGTGGAGAGGATAGGAGCGGTGGCAGAAGGAATGGACCAGGTGATTAAGGATTTGGACCCCTTTGACGGCGTGGAGAATGCATGTGGAATCGAAGGACATGGAGTACGGGGAGTGCGGGATGGATGGGCCAACAGCAGGCCCATTTCCATCACAGCTAGCGGAGATTTTGGAATTGGTGCAATGGACATGCATGGGGGGCTTCAGGTGCGGAATGGGAAGGGATTGAGCATCAAAAATATGGCTGTGGAGAAGGAGGTTGGATTTGCAAGGTCTTTTACTTCAGGAGGTGTGCCTGAAAGGAAGTTAGGGAAAACAGCCTGTGGACACAACCAGCATGGGATTGGATGAGGCCGTGCAAATCTCTCTCCCCGCAAGAAGAAGGTTGCAAACCTCTGGGGACAGTGGCTAGGTGTGGAAGGGGAAAAACGGAAGGGATAATTTTGCAGGAACACAGGCGCGGCGCAATGCCAGTTCCCTATACCTGAGGATGAGTCCCACAACAAATGGCCAAATGCAAGGGGGGACGAGGAGCGGAGCAATGCAAAAAAAAACCGGTTCTTCTCTTTCTTTCTATGATTTGGGTCTGCTTCTCTTTATTATCTGTTTTCTTCCTAACAGACGGATGTAATGGGTAGGGGTGGGTATGGTCAAGGTGATGGTGGGAAGACCTCTGGAGACAGAACTTGAGTTGGGGGGGGATGTGGTGTTGCTATATATCCTTGGATCAGGAATCCTGCCACGGTTGACGCACTCATTGCGGCACGCTCGGACATCCAAGACCAAAGAATGGAGCTGGCCCCACCAGGTTTGCGGGCGGCTAGTTTGGGAAGATAGAGCCAGAAAATTGGGGCTATAGGAGAGGGGCAAGCCCAGTGGAAAGAGATTGTGTTTTTGGTAAAATTATCCACAACAATCTCACTCCAAGTTCTGGAAAGCCCACTAGCCCTTGAGTCAAACTCCTGCACCTCCGTAATTCCTAATTAAAATCCACTTCCACACCCAAGCTGGAAACCACTAAGGCTAACTTGCAATGAAATAATAGTAAACAAAAAAGATGGGCTCCCTGAAAATCTCCGCACTTGAACTATTTCCCTAAATATGACCTCTGAGAACCCTTGCTGGTAATTAAACTCCAAAGTAACAGAAGAAAAGAAGCTAGCTATAATTGGCCGTGAAATGTTTTTTTCCCTTTTTTTCTATACTCCAATAATCCAATAATGTCCCCCCCTTCTCCCATAAAAGGAAAGCTTCCTTATATAGACAACAAATAACAAAAGAATGCAAACCAAAATGAAAGAACCCTATTTTCTCCGTGCATTCCGCACTTACCCGCCTTGGCTACTCCAAAAAGGAACGTAAACTTCTAATGAAAGACTCCTTTTCCCATCTCCTCCGTGTGTTCCGCACTGATCCTCCTTACTAATAGTCTGACCCCTACCCAATCCAATTATTTTCAGTAGATTTGATGATCCTGTTTTCAATTCCCTTTAACAGTTGACCGCGCCAATGCATAACTAACAACAGATCCTTGTCAATCTTCCCTAGAGGATCACTCCCAATCCCACATGGGGCATAACTACAAAGGCCCAACAACCCGCATTCCGCCTCTTCAAATTTAGAGTTCATTTCCTGACAGCTCCGCAACCTCAGTGCATATCCAATAATTGGCCTAATCCATAATACTTAGCTTTGATCACTTGCTTCTGCATTAGTAAACCCACAGCCGCGGAGGGAAAGTTATGTTCAACCATGCTCAATGTCCGCAAAAGGAACAAACTCCGGCCCATTCTTGTAATTTTGCCTGCAAAAAGCATGGGCGGCACCAATGCTGAGCCCTTAGCTAATGCACTCCAGAATAGAAAGTCTGCCAACGCGCTTCTCTGAGCCTATTATGCTGCAGACTTCCAACCACTGCTGAGCTGCTCCAATTGAAATTTCCAGTTCTGAGCCTACTTGCCTCTGTGTCTATAAATAACCACCACAGCGTGCACAAGCCTGGGCTTACCCTCAGGGGCAGGAAATCACTTGGCGTGCTGGGTGGATATGGACAATGCAGGAGGCTCCAAGTAGGGCGCGGCAGAGGGTAGCATCATGATGAGGACAAACTGGGTATGTGTAAAAGTAGACGGGCTTGAGGGCCGTTGCGGTATGGGAAAGGCTATAGGAGCGGGCTGGGAGTGCGCAATTGCGGGCCAAACCGTGTGACAGGAAATCAAATGGCACGCTGGGCAGATACAGACAATGCGGGGGGTTCCAAATAGGGCGTGGAAGAGGGCCGCGTCATGAGAAGGACAAACAGGGTGTGTATAATGGTAGGCAGGCTTGAGGGTGGTTGCAGCATGGGAAAGGGTTAGGGTTAGGCAAGGGTTCTGGTTTTTAGGGTTTCTTTTCTATTTGTTGTTGGGCTTTCAGTGGGCTTTTACTTATGTTAGGGTTGAGAGTGTGGGCATTAATTCTGGGCTCTCAACCCCAGCTTGAAGGATACACAAATATATACATGGATGGAGGGAAGGAAGATAGAGGAATGGATTGCAGCTTAGGGATTTTAGATATAGCTTAGGATATGGAAAGGAAAGGAAAGGAAGGAAGTTCATCTCTATCTCTCTCTCTCTCTATACAGGCGCATCCTTATCATTACAGACGCTAGGACCATTGATTCTGGAACTTAGGCAAAACTGGGGAGTTTCACTCTCTTAACTTCCACACTGTCCTAGTTGTTGCTCCTCCCCCTTTGTAAGGGGGGGGGGGGAGATGGCCCCTGCCTGGTGGTGGGAGGATCAAGTCACCACCACTTCCAGTTGCTTCAATGCAAACAGCCTGGTTGTGTTGCCCCCTCCCTTGCGGCAACAAAGGGGAGGGGATGGGGGGAGCCACCTTGTTCCCCCTACTTGCCACGGCAGTGGCTTCTGCGCCACAGCAACAGCCAGCCGGGGTGGGGGGACTCCAAATGAGTCCCTCTTCCCCCCAACAATGGCCCTGTGTGGGCCATTGGGCCCAGAAACGGGCCAAAAGCGAGAAACAGCGGCCCCAACGGGCCTTCCCAGCCCAAAACCAAGAAATGACTACTTTGGTGGGCCAAGTATGTGCAAAATGAACCTTGGTCCCAATGATTCCCATAAAAGCCCATTTGGCTGGGGTGGCCCATCCATCCCAAGGGGCCCATGATGGCCCGTGTACCAAATGACTTATTTCACATGTTTTGAGGCCAGTTTCCCCAAATATGTGATATACACACAGGCCTGTGTGGTCTGTGTGTTTGTCTAATGAGCCCTAGAGTCCCTTAAGTGCATCCCATTTGGATTACACCTATACCTGGCACACACATAAGTGCCTCATATTTTAAAAGTTTGCGACTCAAATGGGCCGCAAATAGTTGTTTGCAACCCATTTTGGGTTGCAAATTGCCCCACAAAATCTGTTTTGGGTAGTGAACAGAGGTTGCCAGGTTGAAAATTTTACATTGGCCATTTATAAATATTCAGGGGACTCTCAGAGAGATGAGTGAAAACATTGGTTTACATGTTTACCTTATAACTTAAGGATAAGCCTGTAAGCATCTTCCACAAGGACTGGTTCAAATTTGAAATTTATAAATATTTTTTCAGAGTTGCTGTTGATTTCAGTTCAAAGGAATCTTTGAAGAATTAATATATAATTATTGTCCTACTTCAAAGCAACAGGAAATAGTTCAAATTTTCGCCAGCTTTTTCTTGATTTTAATCATTACAATATTTTGGTTTGGTTAAAATTTTCTTTGGAAGAGATTTGATCACAGATGAATAGTCCTTTGAATTTTGCACAGGTGCTACATGAATGAAATTGAAATTTGAATCTCTTGAAAAAAGCGCTTGGAAATTTTCCATTGTAGAAAAAGAATCAGTGGAATGATTAAATGAAATCTTGAGAATGTTATCCAAATTGTAAATTTTGCTTTTTTCTAATTGGTTTCAATTTAAAGACAATGTTTACTAATCTCATTGAATTTTTAGAATCTTCTTCAGGGTTATAATGTTACTCATGATAAATGAAGGCTTATTTTTTGGAGAATAACATTTGAAATACATGTTGGTATCCTCATGATCTATGTTTGGCCCAAAATTATTTCATCTAATTAAAATCAAACTAATAGATCAGTCAGTGAACTCCAACCACTACTCAAAAATTAAAAAAAATAAAGGGGCCATTTGTATCATTATTGATGCAAGTCATCCATTACAATAAAAATTTTAATATTTTGAATTTCTGTGAATCAAAGGCCAAATTATTCAAACATGGTTATGTTTCAGACATTATTCATTAAATTCACCAATTTTAAATTTTAAAACCAGTTTTCAAATGAATTATTCCTTGAATTAATTTGTATTAATTCAAGCTTTTCTTACTTCCCAATCTTATACCTAAACCTTACTCACACTAAAATTTGGTATTCAAAATATTTTTTTTAACTTGGTATTCTTCTACCAATTGTTTTTTTCCACCTTAAATTTAAATTAATATGAAAATTCACAATTTTTGAATTTTTATGCTTTTAATTTTATTTTCATTAGCTTCCTTAATTCAAAACTAGATAAAACATTCTTCAGGTTTGAATCTATCAAAAAAGAAGGATTTTCCCTTTTACCCAAAATAAGAATGCTTTTATTCTTGGGTGGTTACTCAGTTTAGTTCATTTAATATTTTATTATTTTTCAAAAAATAGCAAATTTTTCTTGTGCCAGTGTGTTTTTTGAAACATCACTTTTCTAAATTTCAAACTACCTCAAAAATTAAATTCAAACCTTGAAAAAAGTGTTTTCAATTAAAACTTTATATTTAAGACTCAAAAAGGTCTTTCTTATCTGATTTATGAAAGATATAGCTATTCAAGTTAATATACATGCAAATCTCACAGTGAACTCTATACCGGTTGACCATCCATTCAAGCTTTGCTCTTCTCCCCTGGGTATCATCAACCCTTGTTCTTCCATTCTTGGTCACGCACTCACACTAGCTTGAAATCATGCCTAGAAAGCCACATTAACGGTCAATTCTGCAAATGGACTAGTCCCTTACCCTGCATAAGCTACATCTTCAAATTTGCATTGTCTTCACATGTCATTCCTTCCTGTCTTATTCATCATGTCCTTGTACACTCATATACTATTTTCTAGCACCTATGCTACAACCTTGGAAACAACTATACTGTGTCCTTGTACACTCATATCCTATTTTCTATCACCTATGCTACAACCTTGGAAACAACTGCACTGTTATTTCATTATCCCATTCTGTCCCTGTCATTCATTTCCTTACCACTGTAAGACCCTAAACGGTGTAAAACTCCAAACGGTGCTAGGCCGTGGCAGTTCTGTGGAGGGGAAAGGTGCTGTTTAGGCTGCCCTCCTGAGTGTTACAAAAATATTTAGATGTAACCAAGATCAAGTTGAAGAACCTGGTAAATGAGGAATCAAGGAGTAGAGGATAAAAGATGATAATAGTTTGGTAGCGATGGGACAGCACTATCTGAGACAAGATTATGCAGGGAAAAACTTTAAAAAAAGAGATTAAAGCCAGCTTAGAGTTCAAAGAACAAAAGCTATTGTATGTAAACAATGCCCACAAGATAATAACTCTAGTTGTCAGCAGAAAATTGGGGATGATCAACTCAAACCCAACCAACCTCCAGGTTCTCAATGAACCTGCCCAACACTCCACAATCAAGCGCTTGAAGGGTACCAGATAACTGAGGGTGGCTGTAAAAGACAAAGCACAATTATTAAGAAGCTCTCAAAGCAAAAAGTAACTGATTTGAAGCAAGGATAACCTCAACACTTCTCAAGGGACTCAAGATTAGGCTGGAATAATGCAACTTCAAAGAAAATAAAGGGAGGTATAAAACTCCAGGTCTTAAGCTTAATAAGACCTCTTCAATCAATTGTGATTGGCTTCAGAAAGATGATCAGGGATCAGGACCAGTATTGTCAGAAAAAGGGATCAAGGAGTGGTATAAAACACTCAAAAATTCCAACAGAAAGAATTTTCTTCAACCAGCAATGCTATTGGTTGGTGATAAGGATCAGGCCATAGAGGGGCAAAGACTGGGGGTCAAAAATGGATCAGGGGGAAATCAGAGATATACCCAGGATAAGGATTAGGATCTTAATTTCACAATAACAGGGGGGGACATAAGCACACACTCCCACGGATTCTTTGAACAAAAGGCTGGGGAGAGCCTCTCCTTTTATGGGCCATGGGTCCCTGTAAACTATTTACAAGAGATACTACAAATAGAGCGGAAAGTTTTTTTTTTTTTTCAGGGGATCAATCAAATAATAAAAGGAAATGAATGAGCAAGGGTGACGGGCCGCGCAGACAGGCCAACGCCCCTTTCCACCCGCTGGCCCGCGGATGACCGTGCGGTCAAAATCCTCGAGGGGCGCGGGACACATCACCAACCCGCGCAGGCAACAGAAGACTCGCGCGGGAAACCGGTGATGCGTCAAGAGCACGGATCAGATGAGGGGTGACAAGTAGATGGATTGGGAATTGGGGTTGAGGGAGGGATGTAATGATGATCAGAAGGCAACTTGACGCCTATCAAGCCTGGGGGACTCTCAAGCGTTGGGGGGCAGGGGATCTTGGATTTGCTGATCCGGATCAGGATTGGAGGAGGGGATGATGATGAAGCTGAGAGTGGATGAGTTGATGGACTGGCTGTTGAGGGCAGGTTTGGAGATGGGTTGGGTAGGTTGAGATGGTGGATTTGATGGGTATGACCCCAACTCAGGGGGGGGGGCGATCAAGTCAAGGCTGATCTTGGGCTCCTGGCTCTTAAGCTCAGTCGTGATCCTAGAATTACGCAACAACTTCCTCTCTAGCAAGGGTACCACGGCGGGTAGATTGGTAGCAATGAGTTGGATGGACTCAATTGAATGGAGTGATGGGATTGCTTGAGTCAACCTCCAAGCCAGCTCGATTGGGAGATGGCCGGTATCTGATCCCAAGTCCAAGAGGGTAATCCAACAAGATGCCGTAGAAGATCTAGTGGAGGGTGACAGGATGGGTGAGGGTGGATCAAATTGAACAGGACCCGTCGGAATGGACAACAAAGTCTGAAGAGTGATGGCCGGCAAAAGGTCATGATGAAGATGAACTGGATGGGTTGTTGTCAGAGGGAATAAGTAATCTAGTAATTGATAGGATGCAGGCCAAGTCCAACCAGCAATCCCAAAGCACTTGATATCCTGATCTAGAGCTATTTATGATGATGATCTCAATCCTTCTTTGATTTGATTTGAGTGAGAAGGGCGTGATAAGTTAAGCTCAGATGGGAAGTTAGCCCTCTGATGAATGAGAAGATGATGGGATTCTTGCTCCTCCATCTTCTTGTAAGATCAAAACCTGTAGCCCTAGTTTCCAGCGATACTATTCATACTTGCATGATCAATCATACTTTAGGGTCTAGTAGACAAACTTGGACAAGGCATTTGGGAAGCTGGGAACCAAATGGAAACCTATTCTGGATCAAAGATTTTTTTTTTTTTTTTTTTGGATCATGATGCCTATGAATGATGATAAGGAAAAATCATAAAAAAATTAAAATCTCCGCACTGGCCAGGTTTTCCAGGACGGTGCACCACAACGGCGCTGGCTGCAGGCAATTCTGTGGGGGGGAAAGGTGGTTTTAGGATTCCCTGGTGAGAATTAAAAACATATTTAAATGTAGCTGGAATCAAGATCCAGAACCTTGTAGATAAGGAATCAATGGAAGGGATGATTTTGATAATATTTGGTAGCAATGGAACAACACTATCTGAGGAAAGATGGTGCAGGAAGACTTGGATGGAATAAGTTAAAGTTTTTTCAGAGTTCAATAGAACAAGGCAGTTGTAAGTAACAATGCCCACAAGCTAATAACTCTTGTTTTCTGAAGAAGATTAGGAAAGATCAACTCAATCCCAACCAACCTCCAGGTTCTCAATGAGCCTGCGCAACTCTCCGCAATCAAGCGCTTGAAGGGTACCAGATAAATCTGGATGGCTGTAAAAAGCAAAGCAATTTCTTATGAAGCTCTAAAAGCAATGCAGTAACAAGTTAAAACAAGAATAAACTGACACTTCTCAAGGGAATCAAGGATAGTGTGGCAGGATTCAATTTTAAGGAAATCAGGGGATTTTTAAAACTCCAGGTTTCAATCTTGAAGGAACCTCAGAGTCAAACCTGACTGGTTCCGGAAGGATGATCAAAAAAGAATGATCAAGACCAGTATGGTTAAAAAAGTATCAGAGCAGTATAACACACTCAAGAATTCAATCAAATGAATTCTTCTTCAACCAACAAGGCTATTAGTTGGTGATAAAAAACAAGGCCCAGAGGGGGAAGGATGAAGATTTGAGTATGGAGGCTCAAGTATCATGGGGAAATCATACATATACCCAGGATAAGGATGCTCCAATAAAGGGGAAGGGCCCACGTATTTATTGATTGGTTATAACAATGATAGAGGGATTTTTTTTGTTAAAAGGAAGGGGAGAGCCCCCAGTTGTACAAGGCTCAAATGTAGTCATGTAGCATTCCACAAGCCTAATAAACTTTGTGGGCCACAAAAAAAAAACAAAATAGCCAGAAAAATAAAAAAAAAGAATCAAAAGAATGAAAAACTAAAATAAAAAAATGAAAATTTGTGGGACCCAGGACTCACCTGGGTCCAGTATCATCCTCACATGTGGGGGTTTCACCAGCGGACATGCCCCCCCCACTGCCTTCAACTATCATATTGATTTTTGTATTTGATTGTACCTTATTCAAACATCACATTGTATTGTATTTTATTTGAGGGATGTATTGTATTTATCTTTTTCCATTTTATTTTTATTTTTTTGGGCACATTTTTTGATTTTCTTCAAATTTTCACATTTTTATTTTTCTGTATTCATAGGGAAGTTCCAAACATGCAACCGCTGGGGGACTCATACTCCTGTACATGGGTCTATATGGTTGTGTTTGGAACCACCGTTTTGAGTCGTGTATGGGCCCCCCAAGTGTCAAATGGGTCGTGTAGGGCCCAACACAACTCTCACACAACTTGGGGTTGTAAATTTATCATCACCCTTTTTCCAATTTAATCTAAAAATCACAGAGTGAAATTCTTGTATTTAAACTTTCAATAGTACCCAATCCCTCTCTGCTATCCTCCAACATTTCATCCTTTAAATATCCTTGGGGTCAAATTATCCTGTTTCTATTTCACCTGTGGCTTCTTTCTTTTTTGAACTTATTCCTGATCAGGCTTTTGCAATAGTTTTCTGGCCATTTCAATGGCAATACTTTTACCTTTACAATCAGATATCTAACAGCAAAAACTTTTTTTTTCATACTCATTCATCTCATTAGGAATTGGGCCTAATTTCTTCCTATTTCAATTGATAGATGTTTGTTATTATCCACTTCTATATTATTGTCATACTAATAATTATTGTTTTTTGTATTTATTTAAAATTAATTGAGCCCTTCTTCTTTTTCCTTTTCATTGATTTGGTTTTCAACCCATTCAAAACGGACCAGTCTAAAATAATGCCAAACAAAAAGATAAAATTACAACAACAAACAGATTAATTGGCGTCATAACAGTAGCTTTTTTTTACTATAAGCAGGAATATTGGTGTGATTTCCCACCCCAGGAAGGCGTGCAGCCTTTAAAAGGTTTCATTGGCATTTTTATAGTAATTTCTTTACTATAATCAAACCAATTGGCATTATTTACCACGCCAGGAATTTGCGAAACCTTTTTAAGGTTTGGAGGGGTTCCTGTGTTGAGATTAATCACCATTTGATTGTATTTCAGACCCCCTAAGGCCTGTAAACATTAATTGAGGCCCTGGGGGGTAAATTAAGGCCTCCAGAGCCCCTGTGGGTGTCTTTCTGGGGAAGAACCTTTTAAAGAATTCAAATATGGACACCAATCCAGTTGATTTAATAAAGATTAAATAAATATCAAATTTCTTCAAGGAATTCAAATATGACCTCAGATTTGAAAAATAAACTTCATCCAGTGTGAGAAAAATGATGATAATTCATTTTTTTTACAAAAAAATGGAATACATTAAGTGTAATTTAAATAAATTTGTACCAAACACCAAAAAAGACATGAAAAAATTCTAAATATAACCACCCAGATGGGAAAAGGCGCATAAAATGTAGCCATTTTCTGTACATGAGCTCCTGTGGAACCCTTTTCTGACATCCATTGGACTCCCATCCTGCCTCCTTTCAACCAATCAGAAGATCTTTTATGCATGCAGATCACTTTGAAGACCAATTCAAATATTTAAATAGGAATTTTATGTGAGCCTTCTCAAGCAGAAATCTTACATTAAATTCATTTTTATTGATTAAAGATTGAAATCTGATACATCAATACCCTGTGCCCCCCTCCCTCCAGAAACCATCCCTTTCATAAAACTCACATTCCTGGACTTATAGATGACCTTCCATGTCTCAAATACTGACAATTAATATTTTAATACTACAAAATATCATGCAATCAAAAGTAATTTCTTTTTGATTTCCTATGTCAACACTCATGCTAAATAATCTTAGACCCCTTACTATCAAGTACAAAAAAAAAGCTAAAAATATTGCACCAAACTAGGCATTACCTAGTCAGAATTAAATTTTCACCATGATTCATCAATCAAATGTTTCTTCTGGAATTTAAATTTTTTTGTATCTCACTTTGATTTAAGCCAATGTCTATGCACAGGTTGATTTTTGTTGATAGAGGACTTCAAAGAAAAGGTTGATTCCAATCAGAAGAGGAAGGAGACAAAATGAGGAAAAAAATAGCAAATAAAACCTTCAAATAAAAGGCTCTAAGCCAATTTAGAGCACAAGGAGATGATAATGGGAAAGGTATTGGTAATTAATCTTGTTAGGATTCACAGGGATGGTTTATGTAAGTTAGCTACTGAGGAGTAAGAAGAAATAAATTTCCTTTAAGAGTGAGTATGATGTAAAGTGGAAAACAGTGGACTCACCAGTCTGCGCCTCCAAGATGCTTGCAGTAAAAGTTGGAAGTTGTACAAAGAGAAAGCATACTAGGTAACAAGCTGGTGCAGGTTGATAATTCTTGAGACACAGCTAATTTGGAGTGCATACACTGGGAGAGTTGCAAGCATGCGTGCATTTGTAGTGAGAAGAGTTAGGAATGGAAACAGTCATAGAAACAGAAATGGAGATGTATGGAAGATTTGTTGGAGCATGTGAAATGACAGATGGTTGGAGAATGTGACATGAAAGATGGGTTGGAGCATTTGACAGGAAAGTGAAGGCATTTTTAACTTCAAAACCCACCCTGGCTTGAGCTTTCCTGGTTGAAGATCCATAACTTAATTTGCTTGAGTTTTCATTGAAGTGTCACTCTTGAGACCGGCTTGGTGAGAAAATTGGCTGGATTATTCTTCAATTCAACTTGCTTCCTTTAATGGTCCCTTTTTTGACTTCCTCTTGCAGGAAGTGAAACCTCAGATCCATGTGCTTTGTTTGGAATCCAGCATGATTGGCATTGTTGGTGGCTAGCTTTACGCATCCATGATTTTATTTATGTATGTTGGCCGTTTCTTGTATTTCCTCCTCCAAAATCTCCTTGGCCAGCCCTTTCACCCACATAATATCTTTTACAGCTTCCTCAAGGGCCTTGTCCTCAGCCTCCATGGTTGAGAGGGTGAAAGTGGGCTGTTTTCAGGAATTCTAGATCACTAAATTATCTTTCCAAAGAACAAAAAAGCGGCTGACTAATCTCCTTGTTGTGGGGCACATTTCCCAGTCTGGATCTACACAAAAGCATAAGCTGGTCCTTTCTGTGCACTTCAAAAATGCACTTCCCACCTTAATTTTGTGTTGTAGATAGCTGAGTTTCATGATTGAAGCTTTGTAATTCTGAATCCCAGGGGAATTGAGGAATTGGGATAAGTAATTTACTGCAAATTTTATATTGGCTGCATTTTGCAGCTGATGTGGTTCATTTCAAAAATTAACTTTCTGTATTTTAGGCCCAAGGCCTGGAAGATTTTTTCTTCAGTTTTTCTGGCTGGCAGTAGTTTACCAAATTGCTTGAAGTGATTTCAAGCAATGTTTGTGCTGGGGCATGTTGTATCCACCACCAAGCTTGCAATGTAGGTTTCCTGGCTGGGTTGGAATTCATTGTTGCATTGGGACACATTCATTCTGATCAGCAATGAGGCAGAACTCAATTCCTTGATCTTGAAGTGTTTGTTTATTGCTTCCACAAATTTTTCAGCGTGCAGGCTGAAAATTTCTATGTGGCCCAAATGGACATATTGAAAGGTCTTGCCCTTCCAAAATATGCAACATTCTGCCTGGCTTTGCTTGAAACAGTCACTAACAAGCCACTCATTTAGGGTGTTGTGCCACATCCATGGTGCTTGCTTCAAGACTTTCAGTGCCTTTTTGAGGCGTAGGAACATACTGGGTGATATAGGTATGTTTGGCAGAGTGCTTACATGTATAGTCTCCTTTGGCTTTTCATTCAAATAAGCCAAATTTAAATCAAGCTGATGAAACTTTTATCCTTATTTGATGGCATGAGAGATGAGAAGTCTCAGCAACAATTTATTTCCTCTGGGTTCAAAGACTTCCATACAGTTTACACCAAACTCTTCATGGAATCCTTGCACGCAAATTCAAGATTTCAATTTTATGATTCTGTTTTCTTGGTGTCTTTTGGTTCAAAAGATCCAGATGCATTTAGGGCCTTGAACTGAATGTTAAGGCAAGCAATCTTCCCATACCTTATATGACAGCAAGTTTAAGATTTCTTTGCCCATTGCGGAAATCCATTTGAGTTGGTAGACACTTTGCATTGCTTCTTCCATGGTCTTGAAATCTCCTTGTAGAGTGACATTGAGATGTACTTCAGGGGTCACATTTTACTTTTCCCTCCATGGATGAGAAAGGATGTTGCTGGGTGAAACAGAACTGTGGCTATTTTCCAGGGATTTTCCTGAGTTAGTGATTGGTTCATCAAGGGAGCCTTTGGACTGAGTAGCAAGTGAGGGAGTGGTAGAGTGTGATCTTGGTCCTGCAGGAAGGAGAGCATCTGTGGCAGTTAAGCAATCATTGGTCAACCTGCCAGGATTGCAGTAAAAAGCAGTTTAAAGAAAAATGACATTGGCTCTAATCAATTCTTGCTTATTTTGATGGTTTTATAGATTTTGGAGGTGAAGTCATTGAAATACCCAAGCAGAATTCCTTTTATTGCAGTAGCGTTCAGTTTGAAGCTCCTCTTTTCCTTGGTTAAGAGAGCATAGGCTGTTCAACCAAAAGGCTTCAGGATTGATTAGTTAAATCCTTTACCAAACCATACTTCATATTGAATCCATTGATTCTTGTAGAAAACTGGCAGAAGGTTGAGTAGGTTGGTTGCAGTCTTCAAGGCTTCTGCCCAGAAGCAAGGTTGAAGTTTACTTTGAACTAGAAGGCATCTGGCTTTGTCAAGGATTGACCAATCAGTCCTTTCCGCAAGACCGTTTTGCTTGGGAGTGTAAGGTGGAGAAAGGTTGTGTTGAATACCATGAAGTTTGAAATATGAACTGAGCTTTTCATTCAAAAAATTTCTTCCATTTTTGGAAATGAATCTGAATTCTTCTTTGTTTAGTAGTTGTTTGGAGTGATTGATTAAGTCCTGAATGGCTGCAGCAGTTTGGTCTTTGGAGCAAAGGGGTGATAAAGAATTGTAGCCAGAAAATTGGTCTGCAATAGTCAGGAAATAACTACACCTGGAATTATATTGAACTGGAAAGGGGCCTAATAGATATAGGTGGATTGCTTCAAGGGCTCTGGTAGTGGGGGCAAACTGCCCGTTGAAAAGATTGGCAGTCATTTTGAAAAGGTGACAGATGCCACATGGTGAAGAGCACAAACTGCTTGGAAAAAGAATTTTCAGAGTGTTGTCCTTGAAGAGTTACCTAAGCTTAATTGCAAGTAAGACCAGCAGAAAGACTGTAGAAAACAATGAGAAAGAAAATCAAGTAAATGAAGGTAGGCTGATGAAATCTTACTTGAGTCAATCATTATTTAAATAGGGACTCATTGAAGAAAATAGAAGAAAGGAGGAAGAAGGATGGTAGGAATGATATAAAGGATGATGGTAGAAAGAGCGAGAGAGATCATAAGAATAGGGTTAATTGAAGATGAAAAGGGTTATTTGACAGAGAATTTATGATCTGACAGCTAGACAAGGTTCAGGAATGATTGATTGATAAGATGATGGCTTTTTTGTATTGTTGAGATATTGAAGTATTTTAATGAGGCATAAAAGGGGATGGAGATTTATGGGATTGAGGATTGAGATGGGAATTGAATAGAGATGGGAGAAAAGGATAGTGTAGTGAGGTAAGAATGATGAGAGCAATGATGATGAGGAGAGGTGATGTAAGAAATGGTTGAGAGAGGAGGGGAGCCAGAAAGATCTCAGAAATAAAAGGAGACAGAATTGGGGATTAATGGCAGACTAGCAGAAGTTAAAAGAGTCATTTGCAGATTTGAAGTAATCACACGGGTTTTTTTATTACCGGGAATTGAAGAGAGAAGGATCCAATCATTTCAACAGTCCTTTGAGTGACCAAGTAGTAAATTCCATAGATTATTATGAGTCTCCTTCAGGTGGAGTTTCCTTTTGTCAGCAGTCTTGGATCTGGTTCCGCAAACCTCAACCAGGCAGTTGACGGTGGTTCCTAACAGGGTGAACTTTTCAAGGCTTATTTCATAGCCAGAGTAGCCTATACCTTTTATAACAGCTCTCTGATTGGTGAGCATAGATAAGGAGAGGAAACAGAAATTCAGACTTGGAACTCGCAGCACATTTTCAATCTTGAAAGATTGACCCAAGTGATTGATGAGTCCAACAGTACCAGTGGTTGTAGCCATCAGTGAAGATCCTTTGCTACCAGTTCAAATGAGTATATTAGAGGATTTTAATTCCAACAGGTACTCAGCCTTTTTGAAAATGTTGTTAGTTGCACCTGATTCCAGGAAAGGAAGCAGGTTTGTAAATGGGGAAGTACCATTAAGGTAGAGCTGAGCTTTGAAGAAATTTTGCGGTTTTTCAGAGTCCTTGTTTTTGGCCTTATTGGAGTTGGGATTGGATGGACAATTTTGGGACTGAATTTTAGTTTTAAAATGATCCGGAAGTAGCTCAGGGTGCAAATCCCAACAGTATTCTTTGGAATTTTCTGCAAGAGGGTTGTGTCTCCCTTTTGAGAAAAGGTGCTTGGTCTTGGATTTCTTGCAAGGACCAGTTTTGAGGAGAGCAAAAGTTGAGCCTGTTTTTGCAGAATTTTCTGGAGTTTCAGCCTTCCGAGAAATTTCCAGGTTTATGAATTCTCTGATTTTTTTAGAACACCAGTAGGACTCTTGAGCAGGTTATTGTTCAGGAGGATTGTGTCAACAATGTGGTATAGAGAACTTGGGAGCTTTGCTAAAATTTTTTAGCTCAATATTTTTGAGGAGCTTCTTGTTTAACCACTGAAAGCTTGTTCATGAGTTTCCAGCATTCATTGATGTATTTTGAGAAGTCTTCCTTATATTGGTAACATATGAAATTCAGCAAAAGCTGATCTCAATTTAGTTAGATGACTGAGAAGCATAGTATTTGTGTATTGCTTCCATGATAGTACAAGGATTGGATTCTTTGGAGGAATTAACCATGGCATAAAAAGTGGTGTTTTCAAGGTGTTTGATGATAATATTGGAACCTTTGTAAATATTCCTTTTTATGGTTGAAGAAATGGGTTGTCTGGGATCATATTCCTCAATGATTTCCAATAGGCCAATTCTCCTGGGGTAGCTTTTCAGTTCAATAAAAAAGTTTGTGTAGTTTCACTCATCCAGAGGTGGAATATTCAGTTTGGGATTGTCTTCCATTTCAGCCATGGCAAGCCTTTTCTGATTTATCAATGAAGCTTTTGACTTAAAATCTGTTGATAGAATACTTCAAAGAAAAGGTTAATTAAAACCAGAAGAGGAAGGAGAAAAAATGAGGACAACAAATAGAAAATAGCACCTTCAAAGAAAAGGCTCTAAGCCAATTTAGAGGACAAGGAGATGAAAACAGGAAAGGTATTGGGAATGAATCTTGTTTAGGATCTGCAGGGATGGTTAATGTGAGGTAGCTATGGAGGAGTAAGAAGAGATACATTGCCTGTAAGAGTGAGTCTGATGTAAAATGGAATACAGTGAACTCACCTGTCTTGGACTCTAAGATGCTTGTAGTAAAAGTTGGAACTTGCACAAAGGGAAAGAATCCTAGTTACCAAGCTGGTGCAGGTTGATAAGTGTTGGGACAAATCCAAATTTGAGTGCGCACAGCGGGAGAGTTGGACGCTTGCGCGCACATTTTTAGTGAAAAGAGTTAGGAAAAAAAACAGCCATAGAAACAGAAATAGACAAGTGCAGTGTGAAATTTAGAAGGGACTTCTCCTTTAACAGTTCACAAGTTCAGAAGTTATTGATCCCTTGAGCCTGTAAAACCTGAGTGCAACTGTTTACCCTTCAACTAAGAGTAAAGATTCTTCCAAAACCTATGATGATCCAATGATATATTCCATCCCCTCCCCATCTGGTTTCAGGGTGCGGTTTAAGTAGACTTCCCCTCAACCCTAACCTAGGTACAACTGCAAGCAAACAAGAATAATGAAATACAACCCCTAAGTACAGAACCCTAGCCCAAATCTATCCTTCCAACCACATCCCATACCCCATATCCATCTGTATTTCCCTCCTGCCATTACATCCACCTGGTTTGTACTTCTCATGAAGCAGCCCTTGCGCTGCACTCAACTTGGATCCCCCTGTGCATGTCTGCATCCGCCCAACGCACCTTTCCAGATATCCAAGATGCATCCGCGCAATCTGCGCAATCCATTTGATCCAATCCAATCCACCCCGCTGTCACATGACCACCCCACGAACTATAGGGCAATCTTAGATGATTGTGAGCGCAAAGGAGAAGCTCAGTGCAAGGAAAATTGCAAGGTAGCAAGGGCTAACTGCAAAGTGCAAACTTATGGTGGAGTAACTCGACACACAGCATGAGGGATGAATGTTCCAATGGAAGGAAACCAAACCCAAGCCAAATGTGATGACTGGATACCGCAAATGCAATAAAGTATGAAATAAAAGTATGCACGTTTCCAAGGTCTTAGCATAAGTGCAAGAAAATAGAGGGCAAATGTATTGGAGTGTAATGGTTGAGACATGAGGGAGTGAAATGAGAGGAAATGCAACTATGAAGATGTAATCTATTCAGGGTAAGGGACTAGTCCATTTGCAAATTGTAAATTTGAGGTGGCTTTACTAGCTTGGTTGCAAACTAGCAAGAGCATGTGACCGGGAATGGGAACCCAAGGGTTATTGATAACCAGGGTAAAGGAGCGGAGCACAAATGGATGGTTGACTGAGGTAGAGTTGACTGCAAGGTTTCTGAGTCAGTCGCCAAGGATGGAAGGTTGTTATGCAAGCCAGAGTTGGAAAACAAAGGTACCATTGATGTTGTGCTTCTATTTTGTCACACTTATGGACTGAGGTAGATGGTACTTATCAAAAGGGTATGTTGAAGTGGGGGGACAATAATCCTTAAGCTCAAAGCATGACAGTTGCCTGGGTATAAAGACACGAGCTCCTGCAAGCCTTCAGACAATTTTCTCATGGATTCCAAAGTAGTTACAAATACTGTATACCAATTAAAATCACTTCTTTGCCTTTTAAATAGATTTATAATTAATTATGTTGCCATTGTCATTTGGCCGTTTCAAAAACTGCATTTGGAAAAACTAGCAATGCATCCCTAGTACGGCCATGCAAGGTATCCAAGGCAAGTGCAAACAATGTTGTTTGCACAAGGTTGCTTGCACGTTTCCTATAAGTAGCAAGCTGGTTGTGGATGTCCAAGAAGCATCCGGAAGAGAGGTGCAAAGTCAAAGGTCCGCGCCGCAAGTAACCTACCATATACTGCCAGTGCCGGAGATCAAGCTCTTAGGTATTTGGAACCCTGGTAAGCTGAGGCTTAGAGACTAACAATAAGTAAAAAATAAAAGAAAGGAAATGGAACTAATATAATCTTTGTTGTCTGTAGTACTGCCACAATTGCAGCAATATATCACTAATACACCTCCACGGCCGCCGTCATATATTTGGTTGATAAGGTTTTAAGTGCGAGCTGAGGAACCACAGAAAGTCAAAGAGGCAAGAGAAGAAGGAACAATGACTGAAAGGGAGGTGTAAATGGAACAAAGGGAGGAAAATGAAGAGGAAGGAAATGGGATAGAAGGAAGGAGTGGAATAGAACAGGAGGTGGAGGAACGGAATGGAACGGAAAGGGATGAGATGGAGTGCAAAGATGAGGAGGACTGGGTGTGAGTCAAAGAGCCAATCAAAACTGATGCAAGGAAATTTACTGGTGATTTTGGGGAAGTTTTTTCAAGGGGCCAAAGGAAGAGAGCTCACAAGGAACTCATGGAGGAAGGTGGATGGAATACCCGACCAAAGAGAGCTTGGACTGAAAAGTTTGAGGAGATCTTTTAGAGACATCTGGTGGCGCAAGTGATGATATTGCAAAGGCTGTTGTCTTTGGTAGACGAGGGGGATTTGGAAGAATTTAGGTCAATGGTAGAGGAATTGAACAAGAATCGGGAGGAAGAGGAAAGAGAAATAAAGGATAATTTGTGAAAATGCATTTTGTGATCTTATGTATATATTATTATTATTATTATTATTATTATTATTATTATTATTATTATTATTATTATTATTATTATTATTATTATTATTATTATTATTATTATTATTATTATTATTATTATTATTATTATTATTATTATTATTATTATTATTATTATTATTATTATTATTATTATTATTATTATTATTATTATTATTATTATTATTATTATTATTATTATTATTATTATTATTATTATTATTATTATTATTATTATTATTATTATTATTATTATTATTATTATTATTATTATTATTATTATTATTATTATTATTATTATTATTATTATTATTATTATTATTATTATTATTATTATTATTATTATTATTATTATTATTATTATTATTATTATTATTATTATTATTATTATTATTTTTATTTTTATTATTATTATTATTATTATTATTATTATTATTATTATTATTATTATTATTATTATTATTATTATTTTTATTTTTATTATTTCTATTTTTATTATTTTTATTTTTATTTATTATTAAGGAAAATGGGATTCTTATTTTGAAATAAAATATAATGTGAAGGGATAAAAAATTGTGAAAAGAAAAAAAGGGGATAAGTTTTGAGAAAGGGAAAGGAAATAGAGTAAGGCAATTTGATGAGATTAATGGGAAGTGACAAAATTTGACTCAAATTCCTTATTATGAATGATATTAACAACCAGAATGGAGGAGGGAACACATCAACACAAGGAGACATACACCAGAATACAAGAAATTAGAAGGAAAAAGAAAGGAAGCATCTTACCCTTGACAGCAATGGACTTGATATAGTAGGACTGGAATACTAAGCCAGGAGAACCAGACACAGGGAGATGGAAACTAAACAGAAAACACTTGAGAAGAGAAAACAGAAAAATGACTTGGAGTGATACTTTTCTCACCAAATGAAGAACATCTAACAGATAGAGAGGATTCTCAATAATGATGAGGAAGGGAAGAAGGGTTCTGAGTTAAAGATTTTAAGAGCCCTTGAGATGAGAGCCAAAAGATCTTGAGGTGTCCAAGACAAAAGGGAATACTGTTGAGGTTTCCAGAGGTTCTTAGTTGGAGCAGGAGTTTAAAAAGAATAAAGGAAGACAAGGGGAGAAGAAGGGGAACCCCCAAAAGACATGAAGCGCGGCAATAAAGCAAGAGGAGAAATGGAGTATTCACAGTGGCGCAACAGCACAGCTTTGATTCAGTCAGGGATTGAGGCATGAGTCAGACATAGAATTTCAACACCCCAGATCATTTGATGAGGAAAGAGTTTGAATAGAAAAGCATTTGGAAGCAAGAAGAGAGAGAGACTTGATGTTAGCAGCCTTTGTGAGAGAATTGGCAATCATGGAGGATGAGGGAAGGAGAGTCACTTCAATCTGATTGTTGCAAAGAAGGGAGCTGTTGAGAAATCACTTCTCACGACTCTCCTCTCTCTGACTGCCGCGCACCCTGAAGATGAGTGTGAACACTCCATTTCTAAGATTGTCATCTCTCAACTCGAGTCTCCCAGCTTCAGATCTTGGAAGGAAGGGAGGTTCGAGGTTCATCCATCTGAATAACCTCTGACAACAGCTACTTGAAATCGATCTCTTTCTTCTTCTTATCTTCCATCTACTTGAAACCGATCTCCTTCTCCTTCTGATCTTCCTTCTTTTACTCCTTCCTCATTCTATTATTCTTTTCTTCCTTTTCCTATTTCTTTCTATCGTTCCTGTTCTTTTCTCTTAAATCTCATCTCGCCTCGACTCTCGATCCACCATCTCAGCTACCTCAATTAAACAGCCCATGTGTTCTTGTCTGGTAAGAGACCTATCCGCAAGATCTATCACAACTAACAACTCTAAACTCTGACCTCTTTACGTTTCAGTCGTCTACTCATTTCCTCTAGCCTCATCCTTTCCTCTGTTGCTCATGCTGTCCTGTTCCTGATCATAGTCCTAGCGTTGGTACTCCTTTCATCTTCTTCATTATTCATTTTTCCTATTTTGAATCAGTTGGTCTAATTATTTCTAAAACCCATGCCTCCAGCCCGCTGGTTCTTTTTTTTTTAAGAAATCAAATAGTGAAATCAACACGGTTAAAAGCCGAAAGACTCAAGCTAATCGAAAATGAACGAACCAGCTGGGGCCAACGACTATTTTCACCAAGTTGCCCTCAAGGCCTCAGTCGATGCCATTCCTCCTCTCAACGAAGACAACTATTCCATCTGGCGGGACAAGATGTTAATGCTATTCGATCTCAAGGAAATTAAGGACGTCATAACTAGGAACTCCGGCCAACTTACGATAAAACAAGATCGAGAAATCCGAGCAATCATCCTTTCTAAACTAGACAGCGTCACTCATGCCAATGTGGTCAACTCGGCAAACATCTCATCGTCTAAGCTGCTCTGGGCTGAGATCACTCGTCGATTTGCTTCATCCGAAACTGCAAACAGAGCACGAGTTTTCAATCAATTTTTACATGCTCCCTTCAACGAACACGCAATAGAAAACTTCATCACCGAGATCAGAAAGGCACTTACCAGGATGGCAGACGTGGGCATAGAATTACCCAAAGATATAATTGCCTACCTCATACTATTCAAGTTTCCCCCGATTCTGGAAAACCTCAAGCAACAAATCATGCATGTAGAGAAGCTGATAACGGTAGAAGTGGTCTTCAACCATCTTACTCAATATAATAATGAGCGAAAGGCTCAATTGAAGATAGGCAAATCAGTTCCGGATATTACCCTAGTTACTACCAAAGGCAGAACAGAGAGAGACGATAAAAAGGCCCGAATTCGATGCAGAGAAGGCTACCACGATCCAAATGCTCCACATCCAGAGACGTCCTGCTTTCATCTCCACCCCCAAATTGCCCCTGGATGGTGGGTCGAACAGCAGAATGAATGGAAAAATAGAACCAAAAAGAACCCAACCATCAACTATCATTCCCTACTTACCCTCTGGATCAACTCCAATAATACCCCGAATCTCTTATTGGACTCCGGCGCAAATATTCATATCTTCAACGACCTGAAATTCTTCACTTCCATCAATCTTCAAGACGATCCAGAAGAAATCAAGACTGGAAAGCTAGAAGCTAACCTTAAAATTCGAGGTACTGGTACAGTCCGACTGGAATGGAACGATTCGGTCGTAACCTTAGATGAGTGTATGTATGTCCCAGACATAGTGGTTAACTTAATTAGCCCCGGTCTTCTAGCAAAGAAGGGATGCAATCTTTCTCAAGAACGAGATCAATTTACGGTCTCTCGAGGCAACAAGCTAGTCCTAAAAGGATTGATTCGCGACAATCTCTTCGTAATTGAGAAACCTCGAGTCGCGGGTAACAATCTCTCAGTTAATCTCACAAATCAATCCACAAGCTCAACTACTGTCGAATCTCAATCTCTATCCGACTTTCACAAAATGTACGGTCATGCTGCAATCTCCACCCTCAAGCCTCTACTCAAGGGTCACTTTTCTAAAGAAGAATTGGACAGCTTTCAGTGTGAGAGTTGCGTAAAAAGCAAAATAACTAAATCTCCCTTCTCAGCAACTTCAACGCCTTCGTCGAAACCGCTTGAAAGAATACACCTCGACCTGATTGGACAAATTACCCCTCAATCCAAGGCGGGCCACCGGTACATTCTAACTCTCGTAGATAACTTCTCTGGCTATCTTGCGGCATTTCCCCTCCTATCTAAAGATGAAACCCCGAACGTCATAATCAATATCCTGGAAACAGAATATAAACGGCTTAATTACTATCCGACAGAAATTTTCTCGGATAAAGGCACGGAATTCACCAACAAAACTTTGAAAGACTTTGCCAAATCTAAACACATCAAACTACTCACGTCAGAACCGCATCATTCCCAACACAATGGCCGGTCGGAACGAGCCAATCGAACTATCGTCGAATCCGCGCGAGCAACCTTCTCTTCTTCCAGACTGCCAAAGAACTATTGGCACATAATAATCCGGAGCTGCTGCTTCATGTTGAATCAAATCCCGAGGGAAGGTAATGATCGATCCCCCTGGGAACTCATGTTCAATAAGAGTCTTCCTCCTAACTACTTGAAATCCGTAGGATCACCGGTAATCTACTTAGGAAATCATCTACAAAGAGGAAGGAAATTCAACGAAAAAGGATTAGAAGGAATTTTAGTTGGGTTCAATCCAATCTTTCATTCTTATCTTGTATTAAGCTTATCAGGTGCTGTCATTGAAACCAAACATGTCCAGTTCCTCAAGAATACGATCTCTCAATTTCCTCTTCTGGAGTCTCCCGGACTTGATCTTTTTTCTCAAGCTAGCTCGGAATCTGACGACTCCAACTTCTCTTCTGCTCAAAAGCAATACACTATTCGCAACTCACCTGAAGACGTCTCCGACTCAGAATCAGATCGCGAGGAGAATGAAGGCACAGACTTCTCAGATTCATCACCCCCAAGTCCACCTTGCCACTCTACTCCAGCCGAACCTCCTGAAACATCCGCATATCAAAGACCTAGGCGCGAAATCAAAAAACCTCAGCGATATGGCTTCCACCATTACTATGAACCCCCCTCCTACAAGGCGGCGCGTAAGTGCCCCGAGTGGCCCAAATGGAAGGAAGCCACAGAAACTGAACTAGAAGGCATAGAACTACAAGATGTTTGGGAGGAATATTATGGGAATCCCGACAACATTCTAAACACGACCTGGGTCTTCAAAGTGAAGGAGAACTGCCATGGCGAACCTGTCAAATACAAGGCCCGGCTGTGTGTTCAAGGCTTCGATCAAGTATTGGGAGTCGATTACAACGAAACTTGGGCGCCAACTGGAAAAATCGCATCCCTACGACTCGCCTTGGTATACGCCTTGAAAAACAAAATGAAACTCACCCAATTCGACGTCAAGGGGGCATTTCTTCATGCTCCTCTGGAGGAGACCGTCATTATAAGAACGCCAGATGGATCAAGTAGAAGATCTCCCTATTTAAAGTTAAAGAAATCACTATACGGGCTCAAACAGTCTCCCAAGAATTGGTATGAAACCCTTACGCTATGGATCAAGTCTCAAGGGTACAAAGAATCAACCAGCGATCCCTGTCTTTACCTTAACAACCAAACGAAGGAAATTCTATACTTTCACGTGGACGACTTAATCCATGCAGGCAATTCTGACTCCTTCGAATCAAACTTTCTTAAGAGATTCCAAAACTCGTCCTCCCATCCACCAAACACAATACTCGGAATGCTCATGGAGATTGAAGATGATCGAATTCTCCTGAGCCAACCTAATCATATCCAACGGGGACTAGAAGAGCTTGGCCTGTCATCCTGCAAAGAAACGTTATCTCCGCTAACACAGAATTTCCATCTTGAACCGGCCTCCGACAACGACCATGAAGAATTTCGTCAACTAAACATTAATTACAGATCTGCGACCGGACTTCTCAATCACCTATCACAATACACTCGTCCAGACATTTCCTTCTCCGTATCTAGTCTGTCTAGGTTCAACGCCAAGCCCGGTATGAGTCACTGGCGGGAGGTCCGGAAAGTATGGAAATATCTCAAGACAACCAAAAATCTCAAACTCACCATCAAATACGATCCTCAACAAGAAGTCCTCTCAAGCTTTAGCGATGCCACCTGGGGGGATGATCCAGTTTTCCGAAAATCTCAAACCGGATATGTCGTCTTCCACTATGGAAGCCCGGTCGTTTGGAACTCAACAAGACAACGAAACATCACCTATTCCTCTACCGAATCCGAACTGAATGCACTGCTCGATTGTTATCTCGAGACGAAATGGATCAGACACCTCATCAATGAGATCTACCACGACTGCAAGTTCAAACCAACATTGTATATAGACAACAAAGGTTTAGACGATAAGATAAAAAAATTCGGCTCTCACTCCAAGTCACGACATATAGATATAAAAACAAAAGGTCTTCGCGATGATTTCACAAATAACGAATTCAAACTAGAACTCATTCCCAGTCCTTCCATGGTCGCCGATTCACTCTCGAAGGCATCTTCTATCAGTTCTCTTAAGCTATTACAAAAAACAATATTCACCACCTGAGACTTTACGGATAACCCACTTACCAGCCACGGGGAGTGTTGAGAAATCACTTCTCACGACTCTCCTCTCTCTGACTGCCGCGCACCCTGAAGATGAGTGTGAACACTCCATTTCTAAGATTGTCATCTCTCAACTCGAGTCTCCCAGCTTCAGATCTTGGAAGGAAGGGAGGTTCGAGGTTCATCCATCTGAATAACCTCTGACAACAGCTACTCGAAATCGATCTCTTTCTTCTTCTTATCTTCCATCTACTCGAAACCGATCTCCTTCTCCTTCTGATCTTCCTTCTTTTACTCCTTCCTCATTCTATTATTCTTTTCTTCCTTTTCCTATTTCTTTCTATCGTTCCTGTTCTTTTCTCTTAAATCTCATCTCGCCTCGACTCTCGATCCACCATCTCAGCTACCTCAATTAAACAGCCCATGTGTTCTTGTCTGGTAAGAGACCTATCCGCAAGATCTATCACAACTAACAACTCTAAACTCTGACCTCTTTACGTTTCAGTCGTCTACTCATTTCCTCTAGCCTCATCCTTTCCTCTGTTGCTCATGCTGTCCTGTTCCTGATCATAGTCCTAGCGTTGGTACTCCTTTCATCTTCTTCATTATTCATTTTTCCTATTTTGAATCAGTTGGTCTAATTATTTCTAAAACCCATGCCTCCAGCCCGCTGGTTCTTTTTTTTTTAAGAAATCAAATAGTGAAATCAACAGGAGCAGATGTGCTTGGCTTTGATGTTGAGATGTTTGGTCTTGGCATTGGACCCAAAGTTTCTTTGTTTCTCAATCAGTCACTTATTTTCCACATGAAAGATTGTTGGGTTCAGCTTCAGACCCCAGAGCTTGGATATGAGGTGGCTCATGCAAAAATTTTCTTGCACTCCGTTGGAGAAAGCATTCAACTTGGATTTGGTGGATGAAAGAGTGATTTTCTTTTGTTTTTTGCTCATCCACAAAATGGAACACCCCTTCCAGAAGGCTATGATTCTACTTTGTGATGATTGGGTGTCCACGTCATCAGGCCAAGTTGCATTGGTGAACATTTCAATTTGGGGTTTGGATGATGAAGAAGGACACAGGATCAGCTGGTAATTGGCTGTGGACTTCAAGTACTTCCAGAAATGGAGAACCTCCTTCCAGTGTTGAATACCTGGTTGGTGATTGAACCTGGACAGAATGGATGAGGTGGCAGCAATGTTGGGCCAAGAATGGCTTGAAAGGTATTTCAGGAGTCTGTTGTATTGCCACTAGTTGACTCCAAGAGATTCAAACTCCTTGAAGTCATTGTCAGAGGCTGGTATCAGCTGAGAATTGGGGGTGAGAGGAGTGGAAAAACATCTACACCTGTCTAGGTTCAGGAGATTGACTCCTTTTTTGATCAGGTCAGGCTGAGAAAGTAGAAATGAAGACCTTTTTGATTCCACCTTCATCCCCAGTAAGGTATCTAGGTCATGGGCTGATGAGTTTGAAAATTGCTTCAGGAAGAGATCTTAAAATGTGTCAACCTTTCCTACAACTACCAAGTTGTCAAAATGGAAAAAGATGAAGGAGTCTTGGTTCTTATGGATGTATACACAGGCGTCAGAGGAGGATTGCTGATAATCAATCTCTTTGAACCAGGAGGTGAGAGTATGATTCAAATTGGCGGGAGCCTTCTTAAGTCCATAGAGGGCTTTCTTCAGCTTGACAAAAGGGTGATGTTTGGCTAGATTCCTTAGGAGTTTTGATATACAAGTGCTATTCTAGAGGAGCAAGCAGGAATGCACTTTTTACATCAAATTGTCTGATCGGAAGATTTTTGTTGGTGGCCAGTGTCATCAGAAGTAGTAAGGAGGGAAATTTTCTGGTAGGAGCAAAAGTATTGAAGAAATCTATTCCGGGCTCTTACTTGAACCCTTGTATGCACAGGCAAGCCTTAATGACTTTGGGTTAGAACTTTGTGGCGCCTTTTTTTGGTTGACCCAGACAGTGGAAAACCAGCTTTCATGAGTGACAGGGGCATCTTCCCAGAAGTTGTTTGATTCAATGCAGTTGAGTTCAACCTCCTTGGCCGTACAAACCTTTTTGGGATTCAAATAGTTGGCAAGATGACTGTACTTGACAGGCTTCACAGCCAGAGTTTTCTCCCTCAGGACTTGAGTGGGAGGCACAACCCCAAAAGAAGCTTTGGCAGAGGTGGCCGGGGTTACAGTGACTTTGGAAACGTCATATGACTTGGGAGTTGGCTTGGTGTTATCAATCTTGGTTTCTGAAGGCTCACTTGCCTCATTTGGGGACTGGCGGACAGGATTGAGGGGAATCATTTTTTCCTAAGCAAACCATTCATCAGCAGAGGAAACATCACAATATTTGGACAACAAGTTGAGAAATTGAACATGTTTGGTGTCAACAATAGCACCTGTGGAAGTCAGAATCCAATAAGATTGAAGGTTGGGATTGTATCCAATTAGATGACCAATTTTTCCAGGAGGGAGAATTTTAGAGCCAGAGGTTTTTAGAAGAATTAGATAGGATACGGAGGTACCCAAGGGATGGAAGTAGGACAGGGAAAGCTTGTGATTCTTGAATTCTTCATACGGAGACATCTTACTCCTGTGGGTAGGGATTTGATTAAGAGCCAAGGCGTTTGCCACAGCTACCTCATGCCAGAGGTTTATGGGAAGGTTGGATTCATTAACCGTGGCACGGATGTATTCAAGAATTTTCAAATTGAAACTTTCTGCCAGACCATTGAGTTGAGGGGTGTAAGGGTTACAATACCGCTGAAGTATGAGGTTGTCTTTGCAGAATGTTGACACTCTTGATTTGACAAACTCAGTTCCTTGATTAGAGTGAAGAATTGAGGGATAGTATCCCAGTCTCTTAGCTTCCAGGTTCATTGCCTCTATAAGGGTCTTGGGTATGAGTTCCTTGAAAGCTATTGGAATGGAGGAAATGTATCTTTACTGCGCATTAACAACAGTCAGCAGGTACTTCTGACCGTTTCTCAAGGTTGGGAAAGGTCTGATAGGGTCAAGATGTAAATCCTGGAATATATGGTTGGCCAAGGCTGTTTGAGACTGAAATGAAGCTTGGGTTACCTTTGAGATTGCAAAAGACTCACATTCAGAGGTCTTCATAATGGGGAGACTCAACTTATTTCAAATTTTGTGATAGCTGACATTTCCAAGAGACTTATGAAGGTTTTGGGCATAGGAGAGGTTGCACCTTGCAGATGATGAGGGAAGAAATCTCAGACAGAGAATGTGATTGTGATACAATCCTTTCATTGAAAGATCTCCACTCTTAGACAAGGAAAGACAGTTCGGTTGAAATTCAACAAAATAGCTGTTGACGAGGAGTCTTCTTAATGAAAGCAAGTTGATTTTCAGGTTGGGAACAAGCAGGGTATCTTTTAGTCTGACCTCACCGTATTTGTTTATGAGTAAAGCTTCTCCTACTCCCTTTGCTTTGATCTTATTTTTGCTGCAGCTTGTGCTGATCATTTCATTTTCTGAAGTGTCAAGTTGGCAAAAAAGATTGGGATCAGTGATAATGTGCTTTGAGGAGCCAGGATCAAGAACAAATTTAAGGGATCCAGGACAGTTAGACAGGGATAGACAGCTGATGTAGGTCTTGGATTCCTGTTGAGTGGGATTCTTGGGTCGCAGACCACATTATCAGTGATCCCAATCTGGTTTGCCAACTTGACACTTCAGAAAAAGGAATGATCAGCACAAGCTGTGGCAAAAATCAGCTCAAAGCAAAGGGAGTAGGAGAAGCTGTACTCACAAAAAAATACAGTGAGGTCAGACTAAAAGATGCCCTGCTTGTTCCCAACCTGACAATCAAATTGCTGTCAATAAGAAGACTCCTCCTTGACAGCTATTTCGTTGACTTTCAACCAAACTGTTTTTCCTTGTCTAAGAGTGGAGAGCTTGCAATGAAAGGATTGTATCACAATCACATTCCCTGTCTGAGATTTCTTCATCAGCCCAAGTTGCATTGGTGAACATTTCTATTTGGGCTTTGGATGATGAAGAAGTACACAGTATCAGATGGTGATTGGCTGTGGACTTCAGGTACTTCCAAAAATGGAGAAAATCCATCCAGTGTTTTTGAATAGCCTTCCAGATTTCCTTAGCTCTTTCTTCATTTTGAGCAGTGATTAGGTTTGTGTGAACAGAGGAGGAGAACTTTGAGATAAGAATTGACGCCAGGATGAAGTTGTCAGTGGGTGAGAGTTTTTGGAGTAAGATCCAAAAATGTCCTTGAGCTGAGCCAGAGTAGGGAGTTGATCCTGGTTTTCCAGATGGTAAAGTTGTCCTCAGTGAGAATAGGAATGGCTTCAATAGTGATTTTGAGAATGGTTGGATTTATGTTGTCCATGGTTGGAGATTGGGTCTGGTTGTTGTAGGGAATAAATTTGGCAAAATTGATAGAAGCTTTTCAACTTTTAATTGTGATGAAATTTGGCTTGAATTCCTTATTATGAATTATATTAACAACCAAACTGGAGGAGGGAACACATCAACACAAGGAGACATAAACAAGAAAATAAGAAATGAGGAGGAAAAATAAAGGCAGAATCCTACCCCCAACAGCAAAGGACTTGATATAGTAGGACCGGAATACTAAGCCAGGAGAACCAGGACACAGGGAGATGGCAACTACACAGCAAACACTTGAGCAGAGAAAACAGAACAATGAGTTGGATTGATACTTTTTTCACCAAATGAAGGACAGTTAACAGATGGAGAGGATTCTCAAAAATGTTGAGGAAGAGAAAAATGATTCTGAGTTTAACAGTTTAAGAGCCCTTGAGACAAGAGCCAAGAGATCTTGAGGATTAAAAGACACAAGGAAAGACTGTTGAGGTTGCCAGAGGTTCTGAGTTGGAGCAGGAGTTGAAAAATAATAACAGAAGACAAGGGGAGAAGAAGGGGAACCAACGGAAGACATTAGGCGCGGAAATAAAGCAAGAGAAGAAATGGAGTATTCAAAGTGGCGCAACAACGCAGCTTTGAGTCAGTCAGGGATTGAGGCATGAGTCAGAAATACAATTCCAACAGGAAGGAATGGGATGAAAATGGGGAATGAGATGGAAGAAATGGAATGGAATGGGATCTATCATTGGCAAGTTCTGCAAGGGTAACTTGCATGGAATTCTCAAACCAAATTGGGAGAATTGCAAAGGTGAGGGGCTGTTTCCCACAAGGTGCTATCTTCATTGGACTGGAAGCCAGTCCATTCAACAAGTTATTGAAGCTTTCATTTGCATAACCTGGAATCCAGGATACAGCTTAATTCCCACTCTAACTGATCTTGGATGCTGACTGTTTTGGGAGGAGGATGAGTCTTGCCTGGGTATAGGACTTGGGCTGGCTCTAGGAGAGACACATGGAAGACCAGTTGGAAGACTTTCCATTTTTCAGGTAAGGTGAGTTTAAAGGCGTTAGGGGAGAGGATTTATTCAAATTTGAAGGGGCCAACCTTTCTTTCAGAGAGTTTTTGAGTTGAGCAAGTACTTAAAATATTGCAAGCATTGAGCCATACCCAATCTCCTACTGCCAAGGTTGGGAACAAAGTGCAAAGCCAATCTGCTTGTTCCTTGTAGCACTGGTTTTCTGCTTTGAGGTTGGTTCAAAGTTGCGTTTGAAGGGATTGGATGTGATTAAGTTAATTGGTAGCAAGTTGAGATGTTGCTACATGAAGAGAAGAGAAAGTCATATTTCTACCATAAAGAGCCTGGAAGGGAAACTGTTTTGTGGAGGAATGAGTGGAGTTTTGTAGGCAAATTTGGCTAATGGGAGCCATTGCAACCAGTCTTCCTTTTGGTAGTAGACGTACATTTGGAGATACTTTTTGAGGATCTGATTGACTCGCTTGGTTTGCCCATCTGTTTCCAGGTGGTAAGCCATTGATAAATTGCAAGTCATCTTCAAATGTTGGCCCAGCAAGTTCCAGAAACTAGAGACAAACAAAGATCCATGGTCAGTAATTATGTTATCAGGGAGCCCATTCTTTGAGAATACATATTCTATGAATAAATTAGCTAAGTCTTCAGAAGACGCTGTCACATTACTGAAAAGAAATAAAGAAATCTTTGAGAAGGAATCTACTACTACTAAAAAAGCATCATAACCACTAGAAATAGGTCATTGAAAAATGAAATTCATAGAAAGGGGTGCCAAGGAATTGGAGGAATTTCAATTGGCTGGAGAAGCCCATACTTCAAGTGTTTCAAGGACTTGTTCTGATTGAAATCATAGCACGCATTGTAAGACTCCAAACGGTGCTAAGCCGTGGCAGTTCTGTGGAGGGGAAAGTTGCTGTTTAGGCTGCCCTCCTAGGAGTTACAATAATATTTAAATGTAACCAGAATCAAGGTCCAGAACCTTATGGATGAGAAATCAAAGTAAGGGAAGAGGATAATAGTTGTTGGTAGCGATGGAAACAACACTATCTGAGGCAAGATGGTGCAGGTAAAGACTTGAACAAATAAGTCAAGGTTTGTTCAGAGTTCAGTAGAACAAGGCAGTTGTAAGTAACAACGCCCACAAGCTAATAACTCTGGTTGTCAGCAGCTGATTAGGAAAGATCAACTCAATCCCAACCAACCTCCAGGTTCTCAATGAACCTGCCCAACTCTCCGCAATCAAGCGCTTGAAGGGTACCAGATAACTGTGGGAGGCTGAACAAAACAAAAGCAATTTGTTTATGAAGCTCTAGAAGCAAATAAATAACAAATTTGAGCAAGAATATCCCAACACTTCTCAAGGGACTCAAGAATAGCGTGGCAAAATTCAACCTTAAAGAAGAAGGGAGGTATAACACTCCAGGTTTTAAGCTTAATAAAACCTCTTCAATCAAACGTGATTGGCTCCAGAAAGATGATCAAGGAGAGATCAAGACCAGTATGGTCGGAAAAAGGGATCAGAGTGGTATAACACACCCAAGAATTCAGACAGGAATTCTTCTTCAACCAGCAAGGCTATTGGTTGGTGATAAGGATCAAGGTCACAAAGGACAGAGTTTGAGTATGGAGGCCCAAAGGATCAAGGGGGCAATCATGGATATACTTGGATAAATTTCTCAGATAGGTGGGGAAGGATGCCCACAGATAAGTTGATTACTGATGATGAGGGGATATGATGATGGATTGCTTGGATGCTTCCATGATGGGCCAAAAGGCAGGGGAGATCCCCTCCTTTTATAAACATGAGGCCCTTTATACTATGTACAAGTGATACTACAAATAGGTGCGGAAAAATGAAAACATAAAAAAAAAAAAAAAAAAAAAAATAACATGAGAGGAAAAAAAAAATGTTGCCTGCGTCGAGAATGACCGCGGGCAACCAGATGGAAACCCGCAACAGCGGTTGCGGGTGTTGACAACGGCTGTTGTCGCCCAATCGGCGGCGACAACGGGGTGAAGGTTCCGATGGCCGCAAGCGGTCGCTCGTGGTTGTCGGTAGGATCAGATGATGGGCGAGGAGGAGGTAGATTTAGAGGTGAACAAGAAGGGTGTGAGATGAGGATGGGGTCGGCTGACTCAAGAGGGGGTTGGGGTGATCATCATCTAGGAAATCAATCAAGGCGGACATGTTGGGTAGCGTCCTTCTCGATTGGGGGCTATTGATGGAGAATGGATTGGAAGGAGTCAAACGACGGGAGCTGAGTGTGGAGATGGGAGTACTACCGCGGGGATGAGCAAGACCGGAGATGGAAGAATGGGAGCCATTGGGTTGATCGGTGAATGCATCAGTGAGATCCCAATCAGAAAAATCGAGACTGGGAAGTGGTTGCCTAGTCTGGGGGGGGTTCGATTGACCAAGCATGGAGGGATGATGAGGATGAGGATGGCAATGATGAGGATGATGAGGATGAAGATGATCAATGGCAGAGTTGTGGGATGAGCTCGGGGGGAGGAGAAGGGATTGTCAAAAGTGGTTCGACAATCGCTTGCATCGCCAAAAGTCAGGGCCGCGAGCGCGACAAGTGGGAGTTGAACATAGGAAGAGGGGATTGAAGCAGAGAGACAGGCAAGAGGCCTGTCCTAGACCGCTAGGACAGGGAGAGGTTGAGAGATGGGGGGAAATGAAGGTACCCATAGGGGTACAACCAACAAAGATATTATTATTATTATTTTTTTTTTCCGTGGTGTCCCGGATTGGTCACCACATCTCTCCCCAACTTACAGACTGTCTCTAGTCTGCATCTAAAATTTGAATGGATAAAAAAAAGCAGGGAACAAAGAAATTGAAGCAAAGATTGGCCATTTCTTGATCTTGCGAGCAATTGAAGAGTTGAGGAAAATATCTTGATTCTTCCAAATGAGCCCTAGAAGCGGCAGGAATAGAACAAGGAGGGCGTCCCAGGTGCTCACATATGTGGCATACAGTAGATTTGTACAACAAAAACGCAGCAAATGACCCTGGTGGTGCACAATTGGGAGGACTTACTTCTGAGATAAGTTGCCCCCACAACAATGAAACTTCTTGACTTGATCAGCAGAGAACCTTCTGGCAAACAGAGCACCATCCAGCTCCTCCAAAACATAAGATCCACCTCTAACTTGATGAACCACTCGATAAGGGCCATTCCAACAATTAGAGAAAAGCTTGCCCCACTGGGTCTCCAAAGATTGATTATAAGCTAAAACTAGGTCACCAGGGTTCAAGGGCTCCCTGATTTGATTAGAGTGCTTGTCCTCCCAATACTGGACGGATTTTGCTCTGGACTCCATCATCTTTTGATAAGCTTCTTCATGAATGTCTTCACTTCGCTCCAGTTGCTTGGATCTAGCAACTAACAGATCAGTGGTTGAGGACACCTCTTCCCAGGAGATACCCAAGAAAGATTCCATTTCCAGATCCAAAGGAAGGACTGCTCTTTGACCAAAGATGATTTCATAAGGTGATTAGCCAGTAGTCCTTTTGGTTGAGATTCGATCAGAGAAGAGAACAAGAGGAAGGAATTTGCAACAATTCTTGCCACTTTCACCAGCCAGTTTAACAAGTGCAGCCTTCAAAGGGGCATGGCCTCGTTCCACCATGCCTTGGCCTTCAGGATAATAAGGAGTAGTAACTCTATGTTGTCCAGGAAGAGAACGGATCATTTCAGCAAGCTTGCCTCCAAATTCAGAGCCACCATCAGTAGAGTAAGATCAAGCCAGGTCATAACGCATTGTCCAGGTCTCGTAGAGGAAAGCTGCCACTGATTCAGAGCTAAGGTTCTTAAGAAACTTTGCTTCAACCCATCCGGAAAAATCATCTCTAGCCACAATGAGGTACTTAGCACCACCTGCCTTAATATGAACCACATCCATAGCAATCCTTCCAAAGACAGTGGACTCCCCAGTAGGATAACGATTTTCATCTGGGCGCCTAAGATCACGTTTTTGACAAACTTCACAACTCTTGCACCATTGGGAGACGGATTTCTTCAAAGATGGCCACCAGAATCGTTTGGATAATTTTTGATAGGTTTTGGTTTCCCCACGATGACCAAGGCCTTCATGGAGACTTTCAAGGATAGAATCTTGTTTAGAGGGAATATTAACAACAATAAGAGCACAAGGATTGCCTCTCTTCATAATTCTAGAGCCTTGAACAAAAAAATTAGAAGCCTTTTGTTTAAGAGATTGAAATTCCTTAGCAGAGATATCAGGAGGTTTTTGAAGAGTTGAAAGGTACTGCTCTAATTTAAACCAGAAGCCTTGTTGAAAGCCAGAATAATTTTGAGAAGAAAAAGAGAAAATAGGTTGGATTAAAGGTTCCTCTTCATTGAAATCGGTTCCAACATCAGATTTGTTGTCCCCAAGAGGTCGTCGAGATAAACCGTCAGGCATGGTGAAAGATTTTCCCGGCCTGTGAACAATATCAAAAGAGAAAAGCTGGATAAAGGCCACCCAACGAGTCATAGGAGCATTGGGAAGACTGGGAGCGTTGATCATTTCAATGATGGATCAAGCATCAACTTGCAATTCAAAATGTTGGCCCCAGAGAACGGTTTGAAGTTTCTTCATTATTCGAGCCACACCACAGAGTTCCAGTTTGGGCTGGGAGTATCTAGATTCTACATCTGAAAACAACAAAGATTCATAAAGAGCAGGACGGTCCCAACCATTTTCATCTTCCTGAGTAAGGACGGCCCCAACAGATTGATAACTAGAATTGACAGCCAGCTTGATCTTGCCAGCTCCAGGTCCATAAGAGATCTTTTTCAAAACTATGTCTTTACCAACTATCCTTTTGAGTAGCTGGAAAGCACATTCACAATCTTGGGTCCAAATCCATTCAGCATCTTTTCTGGTTAGACGACGCAAGGGTGCACAGATTTTGGATAAAGATGGGATAAAGATTCTAACATAAGTGACAACACCTAGAAAGCCCCTGAATTCAGTTGGATTGATTGGGGTAGGCCAAGAGATGATCTTGTTGATTTTGGCTGGTGCCATCCTTCTTCCTTCCTTGCAGACCACATGACCAACAATTTCCAGAGCAGGGACACAAGCTGCCAGTTTGGATCCAGAGACAGTAAGGCCAGATTCCTCGATTCAAAACAGAATCCTCTCCAAGGTAGTAGCATATTCCCAGATAAAACAACGAATTCCTGAATGCCAAGGTAAGAGCTCATTATCATAGTCAGATACTGGACCTTTAATTCCTCCATTGTCAATAAAGATACCAGCATGATCAGGGATTTCATCCTGGAGGATCCACATCATCTGAGCCTGATAGACTGCAACCAAGTTGATGGCTCCTTGAGGCAATCGAGTAAGTTGAAATTGACCAAGAGGAGTATTGAAAGTAGTGAGAGGATGAAAAATAGGATGTAAGGATCGTTCGTCATAGCCACCCATAATATCCCCTAGACCATAGCAAGCTCTCCCCGCAAAGGATTCAACAAATTCTTCAGTAGCAGGAGGGATACCAGAGTCTTTAATAGTAACTTTATTAAGAGGTTTAAGATCATGAACTATTCTAACTTTACCATTACTCTTGAGGACACAGAAGACGGGGCTGGAGTAACTAGAAGTTGACTGTTCATACAGGCCAGTTCGAACTTGTTCCCGGACCAACTTGATAAATTTGTCAACTTTAGCAGCAGGGATAGGGATCTTTTTCTTTTGCCAAGGATCATATTCAACTACAGGGATGATATAAGGGAGGCCATAGGATTCCCGCAAGAGACCTCTCTCTTCTTCACAGAAAGCAATAGATTTTTCCCTTAGAGATAAGACATTTTTGATTAAATTTAACTCATCAGGAAGAAGCCATCCATCTGGACCAAAGTTGACCACCTTAAGACGTTCTTCAGTGACCCGTCCATTAGGCACAAAGGGACCAGTAAGAGATTGAGGAAGACCACAGTAAGGATTGCGAGATAGAGGAGGATGCATAAGGGGAGGATTGAGGTTGAGAGGCATAGGCTGGTTGACTGGTTGGATCTTCTTAGCAACTGGTTTATAGTTGGTGGCAAAAGAGAGAAGTCCTTGTTTCCTCCAAGAGTTGACCAGAGAGACTTGATTTGAAAAGCTGAGTCCAAGTTTCAACATCTTCCAAGTCCGATGTTCTGCAATATCCTTGAAGGGTGCCTTTTCCATAAAAGGAGAACCAGGAGATATTACGTTGCTCACATGTGTGGCAAAAGGTAGGGTTTTGAAAATGACGGTAAAAGATTGCCCTGGCAGTGCACAATTGGGAGGACTTACTTGTACCCCAAATTGCCTCCGCTGAAGCCCATATCCCTTCATACCAAAATCACCAAAAACGGAATTGAAATTAGGATCTAGTTTAGACGCATTGCTGAGATTCAAACCGGAACTGAGAGAAGATTGAACAGACTCAAAAGTAGAAGGAAAAGAAGACACAACAGATCCAGGGAGAGAAGGAGATGGAGAAGAAATATTTTTGGATTTTCCTATTTTGATATGTTTTTGTTTTTTAATATTCTTGAGCTCAGAAGAGAATGATGAAAGGAATGAAAAATAAGCCTGAGGGATGGGAGTTGACCCTTGAGTTGCAGTCTGAGGCTGAAAAAAACCACAACCATTAGTAGGATCAACTATTCCCCTAAAAAATGAGAGGAACTAGAGTTATCCTTCTGCTTCCCCTTAAAAGATGATTTGGGAGAATGACCAGGAAAATCTCTTTCCCAACGACCAGAATCCAAAGAGCAAAGAGGAACTTCAATTTTCCTGCCATCAGCATCAGGGAGAAGAATTCTCTCCCCAACTTGATCAGAAAACATCAGGGTTGCACCAAAGTCCATTAAGAAGGGTCGTCCCAAGATCATAGGACTGTCCAAACGAGTAATCCAAAAGTGGCAGGTTCCAACAATATTTTGACCAATCCTGACGGGCACATCCTCAGAAATACCAACCAGTTCACAAGCTTGATTTCCTATCCCATACACTGCAGAGTTGAAGCTGACCCTAGGACTAAGTTTGAGCTTGCAGGCCATAGCATCCAAGATTAAGTTAAGCTGAGATCCAGAATCCACAAGAGGAGAAACAGTTTTAGCTGAGTCACCAAGATAACAAGGAAGGAAGCCAAGGGGACAGGAATAAAGGTTGGAGTCTAAAGAAGGACTGGTTCCACCAGAGTCCTCCATTAAAGTGCCAGAGGAAACTTTGAGTTCTTCAGGGCCAATTTCCACACATTGACAAGAGACCCATTTCTTCATTCCTTCAGCAACAGATGGAGAGATCGATAGTAGTTCAGCCACAGATAGATCAGGAATTTTGAGATCAGAAATTTTCTTTAATACTCCCTCCACAGCATTGGGGTGATCCTTGGAGATGCCCCTTTCAAATCAAACTTTGGGCTGGGTGGAGGGAGGAAGTTCAGGTGACGCAGAATCTAAGATAGGATTAGAAGGTTGAGGTGAGGGAGAAGGATCAGGGTGATCTGGGAACCTTTCCATGAGTGGTTCCTTTTCCACGTCCATGTCTTCTAAATCAGAGGAAGGAGGCTCAAGTGATGATCGACGTTTAACGGGTTTTCAAAGGATTGAAGTTGGCAAGGAAGGAGCCTTATGAGGTTTAGGTTCCTCATGTTGTTTCCTAGCTGGATCAGATTGATAAGTAGTCCCAGCAAGACTAGAGGAAGAAATAGCTGGAGGATACCAAGGTTGGAGGGTACCACAGGATGATCGAAATTCAAAGGAAGCAAGAGATGCTTTCACAGGAGGTGATGGCTGGTAAGAGGCCACCACATGTCGGATAGGACAAGACGAGTCAAAAGGGATTAGAGCACCATTAGGGAGGAAGTAATTGTTTCCCCTCTGCTCTACCAACTTTTCCTTTAGGCCCTTCTGAAGTTCTTGGCATCGTCCGGTTCCATGGCCTTCCCTATGACAGTAGTAACAGACCAGAGTTGATTTGGGGACGGAAGAAGGAGTTTTAGGAGTAGCTAGCAAAGAAATCTTTTGATCTATTTTGTTCTCAAAGGCCCTAAGTAACTTGTTGATTTCATCTATAGTAGTAGGTTCTCGATTGGAATTAGGATCTGCTTTAGGCCTACGATCTGCCTCCATTTTAATCATAATATTGTTTGACTCTTTACAAGAAGGAGCATGGACCGGTTCAGTAGTTCAAGGTTTTTCAAAGGTAAGAGCAGTTTGACCTTTCATGAATTTATCCACAGTACTCCTAAGGGTGAGAAAAACAGGGAGCTTGAATCAATTATCCCTGGTGGTAATCATGGATCCAGATTTGACCAGTTCTTCTTTGTTCCTTTCCTGCACAGCCAACGAAAAAGATTGGAAGAACTTTGCTCAAATTTTGTCCACTGTGTCAATGTGATCGTTTCGGATAAGATAGTTTTGAATGGGATCCCAAGACTTCCTAAAAATCTGATAGTCAGAGGCTGAAGAAACACCACCATTGGAGATCCACTGAGAAACCAGAGCATCCAAATCCTGCAGAGTAAACCTAGCCACATCTATTTTTCCCCAGTATGCCAACATAGCCTCCCTGAGAAGCGTCCAGTTATGGGATTCAAATCCCTCGAAAGACTCAATTACCTCCATAACTTCATCAGAGGAGATAAAGAATCGCAACTGATAAGCCATATCAAATTCACTAGCTCCATCCACTTCAGCAGCCATTTTGTAGGAGTCCAAGAATCACTCGACATTTGTACCGTTGAAGCCTAAGTTCTTGTTCTGAGGTTTGATCTTTACCATCTTAGGTCGGACAGAGGTGGTTGGAGTAGCCGGAGATGCCATATCAAATAACAGAGTTCCTAGGGGATCCAAAGAGCAGATTTCCAAAGTGGCTCATGAGTGTGGCAAGAGTAGGGTTTCGCCAAAAACAACAAGTATCTTGCCCAAGTGGTGCACAAATTGGGAGGACTTACTTCTAGACCAAGCTGCCTCCACGGATCAGATCTAAAAAAAAGAACAAACAGAAAAAGAAAGAGAAATCCGATAGGATTTCGGAGTTGATTCTTCAAGTTAGGACTGTAAATCCCAAGGTTGCTGGTTTGATCCCGGCCCGGGGGACCAAATGTAATACTCCAAACGGTGCTAAGCCGTGGCAGTTCTGTGGAGGGGAAAGGTGCTGTTTATGCTGCCCTCCTAGGAGTTACAATAATATTTAAATGTAACCAGAATCAAGGTCCAGAACCTTATGGATGAGAAATCAAAGTAAGGGAAGAGGATAATAGTTGTCGGTAGCAATGGAAACAACACTATCTGAGGCAAGATGGTGCAGGTAAAGACTTGAACAAATAAGTCAAGTTTTGTTCAGAGTTCAGTAGAACAAGGCAGTTGTAAGTAACAACGCCCACAAGCTAATAACTCTGGTCGTCAGCAGCTGATTAGGAAAGATCAACTCAATCCCAACCAACCTCCAGGTTCTCAATGAACCTGCCCAACTCTCCGCAATCAAGCGCTTGAAGGGTACCAGATAACTGTGGGAGGCTGAACAAAACAAAAGCAATTTGTTTATGAAGCTCTAGAAGCAAATAAATAACAAATTTGAGCAAGAATATCCCAACACTTCTCAAGGGACTCAATAATAGCGTGGCAAAATTCAACCTTAAAGAAGAAGGGAGGTATAACACTCCAGGTTTTAAGCTTAATAAAACCTCTTCAATCAAACGTGATTGGCTCCAGAAAGATGATCAAGGAGAGATCAAGACCAGTATGGTCGGAAAAAGGGATCAGAGTGGTATAACACACCCAAGAATTCAGACAGGAATTCTTCTTCAACCAGCAAGGCTATTGGTTGGTGATAAGGATCAAGGTCACAAAGGACAGAGTTTGAGTATGGAGGCCCAAAGGATCAAGGGGGCAATCATGGATATACTTGGATAAATTTCTCAGATAGGTGGGGAAAGATGCCCACAGATAAGTTGATTACTGATGATGAGGGGATATGATGATGGATTGCTTGGATGCTTCCATGATGGGCCAAAAGGCAGGGGAGAGCCCCTCCTTTTATATACATGAGGCCCTTTATACTATGTACAAGTGATACTACAAATAGGTGCGGAAAAATAAAAAAAAAAAAAATAACATGAGAGGAAAAAAAAAATGTTGCCTGCGTCGAGAATGACCGCGGGCAACCAGATGGACACCCGCAACAGCGGTCGCGGGTGTTGCCAACGGCTGTTGTCGCCCGATCGGTGGCGAGAATGGGGTGAAGGTTCCGACGGCCGCGAGCGGTCGCTTGCGGTTGTCGGTCGGATTGGATGATGCGCGAGGAGGAGGTAGATTTAGAGGTGAACGAGAAGGGTGTGAGATGAGGATGGGGTTGGCTGACTCAAAAGGGGGTTGGGGTGATCATTGTTTAGGAAATCGATCAAGGCGGACATGTTGGGTAGCGTCCTTCTCAATTGGGGGCTATGGATGGAGAATGGATTGGAAGGAGTCAAACGACGGGAGCTGAGTGCGGAGATGGGAGTACTACCGCGGGGATGAGCAAGACCGGAGATGGAAGAATGGGAGCCATCGGGTTGATTGGTGAATGCATCGGTGAGATCCCGATCAGAAAAATCAAGACTGGGAAGTGGTTGCCTAGTCTGGGGGGTTCAATTGACCGAGCATGGAGGGATGATGAGGATGAGGATGGCGATGATGAGGATGATGAGGATGAGGATGATTAATGGCAGAGTCGTGGGATGAGCTTGGGGGGAGGAGAAGGGATCATCAAAAGTGGTTCGACAATTGCTTGCATCGCCAAAAGTCAGGGCCGCGAGCGCGACAAGTGGGAGTTGAACATAGGAAGAGGGGATCAAAGCAGAGAGACAGGCAAGAGGCCTGTCCTAGACCGCTAGGACAGGGAGAGGTTGAGAGATGGGGGGAAATGAAGGTACCCATAGGGGCACAACCAACAAAGATATTATTATTATTATTATTTTTTTTTTTTTTTTTTTTCCGTGGTGTCTTGGATTGGTCACCACAGCGTTAACATAGTCTTTTACTTCATTGGTCATACCAGGCCAATAAAAGTCTTGTGTGATCAATTGGTAGGTTTTGTCCAGCCCACAATGACCAGAAAGCCAAGAATCATGCCTTGAATAAAAGATATCTAACTTAATTCTAGGATTATCTGGTACTAATATACGATCCTTATCAACTAAATAATTATTTTTGTCAATACTAAAATTACTATCTAATGAGTTTGCATTCTTGCAAAGTTTGCTACACTTGAGGTTTTCAAGTTGAGCTTGTTGTAGTTTGGAAGCTAGATCTTGAAGTTGAGTGATGATTGAACTGAGTTTGGCAGATTGGGTTGAGAAAAGTGTCCTAACTTTTTCAGGGTTGTTTTCAGCAATCTGGTGCTCCCCCCTCCTGGGTAAACATTGTCCCAATGTGACAAAAAATCAGGGACTACTGCTTGTTTCCCAGGACAGTACGTGATTTTAAAATTGAACTCAGAGAGGTATTAGGCCCAACATGCCTGTTTGCGTGTAATGACTTTCAAGCTCATGAAATATTTTAAAGAATTGTGATCAGTTAAGACCTCAAAAGGTTACATAAGACTCAAAAGGTTCCATAAAACTCAAAAGGTTCCATAAGACTCAAAAGGTATGAATGCCATTTTTTCAAGCAATATATGATTGTTAAAAATGTTTTTTCATGAATCTTCTAATTGGGCTCTGCAGAAAACCATTTTCAAAACTCAAAACCTACAGGATGAAAGAGGGAAGAAGAGGAGGAAAACTGCAAGATTACTCCTGCAATTGCATATTTGCTTGCATCTGTTTCCACAAAAGTTAAAGCTAGCTCATTAAAGTGAGAAAGTATTGGAGCAGGGTAAATGCTTTTTTCGGAGCTTTGAACTCCAAAGCAGCTTGTTATGCAAAAACAAAATGAGTTTCTTTTTGAAGAAGGTTAGTAAGGTTTATGGTTTTCTTGGCATAATGTTCAATAAACCTCCTGTAAAAATTACCAAAACCAAGGAAAACCTGAAGGGATTTGACAGAAGAAGGTTGGGGCCAGTCCAATATGCGCTGGTTCTTTGCTGGATCCATCAATAGTCCTTGCTGCAAGACTATGACACCTTAAAATTGAAGAGAAGGAGTATGAAATTTTCACTTAGAGGCTTTTTCAAACAGGTGATTCTTGAAAAGTTGCTGCAGCACCTCTTGCACATGTGCAATGTGATCCTCAAGAGTCTTTGAGTAGACTAGTATATTGTCAAGATACACCACAAGATATTTCTCTAAAAGTTCAGAAAAAATGTTGAAAAGTAGCAGGAGAATTGCAGAGGCCAGAAGGCATGATGGTATATTCATAACCACCAAACCGCATTCTCATTGCGGTCAAAAAATCATGACCTTTTGCAATGCAAACTAGGTTATAGGCCCCTTGAAGTACTAACTTTGAGAAATAAGCAGCTCCATGGAAGAGATTGAGGAGGTGCGACATAGGTGGTACTGGGTAGGCATTTTTCCAGGTTACCTGGTTCAGTTTCCTATAGTCAACACAAAGGCAAAGTCCACCATCTTTCTTTGGAAAAAATAAGACAGGTGTACCGGTGTTCAAATTGCTTGGTCAAAGAAATCCTTTTGATACATTTTACCCAATGTATTCTTGAAGCGCTGTCAATTCCTGCTTTGAGAGAGAGTCTACTGGTCCCTGTGCTGGTGGTGGGCCTGCAAGTTTGATGTTATGATTTCAAGAAAGGAATGGAGGAAGCTTATCTGCCTTTACAGCTGAAAAGATGCCAGCAAAGTCATGATAAACCAAAGGTAAAGACTCTAGAATGATTTCTAAATCTTCAATCTTTTTCATCTTTGAGAACGGGGTTCAAAGTGCTTGCATGATGCAAGAGGATTAGGAAGCTCAAAATAAACCATTTGGTTGGTGCCTGTTTCCCTTCAAAGAAACAAGGAAGAGTTAATTTGGACAAATAAGCAATAACTCCTAAATCTGAAGAGGAAACTTGGGAATGAAGGTCAGGATATTGCAAACTTCCTGGCGGAAAAGTGTCATCCAACTCAATGACAGTGTCAGGTGGGCTGTTTAATTCTTGTTTGAGAGAAGGGTTAGTTTTCTGGGGTTGCAAGGTTCAAAGGTTAATTAATCCTCCTTGCAAATTCATTTCCAGATTCCAGTGTACTAGGAAATCATGGCCTAGAATGGTATCATCAATTCCTGGAATATAGAAGACACATAAATCTCATTTGAAGCTGTGGAAATTAGAAAATTGAAAGGTCCATTTTGCCTTTTGGGAAACCCAATGAGATGGCTCAGCCACACTACTTACTAAATAGATAGGGAACCTATCTATCTTGGAACGCGTAAGATTTTTGGAAGTGGCAAAAGATTCACTTACAAAAGAAACTTTAGCACCAGAATTGAGTAAAACTTCATAAGGGGAGTTGTTGGAATTGAAAAGGACAAATCTCAAACTTGGAGCACCTAGTGACTTGCAAGTTCAAAAATTGACTTTCTGTAATTTACATAATGTTTAATCTTCCTTCCAAGTATCAAGAAAACTACAAGCTAATTTTTTACTGTTTAGCCACTTCACGCGCTAGCCGCTTTCCACAACTACTGACATCATTTTTACCTCCAAAATACATACATAACCCGTTCTTTTCCCTCCTTAACCGTTCCTTGTTCCAGAGCATGCCAGTTTCTTTGTCCATGAAGTTCATGGTTTGGTGGCGGGCTTTCCTTTTGGGTTGGACTGCAAGGTTGGATTTGGTCTGGATTGCTTTGGATTCTTGAAGGATTTTTTAAAGGAGTCCTCCACCTTTGCAGTGGAAGTTGATGGTCCATGGTCATTTTGTTGAGAGCAGTTCTTGTTGTGATAACCATTATTAAGCTCAATCACCCAGTCAATTAACTTCTGAAGGGAGGTTGTCTCATGTCCCCCAACTGCAAGTTTTTTGATTAGGCATGCCTGTAAAACTTTTTGAAAATTAAATAGGAGGGCTGCCTTGTTCCATTGGATGCAAGACTGCAGAGTTCAAAAATTGGAAATATAAATGGAAGCTCTAACATTTTCCTTCATGACTAGATTATTGAGTTTGTATTCAGCATTTCAAACTTCATTAGGGTTTCCAAACAGGGTGAATAGCTGTTTCTTGAAATTTTCCCAATTGTTGAGAACACAAGTGGGAATAGTTTTGTCTAATAGTTTGACGTGAGGTTTGAACCACTGAAAGGCTCTTCAACAAAGGAAAGAAGATGAATACATAACTCTAGGTCTCTCAGTAGTGAAATTGTGAAGATTGTTTGAGAAGATGATTTTGGAGTACTGTAGGTAGGATCTAAGCTTATGAGGGCGTTCCCCAGTAAAATGATCAACTTGCTTCATGCCGGGGTAAAAAAACTAGGGCCACTCAGACCAGATTGCAAGGAAGTTTGGTTAAGAGCCTGGATCATGGTTGAGAGTAAGGTCAAAGCGTTGGTTTTGGGAGCATTAGTGCAAGCCTGAAATCTTCCACAAGTCAAGTTTTCATTGGAAAAGTCTTTGATTTCTTTGAGAGGATCCACTAATTCCCAAGAGGGAGAAAGGGGATCATCAAGAGGTTTGACCAAAGGAGATTTAGAAGAAGGGACAGGATCCAAAGGTATTCTGGCCCAATAAACGCTGGAGCTCCCTACCCAATGGATATCATCATTGTAAGGGCTGAGGGAAGCACTCCCAGTTGAGCAAGTACGTGACATTGTAAAAGAAATCTATTATAGGTTGGCAAGCTACAACAGATGAGTCAAGTTAGTTAATTTCCTGCCAAAAGACCAACCCACATACTATAGGGCAATCTTAGATGATTGTGAGGGCAAAGGAGAAGCTGACTGTGAGGGCAAGCGCAAGGTAGCAAGGGCTAACTGCAAAGTGCAAACTTATGGTGGAGTAACTCAACACACAGCAAGAGGGAGGAATGTTCCAATGGAAGGAAAACAAACCCAAGCGCAATGTGATGACTGGATTTAGTAAATGCAAGAACGTATGAATTTAACTAACTGAGGAGACAATCCCCAGGAAAGAGGCATAGCTTTTATAAGGTAATCCAAAATGACTAGATACAACCTGATGGATGGTCAACTACATTTATGAGCAATGAGGCAATGAATGAAATGAAAGGAGTGTGAAATGAAAAAACAGTATGCATGTTTCCAAGGTCTTAGAGAAAGTGCAAGACAATAGAGGGCAAATGTATTGGAGTGTAACGGTTGGGACATGAGGTAGTGACGTCAGAGGCAATGCAAATATGAAGATGTAATCTATGTAGGGTAAGGGACTAGTCCATTTGCAAACTATACAGTTGAGGTGGCTTGAATAGCATGGGTGCAAACTAGAAAGAGCATGTGACCGGGAATGGGAATCCAAGGGTTATTGATACCCAGGGTGAAGGAGCAGAGCCCAAATGGATGGTTGAATGAGGTAGAGTTGACTGCAAGGTTTGTAAGTGGGTGCTGAGTCAGTTGACAAGGATGGAATGTAATTATGTGATCCATATTTGGTAAGCAGAAGGTACCATTGATGTTGTGCTTTTTTTTTGTCACGCTTATGGACTGAGGTAGATGGTACGGAGGAAAAGGGTATTTCAAAGTGGGGGACAATAATCCTTAAGCTCAAAGTGTGACACCTGCGTCTCCACATGCTGAGCCCAATTTGACTGCTTCTGAGCCCGCAGCACACCTTACTGCGGCAAATCCACACACCCATTGCTGAGTGCGCTGCCTCTGCTGAGCCCGCTGCTACTGCTGAGCGCGCAGCGCGCCCAATTCCAACTTGCCTCTATAAAAGACCACCGCATCCCCCCCAACTTGAGTTCTGTCCCCAGAGCTCCACCCCTATCTCACCTACCCTCAGCCATACCATAGTTATCCCACCTTCCCCTTTGCACCTCTAAATCACACCAAGGAAAAAGAAAGCAACCCATCCACCCTACTTCACCCAACATGTCCTGCACGTTCTGAAGCCAGAACAGCCTCTCCTGCCAAATCCTTCTGGGCCAGTGTGCCTGTGTTCTGTGCCAAGCCGGCCACAGTTGCTGCTCTTTATCCAACAGTATGCCATGCAACTGTCCTCAAGGTGAAGAGATAATGAGGATTGAATTGACCACAGAACTGAGAGCTAGGAACAGAAGAAGAAACAGGAGGTGAGAACAGCACAAGAAACAAACTCAAGACTGAGAGTGAAAACAACAAACAGGAATGTGAGACTGCACGAGTGATGAGTGATTATCTGGGGGATGATTGATTGAGAATTCACTGGGCATGGATGGCGTTGAGGTGAGGTGTGAGAGGATCAGGACAAGCTATAATTGGCGTAGATGTGAGTCTTTGAGGCCTAAAATAGTTCAAAGAGTAAGAGACAGATCACAAATCTCACCAGGCATATTTTGAGGCAGAGGATAATCGATTGAGGCGGAGACGAGATTGGAGAAAGAATGAAAAAGAAATAGAGATGAAAGAATAATGGAAAATGAGGACTACAACGGACAGTGACAAGAGTGAGTTGAGGTTATCATTAGGAAGAGTTTGAGAATAACAGTTTTGATCATCGAGGAGAGGTCCGGCTAAGAGGATGAGAGTGAGAAGATGAAGTAGAAAGGTCCCCCCGTTCCTGAGATTCCAGGGGTGAGTACAGAGAATAGAGATCCCCAAGGGGAAAGAAAAACTCCTCTGACGTGAAATCTCAACACGCCCCATGCCTGGAGAGATGAAGAAGGAAGGAGACAAGACAAGGAAAACAGAAAACAAAAAAAAATAAAAAATGAAGATTATGAAGATGCGAGACAAGAAAAAGATAACTGAAGGCGTTTTAAGCTTGCCAGGTCCGCGCTTTTGGTGAGGGCATCAGCAGGCATTTGTTCAGATCTGACAAGCATGGTAGTGATGTTTCCCGATTTCAACTCTTCTCTCATCCCTTTAGTTTTCAGGTCAAGATGGCGAGTTTTTGAGTTCAAACCAAATCTCTCGATTTTATCTATAAGTCCACTATTGTCTGTATGAATCACAATGGGGGAGAGTTCAGCTGAGAAGATTTTGCAAGAGAGTGAACAAATCCAGGTGGCTTCATGAAAGGCGTCAACAAACGCATTGAGTTGCGCATCTGTAGAACTGTAAGTAATATTTTTTTGTTTGCAACTATTCCATGACACGACACACCTATATACCGCGCATAGATAGCCTGACTGAGAGCGATGAGTATCTGGATCATCTGCCCAAGAGGCATCCAAATAAGCTGAAGTGAGAGAGTCTGTATCATTTATTTTCAGTCGCAATTTGAGGTGAGGAGTTTCTTTCAAGAACTTCCACGTCTTCTTCAGCTCATTCCCGTGGATTATACCTGGCTTGACATTGAATCGAGACAAGCTAGACACGGCAAAACTCAAGTCTGGCCGCGAATAGCAAGCTATATGATTGAGTAGACCAATAGCAGACCTATAATTGATGTTGAGAGCACTGAACCTTTCGTGTTTGTTGTCAGTAGCGGGTTTGAGTTGCAGGTTGGGAGTGAGAGGTAACTTGTTTGATTTAGCATTCTCTAAGCCTATTTTCTTGAGACCACGCTTGATATGTTTGGGTTGGATAAGGAGAATTTTGTTGTGCTTCACCTCTATATGCATGCCTAGAATAGAGTCTGGAGCTTTCGCGGTGGAACCTGCAAATCAACTTAGAAACTTCCTCTCAAAATCCTCACCTTTGCGGACAAGACCCAGGTTTTCGACATGGAAGAATATCCGAGATTTGCCATTTTTTGACAGCTAGAGGCACGGGTCGCATGCCGACTCGTTGAAACCTACCTCCTTAAACCAAGCAGTCAGTGTTTTGTACCAATTTTTGGGCGCCTGTTTAAGTCTGTAGAGGGACTTTTGTAGCTTGAGGAATTTAGATTTTCTCTTCAAACCTTTTGGAGTATGGATGAAGACTTCCTCGTCGATTGGCGAGTGAAGAAAAGCACTTTTAACGTCAAATTGACGGATCTTTTGTTGCGATTTGAGAGCGTAGAGGAGTAATAGGCGCAGGGTTGAAGGCTTGCCAGTAGGAGCGAAGGTCTCTGAGTAATCAAGGCCCTGAATTTGGTTGAACCCCTGCACGCACAATCTTGCCTTATATCGGACTGGATCTCCGTGACAGTCAAGCTTGATCTTGTAGATCCAAGTGGTCTTGAGCGCGTTTTGCGGGTCGGGGCCATCGTATTCTTCCCACACGCTGAGATCCTCAATGGAGTTCAGCTCAACATCCATAGCTTCTATCCAGTCCAGATGTTCATCGCATTGGAGAGCGTCCTTGTAGGTCTTAGGCTTGTAAAAATGAAAAAACCGTATTGTTGCGGTGGTTTGACCCGCGACCAATCTCGTAGCACCCGCGTGATGGGCGTGATAGTAGGCTGGACTTTGCAGCTGGTTTGTTGAGACGTGGACTGGTTGTCTTGACCAATGAATGAAGGAGATCAAGAAGCATCTTCTTCTGAAGCAAGGCTGATTGACTTGTCATCGTCTGCTGAGCTGACTGAGCTGTTGGTTTTGTCCCGGTAATTTGTCCATGGTACCTGTTGTTCAGGACAATCTTCAGGAGATGGTTGAGGGTCTGGTGTGGTATTTGTGGTATTGACACCATCTAATTTGGATTCCACGTCAAAGGTTGGTCCACTCGCCTGAGGAGCAGGCACTCGTAAGAACCTGACATGCTTAGACGACACAATAGAACCAGACTTAGTTAAGATTTGATATGAGTGTAGAATGTGATTGAAGCCTACTAATGTTCCTTCTTTGCCTTTAGAGTCAAACTTCAAACCTTGCTCCCTTTTGTTAAGCAAATAGATACACGGGTTACCCATGGGCTTCAGGAAGGATGTAGGGAGGCCTCAACCATGAATCTTCTCCCAGGGTGTTACAGTTTTGTCTTTTAGAGGAATATGGTTCAACATAAGACAGCACCCCTTCACTACTTTGTGCCAGACGTTGGAAGGAAGACAACCGTCCTTGATGGTCGCTTGCGTGGATTCAACAATGGTACAATTGTCTTGCTCTGCTTGGCCATTATGTTCTGGGTGGTAAGGTTCTGAAACAATGTGAGAGATGTTGTTGTCAACAAGAAAGGATGAGAGTCTTTTGTTGATGAATTCTGTTCCTCCATCCGTACATATTTTGGAAGGAAACAAGCCTTGTCAATGTCTTTCCTTCTCAAGAAGACTGATTATGATATTGGGTGTCTTGTCCTTCAAACACATTGGGAATGCAGCAAGGTAACCACTGGCGTTGTCCACTAACGACAGGATGAACCTGTGACCGTATTTAGAGGATGGTCTGATTGGACCCATGAGGTCAAGACGAATTTTATTGAAGACCTTGGATGATCTTGTGGAGGAGAGTTTGAAGGAAGATTTTGTAATCTTGCTTTTGAAGCATTTGATGCACTGGAAATTTTGTTTAGCTTCAGCGGGAATATGCTGAGTGATTGAGGAGAGTCTTGATAGAGAAGCATGTCCGTATTGCCTGTGAATCTCAAGAAGAGCGTCTTAAGAAGAGGATAAGGTTGATGAGAAGAGATTTTTCAAAGTTGAAACAGGATCAAAGGAGGGAGTTGGCAGTGTGTAAAGATTATCTTTGATCAGTCCAGTTAGAACCGTTTTACCTGAGTGAGACACAGTAAAATGAATGCCACACAAGTTGATCGTGCATCCCTTGCTATTCAAGGCACCAGTGCTGATTAGATTGATAGTCAAATCGGGTATGTAGAAGGCATCGCTGAGTTTGTGGGTGAGGTTGTCCCAGCGGAGTGTTGCAGTACCTCTTCCTTTTATCTGCAAGCTGGCTCCTTCTTTCCCCGTCTTGATGGGGTCACCGGAATAGGGTTCCATCTTGCTGAAGAACCTGCTATCATTAATCATATGGACGGATGCCCCACTGTCGAGCAAGAACCGTTGACTTGAATCGCCGTGTTCAATCCACTGATTGAGAAGAGCCAGATAATGAGCTGAGTGAGACTTTGTCTTTGCTTTTGATCCACTTTTCTTTGCCTTCCATTTTTCTTCATTCTCTCTCCACCAGTCGGGAGCCACTTCCGGATGAAGGTGCCAAAATTCTCCTGCAGAATGATTCTTGTCTTGACTAGGATGATGAAATCCTTCAACGCATTGTTTAGAGTTGGATCCCTTGGTAGGCAAGGAGTGAACAGCGGTTTTTCCTCCAAAGAGCGCAACATTGCCTTTCTTCCTGGAGCTTGAGATTGAGGATTGTGCCATCAATTTGTTATTGAGTTGAGTCAAATGATTCAGGACAAAATTGACTGAAAGCTCTTTGTTGGAATGCATGATTTGCCTTTTGAAATCATCCATGGAGGTTGGGAATTTAAACAAAATGAGATACGCCACTATGTTGTCTGGGAGTTTAATACCAACCTTGCTCATTTTCTTGAAACAGACCTTCACCTTTGTGATGAAATTGACAATATCATCTGAATTGAATGAGAGATAGAGGAAAATATTGAATACTCAAGCTCAATCAGATGCTTGAGATGACGCATACTTGTGAATTATTGCTTTCCACAAAAGTTTAACAGAGTTCCTATTCTCAGCCATGACAATATTCTCATGTTCCGTAGAATTGAGTTTAGAGAAGATGAGAAGCTTGAGTTCATTGTAAACGGAGGTTTCCAGAACAGAGATATCATCGTTCATGGCCGTTGTACATCCTCTGACATTGAGTACCGGATCCATTTTGTCCCTCCAGATTTCATAATTATCTTGGCCAAGAAGATGTATCTTTTGAAGTGCAGTCTTGAGCATTGTTTGTTTGAAGGAATCCATAGTGCCCCATTAGGATCCTCTCTTGGTTGATTGTTTGGCAATCGGAGGATTTAATGAGGTCCTTTTGGCTTTTAACCGTGAAGAGATAATGAGGATTGAATTGATCACAGAACTGAGAGCTAGGAACAGAAGAAGAAACAGGAGGTGAGAACAGCACAAGGAACAAACTGAAGACTGAGAGTGAAAACAACAAACAGGAATGTGAGACTGCACGAGTGATGAGTGATTATCTGGGGGATGATTGATTGAGAATTCACTGAGCATGGATGGCGTTGAGGTGAGGTGTGAGAGGATCAGGACAAGCTATAATTGGCGTAGATGTGAGTTTTTGAGGCCTAAAATAGTTCAAAGAGTAAGAGACAGATCACGAATCTTACCAGGCATATTTTGAGGCAGAGGATAATCCATTGAGGCGGAGACAAGATCGGAGAAAGAATAAAAAAGAAATAGAGATGAAAGAATAATGGAAAATGAGGACTACGACGGACAGTGATGAGAGTGAGTTGAGTTTATCGTGAGGAAGAGTTTGAGAATAACAGTTTTGATCATGGAGGAGAGGTGCGGCTAAGACAATGAGAGTGAGAAGATGAAGTAGAAAGGTCCCCCCCCGTTCCTGAGAGTCCGGGGGTGAGTACAGAGAACAGAGATCCCCAAGCGGGAAGAAAAACTCCTCTGACGTGAAATCTCAACACAAGGCCATCTGCATAAGAGGACCCAGAGAAAATCTTTTGTGGTCTCAAGTGAAAACAAAATTTCAACCAACGAGTGGACCCCAACCGGCTCACCTTGCAACTGGCCACAACGCACTGCTCAAAACCCTCCATTGGGCAAGAGCCATGACTTGGGCTGGACCACTGCGGAGCCAGGACTTTCCCACTTTGCGGCTTATTGGATTGTCGCTCATGAGTGGGCCGCAGAGTCATGGATGACCATTCCATCCAAGGACCCAAGGATCTTCAACCGTCTGGCCGGGCCACCCCCACTGCCACTGCATCCTCTCACTTCCCCAAGACCTTCTCCTCCTCTGCTGCCACCGCGTCCTCCTACTCCCCCAAGACCTGCTCCTCAGGCTCCAACTCCTCCGCCCCCATGCCAATCACTGGTTCCCAGGTCATCACCGGAAACCGCGCGCACCAACTCCTGTAGTTATCAAATCATCACCAGAACCTGCGGCTGCTAGAATTCCTCCAGCCACCACTCCCAAGATTCTGGAGATCCCATTAATTCCAGCACTTCAACTGGAAAGGTTCAACGCAATAGTGAACAATGCAGAAAAACTACTCCGGATTTTGCTAGAGGTCCCCCACGCGCACACCACCAATGTGAAACACAAAGTTTTGGCAGCCTTCAGAACCATAGCCGCAGAGGAGGTGATGAGGACTCGGCCAACTTAGGCAGATAGCCCCCCCCTTCTCTTATTTCTTCCTATCTTATTTCCGCGCCTATCATGCAAAGAAAAAGGACTTTTTCCGCACCAACCTAAAGAGCCTTTGGTGTTGTGAGAACCTTGAGAGAAATAAGAGCCGCACGCAAGACCCGCAAGAGTGAGGAGAATTGGCGCTACTGAGAGTATCCGCTGAGAGTGAGGAAGGTCTGCGCCACTCCAATTATCTGCTAAAGGTACCTTGACCACCCCTGACAAACCGCCTAACAGTTCCCCATACCCATCTACAGAACAGAGAGAGCACAAAGAAAAACCGCTGTGCACGCAAATCCTTCAGAGAGAGGAAGAGAAAAAGTATTGGCCCTAACCCATCTGTACCTTCCATCTATAAGATAACCAAGAAAACCTGAAGAAAGAGAGATTTTTTATTTTTTATTTTATTTTTTAAAAAAGCACCAACCCCTTTCCAAGCCCGCGCCTTGCTCTTTGAGCCACATCTGTTTTGTGCCACGTGCTTCCCTAGTTCATTTGATCATCCATTGGAAGTCGTTCTTTCCCCAAATGCGGGGCTTTTCTTTGCGTCAGCGGAACTGGCTTTGCGCCATTCCCTTACCTAGAAGAAACTTATAAAATAGACAGCAATAATCCCCAAAAGCCAATCCAGAGAGAATGAAATAAGAAAACAAACATTCTGGGGTGTCTAGTTTTTCTGGCTTTGAACCGGCTAGAGCACCCCCTCACCAAATCCAATCATATCCCCAATTCATCCATTGTTCCCCCCCACCTTGGCTGCTGTCCCCAGGGTTCTGAAGTTGTTTACTTGGCTGGGCGCAAAGGATGCGCGCGGGCTTGTCCTCAGATGGAGGATTGGCGTTGTTTTTGCCTTTTCTATCCAAACCAGCCATCTTGTCAAATGAAGTTGAGCCCCACACAAAGAATTGTTTCACGTGCAAAGCTGTGGCCTTCCATCCAATTCCTCCAACTGATAACTACCTCCTGTGAACGTGGACGTCACACAGAAAGGACTGTTCCATTGATTAGCAAACAGCTTCCCAAATTGAGTTTCCAGTCTCTGTTTTTAAAGCAGAACCAAGTCCCCCTTTGGCAACGGATCCCAAAGCTTGGGGGCACAGCGCTTGTCCCAGTAGCCAACCGACTTCTTGCGTGTTGCCTTCAGCCTTTCAGCCGTTTTCTCCAACATCTTCTGCCATTGCAGGAGTTTCTTGGTGCGGGCCTTGACTAGATCCATGGCTGTCTTAACCTTCCACCAATCAATACCCAGAAAGGTTTCCAGCTCAATTTCAATTGGCAGCATGGGTCCCTGCCCAAATAGCTGCTTTTATGGAAAATAAACGGTTTATCTCTTGACCAAAATCAAATCCGCAAAAAGAACTACCAGAAGGGTTTCCCGCCACCACTTGCCATCGTCCCTGCACATTTTCATCATTGCCTCCTTGATTGGCTGATGACAACGCTCAATTATCCCCGCGCCTTCCGGATAGTGCTCTGTCACTTGCCCAAACTTGGCTCCACAAATTTGCACTAACTCCGCCAACCATACCTGGAACTCCCCACCCCCATTGACCATTACCAAGCAAAGTGATCTGTAACGTGCAAACCAGTCTTCCTCCAGAAACTGCTTAACTTTCTCTGCCAAGAGATTCACCAGCGGCCACTGTGGAAACTTTAGAGGGGCAACACCCCAGAAGTGGTCCTTGAGTTTTGGAAGTTGTTGATCAAAGCGTCTGTAAGGAGATTGGATGCAGCTGTTCAAGAGAGAGAGAGAGAGAGAGAGAGAGAGAGAGAGAGAGCAATAATAAGATGAATTCCTTCCTTTCCAATCCAATCCAATCCAATGCCATAAAAAGTGATATCCTAAAGTGAAGTCCAGTCCGTGAAGTGAAGTGAAGTGAAGTGTTTCACAGTCCTTCCCCCCCCACGTGCTTCTCCTACAACCCGGATTTGAGAGCAAATTATTTAAGTCCTCCCTCTCAACCCTAACCTAAGTACAACCACAAGTAAGCAAGAATGATGAAATACAACCCCTAAGCACAGAACCCTAGCCCAATCCTACCCCTCCATCCCTTGCCCCATAACCCATTCCCCTCAATATCAAAGTACGCCCAGCTTGCCTGCCCGCGCGTGTCCGCCAAACAACCCATTCCAGGTATCCCCATACCCGCGTGACCCAATCCGCGCGTCTTGCAATGCGCGGTCCGCCTGGTCCGCGCAAGCCGTCTGGTCTGCGCAAGCTTTCCGATCCGCGCAAGCCTTCCGACCCGCGCAAGCTTTCCAATCCGCGCAAGCCTTCCGATCTGCGCAAGCCTTCGGATCCGCGCAAGCTTTCCAATCCGCAAGATCTGTCGTCTCCCGTCTACAGGTGCTGAGCCCAACCCAACCGCTTCTGGGCCTACCTGACTTCTGCTGAGCCCGCAGCGCGGCTAGCTGCGGCAAGGCCCTTCCCATTGCTGAGCGCGCCGCCTGCAGCCCTTTCCCGACTCGCGTCCATAAAAGAGCACCACACCGCGCTTCCACCCATACCAACAGATTTTCACACACAACAAGGAGGTACACAAACTTACCTGCCTTAATGTGCATGAAATCCAGAGAAAACTGCCCAAACAAAGTGTCCTCCCCAGTGGGAACACCTACTTTGCAAGGCAGTGTTGCGCTTTGCACAACTGCACCCACTCCCGCACCATTTTTACTACACACGGCCACATGAACCTTGCCCTCACACGCTTTGGCATTTCAAGATTGCCGCAATGGCCAAGATTTTGATGCAGACTTCCAGGATTACCTCCTGATTGGCCCTTGACGTTCTGGCCACAAGCAGTACTGGCGTTCTCCGCCACCACAGCTGTCCTCCCTGCAGGTAGAAATTCCCCACTCTCCACCAAATCCATCTAAAAATCTTGGCTTGCGTGTCATCTGGAAAGCAAAGATACCGCAAATACAAACTGAGGACCACGTAGCTCCCAGACTGCTGCAGCAGAAGTTGAACACCTACTTCCACCACTCCTACCTGAACCGTTGGAGCCTCCACGTCCAGTGGTTGCATGCCTTTGTAACGATCATGGAGCGGGTATCAAGACAGCGCGTCTGGCATTGTAAATGCCTTCCCTGGAAAATGTACCACTGTAAAAGAAAGCACCTGAAGGAACACAACCCACCTGTTCATAGGTGCATTTTTCAGCATTGGCAAATTGATCATCCCTTCCAGCACCTCTGCATCCACAAGAAGCATGAAGTGAATCCCACATACTAAATGCTGCAACCTCTGCACAATCTTAGTGACCTTGCAAAGCTCCAAATCAGGCTGCAAATACTGGCTCTCTGTTGGCGTTGTAGAGACTCCTGTGGTATTATATAAAAAAGTAGCAAATAGCTTGCTGGCAGTCCTTGAAGGGGAATTTAGTATTACTTCTACTCCTTTGGATTATTAGTATATACTAAGAGTGGTTTTGAATTGCCTGCCCTTCTAGTGCTATAGTAAGTCTGCACAATAATTTATTTAAATTAATGGCTGGTTTCTTTGAGACTTAATATAGGTCTCAGATCAGACCTAGATTAGTTATTAACTGTGGTATTAGTAGGATTTGTTGAAGAATAGACCAGATGTATTGGGTTATTGGTTATTTATTGCTCAGATATATTTGATCTTAACCAATATCCCAATATTAAAGGGTTCAAGGGTTTATCAAAGGGATGGTTCAGGAGAGGACCCAAGGATGGGTTTACCCACAGGGGGCTGGGCAGAGGAAAGGTTGGTGGTTTCTTTTTGTTGTGCTCTCTTTCTTTGTAAGTGTTATTTATTAACTAATGGGTGGGGTTTCTTTAATATGGTGCTGAACATTTAGGTCACAGAAGAACCCTTATTCAAGCACCTGGTGGGTGGTTTAATTGGCTAAAGATGGGTAATAACTTGTTTTCTGATTTCTTGTTTTCCTTTTATAACTGATTTACTACTAATATTTTATCTGGGTAGGTACCACAGATAGATGGGTTGATGGGGTGAGTAGGGATGGGTGATAACTAGGCCAGATGGCATGATGATACAACTTGGATAGGGCAGAGAGGCCCTCCTTAAATAGAAAATCCTGCCCCCAGGGGTGCTCAAGGATGCCCCTGGGGGTTCTCCCTGTTCTGGTGAGGAAAAGTGAGCTACAAATACATGAGACATTTTAGCTGGTTGTAAAAGGCTTGTACAGTTACATGAGGCATTTCTGCTGGTTGGAAAAAGCTGGTACAGGGGTTTCATGCATGCAAAGCCCTGCATAAACTGCTGTGAAGTGCAGATACAATGTATTCCTGTGCAGTACTGATGGTTGGTCTGGTGCTACTTGATTCTCCCTACATGTGCTGCTGTTCATTCACTGGTGATTTTGTTTGGTGCTGCGTGGTCTTGACTGCCTGCATATATTGCTTTGTAGTGCTGTGGGTTGTTGTTACTGGTGGTTTGTTTGGAATCACATGCTTCTGACTACATCAATTGCTGTGTGGTGCTGTTGTTGTTTGGTACTGCATGGCTCTGGTAGTTGTTTTGGTATCACATGATTCTGTCTGCATAAATTGCTGTGTGGTGCTGAGGTTGTTTGGTACTGCATGGTTCTGGTAGTTTGTTTGGTATCACATGCTTCTGACTACATAAATTGTTGTGTGGTGCTGAGGTTGTTTGGTACTGCATGGTTCTGGTAGTTTGTTTGTTATCACTTCCTCCTGCATATATTGCTCCTGTATACTTCTGCACAGCCTTCTGTATGTATGTTTGCTTATTTGTTTGGTCCTGGTTGAGACTGGTTCCACTTCCCCCTGCCTGTACTGTTCCTGTACACTTCTGCACAGCCTCCTGTATGTATATTTGCTTGCTTTCTGGGTGAGGTGATAGGAGCTGAACTAGCTGTACTCCCTCCTGTATCTGTATTTCTGTATTCTGGTTGGGGTGACAGGGTTGGTGTATGGTCCTGTTCTTGAGGATAAGCTGCCACTGGTATGTACTTGAGGGTTTACTATGTATGCCTTATTTCTTCCACAGAGATGTGACACCTGGTTGGGTATGAGTTTGCCACAGTTGAAGGTTTCTTGGGTTGTATCTTCTAATCCATGAGAGATAGAGGGGTACTTTGACTGAGTTACTATGGGTTATTTGTGATTTAGAATCCATTTCTGAGGTTATCTTGATGGTTTGAGCTTTTTTTACACTAGAAAAGTGAGTCTGATGGCTATAGGGCAGGTTTGGACTACCACAGCATAAACGTAATGGACTTGTAAAGAATCAGACAATCTTTCCCTCATCCTCCTGTGTCAGAACCGCTGCGCGCCAAGCTTGGTTGAATCCACGGCCAACTTTATTCCCCTGGCATCTTAATCCAAGTCCTGCAGTACAATGTTGCATCCAAAAATCTCCTTGATTTTGCCAAAGCCGTTGTCACATTTCAAACCCCAGGCCCATTCCGCACCCCTACCTGTCAATGCCTGCAACGGACTAGAAACTTCTGCAAACCACTCAATGAACATCTGTAAATAGCTCCACAATACAAAGAACTGGAGAAGCTGCAATACAGTCTTTGGGGTTGGCCACTCAAGGAATTTGTTGCGTTTCTTTTCCACAATCTGCCTTCTTTCAGAAGCCACCACATGCTGGAAAACCTCTGACGCGGGTACACAGACCACTATCTTTCTCCTCAACACCATGAGCCCTGCTTCCTTAATCCAAAACAAGATCCATTCCAGCGTTTTTGCAAATTCCCAGACAAATCAACAAATTCCCGGGGCCTCAATAAGCTTTTCCCCCCGTGATCCGTCCTTGAACCTTTGATTCCGGCATTGTTGATGAAAATCTGCACCCCCTCCAGAAGATTGTCCTTCATAATCCAGGTCATCTGTGCTTGTTAAACTGCAACCAAGTTAGTTGCGCCCTGTGGCAGCTGAATCAGTTTCATCCTTCCCAATCCAGTTTCAAAGGAAGTCATTGGCCGCAAACTACAATTAATTTTTCACTTATTGTATCCCCTTATCACATCCACCAACCCGTAGAACGCACGCCCTGACATAGATTCTAGAAACTTTTCCACACGCGGAGGTTGTCCTGTGTCTCAGATTGTAAAAAAATTAAGCCGCTGCAGATCATGAACAATCCGTAATGACTTCCCATCCTGCTTAACCACCGCAAAGATTGGACTCAAGTAACTGGATGTCAATTGCTCATAAAGGCCTGTTTCTACATGCTTGCGCACCAGCTCAAAGAAGGGCCCCCAAACCACCTGTGGAATTGGAATTAGCTTGATCTTCCAAGGCTCATGCAGAGCCATTGGAATCACATAAGAGTCTCATATCTTGCTCTTTAACAGCCCCTGCTCTTCAGGTACAAATGCAAGCGCTCTTTCCTGGAGGACAAGTACCAATGTCAGAAAATCCCTTTCCTCCGCGCTTAACCAGCCCAGAAGTCCAAAGTTAAGGGCAGCAACCTGCTCATCTGTAATCCGCTCCAATTGTGTTACCAATCCTGACACCTTCAGCGGAGATTTCCAAGGGTCCCACAACTATAGGATTGGTCGCAGTTGTCCATTCATATCCTGGGGCATTTCTTCTTTCCAGGGACAGACCTCATGCAAAACCCGCTTATACTTCCCAACATTGCACCGCGCCATCCGCACGCATCTGTTACCATGGATCCTAGTAAAAACCAAACTGCAGCTTTTGCCTTTGCTCACAAGCATGGCACAATGATAGTGTTTTTTCAAAGTACCTCCCGGCAATGCACACTGAGGAAAGGGAGTTACTTCCAGCGCTTGCATGTCCCGCGCTTCCTCCCTACTTCCCACCTGCTCCTCACTGGTTGACTGCCCGCACAAAGCCAGAGCTTGCTCCATGGGGTAACCTTGGCCGACTAATCAAAATCCACCTCCAGCCCACCCTTGCAAACCAACTCTGCGCCGGGGTCCTCCTCTTCTTCTCTGGCCAAAGCCTGCATCCACTTACCCAACCCTTGATTGCAGATTGTGGTTTCAAATCGCCCACTGGACAAATCTTCCACCATCAATGCTTCCTTCCCGGCCTCTGGATCAAATGTCATTTGCGCTTGGAACCCAAAAATGAATGGCTGTCCTAAAATAGCCTCCCAGAAATCAACCAATAGAAAAGAAAGTGGTTTACAGACCCTTTCAAGCTCAATCTCTTCCTCCTCCTTAACCCCATCCACGCAACATTCCTCACCTTCAATGGCACAAAGCCCCATTGAGCATTTCTGCCAAAACAATCCCAATTCATCAACCAATCTAGACGGAAGGAGATTCACCATAGAACCGCTTTCCACCAGTGCCCACACCTTCCTTCCAGCAATCTTCATTGGTACGTAAGCCAGCGGATTTGAAACCAATTTCATTCCTGCTAGCTTGCGCTCCGCGTCATCCCAAGCCAAGTTCAAATGTTGCACTGTTGGAGGGATCCTATTGTGTCTGCAATCCTTCAGCGCTTGAAACATCTTGTCCACTACCACTGGCAACACCACAGCCAACTCCTTCAAGTTCAAGGGAATAGTTGTTTTTTTCCCCATCACTCTGCGCACAATCTCCACTTCCTTCTTCTTCCCTACTGGATTTTCCTGCCGCCCCTCCATTTCTGGAATGCGCACCACTGGCTTAGGAGCTACTGGCGGTACCCCCTCTTTAGCATCCACATCCATCCTTTCCACCATTGCCGAAAACTCTATTTCTATTTCCCTTTCTTTGGCTTCCACGCGGGGTGATTGCCATACCCTGGGACCGGTGACAATCCCAAGGGAAGCTTGAGAAGTTACCCCCAAATCCTGACCTTGCAAGCATATTTGCTCCATGACGGTTGGATTCCCAGGTTCAGTGGAGATCCGCTTCCCTGTTGGGAACATGAATCCCATTTCCACCGGTCAAACCAATCCGGCCTTGAGGTCTTTCATCATTTCATTGCACCCCACCCGCCAATTCCCCTTGTCCCCACAGTAATTTCATAACCGTGGCACGGGCAGATTCAATGGCAGAAGCAGTCCCCCAATGTGAGGAGGCAGATTGCGCAGCACTGACAATGTTTGACTTGGGAATATCCCTAAATCCTTCATCAATTCCGTCATCTTTCTAATCTCCAGGCCCATCACCATGGTGTTGCTGGAGCGCGTTCCATTTTTGAGGGGCCCGCAACCAGAGCTTCCTTTGGCGCTGCCGGAGTGTGGGAAGCAGACTTCTTTGAAACCATTGGGAACAACCTTCCGTGTCCTCCATAAGTTCCTTCAAGTCCGAATTTCTTTCCACCACCCAACGGATGATAAGGATGTCTGGAAGAAGCACAATACTCACATCCAAAAACCTCTTTACCACGTTTTTGTTGTACAAGTGCCCTGCACCCACGCGCGGAGTTGGGGACCAAGTCCTCCCAAGATGGCCTATTCATTGCGCCCATCTGCCCCAATATCACCTTTTTCTTTTCCATGTAGCAAAAGATCAGGTCAAACATTGGTACATACTCCCCCAATTGCGCCAACATCCAGACTCCACCATTTGCACTTGCTTCTGCCGCGGATCACTCAAAGTTGCTCTCCCAAAACCAAGTTTTGCGCCTCCCCCACCGCGCCAAGATTTCTGCCTTCAGTTTCAGCCAATCAAGTTGCTCATATCCTTCCATCTCTTCCACATCCCAATTTAAGAATGTGAAAATAACATGTGTCCTCTGGGAAATGAACCCAGGTCTCTCATGCATGGAAAGTGTACTACCAACTATACTAAGGACGCTTGCTTCCCAGTGATCAAGATATGCTTGTAGAGGTCAATGAAAATGTCACTTTGTGAGGACATATGATGAATGAGTAACCAACTACAGGCATGCAGGGAATGAGGTCCTGAAGACTGCATGAAAGCATAGATCATATCTCAACACACCCCCATTCTGAATGTAGGGTGAAGGAAGCAAGGCAACATGCTAATATCACACTCATGATGGGCGCTTAGGTAGCGCTGGGCTCATAACCTGTAAGAATGTGAAAATAACATGTGTCCTCTGGGAAATGAACCCAGGTCTCTCATGCATGGAAAGTGTACTACCAACTATACTAAGGACGCTTGCTTCCCAGTGATCAAGATATGCTTGTAGAGGTCAATGAAAATGTCACTTTGTGAGGACATATGATGAATGAGTAAACAACTACAGGCATGCAGGGACTGAGGTCCTGAAGACTGCATGCAAGCATAGATCATATCTCAACACCCAAAGCTTCTCTTTGTCCATGATGAAAAGGACAAAAAGACAAGCCTTATCCAAACCTGTTGCACCTTCCGCGTTGGTGATTCCTTTGTATTGCGCAAGGAAGCGCTCAATGTCCTCAGTGTTGAACCAAATGTGCAGATATTCCGGCGGCTTGATGCAAACGGGCTTTTGATTGGCGCCATTGTTAGAGTGAGGGACACCATATCCTACCCCTGATGGAGGTTGCTTCCAAGAAGCCAGAGGAGGAGGAGGAAGAGGAGTGGGGGTAAGGTTAGACAACCCCGCAATGGTCAATGGGTGGTACTAGGAAATTGCGCTTGTTAGTTTTGAGAGACAAGGAAAAATAGGTTACTTCGCGGCCAGGCCCTCAGATGTGTAATTTGGAAGAGGAATTCTCCTTAAATGGTTCCCAAGTTTGTAAGTTATTGATCTGTTGCGCCTGTAAACCCTGAGTGCAACTGTTCACCCTTTGACTTAGAAAAAGAGAAATGAGAGTAAAGATTCTTCCAAAACCTATGATGATCCAATGATGTATGCCATCCCCTCCACATCCGGGTTGAGGGTGTGGTTTACGTAGCTTTCCCCTCAACCCTAACCTAGGTACAACTGCAAGCAAACAAGAATAATGAAATACAACCCCTAATTACAGAACCCTAGCCCAACTCTATCCTTCCAACCCCATCTCATGATCCACATCCCATACCCCATATCCATCTGTATTGCCCGCCTGGAATTACGTCCACACGGTGTGTCCTTCTCATGATGTGGCCCTTGCGCCCCGCCCAACTTAGAGCCCCCTGCGCATGTCCGCATCCACCCAAGCACCTTTCCAGATATCCAAGATACATCCGCGCAATCCGCGCGTTTCAAGAGGCTTAATTTGCGCAATCCGGTTGATCCAATCCAATCCACCCCGCTTCTCCAGATGCTAAGCCAAATTTGACTGCTGCTGAGCCTGCAGCACGGCTTACTGTGGCAAAGCCGCACCCATTTCTGGGCGCTCTGCCTTTGCTGAGCGCACAGTGCGCAGCCAATTCCAACTTTCATCTATAAAAGACCACCACAGTGGCAGATTGGTTGGAGCATCTGACAGGAAAGATTGGTTGCAGGATGTGAAATGAAAGTGAAGGCATTAGTAACTTCACCATTTTTTTTCCATGAATAAATTTTTTTGTATTTTTTTCATGAAAATTCATAATTTTTTAATCAAAATAATAACTTCCTATCATAAATATGAATTTAATTCAATCTTAATTTCTCATAATGGTTAAAAACAAATTTGAGTGAGATTTTAATTTAAAGGCATGAATTTTAAGAAATTTTAATATCTGGAAAATAAGCAATAATTTTCTCATTTTTCAATTGTGGTTTGACTATAACAATTGCACCCTGAGAGGAGGGGTCAACCAGCTGACCCCTCCTGGGAGTTTCCCCAATTGGAAAAATTCTCAGGCCAGGGGGCAGGAAAAAATTTTCTGGGCTCAGAGCTATGAATATTGTTTTTGGAAGTTGGTTATTTTCAAGTTATAATTGAGAAATTTTGGCAGTTTTTTCACTGCATACCATTGTATAATTTTCATCTGAAACATTGAAATTTTGAAATCAATCAATTTCTTAAAATATCAGCTATGTGAATTTTTTTTAAATAGGATTTTCCACAGTGAGTTCACATCTTAGCACAAGTTTCTAACCATTTTGGAACCTAGAAAGGAATTTTTTCTTAGAAAAATAAAATTTTTCCTTTCAAATATTTTAAGCATACAAGCAAACAAGGATCTGCCAATATTTGAAATAGATGCACATTTAAATTAATTATTTACTAATCATAAAATTAAAAAACTAACCTCTAATATTATCCCCAACATCATCATGTCAAGGAATCCCACCCCAAAATCAATCAAAGCCATAAGAAAATCAGGTTCTCAGGTCATCCCATCTCATCATCACCCATTATTTTCATAAATGTTTTTTTTGCACTATTACTAATAAATCAATTCACAAGAAGAATATGTCAACTATCAAAACCCACCAAATATCCTTGAAACAAACTATTATACTTTGGAAATTTTTCAAAATTTACTTGAAAAGACAGTATGCAACACCTTATCAACTGAAGAAAGCATCAAGATTGGAAAAAGAGAAATAATTCTCAAGTTATATCTGGGGCTGTGTCAACTTGAGTTTCAAGAATAAAATATCAGTTGGATTGACTTTCAATGGAATCATTCAGAAATCACTACCTTGGATCAATTTTTCATATCAATTAGCTTCAAAATTTTGTTGTCTCCAAATCAGAAGGCACAATAAATCATATTCCCCTCAATCTTGAATATCTTACCACTTATGTTTTGAGAGAAATGTTGGAGTAATGGATCTGTTTCAATGATTTAAAAATGAATAAGATCCCTAATCCAACTCCTCTGAAATGTAAAATAAGGCCTTGGGTAAGACCTTGTATAAATAAGCATTCTGCATGGTTTTCCAAAAGAACTAAAGGTTAATTTCTTCTCATATTTTTTATATGGCTTTACAACCACAAAATTGAAACAGCCAAACTGATTGTTGAAAAATAATTTGCAAAATTAATTCTCCCATCTCCAAAATAATATTCAGATAAAGAAGAAGCTGAAAACGCAGCATAACTGTCAGCTAAATCACCCTGGTGCTCTGAAAAATGCATCAGTTTTATTCACATGCTGGATCTTCAAAAAAAAAAACAAAGCATCAAAGAGTTGAAAGGAAGAACAGGAAGGACTAGTTTAATTTAACATAAAATAAATCCAGGATTGAAAATTCCAAGAAATCTTCATGCATGCAAAAATATTGCTCAACATTTTTATGAGTAGGCATATTTTAATCCCTTTAGTGAAACTGAAAGAATTTACCTTAAAATTAAACCACCAATTGAAAATTTAAATTGAATCATACTTACTGTGACACCAAATCTGGTTACTCTATGATATAAAAAATATTTCTATTGAAATGAAATTGATTCACTATTGTGTGAGAGCTAAGGTTTATTAATATGTTATAAATTTGTGAAAAGAAAACCTAAGTAGTTTGCATGTGTTTCAATTATGATTTGTAAACATGCCCTCTTTGGTTCTTTTTTTTTTGTAATTTTGGTGATCTCAAGAAAGAAAGTATTCTTAATTTTTTCTGATTTCATCCAATTTTAAATACTTCATTCTTGGTCAGAAATGAAGGTTGAAACAAGAACATTTGTTGAAACAAAGGAAAACTCACAGATTTGAAGCAATTGGATATTCTTTTATGATGACTTGCACAAAAAAAATTCAAAAGTTTAAAATTGGGAAAAAAACCCAAGCTGAAGAATTGAAATTTGCATTGGAGCTCATACACAAATCAATCAAAGTGGAATCATAATTTCTAAAAATTTGCCATTGAACCTCAACATAACATCAATTTTTAATTTTCACAAAATCTACACGTAAAATACTTATGGATTAGGACTATCACATATTAAAAGTGTGAACTGTGTGTGTATAGTTTGAAAACTGTTGTGAAATGATCCCCAAAAACAATAATTTTAAACAATTCAGTCTGTGCAAGCACAATAATATTGTGAGAAAGTGATCCAAAAAGATTTTTTCAGGTTTCCAACAGGGTTCTAGCAGGTTTCCATTTGAGTTACATAGGATATCCACTCACTGAACATCTAGCCATGTTCCCTGACTTTCCCCACAGTGACCAATTTAATTCTGGGAAATCAATTAATTTGCAATATTAAAAAAAAATATCATGCGGTTCATGAAGAATTATAAAAAATATGAAAAACAGATTTTATTGAAGAAAGATAAAGACTTCTGGCAGAATTGAATTATATTAGTGTTTAAACTCCAGTCTAAGTCCTCACTGAAAAAAAATAAAAAAAACTTACAAATTGGTTTTCAAGCCAGCTTGCTCTCTCCCAATTGGAAAAAACCACTGATAGTTGCTTCTGCGCAACCAAATTGGCTCAGATTTATCCCAATCAGGATAGCTTGCTACCGGAATGAAAAATTTGGCTCAGAGTTATCCCAATTGGGATAACTTGCTTCCAGACTGCAAATATTTCTGCAGAGTCATCCCAATTGTGATACCTTTCTTTAGTTTCTTCAGCAACCATGTCCTACATTTTCCTGCCATTGATGGAGCAAAAATTCCCTGCATTCAAACAAGCGATTTTGCACAAAACCAGAAACAAGAAATTGAGAAAGAAACCTGGATCAGGAATGAAAAAAATTTACCAAATAATTGCCAGAAAAGCCAGCCAACAGACAGAACAGCAAAGAAGGAGAACTTACAAAAAAATCTGTTTCATTCAACCACCACAAACAGCTTTAAGAACTTCCATTAACAAGGATACACAATAGGAATACCAAGGTAGATAGAAAGACCCAAAATGAAGAACAAGATAGATAGAAAGACACAAATCAGACCTTCTGTTCAGAATTCTCCTCTGATACCTGTGGTTAACCATCATGTGCCTTGAAAAGAATATTATGCTCCTCAAACTGATCACAAATTGTTCTAATTTTCCTGCTTTCTATACTGGCTTCTTCAACTTTATATATACCAGAAACATTTGAGCACATCTATTTCTTGTTTTAGAAAGATTAATAAAAAGCGCACACAGATTGAGGCCCTCAAACCCAGATTTTATCACAATGAACAGTCAAAATAAGCTCCCATTTACAAAGAATAATTGAAATCTCAAGCACTGCTTTAAAAAAAATCCTTGATAGACTGGATAAACAAGCCTATCTCTTAAAACCAGCAGCAGAAATGTCAGAAGCATTGAATAAAGCCATCCTTAATAAATAAATCAACAGTATTCAATGTGTGAACATGCCCAACTTCTCTCTTTGGAAAGACAGAATGTAAAACTTCCTAAAACTGCAAGTCCTCAAGGAAATACTGAAATTTCCTGGCCAGAACCATAAATTTATCAACCTTAAAATTAGAACCATTCTAATATCCAAGCTCAAACTCAAACATCATCAATCACAAGAACAAAGAAGACTCAAAATCCATCTGGAGGTCAATTATGAAGCTCTTTGCCTCATCTGAAGCATCAAACAGAGCCAGGGTTTTGAAGAATTTCTTTGTATCAACTTCAACAAAAATTAAATTCAAAACTTTATCACCCAGACCAAGAGTTCAATCACTTGGCTGTAAAAAGTAGGCATCTCTATTCCTGAGGATGTTTTTGGATAAACCATTTGTTAAAAATTTCCAGCAACCCCACACTAAATAACTCAAAAGATTACTCCCTCAGACAGGCCCATAACTCCAGAACTTGTTCTCAACAATTTGGGAATATTCTCCAACAACATGACAACCATGATTTCATCCAAAAGTAAGGCCACTTCACTTCAAACTATCAATGCAATTGAAATCAGATGCAAGAAAGGCAAAAATAGTCCTTTAGCTCAACACTCAATCTCCAACTGCTGGAATCTTGACCCTGAACTAAAACAAAAGATACCATCAACCACAGAGACTAAAATCACTGTCAGCTATCTTCATCATTCTCACTAACACCTATACAACAGACTTAACTTTGATTCTGGCTGTACCTCTAATATTATCTCAGAACCAAATCCTTCAAAAACTTTAAAAAGAAAAACAGGGATATTTAAAGACTTGATCTAGAAATCATCTTCTGGAAATAAAGGACCTGGCACTGTGTGTTTGAATAATGATTATGGTTCCAAATTGTGGTTAAAAAATGTTCTAAATGTCCCCAATTTGTTGGGCAATGTGCTGTATCTTCATTGTCTAATCATTGACCAATACAAAGTAATTGTTTAAATGAACATGTTCTCTGTTTCCAGTGACAGAATAGTTTTCATCAATGGATACTAGCAGAAATATTTTGCATTAATACATATAAGAAAACCAGCAGAAAGGTCATTCCTCTACAATGCAGAAATCTGGAACAAATCCCTGGGGAATGTCATCTGTCACAGAATCAGAAAAAAGTTGAACATACTCATTAAAAAAGACACCAGATGTGAGTGCTGTTCTTTCAGAAACATAACCAAAGCTTCCTTCAAAAGTAGACACAGCCCAGAATCCATACCCTATGAAGAGTTGCATCTGAATATCATTGGGCCCATCACTCCAGGTTCAATTGAAACTCATAGGTACATCCTCACTGTGGCTGACATCCACTCCAGATACTTCTCCAGAATTCCTCTCAGATCCAAAATCAAAAACTTTGAAACTATATCTCCCATCCTGAATCTAGAAGCCAAGAGACTAAAGTACTATCCCTGTGTTCTACACTCTGAAAGATGAGTTAAATTCAAGAATGATGATTTCAAGGAGTAATGCAAAAAGAATCTGATCAAGACAAGATATTCTGACCCATACAACAGTCTGGCTGAGATACACAACAGAAACATACTTGAGTCAATAAAAACCATTTTTCACAACTAATGACTAAAAAAAAAAGTATGAAAAATTTTTCTCCCACCCATCAATTTTAGAATGAATCCAATACCCAGCCACAAGACCAAAAAATCTTGATCCTCCCTCTTCAAAAACAAAACTCTTCCCCTAGACTGCTTTCATCCCATTGGAAATCCAGGCTCCTTCCTGACTCTACCCAAGAAATACTCAGCTTACTTATTCCAGGAACCTTGCATTCCTTTAGCTACAGGAAGCGATGCAGTTATGGAATAATAATATTCCAAGGAATAAACATATAAAAAACTCAAAAATAATAAATAGAATGACAGCTGGGTTTGCTTATTTTCTTCAAGGGAATAATCATGGTTTTGGAATAAATAATAAAGGTATGAGACAGAGGAAATATAACAATTTCTTATGTCTTATAAGCTCTTGATCACATGTGGCAGAAAGTCTGGATTCATAATTAGAATTCATTGTAGTTAGAAAAACCAAAAAGGTACTGTATATATACCTTTCTGGGTCAAGGGGCCTTCCCAGGAAATGTATACAGCATAGTGCTTGTGGGCTATGGCTAGTAGACTAACCAGGGCTAGTCTGGCACACATTCTTAGTGCTTTCACTCATATTTACCTTTCTGTATAGGATTTATTTGTGAAATTCTTGTCAGAACTTGCCCTTTTGTTGTAATTTAATCTTTCTGAATTCTTGACATATACCTTTATTTTGTATGTATTTATTTGAAGAAATTGTATAGAGGCAAAAATTAGTAGATGCTTCATCATTGTCTGATCATTATGGCAATTTTTAATAATTTTTATGTAAACACATTGGGTAGTTTTGCGGTCCATGAAGATTTGTTGATATCATTTTTGTGAAAAAATTAATTATTGTTTTATTTAAGTTGTCTAATTTTATGACTAACTTTTATGTGTTTTTATTCATTTTTCAGATCCTTCAAAAAATTCCTCATCCGTCTTTCAACTTATTAAATACGCATGGCAAATGCATAGGGGATGTAGCAGTTTCCTTTGGTACCTTGTTGACCAAATTTCCCTGGCAGGTTTGACCCGTGCATGCTTGACAGCCTGCTTTGTGTGGATGCGGGGATGCGCAGGCAAATTTTGAAAAAACAAGAATCTGACCATACCTTCTAAACTACACACAAAAATCAAATTTCGAAGCAATTTTTTTTGTGAAAACTAATGTGACAATACACGTGAAATATTATAATGGTCAAAAACCACTTGTAGTGGTGTTGTGTTTTTGGGCCATTTTCTTATTAATTTATATAAAAATATAAGGAGTTAGAATTCTATATTGGGGTCAGTGAGTGACCCTAACTTAGCTTGGATGGGAATCCATATTTTTGATAATATTTTAGGATTTCCTACTTCTTCTTGTATTTTAATAATTTATTTTTTTTATTATTTTATTTTCTGTTTTGACAGGTTGCTCTGTAAAATTAGAAATCTCACAGAAATACCTCTTTGAAATAAAAAAAATCCAATAATATTTTTTCCTGGTTTGCTTCAATGAAAACCATAGATCCTATCTCATTCTTTCTGACTCCAAAAAAAATTTCAAAACAAAAAATTCAAGTTCCTTACCTTCATTGCTAGAACCAAAAACACAAACTCCTTGGATCTTGATTTTGAGAACACAGACCAGCTTAATCCTACCAGAAAGCTCAGAGACACAACACCTTCCTCAGAGTCAGGAAGTGAAAGCAAAGCCTCACATTACAACACTGAAGGTGAACTTAGTGAGGGTCCATTTGTCGATGATGGTGAGAGCATATCAGCAAGCCAAGGTAAAGACCAAAAAATTCGCAAGAAGTCACCAACTCCAGAAATTCAGCCTAGTCCACCCAGAAAAAACCTGAGAGAAAGATCCTCAAGATTCAAAACTTTCAGATATACATGTGTCAGCACCCCTGAAAGGTTCTTTGGAGCCTTCAATACCAAGTTCAACTCCATTGAAAGGATGGATGTGTGGGAAGATACAACCATAATTACAGAATCTTACTTGAATTCTATCATGGTTCTCAAAACCAAACCCGCCACTGCTTTATCCCCACACAAATAAAAAATGCTAGACTCTATATCCAAGGCTTTAAACAGCTTCCAGGAATCAACTTCATTTATAACTCCTCCCCCACTGGAAAGTTTACCACACTCTTGAAAATTCTCATTCTATCTGTTCACAGAAAAATTTCTCTTACACAGTTTTAAGTGAAGCATGAATTTCTGTGTGTTCCACTGAAAAAAAAAATCTACATCAAAACTCCATCTTGCTGTCAAAGAACTTTTCAATTACTTAAACTGAGGAGATCTCTCTATGGTCTCACAAAAGCCACAGCCAACTGGTATGGTACTCTCACCAACTGGCTCAAAGAAATAAAATATATCCCTTCCAACCCCAATCCCTGCCTCTACACATACCAATATTTTGACTTCTTTCCTTCCTTACATGTTGAAAACCTTATTTTAGCTGGAAAAACCCAAGAATTTGAATAAATTTTCATTGGAAACTTTCCCAATTCCTCTGCTCATACTCCAGAAATTCTCCTCAATATTTACCTGACCATCTCAGAATCCAAGATATCAATCTCACAAAAGAAACATGTTGAAAAGGGACTCAAATTTTTTATCTGTGAAAGATGTAAAGACATTCTAAATCCTCTCACTCCAATAATCCAACTTCTGAAGGCATCTGAAAAAGAAATGGAACAATTACAAAAGCTCAACATTTACTACAGAACATACACTGGCATTCTAAACTATCTTTCCCGAAGAAAAAATCCAGAAATAGCTCCAAAAGTCTCCATACTGTCTAAATTAAAAACCAATACAGATATAAATCATTGGAAGGAAGTTCTCAACTACTGGAAATATATGGCATTAACCACTTCAAACTCTATTTCAATTTCTCCCTCTTCCTTCAATTCTTCCTCCAGAATTACATACTTCAGCAATAACACCTGGGCCAATTACCTTGACAAAAGAAAGGCCAATGTTAAATCTGCAACCTTGGGGTTTCAAACTGGGGTTAATTGCTGTTCAAAACCCATATGGGTTGCAAATGGAAATTCACGGCTAAACAAGGAGCAAGAAAAGTCGCTCACAACTTGCGCATCCCCCAGGGGGTTTCAAATCCCCAATTGCAGCCCCCCAGGGGATGATCAAGTTGTGAGCAGGGGTTGCCCCTGTTTTCCAGGCCCATTTGGGGCAAAATAGCCCCAAATGGGCCATTTGAGGGGGGATTTGGTGTACCTAGGCGCCCCTGGACCACATTTGAGTGCTGCCAACCCAAATTTGGGGATTTGGAATACTATGTGAGACTATGATTGGACCACAAAAAGAAAATTTGGAATCAAACACTCTGTGTATTAGAAAAACAAATACTTTTCACAAACTGTGTATACACACAACACATGCCCATTGGATAAATACATTTTTCTCAACCCAAAAGTGAGCAAAAGTTTGGAGTTGTTGGATTGAAAATTGAATTGAATACTGAATTTCCTTTGAATTTTGTTGGTTGATGGGAACAGTGGCAAGCCCAAGCCCTCCCCAATTATTCATGCCTACTTTAAAGGACTTAATTTACAGTTTGATTAACAAAGCTTTGGTGGAATTTAGGGATTTGGTTAGGGATTTGGAAAAGGAAACATTGGAAGCCCCAATGGCATCCTCATCTAGGTTTAAAATAGAGGAAAAAGATGGTTCTTCACAACTGGAATGACTAAAGGTGGTGGTTCAAATTTCATATTTCACTTGAACAAGAAGGATTTGGATTGAAAAATAATAATGTAAGTAAGGGGTGCCAGAATGGCTGGACCCTCCTCCTGTGAGAGCCCTTACTAGTAGGAAAGGATCCAAGATTTATTTTAAAAAATGGGAAGCCATGCATGGCTACGCATTGAAAACATTCAATTCAAAGAACAATTAATATGTGGATCTATCATGTGACATATTTGGGGTATATCAAGGACCATACCTCACCAAAACGCAAAGGCAAATTCACACAAGGAAGGTTGGGCGTCAATTCATGATCCTTAAAATTATTTAAGTAGCAGATCTCATATGTAATCTCTCCATTATTAATTACCTAAAAAATCATCAACCATCTGAAAGGTCCTCAGTGCATCCTCAAATGAGGAGAATCTCTTTTCAAGCCTTGGAAAAAATTAAAGAAGGAATGAAAGATGGCCTCAATACAATTTGACTCAAAATAAAAAATTTAGCAAGATTTATGGTGGATAATACATTTAAAATAGAAAATTCTATAACACTAAGCGTAAGTTAAAGCTTGCATAACTGGATGGGAAAGGTGTTATGGATGTTCTTTTGAAAATGCTCCAGGAATCAAAGTGGGCTTTTGGGTCAAAATTTGGTTCAAGGGTCACTTAGAGGCCCTTTTCTTGGATCATCCTGAGTCTATAAAAATTTGAAAAAAATACCATCATGTTGCATTGTTGGATTGTACTGACAAACCAAATAGGTACAACATCCCTCTATTGCATTTTGAGGAATGACAGCAGACAGGAAAACTTTTAAAAAGGCTTTTGTTTTTATGAAAAAAAAAATGTATGAGTTCTGAAGTTGGGCATTGAATGCATTAAAGGAGTTAGCTTATGATTCCAAGAGGCTTCCCAAAGTCTTTGTGAAGGTCTTTGAAAAAGCTCTTATGTTTGCTATAGAAAATAGGTTCCCTGAGCCATCCAGACAGTCATGCTCATGGCACATTTCTTCAAATATTCAAGCAAATTGTAAATTTTGCTTCAGTAATGAAGATGAAGGATGTCAAATTTTTATGACTCTGTGGGAAAGGTAAGGGGCCTCCAAAACCAAGGGGGAGGCAGAAGTCAATGATGCAGAACTCATATTATGCCAATTTATTGCTTTTTCTGTTCATCTCTTCTGGGAATTCTGATGTTTAAACTTGTATACAGTGTTTCTTGAGGACATGAGGATGTACTTGAGTATATGGAAAAGAAAATTTTCCCTATCAAAGAGATTTTAAGTTAGGAACTTTTCTTTGAAAAGAATTTTTCCCTTTGGGTTAAACATTTTCAATCAAGGCAATCAAACTCATTGGAAAAAAATTTGAGAAGTTAAAGCGCAACCATGCCAGCAAGATGTGCTCAAACTATCTTTCAAAAAAAAGGATCTTGCCTTTCACATTTTAGGATAAATACTAGCGTCAAGAGGATCAATTGTGCCTGAGGATTTTGATCCTCAGTGGAGCTTAAATTATGAACCTTCCATTGAAGTAAGTTCTCTTTTTTTGGTTCTTTGAAGGGTATCAATTATAGGATTGACAGAAATCATAGGATTGAAAGATTAATTATTTTTTTTATTTTTTAAGGATTGAAACAGATCCAGTGCTTTGAAAATCCCAATTTTTCAACAAGTTTAATTCCATGCTTATGGCACAACCTCAACATGTTACATTGGGGATTTCTAAGTATTTGGTCAATTACACAGCAACTTTGATTGCCAAGGAAATGCTTGAGCCAAAGGTCTTCAGGTCCAGCCACATTCAACCCAAATTTAAATCAACTTTTTGGGATCTTCCAAAATTTGAACACATTAAAGGAGAAATTAAGAGGGAAAAAAGAGTTCAAAAGGAACCAAAAATACCAAAGATAGTAAGTCTTTTATCTAGAGAAGTGTTCTTTTTTTATGGTTTAATCAACTGATGGGAGAATGATTTCTGTAGTGAAATCAAGGCTCTTCATCTGAATTTCATAGTTCAGATGAAGAGACTGAAAGTGAATTAGGCTCCATTAATTTGGAATCAGATCCTTTTCTGAGGAAGAAGAATAAATGGACCAGTCAAACAGAAGCTCATCTTTGGTGAGTGTTATTCCCTTTAATGAGATTAGAATTTTTGCTAAGTAATTTTTGATTTTAGGAAACAAAAGCAAATTACCTCAATCAAATACCTGAGGACTTAAATAGGTTCTTGAGGAGTTTTGGGATACAGTTGATGATGGGAATTGTGGATTTAGAGTCATTGCAAAATTTCTTGGGTATCCTGAGCATGGATTTTTTAAAGTATGAAAGAGAATTATTGAAACATTAAGAAAAAGATAGAAAAAATACTTGACATTAATAAAATCAATGAAAAGATTTCCTATTCAAAATGGCTTTCAAATTTGTATATGCATCAAATAATAGCTGATAATTATGGAAGGCAAATATGTTTCATTTCATTAAATTCATGATGTACTTATACTCCTACAAAAATGGGTGTAAAAGAACAATGATATCCCATCTTCATTCACTTTGTTAAAAATAATCACTGGGTTCATCTTTTAATTGAGGGAGAAATTATTCCAATCCCACCCATTGTTTCCAAACCTGCTTCTTTGACTTCTAAAAAAGCTTCTGTTTGGGTTGACCATCTAAAAGATCAACTTATGTTGTATTCTAAGTTATAAAAATTAATTTTAATTTCATCATTTGGGTTTGGGTTCTGAGGCTGATCTTGTAATTTTATTAATATAAAGGGTTATAAAGTCTTCAACATCATTATGTTGAGTGTTTTGAATTATCATTTTGTTTAGTTTTTTGAATGAGATTTTATTTTTAATTCATTTCAACTTGTGTCGGGACAATCCCATCATGGGGAGTAATTTTACTTCTGGTGATGGGATCAGCTTAACAAAAGTTGAATTTGTTTTTGTTTTTTGTGTTTTCACTTCAGGGCTAGTAAAGTTGGACTTTTATTTTTTTTAATTTTTACTTTAGGACTGCTCCATATATTTTTTCATTGTTTATTTAATAGGGTGTATCAAATTTCAAATTTTCAAAAAATTAAATGGCTAATTTCAAACCCATCAATTTTTTTTCAATTTTTTTTTCAGTTAAGACCATTGATTCATTTTTTATTTTGTTAAAAAAATATTTTTTGAAAAATTGATATTTTTCCTGATATAAGCTTTTTAAATTTTTCAAAATTTTAACTTTGATACACCCTAATTTTTGATATTTTTACTTTAGGGATAGTCATGTTGAAACTGTATTTTTTATTTTTTTTTCTTATTTTGGTGGTTTTGTTTTGTTTTTTCAATTTTAGTATTATTTTTATTTATTTTAATTTGTTTATTCTATTTCTTTCTTTTTATTTTCTTTTTTTCTTTTTTCTTTTTTTGGTGTTTTTGTTTTGTTTGTTCAATTTTATTATTATTTTTATTTATTTTAATTTGTTTATTGTATTTTTTTATTTTTTCTTATTTTTTTATTTTTTTTATTTTTTTATTTTTTTTTCTTTTTTGGTGTTTTTTTTGTTTATTCAAGTTTTTATTAATTTTTAATTATTTTATTTTAAATTTCTTTTTTCTTCTCATCGCTCACATAAGTTTTGAGCAGCCTTTCACAACTGAAATGGGTTGTGAGCACCCATTCAAAACTGAAATTGGTTGAAAACCGCGCCACATGACCTTATTTTGGTTGTGCACAAGCCGCATAGGGTTGAAAATTTAACTTTGCCTCACAACAAAATCAAGAAGTTTTTATATCTGTTTTTTTCTTGATTATCCCATCTCCTGTAACAGCTACAAACAAATAAAATCACCATGTAATCCACCAAAGCTGAAATCAACTCATCCTAATTAAGCACCTCTGAAGTCTTGCAGTCTCCTGGTCATCTTACTCAAGTTGTGACTCCCATGTTAATCTCATTCTCTATGACACTAGCAGCATATACTGCTAAAACAGTTATAAATTAGTTTCAAAATTAGGATTCTTGTGAATTTGATACTTAGATAATTTTAACTCTTTGAATCTTAACCCTGGAGAGCCACTCAAAGATCCTTTAGTGAATAACAAAAAAAATCCCCATGTATATCCCCTGGAGAAGATACCAAGCTCACCAGAATCTAATTGTCCAGCTACAGGTTATTAACGGGCTTTTAGAAATCTCCATGCGTAAAAAAGAGAACTAAAAAACTTCCTTAATAATTTCATGGAAGCAATAAACCAAAATCATTTGATATCAGGCAATGGGGGTCCAAATTTCTGGGATATGTAATTGCAAGGACTGGTTCATTTCAATGACTTTTATCCCCATATCTTAAAATTTAAACTTCAATATCTTATAATTGTATTTTCAGACAACCGTGATAATTTCCAAAAACTACAAAAAATTGATTTATATTTCTTCAATTTGAGGAGTAAAATCCTTGAAATTTATCAAAACCTACCATGAATTGATGAAAAAAAACTTAGCTATTCCTGTATCCTCAAAAATTTGAGAAATTACAAACAAAAGCATTTTATTTTGGAAATCATAAAGATTTTGAAAAAATATTATATAGGTTTGATGATTCATTTATGAATGAAAATGGGTGTGTTTCATTTCATATTTACATTTTTTTGAGTTTTGATTATTTTATTTGATGGGAAAATTCAGAAATTATATAAGGCCATTTTGAAGGATTTCCAGATTTGATCAACCAAAAAATTTAATTTTCTGGGAAAAAGCTTTTTGAATTTCAAAATTCAACAAAGCCATTAATCAACATTAATATTTGTCATCACAAAAAAAAATCTTAAAATGTACCAATATTACATTGAAAAAAAATGAAACAAAATATTCAAATCAAAATTAAAATATTTTGAAAAATCAATAAAAATCCAAGCCCCATCTCAAACCATTGATGCAAGAATCTCCTTGAAAAACCAAGTTTAAAGGGAAAATTAACTAGGTCTCTCCAGAAAAAATTTTGCTTTGAGAGAGAAAGGGAATTTCTACATATGAGCTTTATATTAAAGGATGAGATTATTAATTTCAGTATGTTGATAGCTTGTGAAGCAGAAAAATTAAAAAACCATCTTGGAATTTTATAGATAATTTCAAATAAATTTAGAAATCATACAAAATTCTGAGATTTAATACTTCAGCTTGTTTATTTAATAGTATATATTTCATGATAATCCAAGTTTTAGTTTTAACATTCTTGATTTCAAAAATTAAACTTAAAGAGTATTACCAGAATCTTTTGCTAATTTTTTTTTATAATTCTAGCATTTAAAAAATCTGAAAATTACGTGTTTTGAGATATCAAAACATCCCATGTATTTAGTAATGAGTGCCTCTAAAATTTCTGAATTGATTACCTGTAAGGAAAAACAAACTTCTCAATTTTATTTTTTCTCAAGATTTTAATGAGAAATATTTTTCCTGGATATCTGTGGAATATAAAAATGATTATTGGAAAAGAGTTTCTTTTACATTTGAATTCTGGTTTCAAGCCTAAATCAGGAGTAATGAAACCTCAAAAAAACCATTGAAAAATTATTCTATCTTCTCTCAAAATTATATTAAAAGGCATACTCAAACCCATTCAGTCAGTTATCTGACAAATCTCTACCAGAAGATAGTAAATACCCATTAATTCATTCAAAACTTTAATTTTTGGATTATTATATTTTAATTTCTTATTGATCTAAATTTATCATTTCAAACCTCTTTAAAGAGAATTGGAAGGATACTAAAAGTTTTATTTTGAGTTCCATGAGCCTTTTATATTTACCAATCATTTGTAATCAAACATGGAAGAATATTGTGAAAAAGAAGATTTAGAACTCCTTATAGTCTGTATTAGTTTTTTTTCAATTTTAGCCATCAAAGCAGGAAACTTTCCTAAAAATAATCCTGAAAATCATGAGACATGAACAATGGTCCCAGGTCCTATTCTTGGTCCTATTTAATCTCTCTTTCAGCAATAATCTATCAAGCATTAAGCTTTAATAGCAGAAAAATTAGGAAAGAAATTTCTTTGAAAAAGAAGTTGAAAATGTTTCCTCCTATTTTACTTTTGAATTTTTACCATATATAAATGATTCTTTATCTTCAAAGCACATTGGGAAGGCAAAATCCTTCAAACCAATTGAACCTAATCACCGCTTGTACTTACAAGTTCTGGTTTTATGGATAAATGTTACAAATAAAAAGAAGTTTTTAGCTAATTTATTTTGATTTTTATATATTTAATCATCTATTATTTCTCACAAAAAAAATTAAATTTTACAGAAAAATCAAATTTTGATTCATTCAAAAAATTACAAAAACTTGAAAAATACTTGAAAAAAATCCCAGATTCAAAATTGATTTCAAAAATTTTTCACAGTCCATATTCTTTAAAATTGATTGATTCTGGAAGAAGGATAGAAAGGAACATATGAGATAAAATAAAGACCACTTTTTTGATTTCAGAAGTCAATAATTTCACAGTAAATTACCATTTAGAGGCATTATTTAGGAATGTTGATATTCATGAGAACTTTTCAGAAATTATATTTGATTCACAAATATTAATATGATTTGCCTGATTTCTCTCAGGAATAGTATTGTTTTCTTGGAAGGATTTGAAGATGAATCATTCATTTCTTGGTTTGAAAACAAGCAATTTTTAATTGCTCTAAATTTCAGCTTACTGATACCAGGAACTTTGCCGTCCTTTAGCTACAGCAAGTGATATTGGTGTTTGAATTCTAATAATTCTAAGAAAATTACGTAAAATGCTCAAATGGCTGATTTAGAAGCAAGAAAAGTTTGAGTGGTTTTTTTGGATTAAATTGATTTAAATATATTTTTAAGAGGGGCGAAAGTTTATACAAACAGGGGAGCCTTATTGGATAACAACCTCTCTTCACAGGGCTCTTTTGAACAGTATAAAGACCTTGGGACAATGAGGTCCTAAGTGATTACTCAAAAGGGGTTTAATCAAGGGGATTGGGTGGACTGGCTGACTAACAGCACTTATGCCTGGAGGAAAGGAGGAGATAACTTCGTAATTCAAGCAGAAACTTGAAGAAACTTGCAGAAATTCATGGTTGAAAGTGTCTCAGGACAATTGTTAGGTATTATTGCTGATATTCTTCAATGGGATTAACAATGGGTTAGAATTAATAATTATACTATCAGACTGAGGCCATAAATAACCTCTTAATCTTGAATAAACACTTGATCACAGATGGCAAGGGGTCTGTATTGATTACTTAAAAATTACTGGGGTTTAAACCATCTAAAAGGGGTTGTCTATATACTTTTCTGGGGTAATAAGATCTTCTCAGGGTACATAGAGAGGGTTGTGCTTGTGTTCTGAGGCTGGAAGGCTAACCAGGGCTAGTGTGGCACGTATTCTTGGTGCTTTCAACAGGCTAGCCTTGCCTGTGTCATATTTCTATGTGAAATAATTGTCAGAATTTATTTAAATATCAATTTTTTATTTTTATGGTACCGACATATTTCCTTTTTTTGTATTACTTTCTTTTGAGTGGCATGGGTAGAAGTGGGTATTTGTAGATTCTATGCCATATTCTGCACATTTTGCTAATTTTTAATGATTTTTTGTTAGACTTCTTGGTGTGTTTCGTGGTTCATGAAGATTTGGCAATCTTATTTACGTGACAACCTTAATTATGGATTTCTCACAATTCATTTGCTTTAATTTTTTTTATTCTCATATTTCCATTCAATTTTGTTAGGTTTCAAACATCTTCCTATCCTTCAGTCAACTTTTCACATATGCATGATGTATGCATGCAAGTTGTAGCATGTTCCTGCGGTACCTGGCTGTTGGCATTAGCGCAACTGATGTTGAAGCGCGCAGGCTTAACATCTGCATGCAGGAATCCATCATCAGTCATTTTGAATGTGGGTTTCTTGACATGCGCCTACATAATGGGTGTCAGGCGTGTGTACCCTTGCTATATGAATGCAGGGCTGCGCGGAGGAATTGTGTCATAATGCAAATCCGCCTATAACTCCTAAAATATAAACAACACCTCAATCCTGACTGAATTTTAGGTGTTAAACTATAAGTGGCATTATGTGTGAAATATTAGAATTGCCAAAAAGTACCATATTGGTGCCATGGTTTATTGGTCTTTTCTTCTGAAATCATTCAAAAATGTAAGGAGTTGGAATTCAAGGGTGGGTTCAGTGAGTGACCCTACCTATTTTTGGGTGTGGAATCCATTTCTGCAATAATATGTATTGATTTCTTACTCTTTCCAATTTTATTATTTATTTGCTGTTTTTGATCTGCTTTGACAGGTTTCTCTTGTCAACTAGCAAGATTCAAGGTTGGGGTCAGTGAATGACCCTACCTATTTTTGGGTGGGGAATCCATTTCTGCAATAATATGTATTGATTTCTTACTCCTTCTAATTTTATTATTTATTTTCTGTTTTTGATCTGCTTTGAAAGGTTGCTCTTGTCAACTAGCGAGCTTACACTAAACTTGTTTTGTGAATGAAACATTCTTTGATAATTTGGTTCCTTGAACTCCTTGATGTGTGAGATAGAACAATAGTTTGAAAAAAATTGACTAGCATCAAACAAAAAAACATGAAAAATAAATATTGAAATCATTATTTCAAATTCTGATTTAATTACTTGCCAAGATTTGCTTTGGGAATGGACATTTTGACACCACAAAATTAATTATTTCACACCAATTATGGCACTGATTTACAAGGCAATTATGATTGTTTGTAAATTTCCATCCCCAAATATTTTTTTCATGCACAGTTGCATGCCCTGATGATTTTGGTGTGCACAGCTGGAAAAGTCAAAATATTGTGTATAAATATTTCTTTTTAGAACGTGAACCTGTGGACACCAAATATTTTGTCATTTGGATGTGGGCACACTAAAAAATGGTTTTTCACTCAAATTGAAACTATTGATGAGTTGTGTAATTATTTGATAAAGGAAGGGTATCTTTTTTATGAGATTTTCTTTAATAATTTCAAAATTTCAAACATTTTTTCCAAAAAATCCCAAAAAATAGATGAAAGAACAAAAAATAAATTTGATAAGATTGACAAAACGTAAACAATTCCTCATTAATAAAACTAAAAAAAGGAAATGTTTGTGGGAACAAATTTTGACCTCTGTAGAAAGAAACCCAGTTTAAGTTTTCATATGGAGGTATTTCATGTTGAAATTGTTATTTATGAACTTATTTGAGCTTCAAAATTCTTTAACTCAAAATGAAAAAAAAAATGAAAAAAACTCCATTAGCTTTGGTAATTTTTGCTGAATGCTTTTGCCAATTCTTTTATTTAATTTTTTATTCTTTTAGGGAGACATTTAATTTAAGTATTAAGAAAAAAATCATAAAAAAACATTAAATTTTTTTTATTAACTTTATATTTCACATCTTATCAATATTTTCATGTTCCATATTCATTTTGACATGATTTTAAACTTTTTTAGAATACTTTAAAAGTTTCAATGTTTCATTCTTTTGAGTGGTACCCCATTTTTTGGAATTCACAGGTAAACACAACATTTTGTGGTGTTCAAAGATCCACACACAAAATTCTTTGGCATAAACGCATCCAACAACCAAAAAATGTGGTGCGTGTACCTGTGCACATCAAAATTATTGGAATTAGGGGGGAAAATTCCCAAAAACATGGTGTGCCATTAGTAATATGCTTGCATCAAAATAGCTGTGCCCTTATTTTTTTGATTGATCATCAAAAATTGGATTGTAATTGAGAAATCAATATGTTGTGGCTTTTTACAAAAATCAAATGTAGAGTGAAATTGATGGGGGAGTGGTCAACACAATCAATCACCCTTCCTGGGCTTCATCTGAATTTTCAGAAGTACCTGGTTGTACCCAATTTTAAAATCAGTCCCAAGACATTTTTCTGCCCATTATACCTACACTAAATAGTATTTAGCATTTTTTGCAACTCTAAAAATAATTTTACAAGGTCATCTCCTTTCAAAAAATTGGAAACCTCATAAAAATAAAAATTTTAAAATTCATTAGCAAATAATATAGCAAACCACATTCTGGCCTATTCTACCTATTTTAGTTAAATTTCATGATACTCAATTCAATAGAAATGATTTTTTCTACTTCAATTCTACATTTAGTCAACTGGTTCTCATTTTTGAAACCTGAAAATCCTCCATACTATCTTGTCAGTCACCCAGAATTTTGAAATTTTATCTTTTTCTGGTCCTCTTCCTGTATATTTTAGCATTTGAAAATTAATTTCTGTCCTTAGATTGTCCTAATTTTCAAAAAAGCAGTTGATATGGGCTCTTCAATCCTCTACTTTGATCAAAATAGCTTTTTCCTTCTATATTTTCCCTCTTTATCATTCTTCTTGAGTATCAAGGCTGTAACTTGCTGAACTTATCTTAATTCCCCATACTAAATTATCTGTTTTATTTCTTCTGTGTTTCTGTGTTTTCATTTTTTCTCATTTTCTGTTTTCTGTTTTGTTGTCTTTTCATCAAACTGGAGCACAAAACTCCACCCTTTTAAACACTCCATTTCTGGAGTACCTCACTCACTCATATTTGATCCCTGATTCAAGACTTGCTCCTGTTTAAATTATCACCTAACCAGGTAGTTGAATCAACAACTGTGGGTCTTTGATCAGGTACAATTTTTGACTGTTCTTTCCTTTGTTTTTCCTGAATTCTTATTTTTGTATTCATCTCATTTTCATTATAAGTCTCATCAAGGTTGTTGGAGTAATCAATGGTGGTCCCTTATCAGGTTGTTTTTGTCTAGTTGTACTTGCCAGACCAGTTCCTGGTCTTTTAGGTGACATTCATTTTCTTCATTTTCTCAACAATTCTCTCCTTATGTCTCTTCCTCAAATAAAAGCAGTCTTTTTGCTTCTCCATCTTAACAATTCTTTCCATACCTCAATATTTCCTTCAATACTCTTTAAATTTGGCATATTATCTTTACCAAAGAAAAATGGAATCCTTTATTCCTGTTTTTTAATAAAGAAAACTAACTAACTTTACTCATAAAATCTCCTATCCCTCTTCCAAAGAGTTGATAATAACAGAACTCAGGAATTCTAGGGGCCCATATCTAAATTCAAAAAGATTAATTTCAAATTTATCTGAGTTCTAAAAGAAATTTGTTTGGAAGCTTTTGGTGCACTTTTAGACCTTTGATCCTCTGAAATTCAGCTCCTAATTTTAAATCTTTTTTCTAATATTTTGAATTTATAAACTGTGGTAAATCCTGATTATATACTAGTCTACTTGTAACCCCTAAAATTTAGTATTTATGATGTTCAATAATTTCTCCTATGAATTCAGATTAATAATTGGTATGCCAAAACTTTGAAGTGAGACCCTGACAATGGAGCCCTCCACTTCCTTGGGTTAATTCCAACTATTCGTGGAATTCCCATGAATCCATCAAAATGCAAGTGCATTATGCAATTTTCAGATCAAAAATCCCCTTTCACCCTGAAAAGTTCTGTAGGATTTATTGATTTCTATTGGAATTTTCTAATCAATATCCCAAGACCATTTACATGAATAAATATAATTTTCAAAAAGCTCTTTAATAATTTTTTAAGAAAACTATACTTTTAATTTTGAAGCTCTGAAAGCCAAAACCAATGATGCAATTTGAATAATCCATACCAAAACAATTTCACAAACATCCTCAAAATAAAAAATAGTGAATATTACATTGCATATGTTTTGCTCAATTATATTCTTCTGACTTGATTCCTACTGTAAGTTTGGAATCAAGGAATTTTTTATAACAAGAACTCAACCAAAAAACTGAAGATAATTATCTTTGTGAAATTATCCATTTTTGGAAGAGATGGTGTTCTTAAATTCTCAGTATTACGGCAAATTTTGTATTTTTTTTAAAAGCTATAACTCATTATTTTATGATTAAATAATTTTTATCAAAGGAAATTTTCATTGGAATGAATAAATATCTGAAGGCTCAGGCTAAATTTATGCCCTGGTATTTAATAGAAACATGTCTTTTTCTGTGTTGTCCCAAAAAAAAAAAAAAGTGATAATGAAAAATTTCTAATGTAGTATTTCATTTAATAACTAGTCTTTTGCCCCCAAATTCGGGGACTGATTGGGAGTTTAATTGTTTAAATGATTATAATCAAGTAGTAAATCTGTGGGATTAATTGATGACCCTGGTTTAATTTGAAAATGTGATATTATTTAAATAATTTCAATCAAATTGTAAATCTAGGCAATGGATTAAACAAATTGGCTGTAGTGTATTGCCCCCAAATTTGGGTAATGGATTGAATAAAAAACATCTATTTGAAAAAATTAGACACTATTTAAATATGGAAAATATGTTGAATGAGTTAGAAAAAAAAGGAAATGAGCAATTCCTCAATTATTTCAACAGGTAAGCAATTAAAACAAATCATATATATCATTGAAATCTTAGTATTTAACTTCATTGATTGATGGCATTCAAGATGTTGTGGTGTTGTTATATAGCCTTTGATCAGGAACCATGCTGCGGTTGGCGCACTCATTGCGTCCCGCTTGGACATTGGAGACCCAAGAATAAAGCCAGCCCAACCAGGTTTGTGGGCAGCTAGTTTGGGAGGATAGATGGGGGCTATAGGAGCAGGCAGGGCGCACGCCAGCGCGGGCCAACTTGGGGGACAGGAGATCACATGGTGCGCTTGGTGGTGTAAGACTCCAAATGGTGCTAAGCCATAGGGATTTCTGTGGAGGGGAAAGGTGCTGTTTAGGCTGCCCTCCTAAGAGTTACAATAATATTTAAATGTAACTGGAATCAAGATGCAGGAACTTGTAAATAAGGAATCAATGTAAGGGATGAGTTTGGTAATAGTCGGTAGCAATGGAATCAAAACTATCTGAGGCAAGATGGTGCAGGGAAAGACTTGAACAAAATAAGTCAAAGTTTTGTTAAGATTTCAATGGAACAAGGCAGTTGTAAGTAACAACGCCTACAAGCTAATAACTCTGGTTGTCAGCAGAAGATTAGAAAAGATCAACTCAATCCCAACAA